>CM076724.1:20507368-21224009 GCA_038501795.1 Pseudopleuronectes americanus
TTTAGTAAGACTCACACAGGAAGATAACATGTTGAAGACGTGAAAAACACATTATACAAACATACAAATAACTCCCACCTGTTTCATGCTCATTAGAGCCACTGTTGGCTTGTAAATTAGGATTTATTTTAAATAATGAATGTTACTGAATACACACAATTGGTCCAGATTTTGATCAAACACTCAAATTTCAGAAGAAGAAATTGATTTTTACAGTTTTGAAGAAAAAACCCATCAATTACCAAATTAGTTTTATGATTATTCATTTGTTTATCAACTAATCAACCAATCGAATGCTTAAATTAGATTTGCTCCATGAAGCAGGACAATATGAGACATGTTTTACAGAATAGAGATCGCAGAGAAGACGCACAATTAGGTTTATACTTTAAGTTAAAGAAAATTACATATACAAGTTCTATATACTGGGTTGTATTTGCAAGTTTATGGTTCAACTGTCGAATATCAAATACATTTCTTTGTCCTAAGGCTTTGATAACGACATCTTATGATTCATTGCCATTTTTGAAAATATATAAGGGACGACATTTTGATATTAATAAAGTTTTACTCCCTAATGCGTTACACATGAACTGCTGAGAAGGATCAACTGGAAATGTGTACAGCCATCTATAGCATGGTTGTGTTTTTTTTGTTGCAAATGTAATGATAAATAAATAAATAAAATTATCTTTTCAACATCTTCATGTCAATAGCTGCTGATCTGATGTAAAGTTTATTGTAGAGTCATCCACAACACAAGCTAATGAGCCTTGTCCCCAGCTCTACTGAGGCCAAAAAACTCCTTTGAATCTAATTTCCCAGATAAGACCCAAACAAAATGAGAGGAACAAGAAAAGTCTTCAGTTCACATCTGACAAGACAGAACCCTGATCAGTGAGTTGAGAGCAGGAGTCACCGCTGAGCTGGTAAAGGCTTTTTAATTTGTTCTGTATCATAACCAGAGAGGAACAAAGACCAGAGGAGCCATTAATCTCCAGGGATGAACTTTCACCGCTGCTCGAAACACTGGTTTTATTCATCCGTTTCACACACACACACACACACACACACACACACACACACACACACACACACACACACACACACACACACACACACACACACACACCACACACACACACACACACACACACACACACACACACACACACACACACACACACACACACACACACACACACACACAACACACACACACACACACACACACACACACACACACACACACACACACACACACACACACACACACACACGATGGATGTCCCCTCTTCCCTTTGCTCCTCATCATCACAGTGTGTGTGTGGAGCTGATCACACTTCCCCTCCTTCTTCTCTCCTCCCTTCCTCCTCGCTCTCCCCTGCTTCTCTTCTCCACACCATCTGCACTTGATGGGCTCTAACAGACTGACTCACTCATGCCTCAATAAATACAACCAAATTAGTTTCATTGATTGTGGCGCTCTACTGTGACTCTTTGAGAAGATCATTCTCTGGGTTCTTCCTGCTGCTGCTGCGCCACGTCTCGGTCAATGTTCCTCGTGCCGACTCATCTCTGTTACTCAGTGTTTTAATCTTCCACACTTAAGGACACTCGGTCAATACCAGTATGTTCTTCAAAGAGAAACAAGCGACAGAACAAGTGACTCTTACACTTGCCTTTCATTCAGGCGTCTATGATATCAGGTCAGAGCCAAGCTGCTCTTCTACAGAGTCTAGGTCTATTTTCTCTGCGTACAATTTACAAAAAAATAGAAAGTGAAAAAGATCTTTCTTCACAGTTTATATCCGGCTGTCGAATATGTCACGAACAAAATATTTGCATCGTTTCCTGTACCCGTATAATAATAGAAAAAGCACTTGTGCGTTTTGTTGACTAAACCAATTCTAATTTTGAGATTTGGGTTGTTTGATTGTTACTGAAGTGAAACTGGAAAAAGACGAATATCTTCGTGCCGCTCTCGAACACGCTGACAAAGTCATCGAGCCTTGTCTCACACTTGTGTCTGCAGAGGGCGCTGTTGCTCAGTGAAAGTTACACATAGTGGTGCTTTAATCTCCCTTACCTCAAAGACAGTGAGGGCGAACGGGTGTCCCAGGTGCTGATGGGAGAACAGCAGGACCTTGCGGTTGTTTCCGTTCAGGTCCACGCTGGACAGCAGGTGCAGCTTGGAGTCCACCCAGTACAGACGCCTGTTGGACAAGTCTGCGAAGGGGGGGGGAGTGACCGAAGCCAAGGAGAACAAAATGAAAGAAAGAAAGAAAGAAAGGGAGACGGATAAAGAGAGCGAGAGAGAGAGGTCATTCCAAGAGAAAAGGCCTTGGGTGAGGAGTGTATGAATGTAAAGGCCCAGCAGCTACACCATCAATCTTCTTTGACATGACGGCTCAGACCCTGCGCTGAGAAAACACAGATGTGATTGTAATATTGCCGGTTGACTTCTTTGCCAGGGGAGAACAATATATATATATATATATATATATGTGCCCTTGAGCAAATTGATTAGTCTTGCTGGACTTTATTCTAAAGGGTAAAGTCTCTGGTGCTGTTCACATTTTGGACAACTGGGCCGTTGCTATGGGCCACAGAGGAGTGAAGTGCTGGGATTAGCTTGAAAATGCAGATTCCATTGTATTTGACAGAAAAGGACACAATCCCAGTATGACGTTGCTTTTTTTAAGTCTAAAGATCATTGGTGTTGATGTTTATTTGATGTCAAAATCAATAAAAATTTGGATTTTAGACTCGTTACCACTTCCAGTTCAGGCATTTTAACTTAGAAATCATCAACAGTGTCTCAAATATAATAAAAATCCTGAATTTCCTTTATAAAGCTTATATTTGGCCACATGCTACAGGCCAGTGTAAAGGTGCTGATCTAAAACAAGGCCAAAGAGAAACCATAGAAAAACCACGGAGCACTTTTCCATTCAGAACTTTCCCTCCAGACTCAGACAATCATCCGCTCGGTTCCAAATCAATGTCCAAGGGACCAAAATAATTCACCCCCCTTTTCTCCCGCAGCATTATAGTGCAACTCTCGGCCAAGTCTCTCGTTTCGCCTTACTCAAAAACTAATTTGTTTTCATACAGATGCAGCGACACCTCAATTCCACCGAGAGTGGCGACCGAGTGCGTCTCCTTCTCCCGCAGGCGAGGGGCCGCTGAGAGGAATTGGCCGGGGCCGCGGAGGGAGTTGAATGGGATGATGGGAGCTATCGATGGCACACGGCGTCTGGCTTATTAATTCGGCGGGCCCAGTGTTCGCTGGCTTGATTGATGAGAGCGAGACACAAACTGAGCTATAACAATAAGAACTACTCAGAGGTTGCAGCGACCCTCGGCTGTTTCTTTTCTCTCCATCTCTCCCAGTCTCTTTCTCCTTGTGTTGAATTTCTCTCTCCCTTCAAAAGCACTGCAACCTGGATTTTTTAAAAATATTGTAGATTTGTATCTGCCATATTCCAAGAGACTTTTCATTTTCCTTACCCAGGGTGATTCCGTTGGGCCACTCGATGTGTTTGGACACCAAAACCTGTCGGTCCACTCCGTTCATCCCGGCCTTCTCAATTTTGGCCTGACCTCCCCAGTCTGACCAGTACATAAACCTGTGAGGAGATATGGGGACGAGTTAGACGTTGACAGGATGAACTCACACAACGTCCCTGTTTGTCTTTATCCGATTTTCTCTGAACAAATTCAACAGTTTGACTTCTGAAGACTTCAGGTTAAAGTCAAACAGCATGAACTGTGAACTTGGACCTTTGATATGAGTGTGTATGTGTGACAAAGAGTTACCAATGGAAACCTGGGTTCATTGGCCTGTCCTTCATGCTCCTCTAGGTTTATAGCGTTAATGAGCTGAGACAAAGCTTGAATCTGCAAATAATTGTTAAACTGCTTAATCCATCTGATCGCTGCAGTTCAATGAATAGTTTTGTGATGGTGTAGTCAAAATGCTGGAGGATAAAGTTTGTTAGTCTATAATGACTTTGTGCTTTTAGTCTATTCGGCGATAATAGACGTGTTAATACGGACAAAAAGATTCTGATATTAACCTGATTAAGCCAATATTCTGAATAAGACTCCATGTAAACAGCATTTTCTAAATAACCCCATATCCTGAATAAGATCATACTCCAAATAAGCAACAACACACTTTATATAGACAATATATATGTTTTAATCTAATAACGTCCTATTGGAGTTTTCAAATGCCCTTGGTTCAAGTGTAAAGAAATATTTAAAGATAATCAAAAAGAATGTGGTAATCAGAATAAGCTCAGTAGTCTGAATATTGCTCTTGATGTAAATGTAGTCACTGACAGCCACACGCTTGTTCCGCTTGCATCCTATCGCTCAGCTTCCTCCTCACCTTTAATCCCTCCGCCCTCGACCCGTCCCCCACTCACCCTTGGTGCGGATCCACGGCTATGGCCCGCGGCTCGCTCAGCTCGGTGGCGATCAGCACCTTCCTCTTCCTGCCGTCCCCCGTGGCCACAGAGATGCTCTTGTTGCCCGAGTCCGTCCAGTAGATGTTCTTGTGGACCCAGTCGACCGCGAGGCCCTCGGGGGAGTGGAGCGAGTCGATGAGCGTCACCTGCTGCGAAGAGTCACTGGCCTTGTTGATGTAAGCACTGGTGGACGGCAGAGGAGAGAGAGGTGTGTGAGGCAGTGCGATGGAAACCATGGAAAATCCAATAATTCACGGAAAAAACTTGAAACCGGCAACAAACCCACAACAACAAAAAGTTGTGTTACTCTGGTTTTCTCTCCCTGAGGTATCCAAGTGTACTACATGCCTTTAATGCCAAGTCATGTTGGGTAATCTTTACTCAGGGTAATGCTGTGTCAGGGGTAGCCAGACCTGACACCTCTATAACAACCTCAGCCCTCCCACCAGACTGCAGCTCTCAGGGAGAATGAGTCTGTCTTCATCTATCAGCCGCTCACAAAACAACCTGCCTCTCTTTCTCCTTTTTGTCACTCTTCCAATCTGTATGTGTGTGTCCGTCTTTTGGGGTTTTACAATTTCCTACATTTTGCTCACGCTGATTCCTCTGTGTCTGTTTTTTCTTTTCATTTTCCTCTGCTCCTTCAGCGACTTAACTCGTCGCACATATTTCTGACATAGAACATTACAGTCTTGTGAGAAGGTTGGTTAACACAACGTCACAATTAACACAACCGTCATGATGTGTTTGCAAAGACGATGGAGAGAAGTGTGGATGGGAGGAGCAGCATAACGGAGTAGGAGGAGAAGGCAGGGGGGAGAGTTGGAGCGGGGGATGAGGTAGAGATGGATGAGCTGGAGACGTGGAAGCAGATTCTGATGTTAATTAGTGTTTGACTCTCCAGACGTCTTCATGGGGTTAAACTGAACCTGCTGCTGCTGCTGCTGCTGCTTTGTGATGGATAATGCGAGGCTGCTCTTTCGTGTCTCAGGGTTTTAAAACATGGATCCAACACATGTCTCTCAGTCGGGGGGCAAATTAAAACGAGGAAGCCGAGTGGACTTGGATGAAATCCCTCATGTTCCTGTATGCAGCAGCGCTCCATGTAAGCCGGGATAAGAATTATGTTTAGAAGTGAGGAAACCTTTGGGATCCTTTGAGTTTATTCATGCTTGTGTGTGTTTTGCTTTGCCCACAATCTGTACTAGCAATTAAAGTCAAGCTGATTTGGCCAATCCTCGAAATCCCCACAAAATCAGCCGAACACCGTGAAAACTAATATTTTAACAGACTTTTACAAAGCCTGGAGAACATATTCTAACTGATCTATCACGCGCAGGTAATTGACATCCAATATTTGTCTGTACTGCCACATTTCTTCACAGACTTTTTACTCTCTGCAGTTAAAATGTTTACACAGCCGGGGATGAACAGGTTGGAGGATGAACAGAGGGGCAGGACTGCAATGAGGAACAGGACAGAGACAGATGAGTCCAATACCAGCGAGCAGATTGCATCTTTAATTGGCTGTATTATTGTTTGCAGCAGACATCTTCATCATGGGGGGGGGGAAGCTAACAAGTCATCGACCCGTAGCATGCTAATCACTCTGAATTAGCCCAAAAAAAGAAAACGTCACGGTCGGAGCCAACGAGGAGAGATCGTATTAAGTAAACAGCTAATTCTTTTTGATAAAGGGTATTTGTACCAGAGGGATAACTACCTCTGTGGAGAGTGAGATGTCTGAGCAGGAGGTGGGATCGATCATGTCCTCATCATTTAGATAAAACTAAGAAACCGCAAAGAATTTCGGAAATGGAGAAACAAAGTGTTTGGACTTTCTCTCTTATTGTGGTTAAGCAACTTTGAACGTTACCACAACACAGAAAACCCTTTATCTTTAAATAAAATAATGTTTATTTTTTAAAGGATGAAATGGAGGAAATAAAATAGCAACAAGTGTATGTGTGTTTATTTGCTGTTTTCAAAGTAGACTTCATCGTGACGTATTGGACCATCTGTTCTCGCTCTGTCACAAGAACCTTGAATGTGTGTGTTAATTTGTGTGTGTGTGTGTACATGTAGATGAGTAATGGTGGTGATTATTGAAGCAGTGAAATTAAAGGGAGCATATGGCTCGGCTGAGATGATAGAGGACCCCTCCCACTACCTGCCAGCCGCCAGGGTGACACACACACAAACACACACATACACACACACACACACACACATACACACTGTGAATGAAGTTGCACGTGTGCACACGTGTTTGCGAAGGACGTACAGCTCCACCTTTACTGTCAGACGAGTGACAGAGCCCTGCAGGTGTGATTGACACACTCTCTCTCTCTCTTTCTCTCTCTTTCTCTCTCACTCTCTTTCTCTCTCACAAGCACACACACTCACAAACACACATACACACCATATGGGAATGACACACCACCAGAATGTGTGCCAAGTTGCAGCAGACAAGATGGATGGATACGGGAGAAAGAGAATGACAGAAGGACGAGGAGAGAGTGTTTTCTAAACTCCTGAAGTCGCGACTCTGTGCTCCACCATTCATGCTTTTTATGGGCAGCACAAATCATATGTACTGTACTCCCAGTGTGTGTGTGTGTGTGTGTGTGTGTGTGTATGTTTTTGTGTACCTGTATATTTTACGGTGATATAAATCACACCAGAACATCTTGTTGGTGGAAACGTCCACGTCCAGGGCCACGGCGTTTTTCAGCGTGGGAACCACTTGTGTGTATTCGCTCTTCAGCAGGTCGATGCGGCGGATCTCGTGGCGGTTGGTGAACATGAGGTACGGGCTCTTCCCTGATGGAGAAGGAAAAGACATTAATGTCACAATAATGTATAAGGGCTTCTCCTGAAGAACATTCTCCGCCATTTATTTATGACTTGACATTGGCGAGATTGGACAGGGAGGCTGCAGAGCTCAGGGGGAAGGTGGAGACCCTTCATGACCATTATAGTGATGCCAATAGAGGATATTAATCATTCTCAGCCCACTTCCTACTACACATGGGTCATTTTACTGTCAATCATAAATATAAACATGTGAACATGTGAAAAGGAAACAACAGCTGATCTTGACAATGACCCACACATTTTGCCACACATCTAAAACACGTGTCATGTCTGTTATTGTCAACAGACGACATCTTCACGCTGCTGCTCACCCTCAGTACAACTGGAAGTACATCATCTTCTCCTGTGTTACAAGCTCGACACGAGGTGAAACATAGGTACTGAGACGGGAATCGAACCACCGACCTTCGACTCTTACTCTTGCTATTTGCTGAGAGCCACTATCCAACAAATATGAAATCCTGTTTAAGTGAATTCAACACCCATTGTAGTTTGGTTTGCTCTGGACAAAGACAGACGAGAGAGGACGTTTGTCTGTTTACAGATTCCACTCTTAAAGGCTGTAAATCCATCAGTATTAGTAGTAGTAAGTGCTTTTCCCATTTCAGCAGCACTGTTAACCACCTACACTGTTTTCTATTAAGATACTTAGGCGACTGGTGAGTGCAGAATCATGACAGTTACATAATGAGAGCCTTCTCAGCTTTTGTATTTGCACTATTAGATTCGTAAAAGCATGCACACACACACGCACACACATACATACATACGCACACACACACCATAATGTTATGCATGGTATTCATAGTGGAAGGCAAAGGAATAATTTCATTCTACAGAACTGTATATATGACAATAAACACTATCAACATGATTTGTGAGAGTGTCCTGCTGTAACAAAGCACCCACCCACACCAACACACACACACTGTGCTTGTGAATAAAGTATCCCAACAGCTAGAGATGACACACACTCTTCTATTTCCAGCCAACCCGTTTGTTAAAAGTGTATTTTGGGCCTCAGGTCCTCAGGTGCACAGGGTGCGTGATGTCAGCTGGCACATCGGTTCACCTGCGGCACATTTTTCACTACACTGAAGGTGAGCATGACTCCAGCGTTTGAATATTTCTCATGCAGCCGACAAGGTCAACTCCGTCTTTAGCGCTGTCATGATCTGCCCCTCGGTTCACCTCGGCCCCTGTCCCACTGCTCCCTGCTACACAGATACACACTATTCTGATATACACTATTAGTCAGGCTCTTTCTACTTACTGTTTATCAAACTGTACGTTAATGATTTATCTTTGAATAAATGTGCTGAATTTTCTTTCTTTCTTCATCTTTTGCTCTTTTTCTCAGCGATTCCCAACCAATCTCATTTTTCCATCTCCTTTCCTTCATTTTCTGTCTCTTTCTTATCTGTCATGACACTCCTCACTCCCCACTGTCCAGTAAACCATGGCTTGTAAAACACACACACACGCACACACGCACACAGACACACACACAGGCACACACACACCAACCATGCCTCAGTAGGTTTCCTCAGCCCAGGTTTACTATGGTCTACTGCACAGGGAGAAAATATTACATTTCTACTGCTGTTGGATTCAATCATTTTCCTCTGACTACTGGGTTTGTAACCAACATTTTCACCTGCTGAGAGGGAGAGAAAGAGAGAGAGAGAGAGAGAGAGAGAGAGAGAGAGAGAGAGAGAGAGAGAGATAGAGAGAGAGAGAGAGAGAGAGAGAGAGATAGAGAGAGAGAGAATTTAATCTCAAGCAAAAGCAAATGAGATGGTTACAGGTAGAGTCATGAGGAGTAAGATATAATTAAGAGCGAGGGAAAGAAGAAGAATACAGATGAAGTGACAGCGGCGGATAAGCAGGTCAGGTGGGCGGAGGAGGAGAGCGAGAGCGACAGGAAGAAAAAACAGAAAAGTAAGTATAATAAGGACAGAGATGGATCCGGCTTCCTTTTCATCAATCCCCTGACTCCGCTTTTCAAGACATTCTTTTATCCTTCATCACTGTTGTCACCGCAATATGTCATCCTCCAGGCGGAGAAAAATAAATAAACCCGAGGCGCTTTTTTCCTCCAGGCCATGGCATTAGAGATGTCATCAAAAAGTGCAATATTTCCCCCCCCCTCGATAGATCCCAGTCAGCCTTCCTAACAAAAACAAGGCCCCCTAGATATTTCCTTAATACGCCGCTGCCAGTTTAGGGCCCGGCCCCGTTGGCTAATTAAGATAATGTTTGTGAAAAGATAAACATGGGCTGGGGAGTTGCCGTCAGCCACTGCAGCGGAGTTGAATTGATTTGCACAAAAGCAGCTGTTTATGTTGAGGAGATATGCAAAGTAAGAGGAGACATCCGCATAAAGAGGCAGAAAGGTCAGAACATTTAAAGTGTAAAAATTAGGCAGGCTGATGGGGAAGTTTAGCTGCAGTCGGTGTGAAGGTGCCCACACCGGAGGAGTTATTATGGGGATGTTGTTTGTGTCTGGAAGTCGACATATGTCAGCTGTGCTTGTTACAGACCAGGCTATAGGATAATGAGTAGATGCTGCAGCAGGGAACAGCTTGTGTCCCAAAAGTCATCCTACTCACCGGCATTCCTCGTGACAAAAGGACGTTATATAACACTTCATTATTTCTGTGGTGGAGTCTCCGGCAGAAACCGCTGCCTTTTCTTCTTCTGATAAAGATTGTGCAACTTTTTGTGTATCTGCATTTTGAAGGATTTGACCATGGAGAGGTTGATAAGTCATCGACAGAACAGAAGGCAGATTGCAATTAGTATTTGTGTTCCGGATTTCTATTGGCACATTCCTTCTGGAAGAGAGAATTAAATGTTATAAGCAGGTCCATTAACCTTCTGGTTGTCCTTAGGATACATGACAGGACCTGTTTACAAATGCTTTTACAGCATCTCAGAAATATGGATTTCTTAAGCTAAAACAATGAAGTAATTCCATATAAATTCCAAAAAGAAAGCTAAAATGTGTGGTGTGGACTTTGTTGACTGGGCTTCGTCGACAGGAAGACAAATACTGAGGTTAAAATACTCAAACTGCAGGAAAAAACTTCAGAGATGCCTACACAGTCTTCAACCACATCTTAGCTCCCATGGCGAAAGCTTCTGACTATTGGGGGAAAACGTGACCACCTCTTTTAACCCACTTTGAAAAGCGTGTGCTCAAACTGTCAAGTGAGGCACAAACTGCTCTCGGCACCGTGGTTAAGTCTGCAGGACACTGTCGACGAGACAAGACAGAGAACAAGAAAAAGGTAAAAAGAACAGGAACAGGAGAAGCAGGACTTTGGACCTGAGGCGGTTTGTAAACTTTCTCTGCATCGTTGTGACAGTTGAGCTGCTTTTATCAACCAGTTCTGTATGAGCTGACCTGAGGTCTGTTCCCACTGATCCTTCATACCTCAACCCTGTCAGGGAATTTAATTTGACTACTTTAAAGGGCTCATTTGTCTACTGTTGTCAAAGAGCTATTTACATCTATTCAAAGTTCTTCAGCCAAACATCCCTCTGTGTGTCTGTGTTCAAAATAACTAAAGCACAGTTTCACCAAACTTAGTAGGGACATTACTGAAGAGGATATCTCCAGATGATTCTGATTATTTATAATTATTACTATTATTATTATGTTTATGCCGAATTGTGGCTGTCTGCAGCAGATGGCAAATTTTTAATGGATGTTTTTATGGGCCACTATCATGGGCAGCTTTTCTCCTGGTGCTACTGATGGGAAAGTCTTATTAATAACGAGGAATAACAACATAAAATAACAAGAACGTCTTTGTTCTGCTCTGAGAAATTGGGGATAGGTGATACTGTCCTTTGTTCTTCCAGGGGACCTAGTAGATGCTGCAGTGTGGGAACACATAAAGCACCAGTATGGAAGAGAGAACGTATTTTAAGGGAGTTAAACTCTGAAGTAGTAGAAACATAATGTAAGAGTTTCATATTATTTCGTGATAATAATCTAAAGCGTCTAATCTAAAGTTTTAGGATAATGATGAAATGATCACGCTACAAAGCAGACTTTCCCGCTTAAGGTTTAGAGTAAAATCTTATTTAGGCTCCACGTTAGATAATGAAAAGGATGGATCCTTCCCTCCGGCACAGTTTGAAGAACTCTGTGTTGATTTCGTCAGTATTTGGACACGTATTCTGAAAACTTACCGAAATGGACGAAACTTTCTTAAATGAGCAGTACCACCAGAAATCGCGTGTAGCCAATAGTTCAAGTGCGACGACCACTGAACACGAAGAGGAAATTTACAAACGGTGGTGGAACTGGAAAGGAGATTTTGTGAGTCGTTAATAAAGTACAGGCATCTATATGACGTTATCTCACCCTGCTGTTAGAGAGTCAACAGGGTGCCCTCTAGTGGATGCATTGCTTAACAACAATGCTAACCTAAAAAACACGCATGTGGTATATGGTTTGAAATGGACATGTCTGTTTTTCTGTGTAAAACAGCACAAGGAGCCTTAAGGTTGCTCACAGGCATCTCACACCATTAGCACTAATAGGGAAATGGCATGAATATGCTAACTTCATGTTGACGCTTTTATGCCTCCGAGATAGAGGCAGCACAAATAAGAAGCATTGTTTATTAGTTTAGTTGATGTGACACTTGACACGTGTCGAATCTCATAACACAATGCAGCTTTGCATTTTGTGTGACCGGAACAATGCTGATGTCTTTGTGTGTGTGTGTGTGTGTGTGTGTTTGTGTCTTAGAAGGAGTTCACCGTGGCTTCATTAAGTCCACATTACCTCAGCTCCACAAAGCAGCCGTCTCTATATTTACAGTCCCATCTCTATTTATGCCTCTGAATAAATAAACATCAACGTAAACAACGGTCCCGTCGCACTTTCTGTCCATTCTGCACAAACAACGTGTGCAGCAATCAACAGTGTGCACGCATCTCACTGCATTACTTCAATGAGCAGAGAGATATTCACTCAACGCATCCATCTATCTGTCCTTTCCCCCCCTCCTCTGTTTGCCCGCCCTACCCTCTAATCAACGCCTCGGCCTCTGACAAGGACTGTTTGCTCGGCCTAGCAGTAATAAAGATTCACAGGGACACACATGAAGCAATCAATGGTGGGTTTTTATGCCACTTAGCGTGAGAGTGAGGGCCTGTTTTCTACTCTAAGCTCTCTCATTACCAGACCAGTTCAGCCTATAATGACTCAACCGAAGACCGATGGTGGGGATCACTAATAACACTCTTCTCTTCTCCCTCTCTCTCTCTCTCTCTCTTCCTGCAGAAAAGTTAATTTGCAGAGTAAATCAATCAGTTGACGGTTCCATTCTCCAGTGTAGGAGAGGGTGTAGTTTGCAAGGCTTTAATGCTGCTATAGCGAATGGTTATGTCTCCGATAGAATTTTGTAAAGTAGATCTAGGGTTCTCACATCTTCAGAAAACATCAGAGATAACTTCACACCCTAATTCGCTCAAATTCAAGGACCCAACTCAGAAAAGCTTGTGTCACGGTTCATTATTCTAACCCCATTAATGGTTTTACTGGTTGGCTGGTTAGTTTGTCAGTCGGGTGAAAACAATGAAGGGATTTCCATGAATCTCGATGGAAGGATGGCACATGGGCCAAGTAATCCAGATCCGGACTAATGGGAGGATCAAGCAATTTAAAATAACTTATTTAACAAAGCGAGGGATTAATTCATGGATCTAGATGAAAACCAGTGATATTTAAGGGACTGATTTCCAGGAGTGTGAGCTGTTATTGTTATAATTAGACCAAGCAAGCTTCCTGTAATATCACAGACAGAAAGTGTGAACGTCTTGCATGCGATGTCAGCCTGTGTGGTCTCTTTCCTCACACAGTGCTCGACGATGTGTTGTGCGACAGAGATTTATTTACAAGATGAACAGCTGAGAGGCAAATAGGGAAACACACAGGAGACAGAGGCATGAAAAGAAAAACGATCAAAAGATCCTCAATTTAAATTTTTTGCGTGGAAGATAGATAACCAAGCCATTTTAATGAACCATGCATATTTATGTCCATTCTCAAAAACTTTCAAAAACCTTGATTTTCTTTCTTAAATTCCCAGTTTCAACAATTTCCAGGTCCTTTGGGAATCCTAAAACACAGATAATCCACCGACTATACTTTCTAATCCTTCTCTAATCCCGGCACTCACATCTATTACTATTCTTTTAACCATTGAACAAATTGTTGTGCATTTCATACAGCGTTAAGCGCCCAGCATTCATCCAGCACTTTCCTGGTGATTTCTATTTTACCAAGTGGACGTCTGAGGGGACAGTGATTGCCACGACGCAGGATTCTTTGTTTTCCTTTTGGCTCAGTTTGACGTGAAGCACGTGGAATATCCTCTTTAATCAGAACATCACTGCACAGCCCAAGCTTTTAGTTGTCGGGGAAAGTCTTATCTGCAGGTGTTTGAGTGGTTGTTGAGAGGCGGCCTCATTATCGCTAACGACAGCTGTAACAGACGGAGTGTGGAGGAGGCTGATTAAAAACACAAGGACCTCGAGATGAACCTTTCGAACAGGCAGTTTAACGAACAGCTACTTTTACATTTAGATTTGACCGATTTCGAAAAAGCGGTTCTGACCTACAACTGAAGCATGAACACTAAAGCTTTGAGTTGAGACAAGTTGAGACTATGAACTGTAAATAAAGTTGGACGACATGACGGCTCCCTACAAACCCCACCTCCTCCATGTTAGTGGATGGGACCTGGGCCAAAATGAAATATCCAAACACACGTCAAACAATCTTTTCCCAATTATTTTAGCTATTTCTTATCACATTGATCTGCAAGTTTGGTTTCATTAGAGAATTTGGTCCGGTGCATGTATTAGCTCCATCGCTCGGCCACTACTGTACAGCCTCCAATTGTTATTGATGCAAGACGGCCTCTGTGATAATACGGCTTCGTTTCTCGCTTGTGGGAGGAAGCGCAGATGCATCGTCCATCTTTATTTACAGTCTTTGGTTGAGATGCGAGGACGCGGGTTCCCAGGCGTCTCTGTGGATGTGACCGATGACTCTGTATCCCAGGCACCATCAGTGCAGATAAGAAACGACGGTGCATTTCCACCTCAGGACATGAGCCGCTCATCGTTTAGCAGCATTTGAACCGAGTGCAGCTTTGAGAATTGAATGATTTTATTCTCATTCAAAGCACCGTCCCAGAGTATTTACCCAGTCCAACGAGAGGGAAAGGCCGTGCTCGTGTCCTTTGGCGAGCGGGCAGCACGCTTCCCACACAGCAGCCTTCCCTCGACACTCCAAGGAGAGCCGAGGCAGCTGGCTGCAAACTTTTCATTAGCGGGGACTGCAGAGAAGGATGGCAAATATTTATCTTTGCACAGATTGCTGTGCAGGGTCTGCATACAGAGCGAGAACCTCCCTCCACACAGTCCCACAGTGTGGAGGTGTTGGATGTGACTCTGTAGTTAGGGCTGCTGGACTGGGAAAGTAAGCAACGTGGGTATAAGAGAGGGTCTCTGCTAAATTGGTGAGATCATCCATCAATGAGAGTGTGTGTCTTTACCTCGTTACGTGTGTGTATGTGTGTGTGTGTGTGTGTGTGTGTGTGTGTGTGTGTGTGTGTGATATATGACTCACCCACGGCCTTGCAGGTCTTGGAGGCGGGGTCCATCTCGTAGCCTTCGTAGCACTCACACTTATAATCTCCTTTGTAGTTGATGCAGATCTGACTGCAGGCGTCTGGATTCTCACATTCATCTATGTCTGTGGACAGAAATATGGCTCATAGATAAAAATGAAAGAAGCTACAGACAAAACACACACACACACACAATGGCATCAATGTCTTAAGAACGAGGGATAAGAGAAGCGTTCGTTATCTAATATAATAAAGATGTTCTGAAGGGAATTGGCCTTCACATAAGAGTTTCTGGAATTAATTTATTGCTAATATTATAATTATTATTACTGTTGTACCACTCTTGATTTTCTTTCTTCTTCTAAGGGTTTTATATCTTCGTTCTTTCTAATTAATTATAGAACGTTTCAGATGTTGTATTCGGACTCTCACTGTAAATTTATATTAAAGAGTGAAATATTAATTATTACACGCAATAAACCAAGTATTTTTACAGCAGCAGTTTACCTCTGCTACCAAGCAACCCAGCTCCATCAATCACCTTATTAATCTAAAGTCCTTAACAAGTTATGTAACGCTTCTTCAAACCAGCAAACGTCCACCAGTACGATTCAGAAGCCATGTTGAATCCACATCTCTCACCGTGTTCTTCAAAGCAAAATCAAAAAAAAAGGTTCTGTAGTAGCTTTTTTTAAATTTACCTCCGCAAGTCTTTTATGTCCAGCAGCTTGTAGCCGAAGGGACAGTCGCACTCGTGACCGATTCTGCGGTTCCTGCATACGTGGGAGCAGCCGCCATTGTTGTCTGCACACTCGTCCACGCCTGCAGGGAGAGAAGAGGAGGAAGGACGGCGGAAGAGTGAGGCAAGGAGGCAAGGAAAGGAAAGAGGGTTTCGAAATTAAGAGGCTTGGGACAGTGAAACTGAAGAAACAGATTGTGATTTAAATAAACAGAGATGTGCTTGTAAAAGTCACGTGATGTGTGTGTCTACGTGTGTGTGTGTGTGTGTTTGTGTGTGTGTGCAGGGCTTTCATGTGGGTCTGCTTGCGTGCCGGCTCATGGCCCACAGGAGCAGTCCTAGCCAAACGCACCTGGAACCAGTCCATCCTCCAACAGGGAACTTGGCTTCATGTAGCAGGTGCCACTCGGCCATGAAGCCTATTGTTGCACGAGCACATTCTCTCCTTTACCCTCTCATCTCACTTCCTCCTGGTTTTGATTTTTAGCAGAACAGATTGGATCCGTCTCTCAGTCGTCCTTTCCTCCGTGTCCCCTTCTATTTGTATCCGTTTCCCTGCTCTCCATTTATACTTTTAGCTTTCAGCAGCACTCCGGGGAGGAGAGAGGGATCGCTGCCCGGGAAACTAAAGCTGGTACTTCATTACCGTTTTACATTAAAGATTTAAGCTTCAAGGCTACAGGTACCACCGTGAGACAGTTGGAGAACAGAGACAAGACAGAGAGAGTGGAAGTACAGAGATTGAGGGACTGACGGAGAGAAATATGGAAGTAAAGACCCAGAAAATAGCTTTAACAGGGAAGTAAAAATAGCTTATAAAGGCTCAAATCTATATAGAAAGGCTAAGAAATTTGGTATATCAGTGTAACAGCTTTAAATCAAGGTAATTTTAAAGTCTATTTGCTGAAAAACAGGGGACAACCGAGTCTCTGTTGGATTTGGCTTCTGTATTCTCGCTCTTTACATCTAAAGGACAATTTTTTTAATGAAAGAACCCTTACAACATCACTTGTTACTACGGTAACCAGGCTAAATAATACTCCAATGACGACTTTATAAATTGCTGTGTGCAATCTGCTGAGTTCCCCTTCAAAAGTAAACGTATAATTTGTAATGCTATTCCACATTTGTGTACACAGTTTGAGGGATGATCCCTTTTCACCTCAACAAAAACAACCGAGTAAAGAAAGGACAAATATTTTATTCAGTTTGAAAGGAGCAGATCTTTACTCTTGATTTGTAAAGTCTTGCAAAAAGCCTCAAGACAATGGAAGATGCTACAGCAGGATATTAATACCCATGTTTTGGGAATTTAACATCTATATGGATGTAATATTCAGTTGTCCACAGACTTATGAACATCGACAGAGAGCAGGGATTTCTCTCCTGAGCATTTTTTTCTCGTGATTACCATTGCTGCAGTCCGGCCCCTGATCAGGATCTATCATTGGTCACTTTGGGTTTTATTGATAGGACGTATTTAGTGGGCGAGAGTTGGGACAACATGGAGCAGACGTTGAAACACGGAACAGGGACCAGGCTGCTGCAGAGGACTCGAGTACACAAGGCTCCCGATCTACTAGCTTTGATATCAGGCATCACATTCTTTAGGTTGTCAGTCAGAACTAAAACATAGAGAAGGAGTGAGAGGGTTTCGGACACCGTGTAAATCCTGTCACGTTAATGAAGTGGTGACAGGGTGATACACATGTAGCTCAGTGTTTTCAGAACAAGACTCAGATGCAGCGTTTCCTCCGGTAATCTCAAAGAAATCTGCTCGTACGTGCACTCTGCGTGAAATCACCACCGATGCATCTCAACTTACTTCAACTGCAATTACACCAGCTACATTCACTTGATGGATTTTATTAACTGGTATGTTTCTCTCAGCTGCCTCGCTGTGTTTACAGCCTGATTGCATTGCCTGTGATGTAAAACCCGTGACTGAACATCGCTGAGTGGTAATTATTTATGGTGTGAGCATAATCCGTGCAGCTGCTTGTGGGTAACGTAGTCCGCTCACGTCTCCCCGGCTCAGATCGCACCAGAGGGGCAGACGCACTCGGGTCTTTGATCACAACAAGGCCGCTCGGAAAACGTCCCTATTCCCCCCCCGCCTTGATCAAATGAGAAATCCTTTAACCAAGAAAAGTGACCATCCAGATTAGAAGGAGTCGGTGATGCCGGTGCTCTTGCATTAACATGTATGTACATCCACGTATGCCTGTGTGATGGAGCTAATGAGTGTGTGTGTGTTTGCGTGTCTGAGTGTGAAGAGGGACGGGGGTGGGGGGGGAATCATCTCACCACACTCCTTCACGGGCTCGTCGGACCAGTCCTTGCAGTCCTTCACGTTATCGCACACCTTGCTGCTGTCGATGCACTCGCCGTTCTTGCAGCGGAACTTTTTGTCGCCGTCACACTTGGTAACTGTGGCCGAAAAAAACAAACACACAACGTACAATCAGAGTTAAAGATTAATAGGCTTTCACTCAGTGAACCGCATCTGTCTGCAGCGACAAATACACAGCGTCCACGGGCTTCAGATTGGGTCTTTAAAGACAAATCAGTTTTCTGCAGCATGAATTTCAATCCCACCATGAAGCATGCTTGTGGGATGCATGCTGTTAAAACTCCAATAGGACATTATAAGTCTATTATGATATTTACAAAGGTGATCAAAGTATTCCACATGCCTTCATTTGATTATTGCTTTTTCCAAATATGACCTTATTAACCTGCTGATAAGGTTAATATCAGATTATTGGTGAACTGATTCATTTTATCCGTAGTGACTCAACATTAACAATAAATAGATGTAAATTGTTGTTTAGCTCTTGCGACACAAACCTGTAGGGATTTAAAACTATTAGTGTAATTTCCAATGTGACTGAAACACACACAAACAGCCTCTTCCTGTTTGTCCTTGTATTTTTGTGTATTTCTGTATCAAATGTACAGGTGCACAAACACGCACGGCATCGTGTCCTAAAAATCAATTTCATTTTCCCAGCTGCACTTCAGAACACTGGGTTCAGGATAAAGTTCACTGCCTCGACACGTAGCACCAGGGCGAGACAAGATTCCTTAAATATTATGTGTATTGTAACTATACACTATGTTGCCAAGTACAAAATGATGCAGTGTAAATAAAATAGAAGCTCCAAACTCCATATTCACTTTGAATAGCTTCATATTTAAGATAAATACAATTTATTGCCTGTAAATGGATATATTCTATCAATTTGGATGAATGATGAATAAACTTATGATGATGCCTTTATTTCAGCGAAACATAAAAACAACAAGTTACACCTTCATATATATTTATTTTTACTGGTTTCATAAATGTTGGAAACTCATTTAAATAAATACGTCTTAAAAAACTAGGTTCTAAATAATTATTAAATGGTGACAGTGAGGGGATCTTCATTGTCTAATACTGCAAACAGGCTTGTTTATGCCATATGCAGTTTGTTGTTCATCTAAAACAAACCTGTGAAGCCATATTGGACGTATTAGAGAGGATTTAAAATCTTAACATACTGAGACTCTTCAAACACTTTGATTCCTTCTCCTCTGTCGTTCGTTCTTAGCAGTTTCACAAATTTACGTCTTTATTCATGAGGCAGAATCAACGAGTTCAGCCGAATGGAACCATCTGTGATACTCTGTGATCCCCCGGGGGAAAACACTGAAAGTGTATGAGGGGATAACATTTTTTTACGAGTTGCACATAACTTTTCTCAGCAACAGATTTGGAGGTTTACAACAATATTAACCAGAAAGCCACAATTTATAATTTGGGGCCTACTAGCACTTTTAGATGAACCCTCCCACCTCCTCTCTTCCTTGCTTGGGCACGGACCACTATAGAGTAGTCGACTAGTTGTGTAGCATGTTGCTCGGCTTCCTTACCGTTAACACAACCTGCCTCATCGCTGTAGTCCGGACAGTCGTGAACTTTGTTGCACTGCTTGGTGCCGTGGATGCAGGAGCCGTCGCCACACTGGAACTCATCAGGCCGACATGTGAGAAGCGCTGAGAGAAACACACATACACACACACGTTAGATTCAAGTCACTTGTTACATTTTCCTCACATTCCAAATAGAATCTATGAGATGATATACATCGAAAAGGATCATAACACAAGTAGAGAGAATTTTCAAACGAACACACAGAAAGACTCTTTCCTATAAAAGCCCCAATGGAAAAGAAAACCAGGCAGGTATTCATTCACTGTGTGAGGAGAGTCTTCATTCAGTGACCTATTGAGTGTGTCTTTGTGTGTATATGTGTGTGTTTTAGACTGTAGGCATTTGTGTTTGCTTCCTCTAACGGCAGAGGGCAGGTTTATTTAACTCATTCGTCTTTTTTAACCGACTGTTTAATTATTCATGCCTTGTGTTTCGGATCAGCTCTGCCGAGGGAGCGAAGGCAGACCTGATCAATCGCTTGCAGAGGCCGTCAAAAAACAACAACAGAGCACAATCACTGAATTCACACATGCGCCTTAGATGAGCAGACAATTTAAAAGATGAGAGTTAAGTTTACATGAGCTGCAGGAGGCTGACTCAGACTCCTGGTGCTCAAATACATAAATAGACGGATGAAGACAAACAGATGTTAATGCCAAACTCAGCAAAGTGTGAAAGACATAATCCTATCGCCATCAGAAAAAATGTGCTGATTCATTCAGCCACATGATTGGGATCTGAGCTCAGCTAATTAGGATTAATCCCAGAGATGAATTGTAATAATACCGGATTGTCGTCTCAGGGAGAGATGGTGGCAGGAGGGAAACAAAGGGGAGAAGTAACTGAGAGATTTGATTATTGAGACAGATGTTTGAAATAAGATGGTGAATGCAACCAGGGGACGAGGTCGGTGGGAAGGAGAGGAAGAGGAGGAGGAGGAGGAGGAGGAGGAGGAGGAGGAGGAGGAGGAGGAGGAGGAGGAGGAGGAGGAGGAGGAGAGGACAAACCGGATGTATGAAGTGATTGTCGTCCTGATTCACCTCCCTGCACTGGGCCCTTGTTCTCATTTACATTACACACAGACATCTGAGACGATTACACCTCATGTGACACAAACCAACACCGGCCCACGTTCCCCTGCACTCTGATGAGCATCCAATCAAATACATGTCAAACACATGCAGCTCTAAACTATGTTATTGAGACAGATGGAGCCACAGACACATGTAGAGCAGGAAACACCACTCGCATTGATGTCTCTCTGTCAGAAATGTTTCTGGTGTTGTTCTTGTTCATGTCGGCCTACTGTGCTTTAATAAAACATAAAACATTGGATCATACAAACCCTAGAAAACAGAATCTTTAAATATATCTTATTTCGGAAGCTTACTTTCAAACTATAGGTGCAGGTCTTCAGATAGTGATAGATATAGAGGTAGTGAAGCTACTAGTGAAGCTTCATAACGATTCTCTGCATTGTTTGTTCTATAACACAACTTTTCATATCAGCAAACATCGATGCAGATATCAATACGTCTGTGAAAGGCTCTGATCGGCTGATCGATCAACCGATAAGCTCGTCAAGCTCAAATAAACACAGGGTCTATTTTCTTAAAGGTCACCTACAACCGCCTGTGAAGCACGTGTTGTATAGATCTGGAAAACGTGACTTATTAATCTTTCATATTACCAGATGAGATGAATTGAAGACCAGGTACATTGGAGTGTTAGTGCATCTACTGTATTTGACCTTGATGCTCATTTGCATATCTTTTTTTAAACCTTGTTGTCAAATTATATTCAAATAAAAGTCTGCCCCATCTCAATCCAGCTTCCTTATATGGATCTAAAAGAAAATAGAAAGTTATGTCCTATTATTTATACAAAATCATGATCAATGATTCTGTATAAAAGGAAAAAGGCTGATTGAACTTTGCCTTCTTTGTGTTTTTATAGATTTTATAAACCTCCATGACTGTGGGATTATTCCAGCTTCAGTATCTGTAGCCAAATGAAAATGTGCAAATCAATGACGATACACATGAACACAGGTATTTTCTCTGTGAAAGCATTAGTGTGTGTGTGTGTGTGTGAGATTGTGTGGCAGAAAGTGTGTGTATCTTGTCATATGTGTGAAGCTGCTTTCATCTCACTGAGCGGTGTTTGTGTGAGTGTGTGTGTGCGAGAAAGTGTGTGAAATTGTGTGAAGAGGAGACCAGATGGGAGTCTTGCTTGATGAAGGACCTTCACCTCCCACACACACACACACACACTCCCCCCCCCCTCCACACACACACACACACACACACACGGTCACTTGCACACACACACTCTGTCCCCCTGCTCCTTCAGATCACATGGTTGTGCGGCAACACACTCTATGGATCATCATGATAGAGTTTGCATCGATCTTCAGTCGTTTGGTTACACAACGAGATTTGTCAGATAATCTTTGCCGACGATGTGAAGTCTTTTAGTTCCGTAACAAAACCAAAAAACATTATTGTACGATTCGTCTCCATTAATCACTTTCACTAAAGGCGGCTTTTAACTTTTTAATATTTCAACACCAACCAAGAATGAATTTACCCACTTTCGAGCTTTTTGTTGTGGGTAATTGTTGTTCATTCCTAGATTTATTCATTTATTTGTGTTCTTTTTCATTTATGACCACAAGCAAAATAATAAAATAAATTCTATGGCATCATTCTATGTTTGTATTTTTTAAAAGGGTTTATCGTGAGGCAGCAGTCATCACTTCCATAAAGGGCTAGCAGCATACAGCTGTTAACTACTTATAAGTTGGTGTTCTTATGAATTCAGAAAGTCCAGGTGTCAGAATCGGGATCAGAAAGGGAAAAATGTTTTTGGACATCTGCATATGTAGAGATGTAACGTCAAATGTCCGGGGGCTGGAAATAATTAAGTTATTTCACAGTCATAACACTGTTCATTTTAATTAAGAAGTATGTCGACATTATGACTCTTTCTTGGGTTTGGTAGCTCTGGGGAAAAGTTACTTCAAGCTGTGAGAAACAGGAAATTCTGATAAATTTGGGATCTTGGGGCTGTTTTGATAATCTTTAAAAATATGTCAGCTTCATCTGTCTGATCCCTTTCACTTGCACGTTCATTCACACACTTATTATTCAGCCACAACTACTTACGACAGTTTGCTTCATCGGATTTATCCTTGCAGTCGGCATCCCCATCACACTTCCAGTTCATGTGGACACACTCCCCGCTGCCGCACTGGAACTCGCCCACGGGGCAGCGAGGCTTCTGGGGCTCGGTGCGCCGGCTGCAGCGCTCCATGGACTCGTCCGACTTGTCCTTGCAGTCCGGGTCTCCGTCGCAGCTCCACAGGGCCGGGATGCACTCCGAGTCGTTGCACCGGAACTCGTGCTGCCCGCAGGATGGAGACGAGCACTTCTCCTCGTCGCTGGCGTCGCCGCAGTCGTCGTCTCCGTCGCACACGAAGATCGGCGCCAGGCACTTTCCGTTACGGCACTGGAAATCCTTGGAGGGGCAGGCCTTGGCATCTGCAGGAGTGTGAAAACACTAGAGGTCAAGACTTGGAACAATTCTTTCAATTTATTATCATTTAGATAAACTGTTGTATTTGGTCCATACACACAATGTTTAATCTTCTACATAAATCATTGTATTTTCATTAATAGAGTCAATTTTAAAGGCTTAAAAATAAAGCATATGAGCGTTATAAGGCCGTCTGGATGCAGACATCACCATACGTGGGAGTAGAAGAGAGAACATGAGAGTTAGAGGACAGATGTAGTGAACTTATCGCTGCATATATTCAAACTCCTCGGGGGAAGTGGGAATATATGAAGCGATATGTCTCCCTCTCGTCCTCTGGAGATGGAATGAAAGACAAGTGTTGGTGTTCGAATTTAGAGTTAATGAACTCGGAGCAGCTCCATATCTTCTGTCTTTGCTCCTGGGCTTTAGTTTCTGTAGAGAGTTAAAAAAAAAGGGAAAACTTTGATCTGAAGTGAAGCTGGTCGCTGTGCACGGAGCTGAGGAGCGTTCAGTTAAAGTGAATGTTCCTGGGAAGTCGGGAGGAGGAACGTGTCGCAGGTGGAGGAACGAAGGAGGACGATGAAATGCACCAGTAACAATGGACAAATAACAGGAGGACTTGCCACATGGGGGCAGCACTCAGTTCCTTATAATTACTTAAGAAAAATAAAATCTATCGCAATCATAGACTGAACACAAAGATGGGTGACACGAAGCAAAAGTCCTTCGCCCCTGGTGGTTGGCTGTGGTATAGGTCATAAACCATAAGTCATCCATGTTAGTGGATGGGACATGGACCAAACCAGAAAGTGAATTAAATGTTCTTAAAGATGGTTTCTGATATTTTGGAGGTTCTCTGGTTAATCAGGCATTCATGGGCAGGACTGTCTCACAATTGGCTGAGTGTGTGTCCTGGTAGGACCTCGATGTCGTGGCTGAGTGTGACTGGTTCTTTCCCAGGATATGTTGACTTGATTTTTGGGTAGTCGGAGGAAGCGGACACGTGTTGTCCATCTTTACATATAGTGAATTATCTCAACTGCAAAAAACCTCAGCACTGAGTAGATTAATGTGACTGCTTGTCTGTGAGTGTGTTGATTTCATCTTCCAGAAGCTCAGGGCTTCAGACAGCAGGGAAATGATTCGCAAAAACTGTGACAAATTTTTGTATCAGCATTGCAAGTAGAGAATTTGTAAGTGTGTCGGTGTGTGTTTGTGTCTGTATGTGTGAGTGTGGGAGTGTGTGTGTGTGTGGTGCTATGTTTGTGTTTCACTGGTAAACAACATGTTTTTTCCTCTTTCCACATCCCAGCAGTGACATTATCTAATTCTATTCAGGTTGGACAAATCAATTTGAATCATGTATCGTGCAACAAAAAACAAAAAACACAACACTTTGAAGTAAGTCTCCTCTCTGGGCGACCGACATAAACGCTCCCCCCTCTCTCTCTCCCAAACACGGAGCGCCAAAGGGACTCATTATGATAATAAGCTATCGGATTCCCTGCTAGCTATTACTGCTAGCATGCTAATCATCCCCCCACTCAGATCTTAGTAATTTAATTAACATGAGCATGTAAACAACATCAGCAGCTTCCCTGCAGAGGCTCCGGCGGTTCAGGGGTCACAGGAGGTGATTGTGTAAACAAACTCTCGGGCAAACAAAGGGATTTTAAATTTTTTTACTTTCTGTGCAAAACAGCTTTTTGCTCATGAGAATAACAAACATATTTTGCCTGATCCCGGAGGCGGATCATGTGTCAGACTAAACGCTTTTGTTTTTATGTTGTTGTTGTATTTTGTTTTAAACTTTAAAGTTTGTTTTCGTTGAAGCAGAGAGCTTGGTCAGTCAGTGTGTTGCTGGGATAGGCAGCTTGTTAGTCTGGTTCCCATCGGGATGAGAGAAGCTTGCTCTTGATTTTCATGAAGATCAGACAGGTGGTTTTTTCTTTCATTGAATTTGTGTCTTATGTATAAAAACAGCCTTTGGTTTGGAGGTTGAGACCCACAGGAGCTCGGGCTTTATTAAACTCATCCTTCCAGAAACGTCCTCGTAGGGAAATCATTATTTAGCTTTTTCACCTTCGTTCAGCTAAATCCTTAGAGAAGTTAGTAGAGAAGCGATAAATACATGTATTTTACAAATAGGACAAAACAAAGGTTCTAAAGTGATTCAAATGTTTTGGCTTATTAAAGGTGCCAATCGATCGTTTGAATTATTCCGTTATAACTATGGTGTTTTCAATGAGTTTTACCAAACCAGGATCAGGGTCACTGATAACTTTAAATTGAAACCAGACCTCCAACCATCCACACAGTTATTCCCTTCTGCTTATCAGATATTGGGTTGCAGGGGTGGTAGCCAGTTAAGTGGGACACTCCAGACGTCCCTCTGCCCAGCCACGCTTCCCCCTCTTGGTGGATCCGGAGATGTTCCCAAGCCAGATGGGATATGAAGTCCTTCAAAAGGATTTGGGGTCTACCCCTGAGTGTCCTTCCAGCAGCCCGTTCCAATGGGAAGCGCCAAAGTTTAAATGACCGAACAAATTCAGTGTTGAAGTGAAGGAGCAGCAGTTCTGCTCCCCCTGGATATCCAAACTCCTCATCCTATCTCTAAGGCTGACCCCGTCTTCAATTATTGATAGAAAAGTTTTAAAGTCACTAACAGTATCTAAACATCAGGGGTTAAAGACATTAATGCCAATATCCCCCACTATTATGTTCATACTTCCCATAAACCCTGCAACTCTCTGTTCCAAAGAAACCAGCTGTCCGATCCCCTGAGGCCTCATGTGGCACAGTCCACCTGCAATTTTTCACATTGTCGTTAAACCAGAAGGTTTCCAACGCTCCAATCTCCCATCGCTGAAGAATCCCAACATAAAGTGTCCCCTCAAATCCACACAGAGCACAGGGGCATGTCATCCTCGTGTTACTTCAACCCCTTCATCCTGTCACCTGGCTACATCAGCGCTGACACACGTCAAGAAGACCCCGGTCGATGAGTCACTCAAGACGGCCTCTCAGCTAACGGACCAAAACCAATTCAAGGAAGGAGGAGGAGGAGATTAGGGAGGAGAGAGGGGCGCTCGGGGGAGCACATGGGTTGGTGGATCCATTGATAAGTGTGTGAGCAGCAGTGTCCTTTCCCACCTGGAGGGATCCATCACTGGGAACAACAGACCAGCTAATGTTAGAGCAGATACAGACAGGAGAGGAGAGATGGTCAGATGTGAGGCGATACGTCGATTACTGATATTTCTCGATGTTTCAGAAATCCTGTGATCCAGAGTTCCACCCTCAGTCGTATTCAGAGGAAGAACTTTCTAATAAATAAGACTCGATAGGAATCCGATAGTGTTTTGGTAGATTCTTGACAGTTATAGTAATTAAACATCCATCCAGTAGATTATTCTACCAATTACAATATATAAATAGGCAATCAGTAATCTGGACATTAACCTTCTCCGCCGCTGGGTGACTGTGTTTGACTTTAGCCCTCTGCCCATCCATCCACCAGTACCTGAACTGGACAGCTAATAGATGGAGCAGGGAAGATAGGGTCCACCTCTCTGACCTTGATCTGAAGGACAATTGAACTCTCCTGTAGCATGCATGAGTGTATCACAAGCAGGTTTGCATGTGCACGTGCACGCACACACACACACAGAGGAGAGTAAATGTAATCTCCAAGAAAGCACATTTAAACCAGTGTTCTCCTGGTGGTACAAGAGAGAAAGGCTCCCTAACACATAATGTAAAAAATAGACCCATACGCGCACACACACACCTCACTTCAACCTTTGTCTATGAGTCACTGGGTTTAATGTTTCTGGAGCGTGGAATCCAATCAGACTCTGGTCTAACATGTCGGCCGCTGAGCCATGATGCAGCAGCGTGTACGGCAGCGTGCGCACACACACACACACACGCACACACACAATTCCACCCCCACACACACGCTTGTCTACAAACCTTACTTCACCAGGTGCTCCAGTGGAAAAGCAAGCTGAGGTTCACAGATTAACTCCAACGAGCAGAGATGGAAATAATACATTAACATCCCAGCAGCGTGCAGAGCGCTGCACTGGGACCAGTTGGGCACAGCACGCTAACTCCACAATCAGCTGAGAGCAGGCAGCGGCACCTGCAGGCGTTACCAGAGGAGACTGGGACTAATGGGCCGGAGAGCAGACAAGAAACATGTTCATCTACACAATGGAATATCAATATGGACGCCTTATTTTTCATATAGGATCATCAATTCTCACAGACACAAAACTTAATTGTAAACATATCGCAATCTGTTATAAATTAATGAGGATAAATGGGGGGAAATGTAAATTCCATTTCCTCTACCTCAGTACACCTCTTCATCAGGACTGGAGAACACTGAGTGAGTCAAATAAATATCTTCACATGAAGCTGGACTCTGAAGTTTCCAATAGTTCCTCCCAAAGTTGTGTCTCTGTTGTTGCGTGACCCGTCACTTCCCCCACTGCATTCTCCACTGAAGAGCTAACCTTATCCAGCAGGATCCCCAACATCAACACAAAGGTAAAATGTCACGAACCAAGGATATAGGGATGCTTTTCTTCCTGAAAGAGCTAAATGCCATTTCCAACAACAACAACAACAATCTTCCTTCTCCTCTCGGACGTAAAATGAAATATCAATCCTCGTTAATTTATGTTACTGAATATTTGTTCAGCAGGTGGAGCGAGAGAAAAATATGTTTAAACTGTTTTATATACAGGGATGTTAGATATACAATAACAAAATATTATGTTTTACAGAGCAGTTGACCTGCCACTTAGTTGGAGTCGTAACACTGAGGAGTTGTGGGAGGAAGTGGGGGGAAGGAAGTTTTGGATTCCCGTTTTTGATTCAACACATGCTGAAGAGGAGGTTGTGCACAACACAGCTCCTAGTGTGTGTCTGCGTGTGTCTGTGTGTGTGTCTGTGAAGTCAGACATAGACAAGTTGACACGCAGTCCCTCTCCTGGGCTCACAAAGTGTTTATCAGTGCTTTGGCTACATTAGACCTTTGAAGCATTGATGCGAGAGGCTGGAAGCATGAGCTCGTACGTGCACACACAGACACACACACACACACACACAAGCGTATACACTTGTGACCAGCAGACAGACAGGCCCTGAGCACTCAGGTCTTTGAGTTGCTGTTACATAAAAGTGATCCTCTTTTCCTAATGGAATAGACAGAGAGACAGTGTGAGGAGAGATTGAAAACACAATAGATTCATCACCGACTGACAAACAGAAGGCAGCCTCACTTTCCAACAGCTCGTCCGGGGGGGGGGTTTACCAAGAGCAGGGCTGACGCTACACGTTCGGAGCATCGGCGTGAATCTGACATGTCACTCATCTCTTCGAGTTGAGAGAAAGACAGTGAAGACAGAGTCACTGCACACTCATTAGAAGCTGAAACGTGTGTAACACTAGCTCAGTTTTTTCCATTTAAATCACATTACGCAGGATTTAACTCGTCTTGATGGACCAAAGCCACGTCCCCGGGGACTCAAACCGATGTTTCAGCTAACGACTCATCTTCTCTGTTTGTCTCTCAGACGTGCACATTAGCTTGAATTTGGGTTTAAAGAAGTTGCTCTCATTGCCAGCTATATAACAGTCTCATTTAGATTTTGTTCAGCAAATTCTAGCAGAACTAGGCTCTAGATTTGTATGCACAATATTTCACGTGTTTAAATTGAAATTCGAGACTGAACGATGTCGATTTTTGGGCTGTGTAAATCAAACACAAATTTAACCAAATATCTTCTGTAAAATTAAACTTTTCATATCAGCAAACATAAACCTCTGATACCGATGTGTCTGTGAAAGGCTCACATTGGCCGATATTATTGGCCAATCCATGAATCGGTCAGGCCGACCTCTAGCACATCTCATTCCAATAACTACAGTACAGTACATTTATTAGAATCAATAAACAATCACAACCGATACTGGCTTTAACCCATCACTCCTCCTCCACACAGAGACTGAATTCATGCTGGTTGGAGTCTTAAGTGTAAAAAACATGTCAAACTAAGAAAATAAGACCCGAGTGTGGAGTGGCAGTCGAACCCAGAGGATCCGAGCAACACGGCAGCTTAGAGAAACTCACAGAGAGACTCAGACTCGATGGAACCTGATTGGTGAACACCAGGGACAGACTTTCTCTTCATGATGAGACTGGACTGAGGGGAATTTCACACACTGAACACACACTATACACACACTATACACACACACACAGACACCAACAAGGATGGGGCACTGAATATACCCAGGATATTTCAATAGCTCAATCAATGTGCCATCTGACAGCAGTTAAGGGTTGAACTGCAATCACAGTGGATAAGATGTCTTTGTGTGTGTGTGTGTGTGTGTGTGTGTGTGTGTGTGTGTGTGTGTGTGTGTGTGTGTGCAGGTGGAGGGTGATGGATGTCCTTGTGTGCCTCCACATGCATGTGGGCGTGTGTGTGTTGACATAGCGTGTGGATGCCGTTAGTCACATTTCATCAATCCATATTTCACAGGGTTTTAGCCATTAAATGTAAAATGTGACAGGTCCATCGCTCTGTACAGGACTCCACTCAGTCCTAAATCTTATCAGTGCCCCCCCCCCACACACACAGACAAACACAGTGTAAGCCTGTCCACAGCATATATAATAATTGCATAACTCATTGCATCCACTCACACAATTGTCCACTGGTAAATCTATGAATACGTGCTACAAATCGGTCATTGTGATTAAGTGTGATGATAATATCTCAACAATGAACATTCAATCTCCAGTTGATAATGATATAATATCCATCTTAGATTGACTCATCGTGACAGACCCTCCGTGTGTGTAAAAGGCAAAGTCAGCTCAATTTTCACCTTAGCACTTGCCCTAATAAAATATTATTATTACTCACTCTTATATTTTTTCACATCAAAAGTATTGAAAATAAGGAAAATTGAGCTGATATTACCTTAAATCTTCTTTAAAAACATATATATACTATTCTTTATCTGTATATTTGTTCATTTACTGTGTATAAAGCTAAATTTGATTGGTTTTAGTTTATTAGTTTTTCATTATTTCATCAATTGTTCATAATCAGTGACATTAAACTTTCTCTGTTGGTTTTTGGGCTTTTGTTTCTGTTCCAAGCAGCAGCACCATGTGACCAGGCTGAAGTATGGAGGGTCTCTGGTCGGCTCTATCTTACTGGGCATGAAAGCAGCATCAGATCCCCGTCGACTCCACGTGATGCTGAATGTACAGAAGTGTGTGTAGTGTAGCGCGGAGAGGATGAGGTCGGGGGGGGTGAAAGACGAATGAGCAATGTTCTCAAAGCTCTCCAGGAAGACGGCCCAGTGCTCGGGTGTGAAGTCAGTCCTCTCGCCTCCGGCTGCACAGCGAGTCCGTTTGTGTGCTGGGCGCTCCGTCGCACTACACCTACGCACACCCAGCGCCAGAGCAGTCAAAGGATTATAAATGAAGGGGGAAGTAATGGGAAGAAGCTCTGAGACAAGAGGCTCCCGATCTCCGTCTGTGTAGTCACCTTCTTCTGGAGGAAGCGTGGGCGAAGCCAGATAAAAGAGGACGAGCTCAGAAACACTACAACCACACGTTCTGCAGTTTTTCTTGTATACACACAAATATCCACTAAAGTACTACTGTATTTGTTATGTGGGTGGACAGTTGCTCATCCTATTTGATCTGTTATCAAATAATGGAATATAGGTTATATTTACTATAGCCCACAGCGAGCTGGACTACAGGAAGTTGTGTATTGTGGCATTTGGAAACTGTGCAGTAGTGATCACGGTGTGGAGACGCAGTATCCAGAGTCAGTCTCAGCTGGTAATCGTGATATTTCGCTAAAACCGAACTTCCTATAAACATGAGGTTTGCTTGATATTTCAACTAGGTTTGTTGGTCCATGTCCCACTCCCTAACGTGGAGGAGACGGGGTTAATAATCTACACTGCAGCCAGCAAACAAGGAGCAATTAAGTTTTGTTGTTGTTATGTTGTGTATCTTTTATACGGTTTATGGTGTGCGTGCAATAAATTTGCAAATTAATTTATTGACAAAATTCACGTACGAACACTGTAGTCTTGTCACTTTGACTTCTACCGTGAGTCTGATGATACAACACACAAACAAACACACACAGTTTACCCCCCCCCTGCCCCCCCCTGTCATCATACACCAGCTAACATGGGCATCGATATCGCAGCAGCTTGTTGTCATGTAACACAGCAGCTGATGTGAAAAGAGCAACAGGTCCCGAGGGCCCGAGCCTCTGACTACTGTCCGTCTGTCTGTTTGTGTGTGTCGTTCCCCCCCCCCGACCCCACACGAACACACACACACACACTTTCTGTCTTCACCCACTGTGGAGCGAGGGATGAGTTTGCAAAGAGAGAAGAAACGAACCTGACCACATACAAGTGTAGTAAAACAAAGATATATAAAAACAGGCTGACAGATAATAAAACAATAAACAGTATGGCTATCCTCTGGCTGTAATATGTCTTTCCAGAAACCAGTGAGGCAAATGCATTATGGACGTATGTGCTTCAAAAACAACTTAATGTATCCCCACTGTGCAACTGCATCACTGAACGCTATTGAGCCCACATCTGGATATCAAACTGGGGCCAAGTACGCTGTGATGGTGTAATAAATCGTACTCAACGATGTTTGCATGTTAGCATGTTAGCCACGTTCGTATGATTCCAGTATATTTACATTGCTCTGAGGACCAGAAACAGCCTGTCTGACCGTGAAGGAGCTGCACCGCTGCTGCTAGCACCAGGAAACTTAGATGAAGGAATTAAGGAAAAGGACACAAGTTAAATGGTAAGAAAGATACGGAAAAAATATGAGAATAAAATTAAATAGAAAAAGTGTTTTTAAGAATATTTCTAACACAAATACGAAACATTTAATACAGTTTGGAGAAATTAATTCCCTTCCATACAACCCTGACAAACATCTTTGTTTCTATAAACTGGCATCCTTGACTCACCTAATCCTCTGAACGTCTGCTGTTAATTTACATGCAGCGTATTAATCTACACAGTCCAATTTGTTCTAATTAAAAGTTGATTGGTGAGCAGGTAAAATATAAAATGGTAATTGTTTGGTTTTAAAGCTTCACACATGGGGGGGGGAGAAACAACAGCAAAATTAGTATTCAACAAAAGAGAAAAGGGAGGCCATCCTTCATGAGAACACCTCCTTTACATAAATATGACAAATGATCTTTTACCTATATACACACACACACACACAGACGCACACACACACACCCTAGAGCCTGCATACACACAGCTAGCTTTGGATGTGTGCCTGAATAAACACGATTTCATATTAACATAAATTAAAGGCTCGTAAACTTTCTTCCTCCTCTAAATGTAATAACGAAGCCCTCTTCCTGGATGCATGTTTTATTCAACATTTGGATATGCTCAATTAGCATCTCTAATTAACGCAAGCTGTACTCCAATTGTAGCTGCACCGGGAGAGAAACAGGGGAGGGAGGGGAGGGCATCGGGAGGAGGAGGAGGAGGAGGAGGTGGAGGAGGAGGAGAATATGGATTCAAAAGGGAGCAGGGGTTGAAGACAGCATGTTTCAAAAAGGAAGTTGTTTGTTCTCTGGGGTTGGCTGAGAGAATGAATGTGTTCGTGGGTGGTGCAACATTAAAAATGCAAACGTTCATTATGAAAACGTTCATCAACATGCCAGCGTTAATCCGATGTAACTTCGGCCTCTCGGGGTCTTTCTATCAAAACAACGATTGTTCTGTGACGTCGTGAAGCAGCAAGGGATCATGGGAGTTGCTGTTCACCTGACACGACTCAGGGTTCACAGATGAGGAAATAAATTTGAGTTTTATTCATGTTAGATGAGAAACTTTTACTGATCCTGTGTCTTTAGAGCAGATTTGATGCAATTAAGAAACAACCAAAATGAACTGTAATGTGAGAAAACAAATAAAAAGCACATGTAATATAGATTTAGTCATTTTAAGACATTTTAATGAAGAATCGTAACACATTTTTGAACTAATAGCGTAAAATCTGCTGATCTGTTCATTTCAGGGACAATTTCGGTTGTTTTACTGGAGCCTTGATGTGTCTGTGTCTTTTTCATTACTGATAATCTTGCACGCTGCTGTGCGGTGGAAGTGTTGTAAAGCATTTGAGTTGTTCATTATCAGACTGCTCTGTTACAAAGCTGTGCCTGGTGATCTGCGAGCACGACGCTCATTTGTTTTATATCTCTCTCTCTCTCTCTCTCTCTCTCTCTGTAACGTCGCAGGATCAATTTTACAACAATAATAAACGTAAGTGCAGCAGCATGATTAGGTTTTTATACAGCACAGACTGAGCGCCGGCCTGATTTATCTTTATACCTCCTCTGTTTTAATAAATAACACAGAGTGGAGGAGAGGAGGGATTAGATGAATGCGCCTGATTTATCATCTTTCGTACCCACGTGGTGATGAAGTGTTTGTTTTTCGCATTTTCGGAAAAATTCCCATTTCTCTTCTCTCAGCTTTGTGCTTTATCTTGTGCCTAATGTGATTTTTTTTAGAATGATTCTTGCCACTGTTTGATATTCAGGTAAATAAAATTAATTTGGTGCAATTGTTACATTCAAGAAAAAACCATTTCATTTTGGTTGATTGAAGAAAGCTGAAAAAGTATGAGACCCTTTTCCATATAATTTTATGCTGTTTTTTCTTTTCTCTTCAATTTTGTAATAGTTCCACATTTGGACACTTTTAAAACAACAATCCTCTCCATAGAAACCTAAATCCAAATACAGCAATATCTGGGTTTACACACTGCAGGGGGTCAGTCACTCAATGAACAACTGGCACATAAATATATATAATTTACCATTATGATTAATATTTCATAATGTTTTCATTGAGGTTGTCTTTGAAGTTGTCCACTGTGCAGGTTTGCACGGCTCCTTGTTGTCTTGCACAGCCGGGATATTGTCAACATCATCTACTAACCTACTTTGTGAGGCAGTAACAAGGTTGTGTTGTTGTACACCTGAGTCCTGCCACAGCTCCTCCTGGATTACCAACCCCAGCTTTAAGCTTTGATATATAAAGAGAGTGGATTAAGTGTGTGTGTGTTGAAGTGGCCGTTCACCTGTGACCCTCAGATAACACAGGATTTCAACCACGCACCTGAAGAACGTATTAATATTCATCAAGACCACCACCAGATTTAAATGATAGCCTCAGGCAGAAAATCAATTATCATCAACACCCCATGTGAAATATGTCAGAACTGTAATAACCACTTTATTTTCTGCTTCATTAAGAAGCAGATGCTCACACAGGTCAGACACATGAAAGGGAATGGACTGAACACACAGCCTCTGATCGTCCTGTGGGTCAATACACAGGAGTTTAAAGAGAATATGAAAGTACAGGTGCTTGTGATGTGAAATCACTGCTGATTTCGAGACACAGAGATCAGAGAGACAGTGTGGGAGCAGTGCAGCAGCAGCTCAGGTGGAAGCATCACACTGGTATGTGAAGTCTTAAATACGCTTGATGAATAAAAGTAAATAAATAAATAGTTCTTTAAGCAAAAACTGTGATCACCAGTGTTCTGCAGGATGTGGTTACCTGCAGTTCTATTGTTGATCTGATTCTGAGAAACAACATTTACTCTTTTGTTATCTTTTGTTATTTTGAAAGGAAAACATTAAAAAATAAACTGGTTGCTGCTCTGGTTCTTGGTTCTGTGATGTTTTGTTAATGTTCTGACTTGTGTGGGTTTTCATGTTTGCGTGCCCTGGATGGTTTTAAGTTGAGATTGTGTTGTAAATGTTAATGTAGCCACCAGGACTGCTGGGTGTTGTCGATAGGGTCCCGTCACTGTTTCTGTAAACAGGCTGTAATAGATGTTAAATAAATCATCGCTCCTGCTGTCGTGCAGTTACATAGTGGAGGAGTCACAAGTCCCTTATTTGCATGGGAGCTTGCCACAATAATATGGTATTTACGATATATTAAATATCTCTATGGTTTTGTGTTGCTTCTTGTATAATATTAAATGGACTCCAACTGCAAACACTTCTTTGTTAATTAAAAATAGTAACTATCCTATTTGAGAGAATGTATTAATATCCACTATCAATCCAACAGTGTGTGTGTCCATAATCACACATGATGCACTGTGCACACATGCATTTTGTGCATCACTTTCAGTGTGAGAAGACACAAATGTCACAGGGCCTGAGGGACCATGGGAACATCATGGAAACAGATGCATCTCAAACACACGTTCACAAACAGCCGTGTAGTTCTATCCTTGTGGAGACCGCAGCCTGCTCCTGCAACACAGTGAAGCTGCTTGTGTGTGTGATGTTGTGGGTGTGACGTCACAGACAGTCTATACCAGAAATGTAATCCAAACTTTTAATGTCACCCACGTATAAGTCCAGAAACTCCCTGTATATATACATTTTAAGTGTAAAGGGCATATATGACATGCAATCTATAAACGCCTAAAAGCTGCTGTGTGTGCGCGTGTGTATTTGTGTGTATTTGTAGGTGCGTGTCTGTCACAGGTTGAAAATCGATAACGCTGTGGGCATGATGTTTACGCAGATGGAAATCAATGCCATTTTCACAGCTTGGATACCTGCTGCCGGGAAACGTGACAAAAGTGTGTACTGTACATAATTATACAAACATGTGTGTGTGTGTGGATGTTAGTGCGTTTGAGCTTTTCTATAAAACCTTGTGATTGTGAGTTTAATGATTTCTGCTCAGCCAAACAATGAAATCTGACATCTAATCGTTCTAACCCAGATGGAAACACGTTGTGTGCTTCCTTTTGAAAACAGATTAATGAAAAGTAAGTATACTGAAGTGGACATCTGACTGAACTTTATTCTGGTTTTTCTTTATACTTCCATGTTTTATTATGACAGTAGAACAGAGACAGAATCATGATGCATGTGTTGGGGGAGAGAGGGAGACCCTGAGCTGGTTGCGCTCGTAAATAAGATGAATAACTGGTTTCTCTTCTGTAAAATACTACTGGTCCGACTCTCCCAGTCTGCAGAGTGAGTTATCCTCTTATAAGTATTCCCTCTTTAAGAAAGAGCCAAGAAACACGGACGAGATAGCGGGAAGAAAAACAACAAAATCCTGTTTGACATCTCTAGATGCATAACACACCAAAAAAAAATATATATATAAATAAATGAAGAGATGAAACATATCAGCTTTTCAGCAGGTGTGACGTTGATTTTAAAATACTCTCGGGTTACGCAATAGTAAAGGTGAAACACTAGAAAGTACACAGGAAAAAAAAACTCCTCCTCCTGATTTGTATTTATGATATCGGGGGAAAACTGCAGCTCTCACTTTGGGTATTTTCAACATATTATTTTACATCTAAACTTAGACTCTGTCATCACCCCAGGGTATAAAGAATCTGTCAAAACACATCCAGCAACACAGAGGTGCCTTAATCCTACATTTCTAGAAATATTGTCACACGGAAGTTTTAGTTTCTCAGAGTTTCTTCCCTCGTCTCCCTGCTTCTCACCTCTGACATCACAACTTTACTTTTTCTTTGCTACAACTCTATAAACTCTACTATTGAATTTACATCAGTTTAATAACTGCAAAACAAATAGCTATTGAAAGATATAAGACAAATGACAAGTCCAGTCATCGTTAGTTGAGTAAAAGTTCTGATGATCGTATCATTTGTATTGTGAATTGATCACAGAGACAACACGCAGTAAACAAACAGCCGCATGCTCTGGGAACTCTGGATTAACAAATTATTATTAAACTTAATGCAAAATCATTTTTCTTCATCCTCTGCAGCCGACATCCAGTGAGGACTTCTAAATAAAAACTCTCTGTGAAGATTCTCAGACAAATACAGGACATTGAAATTGAATCTGTCTTCATTAAAAACCAAAGAAAGACGAAACTTCTGAACTCGAGTCGACTTGTTTGAAAACTTTCCAGACTGATGCCCTCAGTTAGAGACATGAAAGGAAAGGTGAGATCAAAGCATAGACTGAATATACAAGACAGCTATGGGAAGCCTAATCACCTGGATCGCCCCCTAGTGGCTGGCTGCAGAAAGTTCATGAACCCTGCATCTTCCATGTGGATGGACGGGACATGGACCAATACACAAAAAGTGAGTCAATACCTGTTAAATACATTTGTCTGTAAGTTTGGGTTTGAAAATGGGGCGAAACATAATGATTAACAGCGGAGACTGACTTGTGATTGGTCGACAGTGACATCGCCAGAACAAGATGGCGGCACCTGGGTTTTATATATCCATCTTTATTTACAGTCCACTGCTCCAATAAAACAGTTCCATTGTATTTTCCCCTCACCCCCCCGCCCCACACTCACCTGCAGCGCACTGATCTTCGTCTGCACCGTTCTCACAGTCCCTCTCTCCATCGCATCGCCATGACAACGAAACACATTTGCTGGCAGCCCCTCCGCAATCAAACTTCTCCGGCGGACAGGTCTGTCGGCCTGTTGTGAGGGGGCGGGGGTGAAAGGGACAGCGAGGGGGGGGAAGGGAGAGAAAAATGGATAGAGAATGAGAGAAGTGTGCAAAGAGGGATATAAAGCGGCAGGGAGAGGAAAATGAGAAAAGAAGCAGGGAGGAGGCAGAAGATGGAGAGAGAAGGGACAGCCAGTCAATGAAACAGTTTGATAACTTAGTTATCTTGTTGCTTGAATCGATTCCCCCTCAGAGGCCTGCAATTAAAGCAGACACAGAGCGACAGGGGAACAAAGAAGCAGGAACACTGTAAAGCACACACACCAGCCAGGAATAAAAAATACACAAAGTGAAAGACAGACCAGTATTATTTGGTGTGTGTGTTTGTGTGTGTGTCCATGTACTTGTTAGATGTGCATATTTTTATATTCTCTCCATTAAATGACTCACAACAACACTAAGTATGCAAAAGCTCAGAGTAGATTATATAAATGGTGTAAGACATCATCTTTGAGTTATTTGGATGACTTGTTTTTCACATACTGCTAATATAACGTTTTCTCGTCTTGATGATTCCTCATCAGGGCTTCACGGTACTGTTTTGCCACCCACACACTCACACACACACACACTCGTACACACAGTGCATGTGCAGCACTTTCTCTATTATACATCACTCACACTCTGCCGGCACAGTGAGGGGTGTCAGGGGCAAATTTGGCACTTCCACAAGCAGAATGGGGGAGAATGTTGAGACCAACGACCCTCTGGTTAGTGGACGACCCGCTCTGCCTCCTGAGCCACAGCCACCCTCGAAAATGTTCTATTAACACATCGATAGCAGTAAGCTACCACATAAGGAACTGGCGCGACCATCTGAGGCCACATTGGGTTCTCTGTCTCTCCGAGGGACCTTATAGGTGGACATGAGGAGATGAAGGATTCAGGAAACCCTGTTTTTCACGGACAACCCGCTTTACCTCCTGAGCCGTAGCCAAAACATGATAAGATTGGCCAAACAGTCCAAATCTCAGAGGTGTTCAGATTAAAACCGTATAAATGGAGAAAAATCATTACATTTGTTTGAGGACAAGCAAACAAAAGACAAACGACAAAAGCAAAACTGAAATACATTAGAGCGCAGAGATTAAGGGAGTTGTTAATCATTTTGATTATTAATTGTTTAAGTGATTTTTCAAAGCAGTCTCTGGTTCAGCTTATTATGAATTGATGAATCTTGGGGTTTTCAATATAGGGAAAATAAAAGTCTCTATTTCATAGACTTAATTGATCTATTAATCAAGAATCTTTACTCCAAGTGAAAACACATTTTATAAAGAAATCTTTTTTGAGTGAAAATCACTTTCTCACACATAGTGAGTGTGTGTGTGTGTGTGTGTGTTTGTGTGTGTGAGAGAAAGTGGTCCCTCCAGGTAAAAGCCCATTACAGTAAAAAAAAGAAAAAAGGCCATTGTTCCAACATGTGTAGCCCATGGGGGTAGCAGAGGGAGGAAAAATACAACTGTTCAATCCATCAACTTTATATATTACCCACAACAAATACACTCACATTCACACAAACACACACACACCCACCCACAAACACACACTGGGGAATCTTACCCGAGATCACATTGTAGAGCTGTGTCAAACTCAACTCAATCAATTATACATCTTTGATCAAACATTCCTCTCAAACAAGTGTGTGTGTGTGTGTGTGTTGTGTTGTGTGTGTGTGTGTGTCAGGCAGCCACAGATCAATACTACATCTGGGATTTGCCCATTTCGCTCTCATTCACCATTCTTTTTATTTATACAGCTCATATTAAACAGTAAAAAATACAAGTTCCTGCCATTTTCCATTATATATTTTAGAATGCCCCTTGTGGTGATATTCAGCTTTGCATGGATTTCCTCCAACTGTGCACATGAGGTTTCCAGGTACTAAAAAAGCAGCTTCTTGCATTTTATTTTCCTAATTGTCTCGTCTCTCTCCGTCTTCTTCTCTTTTACTGATGTTGATCTCTTTGCATGAGCACTTCCATGTCATGTCCTCCCTCCCTCTTAACTTCTGGCGGCTCTTCTTCCTCCTGCTGCTGAATATCAGGCTCTTGTGAAAGCATCTTTTCAATGTGTCTCCTCTAAATGAGGTTTTACCTTTACAGAATAAAAGCCTCCTGCAAATCCCCTTTAAGAGAGTGAATAAGCAAGCACCATATCAGCAGAGTGTGGTTATTACTTCGAGGGGAGCTGAATGGACTGTGTGTGTGTGTGTGTGTGTGTGTGTGTGTGTGTGCACTTGTGTCTTTGATTCTCTTTTTTGTCCATGTGATGATTATTATGAATACCAATGGGAGGTCTCACATACACTGTAGGTGTGCGTTCATATGACAACATCTACATTACTATTCAATCAATTTAAATGTGCACCCCACAGACTCTGCGATATCACACTGGTTTCACGTTTCACATTATCTATCTTTTATAACAGTGAGCATGTTTTTGTGCGGGTCAGCACATCCCAGGGTAACCACAGAGACTCTCTCAGTCTCATAAAAACCTGCAGATAGAAACACACCCCCGGGGATCCAGTTCGCTAAGTGTCTGATTGACAGCTGGGTTAAAAGGATGTAATTTGTCTGACTGACCATTTGAGGCCTGCGAGTCGGGGAGGCGGAGTCACGGATCAGCTGCCAATCAAGGAATTGAATTCAGATGAGCAAGAAGAAAAAAATTGGCTGCACTGACGTTGATTATGCCAAAATAAGTATTACCCCAGGGGAAATACTCAGAATATGAAAAAGCTATTTCAAACTTCCTATTGCTAGAGCAATCATGTGTGATGATTAAAATCTGTTCAGCAGCTGTGTATTGACTTTAAAGTGATACACTTACATTCATCAAGAGTATCAAAGGTGTAAGATAATAAAAAACAAACAAAGAGCAGCAGGAATACCAACTAAATACAGTGATTATAAAGTATAAACTGTATAAAAAGTCGATAGGATAGTTTGCATTTTGACTTCCAGATGTTGATGGTATTGATACTGAAGCTGCAGTCAAAGGTTTGTCGGTCACCTTAAGTGATCACGGATTAGTATTAATGGACTTTTTAAAAGTAAGCTGCAGAGGTTAGGACAACTTTTAACATATTAGAGGTCAAGTGCTTTATCTGACCCCTCTCACCACAGATAAGTACTTGAAGGTATTCAGATGTAACAACTTATGATCATATTACAGCTTTTACTTAAAATGTTTTTGTGTTAACATTAAGAAGGGATTATTCAATTATTATAAATACTATAAATCCTTCTCTGAGGGCATTTAACTACATTCAGGATTGTCCAGACTTTGCACTGAATGAATGTTTCATGGGCTATAAAACTCCTGGGGCACAGAGACACACACTGGGCTGTTAGCAGCCAGCTAGCCAAGCCTGTCCACTGCCAAGGCCGACAGCGCCTAACAGCCCAGGAACTGATGCTAGCCAGTGGAGCTGCTGGGTGGTGAGCAGTACAAGAAAGTGATTGGTGGACATGGCGGCTTCGGTGTGTTTGTGGATTATTCAATAAGGTTGCAGTAATTTGCCTTGGAAAGAGGCTAGAGGATCTAATGTGTTACATAAATAGTTAAATATGCTTATAACATGGATGCTGTATACTGGCGCTGTGAATGCAGCAAACGCCTCCCATGTTTCCCATTGAATTAGAGGAATCTGTGGCAGTAGCTGTGCTGGGGGGTGCGTACGTGGCAGCATGGAGTTCACTCTCACGAGCAACGGGAAAGAGTGAACTCTCCCTGTCTGCCGAAAGCTGCATGAGGGCTGCCAGCGAGGATGGTAAAACTTTATGGATGTTTTGACAGCTCACTGATGTAGGATTACTCCTGGTACTGCTGATGGAGAGAGGGAGGGATAGAAATAGAGATAAAGAGAAACAGCCGGCGAGAGCGAGGCAGAGAGCATCGCACACAGCACTTCAATGAAGGAACAGCGCACAACACAAAGTTAGACACCTTACATGTTATTGTGAGAAGTGAGAAAAAAAAAGGGGAAGCGTTGACTCATCATCATCAAGTGGAAAATATTTGATTTGTCAATGAAATACTTTATCATCTCACTTATATCTTCATGTTTTACGCACTTTCTTAATGAACGTTTGTGCTGTATTATGAAATTGAACTGACATATTAATTTCCATTGGCTACAGGGAATATATGACATTCTGACATGTCCTGTTTGTTGATATTTATGCAAATACTAAGGCAATGTTTACTGAAGAGTCTGTAGAGTCGGTTTATCAGCTTTTATATAAATGCTTCAAGACAAGTCTTTTTTCTATCATTCTTCTTCTTAGTATTTTGGAAATTGTGCACTGGATGTTAAACAGGTTCTTCTGGTCCTGGGGTGAGAAAACTCATTTAGCACATAAGGGACGATGCAGTCTTGTAATTCAAAGGCCGCGTCCAGACGTGGTACAGACTTGTTATGCGCCTCACGTGTTCTGCTTAAGTGTCTATTATGAGCCGGGTATAGAGGTGGACTGAGCGAGGCCTTGTATGCTAATGAACTTTTGATTAACTACCTTCTTAATTTCCCTTCACAAGGAGGGAGTGGATTGGAGGATTGAAGCGCGACACCACGTCCACTCCACAGCCGCCCGCCTGGCTTCGAAGCCAGCCCCCCCAACAGGTGATTGATTCAGAAGGCTCGTAGCCACACAGGCTAATGTTAAGATAATTTTTTTTATGATGAGGTGTGTGTATGAGGCCTGGGAGGTAATATATGTCATCCTGGGGTCGCTGTCTATCACAGTGACATGCAATGTCTCAACGAAGGCACGTGGGGGGAGTGTATGTGGTAATGTGGCACATGATAAATGGGGGGGGAATGGAGGCGTTCAGATGATTTAGCCTGTACCACCGCTAAGGATTAGAGTTGAATGAATTTAAAACGCTTAAAGGTACACTGAACTCCCCTGCACTGCAGACAGCACATCACTGATTGATGAAGTACTAAGCCTTTTATGCAAACACCTGAGAAACATGCCTCACATCAGATCAGCGGAATATTACTGTGCTGCTGTGAATATCAATTCGCTCCATGTGCACGGCAAAGCAGAGCAAAGCGTGTGCCAAATTGAAAACAGTTTCTATTTTGCATCAAATATCCTAGTCCTCCCTTTTATTAACTCGGCAAATTTCTGACCTGACTACAAATAGAGGTTATCGAAGGTATTTCTTGCATGTGCTGCCGACCATGAGTAGAGTCCAAACTAACCGGGGGTCCATAACAGCTGATCGTCTGTGAAATAGGATAATTAAACTCAAGTTTCAGCCATGAGGTTGCACCATAAATTGGTGAGTGCCTGCTTGAGAACAGTAAACTTTTATCGTTTGGCTACTCTGTGTAGTAAAAGCAGGGCTGGGTCCGTCCATGGAATCAATACACAACCATACAGCATCATTCCAGTGTAGCTCAGTCTGCTTGAATGAAAAAACTACTTCCAATTATTGTCCATATAAATTTCTGACAGTTTAATATACACCAGGCAGGTGCCATTAACATGTTTCCAACTCGTGCATTTAATTTGTGCTATATTAGGATTAACCTGGTTTCATAGATGTTCAATAAAATGTGGATAAAGAAGACGAGGATGCAGACGGACGGGTCAGAAGGGAGGGGAGTGCATGAAAGGGGATATGCAGGGAGATGTGAGTGGGGTCAGATATTGGTCAGAGGAGGGAGAATATCAATGCAAGGACAAACTGGGACTAAGGAAATTAGATGATGAAACTAGGAGACGCACTCGAAGACGGAGGCAGGAGCACTGGGTTGGAATTAGATTAAAACTGGGGCTTCTTGTGACCCGAGGGCCAAGAAATGCACACACACACACACACTCCACAGGAAATATTCATCTGGTCACTTGCTCATTCAGATCTAGAACATTTCAACAAACTCAACATCCATGAATACTAACGCTAACAAAAATATCTCCCCAGGTTACGCTGTGATCCATTCAGAGATGTGTGTTTGGATTATGTCTTAACATAGCTCGTAAAGAAACTATGATTTTAATTCAAATAAGTGGAGGGCTCGTAGCGGGTGCACAGTCAATCTCTTTCCGGGATTGAGGTGCATTCCGTATAATTGTAACCTTTATAAAAGGAGAACACACAAAGGACATCGGGCAAAGGGAGCCCCAAGCTCGCAGGGAGCTCATATGCATCAATGATTCATGGAAGAGCGGAGATGTATGGATCGGCCAATTATTCTGCTTGTAAAGACTTTGCAATTCTAATGGTTTGATCAGTCGTAGTGGGTCATATTGTCATGGCTACGCTAATTAACCTTGTTCCAGCCAGTGGTCGTGTGTGTTGAGGAAGGTGTAGGGTCAGGATGTCTTTGTATCTGTGTATGTGCCCAGAAGGAATGTTCTCTCAGGGATGAGGGAGTGTGGTGGCTCCACAGGGACATTTTCAAATGCAGAAAAACCCTCAGTTTTTTTCGCTTTACCTGATTATTAAATGTATGTTATGTAACTTCAGCCACTAGGGGTCTCTCAAACAAGACAATATTTAAAAATGTTTGATGACATGGTAAAGCAGAGTGGGAGTAATGGGAGTTGTTGTCTTCACTGTTGCCTATAAAATCTTCCCGAAGGAATGTATAAATGTGACCAGTACCAAAGAAAAACATCTAACTGACTTACTGGCTTACTGGCTATCGGGTTTTAATCTATATATAATATATACAAATTGGGTATTACATGGATTTTAGATAATGTGAAACTATAGGTGAAGAAAATGTAGTATTGGGACTTTCTAAGATGTTATCTTAAGCTCTGAAAAGTTGCAATGGGCTAAATAGAAAATCAAAAAGACAAAAAAGATCAAAGGACAACTATAATGAATATAATACTCATTTACAGCTTTAACACAGATTGTATAATATATTAGATTGTTCTATTTTTGACCTAAAGCATAATCTACCACAATGTTTACAGAGTGACTAGAGGGATCGGATGCGTTGTAAAGTTAAATAAGTCAAAGGACTCACATGACCCACATGACATGAACATCTAACTTCACAGGTCAATGACAATTCTTTTCATCTGTGGTGTTAAATCACAGTAATGCAGACTCGCAGTGTGCAGGAGTCGAATGCCTCATCCAGCGAACACTCACTACAAGTGCACAATAAGTTCACGTGAGTAGTTTTGGAGATGGATTGTGTGTGTACGCATGCATGAATTCAAGTGTTTGCATGTGCATGTGTGGTAACTGTAAAAATTGCTGTGCATGCATGACTGAGTGTGTGTTTGTTTGATTGTAAGCAGGGGTTAATAATATATATATGGGAATACATGAGTGTGTCTGTGTGTGTACTTTGCTTAACCTCACAGTGCACACAGAGAACTGGAGCATGATTTTACATGATCAAGGAAAATGAGGAAACCAAACGGATGAAAGAGGAGTTTCCCAAAGAGATCTGAAAACATGTCACTGGTTTAATACTTGCAGTATTTTTCAATTATGATAAATCCCATGCACATTAACCCCCATTAAAATATGTATTGCATTTACAAGTCCAGTGTAGACATCTGCCAATTTACAACATTAACTTTTTAAATATTTGTCGGACTATCCAGAGAAAAGAGATCAATGCTGTGACTCTTGAGTTTTGCTCTGCTACATCGATGTTGCAGAATAACCAACTTCATCCCCCTTGTCCTTCAGATGTGAAATCCAATTTAGGGAAAGGGCGTATGTGGTTAATATCAGATTACATTTTAAATGAAGGTTAGTGTTGATTAGTGGTTTTCACTGGAACGCTGATCTTCAATTATTGGGGAGAGAGAGAGATCAAAGCCAAGAGACAGGAGACTAAAAAAAATTATCAGAGAGAGCACTGCATTTACTTTTCTTTTTTTTTACATTTTGTTACGTCGCAGGCTTAATAATAATCTATACATCCATTCATCCCCTCATCCATTCTTTGCATCCTTCAGCCACGGAGTTCATGTTTTCATTAGCGTGTGTATCTGTCTGTTAGTTAGCAGCATTACCCAACATCTACTGGATTAAACCTGGAGAACAAATGCAGTATCAGGTCAGGGAAGAACCCAAAAGATCAGGATCTATCTCTTCAACTCTCTTTAACATTCAAATTATCAAACGTTTTGTGCCTTGGAAAAATAAATAATACAGAGATCTTGTTGTTGCCCAGTTCTGGGGAAGGCTACAAAAAAGCGAGTGCTGCATTTAAAGTCCCCATCCCCACTTTCGCTTTATATGTCTCCACAACTCTCTCTAGCTCTAGGCTGTGAGAGCGAGAGAGAGAAGGGGCTTGTTAAATGTGGAACCATTAGCACGGTCTAGACTCTGGGTCTGTCAGTGCCGTAGGGGGAAGAAATACAGCGCGACACCAGTGCACTAATAGGAAATTGCCACTTTCTCCCAACAGGTCTCTCTTGATAGTTGTTTGGAAGACGACATTGGGCATCGAAAAGTCCAAGTGCCACATCTCAAAGGGATTGCAGGAGAAGGGAGTCAGATACTGAAGGGAGCTGGAGGTGGTTGAAAAGCAGGGGGCCGAACTCTGAACTTACTGTGACCTCATGACGAGAGCATGGCTCACCCCTATATACTTATGAATGCTCAAATATTAAATAAATGTATTATATCATAAGAGATACTGGCAGTCTGATTTGTCTTCCGAACTAATTGTCATGTAAGTCACTTTAATTCAATAGTTTAGCTTGAGTAGCCTCTAAAAACAAATGTGGTTCAGTTTAGCAAAAGCAATTCCCTCCCAAATTAATTTGGTCACAGTAAAATATTTGATAACACAAACTCTCTGCATGTGTCGTCCATAGAGAAAATGATCATCATACTTTGTTTGACCAATTGCAAAAGAGGCTCTGATGCCTGCTGCCTCCATTTTGTTCAGTTATTGCACTTTACGGTTAATTGGTACATTAAGTTGTGTTAAATTTGCCCATGCAGTTACAACATCTGTTGGACCAGCATTAGAATAACTGCTATTGGCAGAGAGATGACTGCTGTATATTTGTCTCATTGCTTTTTCTGCTTCATATAATTTATCTCTGTATTGTGAATATTGACTCATATCGTACTTAAAGTCCAGCTACACACCTCTTGGGGAACATTTTGATGAGTTTTTATGGCATTGTGCACATGAAAAAAAAATCATACAATGTTATAATAAAACCTGTTCTATATTCTAAATTTGCCTATGGATGCCACGTATGTTAGAGTTTGTATTGGAAGAGAGAAAATGTAAAGAAAAACCAAAACTGAAAACCCAAAAATAATTTTAGTTAATACTGAATTATGGTAAAAAAACGAAATGGAAACATGATCATTTTTTAATACTTGTGTCTTCACAAACATGGGTAAACCACTACAGCAAAAGCTATCCCATCTGGCAGGTCCAGCACCGTGAGAAACCCCCTGAGAGCAACAACATATTGACCCACAATCAATCGCAGCCGTCTGAAAGCTCAGGTCACTAATTGAACGGAAGAATGGAATTGACCCCCAAACAAAATCACAGGGTGGATGTTGCTGCGTCGGTGGTTTCCTCTGGTTGATCACCACGTGCTGCACAGTGTAAACAAGGAAGCGTGTTCGCTGTAAACAGATGTTTGTTTCTCTTTGGTATCAGAAAATCCAGGTACCAAATAAATAAAACAGATATAAAAACATTCTTATTGTAAATTAATTGAATTTGTTGTTCAATAAAAACATAATAAACATTTCACTTCATAAATAAAAGAAGCAAAAGGATGATGTTATAAAATAATCATCAACTCTAAATTCAACGGTTATTTTCAAGCTTTTATTCAATCATAAATCTTATATTGTATAAAAAGTTCTGCCTAAAGTACCTGGAACTAGATAATTTAACGCACCGTACCATTAAAACCATGAGACTCTCTCGAATGGGAGTTTGTTTTCTCTGATGACCACTTTAAGGCTCTGATAAATAATTGTTTTTTTAAAGTTTCTCCATGAATCGGGTATTTCTCAAAGGGCTTCTTCAGTTAAGCTTTGTGAATACCATTAATGCAGAATGAGGACGACGACCATATGGCAGCTAGAACGCCGTGAATTTCACCGTCTGGGGTTTTTCCATCCCGTCTTTGTTGTGGTTCTGTTATTCTGTATCCTCCTTTAGGGATCAATACACTTTAACTTATTGCTGATATAAATCAAGGTAAAGACATTTGTGGTTAATGAGACGCCGTGAGATACAGCAAGCTAAGCAGAAGAATACACATGAAGGCCCGAGATGATGATGATGGGCTTACAATGGGCAAGGGAGGGAGGGAGGGAGGGAGGGAGGGAGGGAGGGAGGAAGACGCCAAGGGAAATTTGAAAGATAAAGACTTTTACCTAAATTTTAAGATGACATTAAACTAACTGTCAGTATTGTACGTCAATTATTCATGAGCAAGATTTCACAAGCACTCACACACACACACACAGACACACACACTATCTGGAGGCGACTAAGACCCGTGATGATGATGGACATCGTCATCAGCGGACAAACAACAGACATGTTTGTTCAAACACTTCAATCTAACTGTGTTTACATTTTTGGCGACAGTAGCAGCGCGTTGTGTTAGTTTTAATAACGACTGTCCACTCTCATGTGTCCTCTGCACGATTGACAGCTGAGACTGACTTGCTATTGCTATTCAGTGCAGAATAGTAAAACTGACAGGCGATACAACGGACCACAAACACTATTGGAAAGCTTTGAATTTGCGTAGGTTATAGTGGATTTATACTTGTGTGTGTGTGTGTGTTGTGTATCGTGAGTGAAATTCACCTCAGAGCAGCAAAGTCTTTCCATTAAAAGAACATGTAGCTGGAGAGTAAAGACAAATTAGAGTACTCGCACTCTGGAGTAAAAGATCAAAGTCACCTCAGACACACACTCAAAAACACACACACTTATATGAGTGCATCTCTCTGTTACCAAGTCTTTGTGAACCTCTGTGTGTGTATCACTTCTGCGTCTTTTGATGATAGAGGGTCACTGGACTTCTACGAGACTAAAAGAGCACAGGAGACAGAGGCAGGTGGGGGGGGAGAGGGAGAAAGAGAGAAGGGAGGGAGAGAGAGAGATAGAGAGACAGAGAGAGAGAGAGAGAGAGAGAGAGAGAGAGAGAGAGAGAGAGAGAGAGAGAGAGAGAGAGAGAGAGAGAGAGAGAGAGAGAGAGAGAGAGAGAGAGAGAGAGAGAGAGAGAGAGAGAGAGAGAGAGAGAGAGAGAGAGAGAGAGAGAGAGAGAGAGAGAGCGAGAGAGGCCACCTGGGAAATTACTCCCGGCTCTGCCGCTGCCTCAAGCATGAAATTGAAGCCGTCTGAAAACAGAACTGACTGGATCTTGTTCCGTTCATATTCCACAGTAATGAACTAACACAACCTACTGCCTCGGTGCTACAATATGACGACCTGACTCTTGTCTCCCCACACAGGTTGAGTAACTCCGGTCAGTCCACAGGAGACTACGAGACGCAGGAGACCGGACGGACAAAGGTCAAGTTTCATCTGTATTTCTCACCGAAGGGCAGTTTGCATCACGGGGGGGGGTTTGATCTGATGTTCTGAGCTTAACTGACAAGATTGCGCTTGTGACATCATTCTATCTAGACACCCTGCTTCAAAACACCATATACTTCAATCCTCCCTGTGGTAAAGTGTGCAAATAAGAAGTGCTTCAATAATTAAGAAGTTTTAATACCTGTTTGACTCGGCAGCGGCAGCAGGAAGGCAATTAGCAGCCGCCCTGCAGCTCTTTCACTCTCCTCATATTTGCCAGAGTTTTCTCTTCGGTTGTGGTTTAATTACCACATGAAAAAGAAAGTAAAGAAGTCAATAGTGGTTTGATATGAGCCCCGAGAATCACGGCTCCTAAAAAAAGTGGGAGAGAAGTCCTGCTGAGATGAGAGGCTTCGCTTTGACTGTTTGTGTCTTAAGATGAATGAGTTTCATCGGCTGGAATGAAATAAGTTTGAAATCAGGGCAGTTGGAATAGTGAACTTAGTTTGGTAGAAGCTGATGAGGGAAAAATATATAATTAGAGGATCAGAAGAAAGTTTTTAACACATCAGTACTTATTAAGGTGTAACTGGGCACGATTGATGTTCTACTATATTTTAACTGTAAAAGAAAACGTATTAAAATACCCTTTTGTTTGTGACTGCTTATAACAAATGTGGACATGTTTGACAAAATCCTGCTATATTAATGCAGCTGTAAATATTAACCAAAATACTTGAACTACAACTTAACTGCTATTTAATAAATCCGGTGGATGTACATTATCCATGAAGTATTTCTGCACACTAAATCCACTGTATACCTTATTGTACCGTGTACTATGTTTTGAGTACTTTATATGTCGTATACTTGTTGCATATGTTCTGTTTTTGTGTACTTAAATGTTCTTTCTACTTATATGTTTATACCGGGAATCAGAGAGAAACAGCAGTAAATAGCAGAATTAACAATAAAAGTAGTTGAACTAGTGGATAAAATAATGACAGTAATTGTGCTTTAATGTAAGTGTAAAAAGTTCACTGAACTTCGAGATGTGTAAGGTGACAAACTAAAGTCAAACACACTGCAACCACTTCAAAATAAGGGCAGGAGTAATGTTGCTGCTTATATCAGAAGTAGTGACTTTGTGGAACTTCCCATCTGACTCATATCTCTCCTTCACCGTCCACTGAGGGACGAGGTCTGCACTTCAGCTTGGTGCAGAACGCAGTGTGCAGACATGCGTGCTCTCTCTCCTGCATCAACGACCTCTCGTCTGATGGAGCATTTTCTTCACAATTCCCTCAAGGCCCCGATTCATTTTCAGACATGTAATTACAGACAGTGCCCGAGGAGCCAGAGAGTGTGTGTGTGTGTGTGTGTGTGTGTGTGTGTGTGCGTGTGTGTGTGTGTGTGTGTGTGTGTGTGTGTGTGTGTGTGTGTGTGTGTGTGTGTGTGTGTGTGGTTGTGTGCACGTGTGTGGTTCCAGAGGCGTCATCGGGGGTCCACAGTTAATCAGCAGTCGACCAGAGGTTTCAGGGATCAGCCCATCGATTCCCTTTGCAGGAGAATCAATGCAATCAAAGGCCTTACTTTAACTGAACTCAGATCAGAGCGAGGAGGCCGTGCAGCAGGGAGGAGAGCAGGAGGACACAGAGGAGGATGTGATAAACCATGGTATATGCTGGTGGAGAGCGGCTGTAACCAGGGACAGATGCGGTAAATAGGATAAAGTCCAGTGTGATAACTGGAAGTAAATTAGAAGTAGAGGTCAGAGCCTTTTGAATGAGGAGTGATAAGGTGGTAGCAGCAAAACAAAAGGAGGGAGACAAACCTAAATAAAAGACGTGGGAGAGCTGAGACGTTAGTGTTCTTCATTTTCATCATCAACAAAACACCAAGTGAAGGAATCTCTGTGCTGTTCCAGAGACGTGCAGCAGATCTATCAAAGCCCACTCACCATGTTCAGTGTTCCCCTCAGGCTGAGGATCCACTCGTGATGGTGGGGGGTGCAGATGTTGGCTAAACACCACACACGCAGGCTACGTGTAGATGCTACCATTTAAAGATGATCCCTAACAACCTAGTGTGCACATAGAAGCTTCTAGGCCCCATTGAGTTACCACGGTAAACATGACTCAGACTGGTGTGTGACCAGAAATTAGGTAGTTTGAAAAGAGTGAAAATGGCAAATCTCTTTAAATCTCATTATGTACGGTATTTAAAATACTGAAAAAAACAATGAGCATTTTTGACAAATGGAATTCATTAATTCATGTTTTGCTTTGAAAGTGCATATAAACCTATTCACTTGTTGTGTTGTTTTTTATGTGTTTTAGTTGTGTTCATAGATGTTACGTTTCTTTATACGAAAAGAACCACGCTAACACAATTTTTTGTGTTAGTGAGGGTTATTTCTAATGATACGTTAAAGTTATCGTCCCCAGGTGACATGCACACACACACACACACACACACACTCTGCTGCATGCAATTACACACACACACACAGACACACGCACACGCACACACACACACACAGAGCGCTCTGAGGATCAATGTAGCTGTTAAAGTTAGCGGAGCTCTCACAGCATCTGACCTTGATTAAACATAATTAGACTTAACCAAGTCCACTAATCTGATGAAATGACGAACAGATTCACCTTGTGATGAATATTAAACACAAGCATCGACTCTGAGCTTTATATGAACACTAATGCTGCTGCTGCTCACACACACACACACACACACACACGCACACACACACACTCAGATCACTTACAGGCACGAACACACACATGCACACCCATACACACGTCCTTAGCTTCTCCCAATCAGACGTGTTACCATGAGGAACTTCAAAGGGCCTTTTGATCACATCTTTGAAAATCAAACACAAATTAAACGTAGGAGCTGGTCAGTGCTCACGGCAGCTCATGGAGAGTTTTGTGCGGCTGATCTGATCTCCAGAGGTAAAAAACTGGTTAATGAGAGATTTAAAATGTGAATCCAATGCGAAATCATAGCGAATATGTGTATGGTCCTGGTTCAGACCAGGTTTTAAAAACTGTCCTGAGATCTGATCACAAGTGGTCAGCGCTACGTTCGACAACTTGTAATCTGATATCACTTCCCCCTCTCAATATTCAAATAAACATGTATGATCTTGATAATTATCGATTTGAATAACCAGCGAAGAGATGTTCTGTTCTATTTTCTTAATATAGTTACACTAGTGCAAGCTGAGAACATCCAATAAACAAATCACATGAGATTTGTATATTTCCGTGATGCAAATAAATAATTATGTAAATTCAGTTTGTCATTTTTCTGCCGACTGGGCGACCGCAAGGCTCCAAATAGGTATCTGTGTTTCAAGAGTAATACGTGACCCTATACACAACACACACACACACACACTTTTTAAATACCCACTGCATACTACTGATGAATGGTAAATCCATATAAATTCTAACTATCAGCGTATTCTATGGATACGATGTGAACGGGGCAGCCATCTTGTCCACTCCTACATCCTCTCTGGCCTTGATCATTGTTATTAGTATTAAAATCCATTTTCCAAGTGCAAAAATGGAGGTTGACTGTAGCAGCTGGAATGTGAAGCACTGAGACGAGCAACCTTGGGACTGCTTTATAAGAACATAGTGTGTGTGTGTGTGTGTGTGTGTGTGTGTGTGTGTGTGTGTGTGTGTGTGTGTGTGTGGCAAAACACAAACACGACATAAATTACTGTAAATACGTCAGAAATTGTTTTCTTCATGCTGATGTGTGTAAATGTGTACGTACGTGTTAAACAAGTGTGTTGTTGTTGTTTATGACCTACCTGACTGTGTACATGCCCCCCCTCTGTCCCTGTGTGTGTGTGTTTCCGCCATTGTTTGTCTACATGTGGTTGTGTTGTGTCTCCCGTGTGTGCGTCTGGGCTGCTACTTACTGCAGATTGCATCAGCCTCGTCCGACCCGTCCGCACACTCCGGCTCCCCGTCACAGCGCCACCTAGCGGGGACACACTGGCCGTTCTGGCAGGCGAAGTCCGTGGTCGCACACGTCTTCTTCGCTGTGGAGACAAAGCAGAAGGTGCGACATTAAATCTCTTGATATCAATTTGGATTGGTGAAAACATAACGTCTTTAGCAGAGGTCAACAACAACTGATCTCTTTGGGATACGGAGTGAAGAACAACATCACAGCAGTAAGTACAGTGGAAACATGTCAAACAATAACAAGGTAATTAAAAATTGCACTTAAGTCAAGAGGAATTCCCAAGCAACAAATTCAAACCGATTTCCCTCTCCTTATTTAATTGAACCTTCATCGGGGGAATGTTTCTGGATGCAGCTGGAGTCTGGGTGATGTGTTTAAGTGCAACTCGGGACAGGAGACACACAACTGTAGAAACGTCTGTGTCAACACCTGTTCTTACAAGTTGACTAGTGGACCAGTGCTGTAAGATCGGAGAATAGAGAATTGTGGGTTTTTGACTCTACGAATTTGACGCAACGAGGACAACAAAGTTTAGGTTTTCAGGAAGTAAATGAAAATGATATTGAAGGTCGGCAACTATACTAAAGAAATATGATTTTTTTAACTGTGCAATGATTCTTATGATCTGTGCAAGAATGAGTTCAAATGGCTTTTACATTGATTTGTTTTTAATCAACATCAGCTTGTTGTTATGACTGAATGGTTTCATGCACCAACCAGGAGCAGCAGTCTTCTGTTGCATTGTGAACAATGACAATATATGTTTTTTATTCTATTCTAATCAAGTCGCAAAGCTGTGATGTTTGACTGACCAGTGCAGTTACAGCTTGAGTGGAGTCTGGTTTTGGAGCATGTGTGTCAGACATGTGTTGCAGTGAACAGAGCAGCAGTCCTTAAACCTCCTCCCTGAAGTGGCTCAGAGACTTTGCTCTGCTTTACCGAACCCGTGATCAAACTTTGAGTCCGGCTAAATCTTCTCAGAGCCGACTCTTGCTCTGCATAACCGTTTTCTGATACCTCACAGACCCAGAAGGTTTTGTGCAGTGACTTTCTCTGAGGGGGGAGATTGAATCACTTGAGTCTGTCATGGAGAGACGGCAACTAAAAAAAAAGTTAAAATCCCACTCGTTGACAGTGAGAGCCGAAGAACAAGAGAAAGCACTCGCTGGGTGTGTTCGCTATACCCTGCCTCGCCATGATGAAATATACAGTGAGAGAGGCTGACAAATGGCAATAAACAGAGTGTGTGTGTGTCTGTGAGTGTGTGCGCTTGGGGTTTTCTTCTGTCCAGCGATGAGAGTAACTGTGACGGCTGCTGTTCCACTTCCTTCATGTGAGACTGGTTTCCCCCCCGACCCTTAGTTCAACTGAATATGTAGGTTAGCAGAGCGCTGGGGGAAATCACCGCACAATGACACAGTGTGGACGTGCAGCAAATCAATCAAATGTGACATTCTGATGTTTGGACGATAAAATACTGCATCACATGCCATTTATTTTATTTTGTGAGGTTTCGCTCTTCTGAACCTCAGGGCTGCTTCGTGGGCTTATTAATTATTAATCACGCTCCTCACCCAATTAACACTCGAAGAAACTACTTGATGTTTTGGGAAATCAACTCAATTGCTTCCCGTCTACAGGAGAGAGAAGTTTGCCACATCTCAAATTATGAAAAAGCTGTTTATTGGATTATGGATTATCTTTTTTACCAAAGTACGGCGCTCTAGTCATGTTTATCTAAATTTATTGTACGGATGATAATGTACGGCAGGTCGAGGAACAGAGAGACAACCAGCACAAAGAGTTTATCCTGAGAGGAGACACAAAAGAAAAAAATGGAGACTGGTGGAATTGAAGAAGGTGTAGGTGTGGGATAAATGAGAAGGCCGTCCCGAGGGATTACAGAGGAGACAGGGCCGGAGACAAAGGTAAATAGAAAGAGGGAAGAGACCAGGGAACACGGCTCGGGGACGAGAGCGAGGCAGGAAAGAGGCTGTCGAGCTGGAGTCCAGTGCAATGACATCAGTCTTCACAAAGAGCCCGATAAATCCTCTTCCTTCCTCCCAGCATGTTAACATAAATCCCATCTCTCCCTCTCCAGCCTCCAGCCCCCCCCGTTTCTCATCTTTCCCTCCATCTCCATCCACAGCCTGATAACACAGCCGACTGCAGCCGCACACAGAGAAATGGAGAATTAACTGTAGAGCACAATAAAACGGATGAATCAAATCTATAATCATAGGATTTCATACTATTCAAATAAAATGTAAGTGCATTACAAAAATAAAAGCACGTTATTTCTGCAGAGTTGATTCAATAGAATATATATATTTTCATATCAGTGCATATTGGCAAACACGAACGCAACAAGATATCTCTGTCAGAGGTGAATTACAGCCGTGAGAACTGAGAGCCACATTTATGAGTGACTTTATTTGAAAAAACTCATTTTGAATAATGAATGAACAGTAAGTGGTGATTTTAGGCAATAAACGTTCCCCTCATATGGAAATACAGCCCCTAGATATAAGTAAGAAAACGGTCCCTATAATGAAATCAGTGTTCATATAGAACTTATTCCTCTGCTGCAACAGGAACAATATCTGATTAATATCTAGAAAACCGTTACAGAAACGAAAGAGAAGATAAATACAGGTTATAAAATACAGATTAAATCAAAAATATTCCACAGCACGGATCAAAAAAGGGAGGACAAATAAATAGAGGCCATACATTTAAAGGGTATGTGGACAATCACAGGCTTATGTTAAAATAAATGCATAAAGAATCTGCAAACACAAACACACACACACATACACACAAACACAAATATTTTCCCATGGCTCTCAAGAACTGCTGATGCACAAACAAACGGCTGCTTACATTTACATTCTGATGCACAAAGAAGTGTCATATATGAGCGTCATCCATATGGAACAGCCCGGACCCGCCTTATGAGGTGGAGAGAGTGATTGTAGACGAGACAAACAATAAGCAACCACACACACACACACACGCACACACGGACACACACCTTTCCTCACAGCGTCATTTTATTCCAGTCCTCTATCCCCTGCTAGAAAAAGTGATTAATATTCATGTGGAAGAGCAGAAGGAGCAGCAGAGCTCTCTGTCTTCCTCACAAGCAGGTTTTAGCCATATTCTCAACTCATCACTAACTTTGAACTCAGTGTAAATTCTCATGAATCAGCATCAGCTTCACATTAAACATGGATTTCATAGGTTAACTTCTCACAGAATGAATAACAGCTCCTACAGCAACATGTGTAAAATGTATCTGTATTTCCAGATGTAACTTGTGAATGTAAATTAACTTTATTTTTTTATTCATCAAGAGAAATATACTTTTAAATGATTCAGTAGGCACTGAATTAATGTACACAATATTATCCTCTGCATGAAATTAACACAATATCGACACGTGTATATGGGGATTCTGCAGAAGCCCTACTTTGGATTATCTCTTTGAACTCCACAGGAATATCATATTTTATAGGGGTCATGCTGGGCCAAACCGTTAAATCCATTTAATCATATTAGTGCATATTAGTGTAGTTGTATTACAGCATCGTGACAACGTGGGCGGAGCCACGAGACACGTTCAGGTCCGACCCGCCCACACAAACACACAAACAAACACACAAACCTCTTAGGATTCTTTCCCACATTCTCCCGATAACATGATTTCAGAAGCTGTTGTTTGACCTGGGAACAGATGAAGGTCAATGCCTTCTTCCAATTCATTCAATTTACACACTGCATTACACACACACACACACCTACACACACCTACACAAACACAGAATAAAGGTGGAAAGGAAATCAAACATCCAGCAGCACAATAATCACTAAAAGAACAGTGTCACCTTTAATTAGGATCTGTTTACTGCAGCGCCTGAGAGGCTGATTTGAGAATAAAAAACTGCTTTAAACAGACAACTGGTGGTGCAAATAAATTATTTACCACTCAACATAGACAGAAGAGAACAAAACTTGTATTCACAGATCACTGGATCTGACCCTGAACAATCACTTTGCATTTAAATTCAATTTTTTCTTCTTGCCGTGTTATTTGTTCCTGGAGTGTTTATTGGCTCCTCAAAGCAAGTGGACGTGTGCACAGATTGTTGTTATTTCAATTTATGCCTTCAACTTTTTTTGAAAGCCAATATGGTCGTTAATAATTCAAGGTGGCGCTGTTGCATTTCCTTTTTCCTGTAGCACAATGACCAATTAATGACCTTTTTGCGCTTTCACATTTCTGCTGAGGTTGTGTGGGAAACAGCTTTCAAGGCCACAACTACCCACACAGCAGGACTCATGAAGCATGAAAATAATAATGATAGTAATAAAATGCTAACACTGCTTAATCTGTGTATTAGCAGATCCATAACAGTCACATTGTTGAGACTCACAGTGAGTTCCGAGGTATGAGAAGAAAAATATCTGAATAAACTGATTATTATTTTTAAATAATAGAACAGAAGCCTGTGCAGATGGAGTTTTATTTGCAGTACTTCTCATATCATTGTGAAAATGACATGAAAGGAAAGTCTAAATTTCACTATATGAGGAGCAGGATTTGTGCTTTCTAGTTTGAATCTTTTTCAAAACAGCGCAAATAAGAGAAGAAGAAAACCGTAAATTGGATCTAAACTGTGGAATCCAAGAATAAACAGCAGTAAGGACAGAGCAAGCAATGGAATACAAAATGAGAGAGGGAATGGAGAGAGTGAGAGTACGGGAGAAAGAGGAGTGGAAATAGATGGTCTTCCACATTGTTGTGATCGGCCTATAGGAGCTGAAGAACGAAGCGTGTCAGTGGGGGGAGCGAGGCCGTTAATCAGCGAGAGGAGGTTGAACCACAGCAACGAGGAAACCGAAGAACCAAAGACGACCTGTGCTGTGGATGGATCAAGTATTTGTCCATATTGGCTTCACTTTTTGGACCTAGAGTGTACTTCCAGGTATATAATATGAAAGCATGCTAACAGGTATTGTGTGCAAGTGTGTGTGTATGTGTGTGTGTGTGTTTGTGTGTGTTGTGAGAGTTGTATGTACACACAACTACAAAGGCAGGAGATGTGAAGGGGAATCTTGCCACCCAGACAGCTGCCCAGATCAAATACACGTATGTTTTGCTCCTCACGGCAAATCAAACACCACCTACCGGTTCAAAGCAGCTTGTTAGGATTTAATGACCCCCCCCCACCCCCACTACCCTCTCTCTCTGGACGCAGGGGTGTCTGGCCTACGAGGAATGATGGAGACTCCAGATATATGTTTTTTCAGACAACAACACGAGTGAATCATTAAAGGGCTGAGATCTGGTTGACAGTTTGCATCGTGTGGATTCACCCGAGGCTCAACGTGTCAAAGATGAAAGGAAAACTTTTTTAAGAAAACCTCGATCCCAGAAAACTTCTAAAAAACAGTAAATTGCTCCAGAAAACTGCTTCATCCAGAAAACAAAATGAGAAGCATTCAGTATCTTACCCACCAACACTTGGAGCTGGGGATCAAACTACCGACCAGTGTACAATGGTTATTTTTGTCTATATACGTCATTTTTCTTGCACATTCTCAACTGCTGTAACAACACAAAGCAGACATCACTTTCTCTTTCTTCTGAGCATTGTTATAGAAAGGTGAGGAGCATCTGTGTGATTCACTTTGCTGTGATGGGTATAAACACAGAGAGAAGAGAAGCTGTGGTGCCGAATAATAAGAACTGTTTTCAATTATTTCACTATTAACATTCAAGGCACCGTTAAAAAAAGCCTAAACACAAAGAACAAACACACACACCTAAAGAATCAGCAGAATGAAACACACACAAACCCCCTGTTCATCCTGCAGCCTGCTCTCTCCTGTTTGCTGTCACACTGGCAACATAAATTAATGTCACGCCCGTAAAGTCAACAATGTTCTGCTGAGTCCTTGTTCAAATATTAGTAAAACCATCACTTAATTCATGTTTGTTCAAGTACAAGTTTCCTGTTTGACATATGAGGAGAATCAAAGGTAGGGATGTCAAGAGATATCTAAAAATTTCTCTAAAAACGTAAGTGCTATATGTCTGTGGAGTCACATTAGCCCTGTTGTTTCGGTAATTACCAGTCATCTGGTTAGTTTTTGTTCTCCTCACAATCATTGGGATGGTTGACTCTGTCTTGCTGTCAGACCCCTGGATTTTAACCCCCAGACCGACACTGTCTGCAGCCGGCACAAGCCAAAACCCCTAAAACCTCCTAAACCCTTTCACAGCCTGGGTCACATCTTCATCCCCCCCCCTCACGAGCCGAGCAGCGCCACAGAGCAGCTGAGAGGAGGAGGAGAAAAGAGCATGGCAAGAGAAAGTGAAAAAGAGAAGGGGAAGGTGAAGAATGAGAAGAGCAGGAAAGTGGAGAAAAGCAAAAAGAAGAAGATGGGCTAAAAAGAGGAAGCAGAGAGAAGAGGAAGAATAAGATGATGAAAAAGAGGAAGATGATGTTGATGCTGATAATCAAAAAGAGGAAGGTGATAAGCTAGAGGAAGAACAGAACGACAAAGAAGGAGAGCAAGATAAGGAAGAAGAAGAAGCAGCAATAGCAGCAAATCAAGACCAGGTACAAAAAGAGCAGATAGAGGTGGAAGCATATGAAGAGCACGAAGAAGAAAAAGACGTTGAAGAAGAATCTGAAACAATCCAATATGATCAAGGAGGTTTCTAGTCCATAAATAAAAGTGTCTCCGTTTTATTCTCCATCCATGTTGAAGTTCTATCACCCTCTTTATCACCTCTTTCTTCTGAAACTCACAACTCTGATATCATCAGTGTGAACTGCTCTGTCATCACACTTCAAAACTTCCCTTTAAAATTAAATAAATACAAATCATTCAACACAATCATTCTTTGAGGCCTCATAATCTTTCAACCTAGCTTCTCTTTTCTCCGGAGTCGTGTGCCTGACGGCTTTCATCGAACTCTCAAGACAAACGAACCTGAGTATGTGTGTTGTGGTTGAGGGTGAGTGGTCTCATCAGAGAGCGGTCGCTTTGCAGCTTCACAGACTGCTAATTAAGCTGCAGCACAAAAGGGGGGGCTGCCGTGAGTGCACACGGACGCAGGGCCAGTTTTTGTTTCGACAACATGAAGCATTTCAGTTCTTCAAATGATGGAGTCACACATTTCAGTGAAGGTCGCCACATTAGAGTTTGGAAATCAGTCTATATCGATAACTATCACAGATAAAGACACATTTATGGTTAAAGGTAGATTTTTGCTGCTGGGTGAAGGTTGTGGTTTTAAACTCTTCTTTATGAGGAAGGAAATCTTTAATTACACATGATCTAAACTTGATAAGAAACAGTTCTATATAAATACTTGTCACTGAAGCTCATATCAGCTTATATCTTTTCAAAATCTCTCGTCTAGAAATGTCTTTAACCCTCAGGAGTCCGGGGATGTTTGCGCGGTTTGTAATGGTTTTTCATTTTGCCACTTTCAAAATGTTCATCATGTCAATGATTGATATCTTCTTTTTCAACAAAACAGTGCTGAGAAGTCATTTTTCAACATTTCTCTTTGGACGTCTTGGACCATTCAGATAATTTAATCACAACTGGTTCCTCAACAGTGAGTAAAAAAAACCTGTATCAATGAGGTCATTTCAGATGTGGACGTAAGACCTATCTGTTAGAATCAGTGTAGACAAAAGAGGAGGCAACACAAAGGAACGCAAAGTGTGTTGTACAAAGTGTGCACTGTGTGTGTGTGGGTGTGTGTGTGATGGCATTTTTTCAAGATGTCTGGAGACTATGAGGTCATATCATTTTGCTTCAGTACCTCTCATTAGAAATGACACATGCACAGAGAGATCTCTCTGCTCCGACACTACCTACTGCAAACACGCCCAATAAGAGCCCATCTGGGTGACATCCGGCTCTCAGATTTGCATTGATTTATTAAACACTCTGACAGTGATACTGGCCCTCACATATACTGAGTGTGCCCTCACACACACACAGACACACACACTTCATCCCCTCCCCCATGTCCCACCCCGACGCTCCAGTCTCATCACACTATCAGACGCTCACTTTCCTAGACAGGGGCATCGTTTTAATGATATCCACTATCAATCCTTTAGCCAACACACACCCACATGCAAAGACTACACAACTCTCCATTCACCAGGCTGCTGACGATGCTGTTTGACTGATGTCATCTTAATAGAATCAGAAAGAGTTTAGGTGATGAGTCCGTCCACTGCATATTTTTTTAATATAACGTTTTTGATTTTATTGAACTCAGTGGCACAAGATCTGTTGTGTAACACAAATGATTCAGTTGCTCCTGGAAACAGTAAAAAATATATATTAACAGGTCGTCTTTCTTTTCCCTGCTTCATTTCATTTTTACTTTATCCTCTATTTTAAGTGTTCTGCCTTCAGACGTTGGGAGACTCTCTCTCTCACACTCACACACACACACACACCCATACACGCACACACAAGTGGACATCTCACTTACTCACACTCTCACTCGCGCACATATTGTGGCATAAGTGTCCCAGCGGGGTCATAAAGCCAGTGTTATGTGCTGGGGGAGGGGAGGTACAGTAGTATATGAAACCTTGGTTAGACCAACCTCTTTGTTGCTGGCAGACACACACACACACACATACATACATGGACACACACGATCCCACATTGTGCACAATTGTACGTGCTGTGTGTATAGAGAAATGTCTTCATGAAACAAAGCAGAACGAGAGGGTGATATAGTAAACCGAGCTTCCTAAAGCATCCATCATAATCCATTTATTCGTAAAATGTATCATCATTTTTAATGAAATATAAGTCCCAATAACTTTGATGATTGTATTTAATATTCATTTGAAAATATAATCATACATTTCTTATAAACCGCGGTCACTCAAAGAGAAAAATAAAAAACTCATAAAAACTCCGTCCTGTAATTACTTTTCTCTCGACTGACTGATTAACAAGTGGAAGCTGCGAGGTTCCACCCCCCCCCCTCCCTTTTCTTACTAGCAAAACAACGTTCCCGCTGGCTGTATGAATTGATGCTCGCTGTGAGCTCGTATCTCACGCCATGCGCTTCCACCATCGCCATTCAAGTCCCCGAACCCCACACATGGCCGGGGACCACATGACAAATTACTTCTGGGCTTATTATCAAAAAAAAACAACACACACAAAAAAAATCAACACCCGCTGGAGGGAGTGGCAGCGGGTAGGGGATGTGTGGGGGTGTCGGGGGGGGCGTTCCAACAAAAGCCTGCCGAGCATCCGTGGACAAAAGAGAGGGACAAATTTCTCCCGCTGCTGACAAGCTAAAAGTCACCTGGAGTTACAGCAGGCGTGTGTTTACTCGTGAAGTTTCTGCATACTTAATTCGTTTCTGGTTTAAAAGGGAAACAGAGGAGAGGGGAGCTAATATTTGCAGAGGTGACAAAGACAGGAATAAATATATCCTGACCGCCTTGATTAACGTTGCTCAGAGCTTCAAGCAGCAAACGGTGGAATGTGATTTTCTTTTTGTGTGACGACGACACACGCTGACCCCGCCCTCTCTCTGTGTTTATGCTACGCTCCCAGCAAAACAACAACACTGTACACAGCTTCCAGTCTTTTGTCTTTCCCTGCCACGCTCATTCGTTCTACGCTCCTTATCCACTGCTCGTCGCCGCCCCTCCCCTCCCGCCACTGTCACACGCTCACCACTCCCTCGCTCCCTCTCTTCCTCCCGCCCCCTTTCTTTTACCCCTTTGGCAAAGAGCCAGGTTGTACCTTCCTTTGTCTGCTGTGTTTGTGATCGCTGATTAGAAAAAATAAATAATAATAAAAGGCACCTACTGGCATGAGGTCGAAATGAATCCAGAACCCCGACATCAACGTGACAACATCTGAATTTGAAGCTGCAATACCATATATCAATATTTGTGTGTCTTCAAGCGATTGTGTGTGTTGAAAATAATAATACAGATGTCAAGGTTAAGGAAAAGAGAAAAATCCCTTTATGAATATTTTCATTTACAAATGTCGCTAACTGCAATTCCAGGCTATTTTTGACCGATAATCATCCATCCATCATCTCTACTGTCTGTCCTGGAGCGTTGTATGGGGGGATGGATCAAATCCCAGCTGACATCGGGTGGAGACACTGACAGGTCATCAGCATATCTCAGGGCTGACATACAGAGAAAAAACAACCACGGAGACACAGTTCCAGTCGCACCTACAGGCAAAGAACAGCCTCCAATTGACCTGAGCTGAATGTCTTTGGACGGCGGGAGGAGGTCGGCGCCCATGCAGACAAGAAGAGAAAGTGCAAACTCCACAGACAGGCCCTGGTCGTGAATCCCAGACACTAACACTAAGAGCTAACCACAACAACCAATTGCCAAGATGTTGAAATAACAGAATGCGGTTTAAAATAATTGTACAGATGCTTACTTCTTTGTCTTGACTAAAAAAAGGATTGTCTATCCATTTGCAGGCCTTTGCAAATGGAGGTATTAAGTCAAAACATATTTTTCATATTGGATTTTGTATGTTTTATATTAAAAACTACAACAGAGCGAGATGAAATGTCAAACTAAACAGGAAAACTACCGGTTTCATTAAGACTCTGCTTTATTTCAGTATTAGCCTCATGTTCTAATCCCCTCTGTTGCCTTTCAATCCCCAGGAAACAGCTCTTAGAGGTATCCACTATTGGAGAACTAAAAATGTTAAGTGCAAACCATGACTTTTTGTTTCAGCCATCACAGTATTATAACAAAAGTGTTCAGAGAGGCATGAAAACAAAGTTTAAACAAAAAAAAACTGATTTCCAATGGCATGTTGATCCCAGCAGACACAGAGACGTTAAGTACTTCTACATAAATGGGGGCAAATTGTTAATTGGAATCACTCAAGGGTCAGAAAAGTCCACGTCTCCTCCACGACACGGTCAGAGGTGCTCCGGTCAGTTCTGTGACTCCCAGCTTCTTCCTCAGGGCGCACCCCCGATGTCTACAGCAGGTTTACACTGTCAAAGTAATGATGTGTTCCCACGGCTAATCCCTTTAAGTCCTATATGTCCCATCATCTTCAGCTTCATGAATGAAATTACACAATGACTAAGCTCTTTTCATTGGCCCGCAAAGCTGCTTGATTTGGGAACATTAGGAGGGAAGAAAGACGGGAATGTGAAGGGAATCAGTTGACACAGCCTTTGTTGAGGCTTATGAATCATCACAGTGTGTAAGCCGGCCAAATGAGCTCGTCTGCTCGCTGTAATCTCATGATGCCTCAACTTTGATTAGAGCGGCTGCTGGGAGGGGTCTGTGCTAACTTAATTGACATGTTAGGATTTCACCTTTCAAATTATGCATTACTGTGGAAGCATGTTGTTAAAATGCTAAATGTTCAATGTCACAAATTTTTGATTTGGAAAGTTTGAGTCCAGAGAGCAGAGCGTGGGTGGGTCTTGGTGCCAGGTAGACTAAACTGCAGTCTTTCCTGATTAGAATCATGATTCAATCAGTTTTAATAGCATCAAATAACTAAGTGACTGATAAGAAGAGAAACACACAGAGGTTTTGAACATGCACTTAGATCTTTCTAGCTTGGTCCATGACCCATACGTTAACATGGAGGAGGGTGGTTCCATCCATGAAAGTAAAATTTGTATAAAGTGATAAATAACTAGATGAGTAAACGTTTGTAGGTCCCACCAAATGTGAAGTGGTGTCAAGGTGATATGATCAACAAGAATAAACTGTAAACCAGCTACAGCAGCTCATTTCCTTGTAGTCAACTGTTTTCTCTACCTTTCAAATAAGAAAGCAAACTATGAAGTTCAGATTCTGGACAAATACATGTGCACATGGCAGGTTGCTTATCTTGGTCCTGTGTGTATCTGCAGATGCAACATAACTCAGTTATCTGAATCATAAGAGACCTTTTTTTTTCAACTTCCTGTCATGTAGGTAATCGATTGAAATTAGCTGATTTCCTGTATGTTTACAAGATTTTTAATGAATTCACAAGGCCTTTAGAATTAATCACCCCTCTGCTGTGTCCGCCATTTCTTCTAGACCACAAAAAGCAAAACCAGTTTGGGCAAAACAAACCAAAGAGGACGGGAGCCTCAGCCGAGGATGTCCTGGTCCGGAGTGACCTCGAGTTACCTCTCACTTTGTGGTTCTTTTTAATCATCGTGGGTATCAGGGGCACGTCTGTGGAATAACAGCTCTCCAACTTCCTCCTGCTGCATGCTTCCCAGTCACCTAGGTGTATCCACGGATACCCGGGCCGCCGGAATACAAATACAACCAAGACACTTGCCTCTCAGTGCTGCGACCACACACACACACACACTCAAACACACACTCACACGCACATACACACCATGTCCTCTCTCCTGCTCCACTGTCTCCCCACAGCATCCCCCTTCATTAAGCGTTTTCCTGTTTCAACAGACGGTCACAAGGGACCTTTGGTTCTGTTTGATAAAAGAAGAAGTGAAGACTTTCGTTTGCTATTCAAAGTGTAATAATTAAATGTGGGAGTCATTATGAATCATCATTTCAGATTGTTGCCATCTACTTGTTCCCCTCGTCTTGAATACATTGACACTGAGGGTTTGTGTTTTGACATATTTCTACAAGCTGCTTTGATTTCATGTAGACATCAGCATTTATATCTCCACTAAGGATTATTATGTTTCCTGTAAATTAATATCTGTCCTGCAGAAACCTTCTAAATCCAGGAATCACAGGAAACTAACATTTAACTTGAATTACTATCAAGACACATTGGTCACATTTTAAACAAACATAAATACAACATATGTTAAAATATGCTATATAAGCCACTTTATATATTTATTTGGTGGTAGTAATAGTTATCAAGGCCAAAGAACACTATTTATGTTAACCAAGATTAAAATGGATGTAACATAAACGTCCCATGCAGATTGACCTTGGATATAGTCCTGAGACAGAATGGAGATTATGACCATCTTTCTTAAAAGCACATTTCACAAAACTGCTGAATGTAAAATCCATCATACGCTGACATCTCTGCCAGTAATTCACACAATGAAGCGATTTGCATAAAGTATGAATCCAGTGTTCCTTCACGCTTTGGTGGGCTTTCACTTTCAATTTGGTCACATTAAGATTCTAGAAGTCGCTGTAAACCGCTCGTTGAACCTCCAGCACATTTTTATCTCTCGTTCTGAGTAGAAACACTTTGCATCCTTCATTGTTAAGTGCTGTCACTCAAAACTGACTTTCTGTAACCACACTCAGTTGACTGAACCCTCACATGGAGGCTCTGACCCTGACAGGAGCACCAACCTGCAGATGAGATGTGGCTGAACCATTTTAATCAGTCTGCTTGATGGCTAGGAGGTCAATGTCAGTCCCACTGTTTGGGGATGACCATCACTGCTGTGGTCCTTTTCTAAGGCTTACCAGAAACTGTGGTGCACTATGGCCTGAAGGACGTTTGAATGTCACCGCCTGTGGTGTCTGCATGGTTGTCCCTGCAACAACTGGAATGTGGCCAGTTCATGGCAAACCCATGAACGCATCAGCTTACTTGGTTTAAGTTTAAACTTGTTTTCTCATTTGCTAGTTTCATATTTTTCAAAAAATTTGAAAAGGGCTAGAAGTGAATTTCCAGGAATCCAATTTCTCTGGATGAATCACTTATCCCTGTGTATCTGTCTGATTTTAGGTGTACATGAGTTTCCCTTAAGGTTGTAGTGGGCGTTCGGGGGGGGCTACCCTTTGATTGCTTTGAAAAACTCCAGGGAGGCCTGATGAAAGGATACCAGCAGCTGCTGCTGGCCACACACCACAATGGTGAAATAGTCGCTGGCCGAAAGCAGCGAAAAAGTGATGCCAGCAGGGCGGAGGGTGAAGGGCAGAGGGTGGGCGCTGGTTGGTGGTCAGTGTGCGGGCACGGCTTTCAGGTTTGCACAGAACAAAGCCAACCTCTTCATAGGCATCCAGAGATGCAAATTGCTCAAAGTTTGGCTTCCAGCGAAACAAAATGGAAAAACGCTGGCTCCTTGGCTGGAGCTGTCGGTAACGCCCCCGTCCTCCGTCCTCTTTCACTGTCTGCAACTGGCAGTGCTTAGTTGAACAGCAAGGTGAGCACACATCTGAAACACACACTGGGCATGTGCGTCCACAGCGACACTCTCACACATCCCTCCAGGCCCAGCTTTCATTCCACTGACTGTTTTTTGATCCAATATCCCACAGGGAGACTTGCAATGGGCCCATTTTTTAAATTAGGCTAGGCAGCAGCCATCAAAGTCAACTCAGCCCGAGGGGCATCGAGAGCTGATCAGCCTCATCCCAGACGCCCCGACAGGTGAGGCAGGAGGGGGTGTGTGTCTGTTTGTGGGAAAGAGAGACAAAGAAAGCCTAGGTGTGTGTGAGTGCTCCTGTTTTTGCCGTTTAAGGGTTCAAAGGACTCAGACCTTACATTGCTGCAGAACCTTAAACCGACTAATCCACCTTTGCAAACAAGACTGGAACAGGAAGCTGTCAAATGCTAAGTTTTATGCCTCAAACACTATTTTAACTGACCATTTAATAGTTACATAAAAGTCAGTGATCTTACATGAAATTCTAATCCCTAATCTTGTTGCTAAAAAAAGACAACCCAAGCTCAATTTCAGTAGAGACATCATACTTCAAGATAAGAATTAATTTTTCTGTCTCAGGGAAAAATACAACTGTTCTGAGAACAGTGTAGAACCAAAGTGAGAAAAAGGCAACGGTGGGACTCAGGTGGGAAATTAGAAACAATCTGCTAGCTTGTCTGGCTAAATGTCATTGTTACGTGGGATCCATCTTTCATTTACAGAAACCAGTGACAGATGTTGTACTGGTTGATGCTGTAATGTACGATTGTTCCATGAACCCCTCACAAGTTTTTACTAAGTTGGAACTGAGTGATTTTATCTACCTGGGTACGTGTCTGTACACAATGTATGTGAACAGCTGTAACGCACAGACAGATGTTTTAGGATGTTGCTGTTGTTTCCACTGTGACTTCAAATTACCATAATAAAGACATTACAGCTTGCATTCATATTTCCTTGTGAAATGGAGCTCAGCTTTCTTTTCCCCCCCGACATGACTTCTCCTTGCCGCAGGTTTCCAGCAGCGTTGATGCACGAGTTTGACATCATTGTCAGAAAAACATGCCAGTGTCGATAAAAGGGATTTATAGGCTCTGGGGTATATGACTCCAGTGGCTCCCACAGTCTAACACCAGTTCTCTACATGACAGGGTATTGAACCACATCCCCACAATAGTCATATACCAGAACCTCAGGGGATGAATTTTTTGAATTTGAAGAATATGGGGCCACTGGTTTTTTCATATGCCTCCTGTTATTTCCAACCACCCTCGACTGGAAGGATTCTGCATGTGGAGGCAGCCTCTCTGATTAGTATTCTTTGGAGGGTGTGTAAACAGACAGGCCCATGATCAGAATGCAAGGAAGTCCTCTTTCAGACGATTAAAGGGTGAGGGTGAGGGGGACGAGACAGCGGAGGCCTGACTACCATGTAAACAAAGCTTGAAAGATCACATCGCCAACGCTGTACAGTCTCACACCAGAGAGAAAGTCTCCTTTTTCATTTTCTTGAAAGAGCAGCTGAGAAGCTTTTGTGGAGTAAAACATTTGTTTATGGACTTCTTTCGTGTATGGAGTCAATATGTGCGTCAAAGTGAAAAGCAGGTTGTTCACAGCTGTGAAATGTTGCATCGGAACACGTCGGACGAGGGGAAACTGTTGTGACAGAGAGAACAAAGCACGTGGAGGAGTGGGAAGACAAGCAGACACTAAAGTCTTTGTGCGCAGGAGAGTGAGGATCAGTGAAGACGCGTCTGAAAGCTGATGGAAACGAGGTGCAGGAAAAACACACTCATATTTCTAACTGGCTAACTGGCAACCAGTGAGTTTCCTCCTTCGTCATATTGAGCCAGACGTTACAGCAGAGACGGGACAAGCCACAGGTAACGAGGATATGATGCAATTTAATTGGAAAATGAAACGTCTGTTAGCTTGAATACAACTTGAGTATTTTTGGCTTTGAACTGTGTTGGAAACCTTCTGGATAATGAAGCTAAACAAGTCAACTGAATAAACGGCAGATCTATCAAATCTAGAAGTCATGAAATGAAATCAAACAATAATGACATCTTGAATTAAGGCTCAAATCTCAATCAACAATATGGAAAATACAAACTGGATTCAGGTTTGACTGAAATCATACAACTGGCAAGCTGACGACTTCCACTCCTCACTCCCATTGCCTCTCCTCCATCTTTAATTTCATTATACACACACTAGCTCTGTGTAATATTCCCACCAGGGTCGCCACAGCACCTCTCTCTCTTTGTCTCTCTCTCTCTCCTCCTGTCCATCTTCCCTCCAAACTAAATGCCTCTCTTTCTGTGGTGCACGTCATTGGTGTCGCTCGGCTGGGCCCTTTCAGACCTGACAGATAAGGGGCCCACAGGAACCAAGTGGGTCCTGATAAAGGTATGGCAGATCGGGAGCGAGTGTGGCCTCCGGCCCCCTTTAGCCCTCCAGAGGAATAATTTACAGCTCTGCCACAGTTGATTTCCTTCACTGCGACCAAAGGCCAAAGCCAGAGCACAGCAATATACACTCACGTATAATGGAGCTGAGGGGAGGGGGTGGGCAGTGGTTTGAATTACCCAGCATATATATCATAAAGAGGTGGAAAACAATCTATTAATGGCAGCGGTGGGGGGGGTTGTGGTCGTCTGTGAGGCGGTGGAGCAAATGGTTGGTGTTTGTTTCTAATCGACCCGTTGGTTAAAGAGAAACTTTAATTTCAACAAGTCTAAGTGTGAAGAAACGGAAACATGAAGCTCAGTTTAAAAGGGACGTGAGGAACTGAGGTGTTACATCAAAACTTAACGTCCATATGCTCACAACAAACATGCACATGCCAGTGATTACATTTGTAAACCAGATGACATGTTTACGACATATCGTGTGGTTTACAACGTCTGGGCAGGGAGAGGTGGGTTGCTGCAGACTGTCAGAGCTGCAGCCTCAGCTAGTGACGGACATATTGTCTGGAATAGTTAACTAGCATTATGCATTATTACAGTATTAATAATTAATTTAACCAACCAGTTTCCGGCTAGCCTGGAAAGCAGCACAAGATAAATAAACTGTCACTTGGTTGGACGCATATATGCACAAATATTTTCGATGACCTGTTTCTTGTCTAAACAACAATATCTTTAATGTCAGATACATTTTGAATTCCAGTCATGTCTGTGTATGTTCTTCCAAAAACATAAAATTCCTTAAGTATCATATTATCAAGCTGACATTTCCATAAGATTTCATGGAAGTGCAAATTTAGTGGGTGTCTGTGCTTGGTCATGTGCATTCAAGTTCCCTATTTGTGTTTCTACTTATAATAAACAATTGACTTTTCTCAGAACACACACAGACACACACACAGACACACACAGGTTCCCTCCAGTTAGCCTATAAGAAGCGATTGGCTCTGACATCTGCCTCAGTGTGTATCCTCCTCTCCTCATCTGCATGGGGCCTAACATCACCCTAACCTTTCCGCCGCACTCTGCTTCAATTGCATCAGCATAAAGCTTCTGAGGTAAAAACCCAATTATCTCTTCAAGTCGCACAACATCCCTGGTTCAGCACGTCCCACACCATCGCTGAACACCAGAACAACCAGTAACACCGGCCAGGGAAGTGTCGAATCAGGCGCCGAGCATGTAACGACATACAGGATGAAAATCCACATATTTACCGAGCACTAAACTGAAATGAAGCTGATTTTTTTCTCCTCTGTGATTGGCTCAGTGGTAGACGATAAGAGCGAAGCGGAGTGGAGGCTGTGATGGAGAGCGTGCTGCCTGTTAGGAAACATAAACATGTTTATCTGCTGCCACTTCGTCTCAAGCACCTTCCTCGTATAAAGAATTTACGATTATGACCAGGGATACTCGCATCAACTGAATTACCTCAATCCACATGAAGAATCCACTGTGCAGGGAGGATTTTTTTGAAATGCACTTCGCCTCAGTCTCTGTGTGTTTGTATGAACTCTCACAGACGAGGTGTGAACGACCTTAAAGCGAGCTCGGGTGCACACCGTCATTTTCTCGGCTTTCTTCTTGACCTGAGGGAACGCGGCTCATTAGACCCCATTTCCTCCTCGTTCACTTTCCATTACCGAAGCATCACTCATCTAACAAGCTGCAGTGGAACGCTCGGCCCGGCTTCAAACAGGCAAACAGCTTCAAAGTGTTCTGCAACAAACAGGATGAAGGTAGAAAACACTCAAATTGTTTAATGCGGTTTTCGATTTAGAGGAGAAACAAGGAATCTGATGCGGAGGCGGCCATGACGGTTGTGAATTGGATCGGGGGGGGGGCTTGATTAGTCGTAGTTTTGTTCCAAGAAGTTATGACAACACAATGGCAACACAATAACTTCATAATGAGATTGCGTGTGAGTGTGTATGTCTTGTGTGTGGTCGAATACAACTCAAACTCTCTCTTTATGTCTGTTACAAGCAAAGGATGCTCCTTCCCCCCATCAATCCATCTTCACACACACACACACACACACACACACGTATATATAAATAATTATTGATGAGAAAGCACACACAGATTTTCCCAACTTCACTGGAGCGATCCCTCCTTCAGCTCCTTTATTCCCAGGAAAAGCTTATGGGTCCTAATTGTATTACTGGGAGGCGCCGGGGGCCTGAGGGAGCGTCCCAACCTGGAGGAAGCTCCACAGAAATGGAATTTTGATTTTAAAAGGGTGAATAATCCCTTACTGACAGTCTGGAGGTTATCTCCACCCCTTTAATAGGACTCTACACTTATTCTCTGACACCAAGAATAAGTGTTACCAAATTAGAATAGTAGGATGTAAACAGGAGAGTGGAAAATGTCTCAGTAGACAGAGGAATAATGCGATGAATGAAGGTGAAAATGCACTGGTTGGATTATTAATGAGTGGTTTGGCATGACCAGTTCAACGAAAGCTGTATTTCATTAGAGGGGCAGATAAAAAGTATTTTTTCTCCTAAACCTTATTTGCATCTTTCTTTCCAAACCCTCCAGAGAAGTCAACCCTGTGCTGGGTCCTATACACACATCCAGTGTGTGGTCATTATGATTCACATCGTATTATATAGATGGATATGAGCTACGCTATATACAAATGCTAATTGGAAATAAAATATTAAACTAATCATCTTACAAAAATCATTTGCTTGTAAGTGATACTCATTAACTTTAACTTTGCTTTTTAAAACCCAACAGACAAACTGATTGAAGTTACATATATTGTGATGATATAATAATTGTTTGCGTAATCGAGGGAATGAGAAGTAGTTTATGTAATATTGAAATACTCATTATGTACATCTGTTAATAGCCTTTTGAATAGGAGGTCTGTGCTGTGCTGGCATTTCTTTGCCCTAAAGAAAAGTCACTTTAATGTTTTATTTTGTTTAGATGCCAACAAACAGATTATTTATTAGTTTGCCTGTGTTTTAAATTGAAATGCTTGAGCCAACCGAACATATAAAAACCCATCTCTACCTTTTAGTCACATTAAACTCATTACCTTCAGTTATATTTGTTGTTTTTCCACTTGTAATATCCTCTTAATTTATTCATTTGACACCTGATGGGTTTAGTCACGTTGTCGTTTATCTCTGCTTTTTATAGCGATATTGAGTCTATGCCTGTCATACGAAATGTGCTATAAAAAACAACTTTTGGTAAAGGCTGTCATGCGGCTCTAGAATTGATCCTGTTCCTGTCACATTAAGCTCTGACATGTAATATCGTCATTGAGGTTACATTCTTGAGCTGTCAAATTGCCAGCGTTGATTCATCCTGCAGAGCCGGGACGTCTTTATTAAGACACCGAATTCTAAACAGCTGCGAACACAGAAAGAGCAGCACGTGGATAGAAGAGGATTTTGTTCCTTTTTGCCTTTGTCACCTCTTCACAGCCCGTCCTATTAGAAGCAGCCGTATGAGACCTTGTGCTCGTGATGACATGTGAGGCAGGAGGTGAACGAGGAGAAACAGACAAATTGAAGTGGAGGTAAAGAGTCAGAAGTGGACACTCGGTGAGAGAAAGATTCGCTCAGCGAGAGAGGAGGGGAAGAAAAAGGATGAGGAGGATTGAACTGTGAACTCTCCCGCTTTCTCCTCCACAACACAGCTCGGCCATTGTTCAGAGTCTTTAAGTCAGTGTCTCAGAACCGCCTCACCCTCCCACTCCGCTCTGCCTGACAACTATAGGCTTGAACTCTGAGATTAATGTTGTGCCCCTTCTCTTTCCCTAACAGGGGGCGTACACTCTGTAAAGGCCTCCTCCCTATCATTTAGACTGGACACACACATACACACACACACACACTCACAAAGACACACAACCCCCCCAACAACTATTTGGCAGGCGAGCACAAACAAGGTGTATGGGATGTAGCTCTGAATGCTGGACAAGGCACGACTGGGCAGTAACGGCCGACGCTGGACAAAAGCAGGCGGCAGAAGTTACGAGTGCGAAACCCCCCCCGATGGCGCCTCCGGAGGGAATCTGACCTCTTTCGGTTTCTGGTGAAGTCACCCGCTCTCAAACTGTAGGCTTGCATTTTAAAAAAAGGGGAAATATGAATATCAACTTTTCTTGATTTCTGCAGCAAGGGAGCTTAGGACCCGATGTTCTGTGGGGTCTTAAATTCCCCGCACAGGGGACGGATTAGCCGAGAGCTCGAGGTGGGACTCCACCGTAGTGATGAGCACAGCAACAAATCAAAAAGTTCTTTGGGAAGAGGTGAAGGAGGTCCCGGAGAGATAAGGAACCGTCCAATTATCAGATGTGAGAAGTGACGGGGCAATTTGCCCGGGCCGAGGAGGAGATAATGAATCTCTCCATCCGCGCGGGGTGGGGGGGGGGCTTTCCTCCTCTTTTCTCCGGATCTCGAGCACCAGGACAGAGGAGGGACGATAAAGGAAAAGACACAGGAAGAGAGGGAGAGAGGACGAGAGAGGAGAAAAGAGTTGAACGGGAGCGAGAGGGAGTTAATGAAGTGGATCAGACGCGAACATCAATTCCGGACACCGCTGGGACTGCCAATATATTCTTCTGAAGTCCAGAGAGATATCAAATATTGAAAGCCCCCTCGTATTGAATTAAAAGATATCAAAAAAATGAACATGGAGGAAGCACGATCGACGGAGGGGGGGGGGCTAACCTGTCCATCAATTTACTCTGAGCCACAAAATACAGGAAAGAGTTTAAAAGAGAGTGAAGAGGCAGTTGGTGAAACTTTGTAATAATGTGCGACAGGTATTAATGACACTGGGCTGTTCTCGGTGCAATAAGCGGCTCTAATGGAAAGACAGAGATAAGCTTGTGTTCTTTATGCAGCGCTGGGAGACAAATGGTCTCATTACACCTGATTGAAACTACAGAGCGAGGAGCTTCTCCAGAGGAGCCGGCGAGAACCGCCCTGTTGGGCCCGGTACACTTCACAGATAAAAGAGGAGAAAATGAACAGAGTCGGTAGAAGTGAGAGAAAATCCAGCTGAAGCAGGAGAGACAGGGATGACACTGAAAACAAAACAAAACAGCAGGGTTTTTATGAAAAGGACTTTGTTGAACAGCAATTTATTATTGGTTCACACCATAGACTCTATATATATATACATGGGTGTTCACCATCTGATGGCTGGCTGCAGTACAGCTCGCAAATCCTGCCTCCTCCATGTTAGCAGATGTGACATGGATCAAGGAACAAGTCAAAGTACACATCAAATTCATGACTCCATGTTTATATACACTGCTTCTACACAGCACTTTCTCAATCAAACACCATTAACACACACTGCTGTCAGTGGCAATTTGGGCTTCAGTGTCTTGCCCAAGATAACATCAGCCGATCGGATGAACTGGGAATCCCTATATTGCTCCCTAGATAAACTCAACCATGTGTACGTCACCATTAGAGTTCATCTGGTGGAAATACTGACTCATCACTAATTTGCTTTAGATGTTTGCATATAGCTGCCTGAATTGTTGTTCTGCTTCTGTAAATAAGTACACACAGAGAGGAGGAAACGTCTGCTGAGTGTCGTGTGTATTCAGGGTGGTAGAGCAGAAACATGTGCACATACAGTAGAGCACAGACTGAACACACAGTGCAAAGAAACTGAGCAGGAAAACAAACATGCAAACACTCCGGAGATAAACACACACTTTACGTCAAGGATGTACAGACATTCATGAAGACTTAGCTTTTTTAAATTATTTGATCTCTCAATACAAGATTGTATTTATTTTGTTAATTCAGAGCAATATGATTTAAACAGAAAATATGAGCATCAACACATTCAGTTTCTAGTTTATGCTGCCAAGTTGTCAGCTATATTCCGAGAGGCAGACATATTGTGCGACATTCTAACACATCGCAACAAAGACAGAAAAAAAAAGATCCACCCGCTGGTTCCACCGCTGAGCAAAGAGGATTGTTTGAAGTCGTGTCAAACTTCTATCAACGAGGCCACCGACTCCCTGAGAGAGTGACGAGGGAGGTTGGTGACACTGACACAGAGTTTTATCACTTTCAGAGTTTGTCAGTTTGAGACGGAGGAGGAGGCAGGAGAGGAGACAGAGGCAGACACACTGCTGCCACAGACTCCCTGCCATCAAACGAGTCTATTTTTAACTTTTTTTTAGTTTGTATTAACTTCCTGGTTAAAGGCTGAACTTTCAACACGGGGTTCAAAACGTAATTGAAAGCAATGTGATGTGATATTTGAAGTTTAGGATGTTGCCTCTAAAACCACCGAACTTTAAATATAGTTATATTAGTTTCAGCCCTAAAACTCTTTTCCCACAAATCACTTCTTCTTTGCTGCTCAAAAATAGCAGTTGTGTTGTACTAGTATGTGTGTACAAGTACTGTAGGACTAGGGCCGTAGGACTAGGACTGTATTTCGATGGGCGTTCCTAGTGTTGCCATTTACAACACTAGCAATAGGCTGTAGAACAATGACATCATCAGAGTTAGGAGCATTCAGCTGTTTGTCGTATTGGTCGATTCGCAAAGTTCAGGTATCACAATCAATCATTGAGGGAAATGGTAGCGGAAAATCTCTTGTTTGATGGAAGAAGCAACACAAGCATTGTCTTAAAGATTATTAATAAATGAGCAAATAAAACAAAAACATTGTTTCTCCGTAGATCGAAGAGTTCGCTCCAGCAGCAAACTCCTTATTTATCAGCCTTTGTTTGGTCGGAGAGATGTTTTTGATGTCCTGCATTAATCTTTGATTCGTTACCTGGTGAGTGAACCACACGTCCACGTCTGCAGCCGAGCAGCAAAGAGATCAAAGCACCGTTTCAACCGGAGTCTGAGCCGTCTGAGCAAAGAAGTATCAAAGCCTCACAACAAAGAAACTCGCCTAACAACTAATTGTGCAAACTAATGCAACGACAGTTTCCTGCTTTGCTCCATGAATATATACGTTCATCACTTTGACTTTTACCTCAATAGGAGCTTAACAGGGGTGTTTGAAGTAATTTCAGACCAATTGTGTGAACATAAACGTACGTGACAAAGCATATATAACAATACAGGCAGGATTTGTTTAGCCACTAAAGAGCTACTTTGCTTTCAATAAAGATCATATTACGATATAAACAGCTTTATATTAACTTTGAGCACTTGTTCTGTGGCACTGAACACAATTCAGGCTGTTTATTTTGGGATGCACATTTTGATGCTGTATTACTGGGTTTGAATGTATTTATTGTAAATTGCTTTAGTCAAAGGAGTCTTTCGAATGAATGTGACGTAATGTCAGACATATCATCGTCATTATAGCGCAACAGATGTATTGGTTGGCTTGTAATATTTATTGACCATTGATCAGTGTCGGTGTTTGTATTTTTCTTGCAGAATAACGTATGAACAAAGATGCACATCTATACTTATATGTTTTGTTTATTTGTATATTATATATATTTGGCTGTATTTGTGTTTATAGTTATGTATAATAAAGTTTAAGGTTAAACTACAAAATATCAAGGTTTTACTAAAATCAACTTAGGAATTATTGCCAATTTACCTGTTTGTGTATAAGTAGATATTTGGTATTTTGATATTTAAACATAAAACAAGCTAAAATAGATTTTTATTTCATGAACTTACAACTATGTTCTGCATCAAACCAAAGTGAAACCCTATATGGATCAGCTTCTCCAAACAGGCTCCAAAGCTGCTGTTAATTACACAAAGACTGATCCACCGTGGAGGATGATCCTCAGGCAACGGGACCAGGAATCCTGGGGAGTTAACCAGGTCAGAGGAAGCAGCATGGCATGGCTTGGCTTGGCATGGCATAGCACCACAGCCTGTTACTGTGCAAGACCAACGGGAAGCATCTGGCACCACATGGATAACGGCTCCACTGTCATCACCTTCAGGGCTTGGAAGGATTTGAACCACAATTTTCCTTTTTTTTTAGCTACGATTCAAATGAAGCAAGTAATATGAGAATAATCAAATTGAAAAGGACTGTGTGGCGGAGGTCTGCGCTCTACTGTGTGATATTCCGATTTTATAAAACTGGAGATTTACACATTTAATTGGGTTTTATTCTTGGAAAACAATACTGCTCTCTAACATGAAGCTCGCTCCGTAGCCTGTGGATAGACAGAGAAATGCCAATCTGTCTCCAAATGTTAGAGTCAATCTTTGATCAGGTCTTGGATGTCATTCAATTCACAGTCATCTGCCACCACTATGAACCTTTCTGGGCTGACAGCCGGCCCTTTGATGTTAAAACATGCCCTTTGGCGAATATATATAGGGCTGCATGAGGAACACTGCAAAATGATCAAAAATTCATCTTTCTCATGCGCTTTCATCCTCCTCGGAAAGAGACAAGCAAGGTGAGGACGACTCGTTCAGAGATCTGGATGTGAAGTTCAATTGATTGAGATTCGGCTTCAAAAGATTTCTATCTTTTTTCCCCCTTTGTGAAAACGGTGGATTTAAAAGGTTTCATACGAGGATCCAAGAGAATATTATACACCAGTTCAATACGGACTGTCAAGCAACCACTCCCAGTAAAGCTTCTCCTCTTAATGAGGCAAAAGAAACATGCAATGAAATCACTGAAAGGTGAAAAAAAACTAGTGAGACACACTGAGAAAACAACACAACAACTCGATGAGCTTGTGTCTTTGTGTGATTTTTATTAAAGTTACGTTAGAGGAGAATCGATCCAACGCAGTGTGAAAACAATGGAGCTCGATAGCTTTCTGGCTGCAGCGTCAGATCAGCAGAAATCTCCTGAACCCCCCCCCACCCCCCCACCCACCGGCTCCCAGGGAACATGTTCGCAGGAGGGGGGGGGGACGCTTGTTCTGCCTCACATACCCTCGAGGAGATCAAACGCTCTCCTGTGGTAAAAACTTATGCAAACAAAGCTTCTTTTTAATCACCTACTACCACTGCTTAGTTAAAACCACCCTCTTTAACCGCTTAATATCCCAATCTCATTACAGAACACAGGACCTCCTGTATTGGCGGCGGGCGGCTTACGGGGGCTCAGCTCTATCGATCCGTCTTAGCGATGGTTAGACGTTCCCGTGCTGAGAGGAAGGGCAGCGAGGCATTCACTCAAGAGTGAGATGTGCCCCCCCCCCATCCCCTCCTCAACACCAGTAATGATAACAGAGAAATCTAATTTCACGAGTCACTGCCATGTTTTCAAAACCCCATTGGTGAAGGCACATCCCGAACAAAGCTCGGCGGACGCACACCGGTGCCGAGTTCAACCCGTCTGGGGTACGGGACACATCGACGTGGAAAGTTAAAGAAGAAGTGAAAACATGAAGGGGCGTCCGCTCCCTTGGCTGCTAATGGTTTATCGATTGAAGCGGTGATGCAACCGCCTCGTCCTCCACAGAATCCTCCTCGTTGGTGATCAGATCAGTTAAACCAGAGGAGCAGCTGTTCCTTCCAGACAAGGACCAGAAAACAGACCAGTCAACCACTTGTTCTACTTCACAACCAACACAACACCTAAACCCTAAAGGAAAGCTGATTGGAGACTGTTAGGCCCTGGTGGAGGTTTCTGCTCCTCTGTGAAATATTGTACTTTTTATTAAAATGTTTTTCTTACAAAAAGGGAGATTTATATATTTTACTCTACAGGTGTAATGACCTTCATTGTTAAAACACGGTCCTACCCTCTAACAAGAGGATGACAGACCCTTTACAGTGTTGTTACCATCATGCTGCTTCACCACTGAACACATAAATAGTGCAGGAACCAGACTGAACATTTATAAAAACAGTTTATTAGCTGACCTCACTGACGCTCAACCTTTTACTGTTGTGTTTAAACATATTTCAGTTTCATATTAAATCTCAGAGAAGATATTGCTGGTAACTGCGACATAAAAGGTGAAACTGTAAAATATTGAGCCTTGATGCATTTCTTTGGTAAAACTTCTTAAGAATCATTTCATATTTTAACATATATATTGGCCAATATATCTGTATGGACATCAGGCCCCAAAAAAGCCAATATCATTCAGGCTCTGTTTTGATGCAGTTTTATTTTCAAACGATAGACAGTTTATTGTTTCTGTCAAATCTAAATTCTCCTGGAAATAAAGACGTGGTGTGTCTGCACAAGGAGGATGGGGATTTAAAACTGTAGCGTCACGTCCTTTCAAATTAAAAGACACTTGAGTCTTTGCAGACAATTTCCTTTGAAAAAGCTCCGCTGGTTTTTATGAGTTAAATCTCATTATCATTTAAATCCATGTGGTAATGAGCACACAGTATGCGCCTGAACCTGCTCACATACCATGACACTCCAGCAGCGGTTGTACTGCGCAGTAATACCCGTCCTCTGAGGTGATTTAATAGCTACTGTTAAGTGTCCGTCCTCGGTTGGTCTGTGTGCTTTGTTCTCCCGAGGAGTGAGATTAGTGGGAGCTCACCGGCGGAGATTCATCCCCGGGAAGTGCCACCTAAACTGGGATGTCCACGACTGAGCGAGTCCTGGATCCTGCCTCGTGCTCTGCCCTCACGTCTGCGTCACACATCTGTGCAGCGTTGGGGATTAATGTTCCGGCTGCTGTAGATCAAACTGATTCATAATGAAACAGTGAGATTTCCGACCTAAATCCTGAACAATAGAACAGGTTCCCCCTCAATCAGCAAACTGTATTTGCTTTCGCAGCAGCTCAGACTCACAGGTCTGAATAATGTGCACACACGGTCGGTATGGAAATGAAGCACATGGGGCAAAACCCTCCATATGCTGAGAGAATAGGAAAATCCACTGGAGCAGCAGAAAGGTACCATCATGAGCCACATACATGAAGTAGCATCACACACACACACACACAGAGACACACACACGTGTACCCCTGCGCGCACACACACACACACTTTGTGTCTAAGTCAGTTTGGCCTGTTACAATGGGATTCCTGAAGGCTTCAATTTGCACAGTGACTGAAGCCAGGAACCCGAATCTGTGTGTGAGCAGATTTACAGAGCAGAGAGGTTATTAGAGGGCATGGCTGTGTGTGTGTGTGTGTGTGCTTCTGTTCTTACCAGTACCGGGGAGGGGATGGATTGAAGACCACCTTGGTCTCTCCTCCCTCTCCACTATACGTGTGTGTGTGTGTGTGTGTGTGTGTGTGTGTGTGTGTGTGTGTGTGTGTGTGTGTGTGTGTGTGTGTGTGTGTGTGTGTGTGTGTGTGTGTGTGTGTGTGTGTGTGTGTGTGTGTGTGTGAGGGTATGTATTAGCCCTCTCCTCCCCCTCCCTTGCACCAGCGCTGTGTCCCCCCCATCCTTCATCCTCTAATATGCCACGTTCTGCTGTCTGATGATTATCTCCACCTCGGCCGGAGAGATCGCCGCTGATCTGAGAGGCAATTTCAGCCCCATTTACAGCTGGCACTACAATCCAAGTGCACATCACAGACATGTGATCTCCGCTTTGGGCAGCGATGCAAAGACACTAAACACCATGTTGCCAAAGTAGCAGCCTCACCCAGGTGTATGATTCTTCAGTCGCCCAAACGACAAATCTAATATCTCGTTAATGGAAGGATGAGACCTGCGCTGGTAATTGGCCGACGTGGTGAAAGAGAGGGACCTGTGCCCACCGAGGGGGAGGGATGGTGACATCTTACACAGGACTCGTTTTAACCTGAATCAAACATTTCATCTGTATCACACCTAAACCAGGTTAAATACACCGAAGAGACTTTCCAAAAGAGCCTGAACCCGATGAGGACATTTTTAAAAACATGTCCATAGGCTCCTGCAGCTCCTCTCTGCCACTGAGGGAATCAAAAGGGAATCCGAGGTCAGTCAGAAGTGAGACACATGGCTCTTTCATACCCGACCACAATCCAACTTCATCAAAGTCGAGGGCACTCGAGAAACTCTCTGCAACATGAGGGAGGTCTATCTCTGAAAAACAACGTCTGTAGACGATGAAAGTTCAAAAAGAAACTGAAAGTTTTAATAAAATCTTCGAACTTTATCGACTATTTTTTGATAAAAGTCCTTCAGCAAAAAACATAATCATATTCTGCAACTATAATGAATATGTAAGCAACTGTGCATATCTGTATATTTATGATCTTATACTGCATGATATTGTATTTATTCTATATTACTGTATATTTATCTTATTACTCTTATTGACTGTCTTTCATTACTTACTCAAATACTTTAAATTTGTTATTTAAATGTGTATTTTTAATGGAGGGACAATAAATATTTTCAATCTTAAATCTTGAATAAAGGAAATAATCACATTGTGGTGTAATTGAATTATTTCCATTGTCCTGCAGCCTCCCATTTAAACGTTGGTTATAGTTTAAAGAGTTCATGCGGTCTCAGTGACTAAAGGAATAATCTCTCTGTCCATCTGTTTGCCTCGTTAGAAGAATCTCCGTGATCGCTCCAATCCCTCATTCACTTCCCATCCATGTCTACAGTGAACGTTATAATCCGCCTGCATCTCTGATGGGATGATCCGAAGGTGGAATTCCAATTATATCGGCGCGGGGAAGAGATTAGATGTGAATTACAAATCCCCTTTTCAGTCCCTGTGACAAGGTGCATTATGGGATAATTCCTCTATTATTTCCTTATATACGATATTCAGACGGTTCACGAGACTGACGCTGCTCTGGATGTGGCTAGAGGTGTCGGATCGCGGTGAGGAATGATTTCCAATGTACATGTCATACTGCGCCAAAATCACACATGCACATACACTCAGGAAAAAAGTGTACTTATTCATGTGCTTATACAAATAGAGATGATGCAGAAGAGGGTTGACATGACTTCATCAACATGGACCAAGTCATAAAAGGTGTTTTCATACTCTGCAGCCAGCAGCAACCCAGATTCAGGTTGGATGAACTCATGTGATATATTAGTTCTTTTAAGCTCGAGTGTGTTTGTATTCATAAGCGTCTAAATGTGTGTGTGCGTAGGCAGTCGTTAGTAGGACACTAGGTCCCTCAGGACTTGTTGGAGTCATGGTTATCATCCTCCCTCTTTTAATAAAAAACCCAACCTGGAATAGATTTGGATAGAGGAACCTACAATGGCCTGATTTGACTGCGTGGCTATATCTAGCCGTTCAGAGCTTAGTCATTAGCCTGGTTCCCGCTGCAGGTCTTGACGGAGCTAGTCAGCATTTAATCACCGGCTGCATCGCAAGTGCTACAATGAAATTATCATAACATAATGTTCCTGATGTAATATCAAGGGTTTTTGTTGAATCAGGGATGGAAAGGAGATAAAGGGGGGTGCAGTGGAAAGAGAGAGAGAGAGAGGCAGCAAAAGAGACGGACAGGCGCTCAAGCCTTTGAACTGTGAATGTCCAGGAGGCTGATGGCAGGAGAGAGAACCACCGTGACCCTGTCTTGGCATTGTGGTGCCCGTCAGCAGAGATCAGTGTCAGTGTGTGTGTGTGTGTGTGTGTGTGTCAGTGTGTGTGTGTGTGTGTGTCTCCTACTCACTGACATTCCATGCAGAGACAGACCCAGGGGCAAACGCATTATTGACAACACACGGTAACAAACACCACCATCTGTATCCGTGAAGACCATCATGAACATGTCTGTAACAAGTCCAAATGCCACATCACACCACCAACATTTATTATATACACAATGAATGAAAGATCTACACGCAATGTGACAATGGTTTCACATTGGATGTCAAACCCACAAAGAACTAGTAGAGAACCAATCTCACCATGTTCAAGAAACAGATAAAGATCCAAACTTTAATGGATTCTATTCTTCCTCGAGTCATATCTAAAATCGGCTCAGTAGTCTTTTGGCAGATGAAAACCTATTCTCCAAATTTAAGGTTTGAGCAGCGGTCCTAACAACCAAACCCTTGTTGAAACAAAACAATGCATTGCAACAGAAAAGTGAAAGTACTTTTACTTTGAAGCTGGTAGAGGAAACGTAGCAATATTTATTAATTAAGTTCCTTTTCACATTAAAACAGTTTTGCCCCATGACCTCAGAGCGGCCACTCACTGAACTCCATATCCCTCGAATTGTAGCACAGCCGTTCTCTCCGTTTTATGTGTGTGTGTAGTGATTTTGTTAGTAGTGAGGTTGTGGTTGTAAAATCAGCTTCACAACTGTTTTGGAAGCGTTAAGTGTTGTTGATGGGCCTCGGTTCAGTCGCATCTACAGTAAACACACAAATCATTCTTCTTTCTATATCCTTTCCTTTGCTTTGCTTAGGCCCTGGCTGTTCATCCATCTTTATTCCTCCCCTACCAGTCTGCCTCACATCATTTATAATGCTAATGTGGCATCGCTCCAACAATCAAGTGTGCAGAGAGGAAAAGGCAGCCGCTAATATACAGATCTCACTCGGAGGTAGAAATGAACAAAGACAACATTATCTGGCAGGGAAATGATGAGCCATCAGCGGGCTTTATGGGTGAGTGAAGAAACGAGCAGTGACAGCGATATAAGCTCTCTGTTTATGATTGTCTCAGAGGAGAGGGGAGAGAGAGGAAAAGAGATGAGGTGGGGGAAGAGAGACGATTAGACATACAGTACAAAAGGGAGGAGGGGGAGGCGGTGTATTGCAGGTATCCGAGAAAACCCTATTTGTATTGTATCGAGATCAGTAGGTGATAACGTCCCCTCGTTTCCCTCCTGCCAGATTCTTACTGTAAACCTCAATGTTTCCCTTCAAAGCTCCGAGCAGAGAACAAAGGACGAGCGGCGAACAAGGAGGCGGCTGTGATCTCCCATCCTCTTCATTCCTCAGCCCGAGATTACAGCTAATAACGAGGAAACGTGCCAGACGCAAGAATAGCTTCTCCGAGAAAATAGCTGGACCAGAAATAAATGACGGGAACTGCAAATGGACCAGGAGCCGCCAAGAACAGAGTTCAGGTGTGGAAATGCAAGCTTGCATGCACGCACACATGGAAAAAAAACTTAAGAGGAGGTTGACTCGCACACTTAGAAGGAGAATCATTATTTAAACAAGATAGGTAAGACATCAAAGTTTAATGGCCACTATTTGGAATTTGGGTCACTAGTGTAGCAGGAGATAAAGTGGAAAAATAAAAATAAAGATTTGGAAATAATGTTGGTAAATAAAGTGGGTGGTGGGCGCAGTAATAACTCACAAAAACACAATAACTCTACAACATGCTATGTACTAGGCTTCACTGATATGGCTTATTAAAAGGCATCATTTTAATCCATAAGTGTGTCGACATATTCTTTAAAATACTCCATGGGCTTCCCTGAACACTCACAGACTAAATTCAAATGCACTCGCACAGTCCCTGTGTATTCAAGTGAACATTCTCCCTGTGCCCCTGTGCCCCGCCCCGCCCGAGGGGATCGAGCTTTACTCCACTGGAAATAAAATTGCATTAAAAAACATTCCTCATTACAACGTGGGGGGTGTCTGGCAAAGAGAGATTCTAATGTTATGCAAGTGAGAGTGCTCAAAAGGGTCTTTCCCCGTATGCTAATTCAACGTCATTAAATATAATCAATAATGCATTTACCTGGAGTTGGTATTACAATGAGTTTCATAACTGCTGTGTATAGTAGAGATGAATAATGCATGAAGGGCTGCGGGCGTCTTTTTCGTTTGAATTTTTTTTAAATGTCTTGAAACAAAGCAAATCTTTCACTGGTTGGTTGTTTCCTGTCTGGTGATGTTTGCACAGCATGAAATAAATCTCATGTTGAACAATGATAAATCTCCATGGTGATGACACACGGAAAAGTCTTAACATTAACTTTCATGCAATTGTTCTTAGGATCTATTTGATCTCGATTCATCCTTAATATATTTCAAATGCCAATAACGCGTTGAGGTCGATAATCATTCTGTCATCATATCATCTATAACAAAACAAAGGTGACTTTATCAATCCAAAATGAATTCTTGCAAACGAGAAGCTGAAAATTTGAAATTTGGGCAATTTTTTTAATAAAACCTGACTTTAAAATGGTTAATAATCATCCATCCATTATCCATACCGCTTATCCTTTGATGGTCTAAGGGATCCCTGCTGACATTCCACTAGAGGGGGGTTACACCCTGGACAGGTCTGGACTTATAGCTTTGAGTTGAATGCACTTTACTGTAACATGAAGGTGACCATTCTAAACCCTCTTTCACTTTCAGATAATAAAACTGAAAGGTAGCACGCTTGGTTCCAACTTGACAAATCAATACTGGGGAGTTTTTTCCACTTGTTCTGGATGATGGTCCCACAGAGGGAAGAAGTTGCAGAGATCAGCCCCACATGTAACTGTCTGTCAGCAAGGACACAGTAATCCTGTTTTTATTAAAAAGGGAATATAAAGGTAAACCGTCTGAAACAGGTCTAAGCCTTTCCAACAGGGAAGGATTTCATTAGTGCACCTCACTGTATGTATGTGTATGTATGGGAGAGACACACACACAAACACACTTTAAGTTGCTTTTAATGAGCAAAGGCAACTTTTTAAATCAGCACAAAATTTAAATTCCGTATATTTTATTTAATTCCCATCCAGATCTACCAGACATTCTTTTAACCATCTCATTTTTCTCCTCATCACAAAAATGAGAAAGTGTTTCTGATAACTCTGCCGAGTAAAAGAAGTCAAAGATCACAACAAGCTCTGTGCAGCGATTCCCTGGCCTTTGGTAGCTAATTTTAAGAATTACACAAGTTCATCGTATCTCTCTCACAACTCACTTTGATCTTCCCGGCGATCACACAAACCACCCACACTCATTCTGCAAGTGTGCGAGTGGGATTAAAGCCAGTGACTGGTCGTGTTCGAGCTAGTGCAAGAATCCGTTTCCTCTAATCAGTGTGATTAACATTGTTCTGCTCAGCGCTGGTGACCACAGTGGCCTGATTCAACACAGACACATTCTCACTTAAGGAGGAAGGTATTAGAGGCTGGAGTGAACACGACGGTTTAACTACACTCTGTGTTTTATTGGCTCTGCATACAATTGTCTTTATCTGCATCTATTTAGAATCAGTACCTCCCTCAGAGTTTACCTCCACCAAGGCCTGACAGTCCCCTAATGAGACCATGTTTTAATCCAGGAGATCCAGATATTTGTTTGAATCAGCCTCTAATTATAAACGATCATAGATATCAGCCCCTCTAATTATTCCTGATGGTTCATTAAATATCAATTAATTATTACCGAGTGAAAATCCACAGCAGCTGCTGGATCATCTGACCCAGGCTTTTGCTGGGCGTCTTTGACTATTAATACTGTCCTGTCTATTAAAGCGATTGCCCCCCAAAAAAATCAACAAATAATAAATAAATAATGCCATCTCACAATATTAATGAAAGTGTCCGATCCCTCTAAACAGTGCTGTTGAAATCTATTCTGTAGTTTTTACGTAAACCAAACAACAAACCGAGATGAGTGAGCAGTAATGGTCATCCTTTGATTTGGGCTTTGAAGGCAATAAACACTGTTTATGCAGTGGCTGTATGGGAAAGACACAGTTGCTTGTTTTTACACTGATACTACTCCCTGTGACGCACAAACTCAAAAGGTGTGAGCAAAAGCACACAAACAATCGTGTCTTCTTAAAGAGAACCACAGGTGTGCTGGGAGATGTGGGCACATATTGTCTGGACGTTCATCCTCCAGTGCCGCAGTGTGTGGTTTCAGCAGGGCAGGGAGGTCTTTGTGTTACATTCATCTCCTCTTCCCTGGCAAACTCGTATTGGGGTCATTGGCTTCATAAGCCCTCATTCCCAGTTAAAAAGGAGGAAGAAGGAGGAGGAGGAGAGAGGGGTGAAAAGGAGAGAGAGAGAGAGAGAGAGAGAGAGAGGAGAGAGATGAGAGAGAGAGAGAGAGAGAGAGAGAGAGAGAGAGAGAGAGAGAGAGAGAGAGAGAGAGAGAGAGAGAGAGAGAGAGAGATATAATGAGAAAGCAAGAAAGACATTCAGGGAAGAGTTGAAAGAAAGAAGCCCTCCACCGTCCTGTGTGCCAGAGTCATTGTTGGTCTTCCCATAGACCGGCAGGACTGCCCATCACTTCAGCTGCTCGTACTCTGTTTACAGAGCCTCGTCTTGTGAAGCCTGGGAAAAGCCACCAGCTACAGGAAGAAACATTCTACAAGAGACAAAAGTGTATATCTCAAAAAGTTGACTTCAGGAGGAACACAGCTAGAAGTGGTTATGAACCGAACTTATCAAGATTCAAAATTCAGGACATCCAAAAAAGCTGCAGACACAGAGAACAATGAAGCCACGAGTCAACAATGTCAACAACGATTGTGATGTGGTCATTAGTTAAGGTTGAGGTGTGTGTGTGGACGAGAGAAGGAGTAATTATTTCATTAGCTACCATGTTTTTTACAGTTGTCCAAACTGGAGAAGCTCTTTGAGTTTTTTAGCACAACTGAAGCTCCTCTTTCATGTTGGTAAGGGGATGGTAAGGTGAGGGGTCTTCAGCTGCACCAAGCAATTTCACCACTAGGTGTCACTAGATTCTACACACTGAACCTTTAACATCTTTCACTTTAGATGTAGAAATGGTAAAAGACAGGTGGCACCTTCTAGAGAGGAAGCTGAAGACACACGTTATCTTTGTTAAATATATTTGGGTTCTTTAGTCTTTATTGAGAGGAAAGTGTAGAAATAAAAAAAAACAATGATTGTTGGTCACGAAAAGAAGACTAAGCAAGTGTGGGAGGACATGCCGACTTCCCTGAAAGAGAAATGCTCCAGCAAGCACTGTCAGGTTTGAAGCCAGACTGAGAGGCGGCACCGAGCTACTGTGCCACCTGTGATAATAACAGTTATGGTAATCAGGGGCAGGATTAGAGACGGGATGTTAAGGGATGTAAAACCTGTGAATCAGCACTTACTAAGTGATTCATCCACTCTTATTAATTGGATCTTGAAATAAGATGTGGGGGGGATGGGGGGGATATATCCATGATTACCTACCTACTGCTTATAGGGTGATTGTATAAAAGAGTGTAGGGTTCCTGTAAGACGTTGAATTATTGATAAAATACAGAAAGTCGCAGTCAGACTGGTGTAAAACACAATTGTTGCTTTGGTTTTCAGTGGGAAGGAGCGAGAACTTCAAGGCATCCACAGAAGGAGGAGAAACAGTCTCAAGGGTTTTCTGCATCAGAAGCAGAACCCGAGGAAAAAGGATTTGTGGCTCAGTCCTTCCCACCCAACAAGCACTTTAAAGCCTCTTCTTCACGGCCACACAGCGGGGTGCAAAAAAATATACTCATATTTTTTTAACAGCAGCCACTCGATGAATAAATGAATCCACGCCTGGATGAGTGCAGACTGACACCCTGGATATCATCACATCAGGTGGCGAGGAACTAAGTGACGTTCCTCATGTTGAGATATCCAGACGTCGTTGGGAGTGGGAGGTGATAGAGACTGAGAGGCCGGTTCGGATGCATCCAGCCCCATCTCGGAGAGTGACAGCTCTTAGCTCTCTTTAACACATTTCTAAAGGGGACATTCTTGCAAGGTGCTAATGTGTCGACACCACAGAGGAGCTGCTGTTAAGTGACCAGGAGAACTCTTGTCACATCTATGAACACCGACTGAAAGCCATGTGCCGCCCTGTCGAGTGATGCCACTTTAAAGCTGCTGAAATTATGAATTGCTCATATAATGCTTTTAACAAAAGAGTGTACGAGCATTAAATTCACCTCCATTACTGAAACCATTATGTGATAATTTATAAATAAAGTGCATCTTTAATTGAAAAGCTTGCACGGCCCTTTAACTAAAATACCGGCAAGTGATGGTATTTCATATATTTTTTTGTTTAATGTTTAATGGAGGGAAGGATCTCAAATGAACCCCAAAGTGCCATAAATTACTCCTCTATGGTTAAACCACAGAGAAATGTCTCCTGCAGGTTTACAGCTGGAAACTAGGTATGAAGGTATGAAAAGGTATGAACATCTATGAACGCTCAACCTCATGATGCATACTACAACTAGAATATTTGAATAAACACAACAAATAAACTTGTACGACTGCTGTGCTCTACAACAACAGAGGATGAATTTCCCCTGCAGAGCTTTTATACAGTCATGACAATTATAGATATGCCTTCACTTTGCCTGCGGCGGGAAACAATTCAATTGATCCCTTTTTATAATTAATTAATGCTGAACAAAGGAGCACTTAGCCAACAAATGGGAGAAATATACAGGAGACAAGGATTTAAATGGGCCCTAAAGATACGTGTGTGCGGTTGGAATGGCGTGCGCTTAAAGCAAACGTCTTTAACATAGTAGCGAGATGTTATTTACACTCTGTTGACTCTGTTTATTCTCTTTATTCAAAAGACTGATGACCTGCTTCTGCAATTCAATTAAACACCAAAGGAAAATAAATAAAATCACATGTGTATCATCTATTAAAGAGAAATGCTTGGTGGAGAATACTGTCACTGATACCGTGGGGGGGGGGAGAAGTGGAATACTCCTGTGGTTTTCAAATTACCTGCTTGTCAGATGAATACAGAGTAGGTGGGATGGGTTCGAGAGGAATATATTGTGAAGGAAGGATAATAAAGCCTAATTTATGCTCAACGTTAGATATGGAAACAGGCCTCTGTCTGTACTTTGCATTTGTATCTGTGCACATATCTGTGGGGAATCTACCCTATGGTCCTCTAGTGTGCAGCAGCCTTACAGCCTGGAGGACAGAAGGGGAAGATGGGATCAAACAGGTTGAAACCAGGGCAGGAGATGAGCCCTCACGTTGGAGCTGTGGAAGCACCAATGGAAGCTCCAGCAATTCAACTTATACCGAGACTACGGATGTGTTAAATCTCAGGGAGCAAACACAGGCCCCGAGCAGCGACTGCAAACCCCCCCCGCTGACTCTACAAGCATGAAGGATGAGTGAAGTGGGTGATGGGTACGATCGGGAACAAGCAGCATGGCAGAGAGAAAGAGATCATTTACACCTCATCACCCTCTCTCTCTTCCTCTCTCCCTCTCTCCCTGTCACCCCCCCTTTTCTCCACACACACCCTCCCTCGCTGCAGACTTGGTGATAAGTTATTACAGCGGGCCACACTTGGGGTAATTGGGGCAAGGAGAGGGCGATGAAAGCAGCGAGCGACACCGTGACCTGCGTTTCTTCTTCATCTCTCCAGACAACAACCCATTAGCCACAGAAAGCTTTTAGCCGCCTGCCCTTATCTGCCGTGTCCGTGTTTAGATTTCACGTATGCAGATATTTCATGACATAATCAGTGTAATCCTGCACAGTGAGGTCACCTCAGGGGACCTCGGTTCTCATTTGTACACCGTTAGAACAGACAGCATACAAACGTCATTGTGTTGGGACATTAATGCATTTCAGACGCAAGGCATTAATGGTTTTATGCAGGAGAACTTTTAACCCTTTGCAATATCGTTTTTTCTGGGTCTGAATGTGAGAATTTGTTTCAGTTCAGCTTAACAAGACTTCTGTAAAGTGATTAAAGGATTGCACAACGAGCGCAGGTCATATTTGAACCGAGTCAGTCACAGTTCACAACCGACAGAGCAACAGCATTGGATCAATATGAGGTGTTAATGAGTTGAGGTATTGGAATTTGGGATTTGTTCAAACGATTCACTATCATCTGAAATCTCAGGTTTCTTTATTCTGTTATTATACAGCACTTTAAATTGCTTCTGTTTTTTTACCCAATCAATTTCTCAGTTAAAAATGTATCAGAGGCGTCGGATTACCTCATATTTTTTAAATGCAGGGTAAGAGGAGACGTTTCCACACAATCTCTCTGAGTAGAATCTCTTCTGCAAGACACTCACTGTGGTGCACTCAATTATTCACACGGAAAAATGAAAGAATAAAAATAGAAAGTCCAAACCCTGACTCCTTCCTCACCTCCGCTTTCCTTAATTCAACATCAGGAAGGTGTGTGTGGAGGAGGGAGTTTCTCTGAACCTTTTTTTAAACCTTCCATCTTCTGCCTTTTACATTAAAACAACGGCAATACAATGACGTATATAAGATGCCTGCTGTGAAGAATCAGAAGCATCCTTAAAATGTAGCTTTGTGATATCTGTCAGATCACACGATTTCCATCAAACGAGTGAAAGTGACAGTGGAAAAACACAATCCATGCAATGATAAGGGGAAGCAGGATGAAAGGAGCTGAGAGCAGATAAGCCCACGTCATGTGACAGCTCCAGGGCACCCCCTTTACACACACACACACACACACACACAAACACACACACCTAGTGTAACGGTGGCTAACAAAGGATATCAAGCATAAAGCCTCGCTTGCCGCTCTGGTCTCCAGCTCCTGAGGATTGTAGATTCTGTCATTTCTCTAAATCGCCTGAGGAATCTTTTCCTCCAAAAGAGAAAAGACATCAAGGGAATCCTGAGGTTCAGCAGTGCAGATGTGCACTACACTACACCCACTGTCTCATGATGTCCTGAGTTTAAGTCTGGTTCACGCTCCATTACGCCCTCGTCTAATACACGTCGCTGTGGGTTTTCTGTTTTGCTCCACTATACAGACGCTCCACGATACGACCGGAGCTGAGGGGGAAATGCCGATTTGAAATCTCGACTGCTCTCTCCGAACATCAGACATCATCGGAGCAGAGCGGCCCTGAGGGGAGCGAGTGAAAACTGTGCAAGTCTGATTCGCTTTTGTGTTGAACAACAACAATTCAACCGGAAGACGGAGATTTGGATGAGATGAGCTCGTTTACCGTCTAAAAACATAGTAATTCTTTATATTGTCTTATATCCATGAGGCTTAACATGCCTTATGTTGTCTAAAAGTGTAGAGAGCTAGTTGATGATGATCATCTCTGATATCAATCCATAGACTTCATATAAATAAGTCCTGAAGTGAAGCCAGAGCATCTCATCGGCCCCTGGTGTTTTACGGTAATAAATCCCTATCTTAGTCATAAAAGACACAATATCCATCTATGGGTAAATCCAGTGCTTTCTACTAGAAGCCAGTTTTATTATGTGATGGGTTCAACTGCATTTACCTCACCTGTATTGTCGTCACGCCCTTACAACCAGAATACAGTCGCCTACTTTACTTTAAACACAGCACAACATCCTTTTTCTCAAGCAAAAATATGTTATGCTTTTTGACGCTTTGTAATAAAAGAATGAAATGTGTTTGGAAGTATAACAGCCTTGCATTTCCTGAGCCATTTACCCAGTTTGTGATGCATGCATCATATTTTCTCTGCCAAAATCGGGGCTGCAGGATTTTTTTTCTCACGTCTGATTAATGCAGATTTATTGCGAGCAGGCGCTCTCTCACTCACTCACACACACACACACACACACTCTCTCTCTCGGGGGAATAAAATAGCTTACAAACACAATCTCTCAGTCGGCTCCGCCCCATCCCATCCCCAACAAACACACACGTGCGTACAGTACATGCATATCATCACGGCTTAATCTAATCCATTAGTCATATTAAGCAGATGTGCTGGTTAATATGGATCAGACATCTCTATCTAGCAGCAGCAGATGCCGAGTTCTCCCCCCAAAAATAAAAAAAACTGCAATCCAACTGCATATAATTGCATTATGACATATTATTTATCATGATGACTGCCCTCGCTTTGGATGGTGGAGACAGGAGCAAGACGTCTTAATAGAAACGCTCCCAGGATGCAGTTCTGTGTCTGAGAGTGTTGGAGTGTGTTCCTGCGAGTTGCAGCCGCCAGCTGAGTGGCTGCAGTTGGCATCGGGCTGCAGATGTAATGACATTTTCACAGCAAGCGACAGAACACCGCGTTATATTCTTACACGGACGGTGAACCCACAGATTTAGACGGAGGCTCGAGCAAGTGTTCACCAGTTGAATCGATACTCTCTTCACGGAGGATATTCGGCGGTGATGGAGATAAGGAGGAGGGATTATCCATGTGTTATAAAAGGTGAAAACTTTCAGCTGTTTGAAAGAAAAGTTTCTGTCATCCGGCGAAAAAAAACAAAACACATCCAAGCTTTACCTTTTCATTTAAACCTCGCCTGAATATAAACAATATCTATTTCTTGGGACATTTTCCACAGTTTATACTTTAACAGCTTGTGTTCTATAGCCTTCCATGAAGCAGAGTTAAACCCCAGCTGGGCGAGCCGCTTCCACAGATTCCAGCTGCGTAGCAGTGGCACACTCATCTCCCATGGTGTTGTTTCCATGGATGAGAGCCCTGAGATTTTAGCCTCCCACTGTCCTCGCTGCAGCAGCATCACATGAGCCTGTTCGGGCTGCACCTGGGCCACAGTCTCACAAATCCACTTAACTCAGCACCAGTCTGACGCAAGCACAGGAAACATCATCATACATATATTCATATTTTTTATAGGGTACAACTACTGCCAGAGAGGATGAGGGGCCATGAACAAATGGATAATAAATAACGCTAAGGAGGCTTTTTCACGTATACATAGATTGTTGTGGACAAGTAGAGTCAATAAAATACAAACTCAATGGATCAGTGAGCTGGACACGTATGGATAGAAAGGACATTATAGTGTCGAATCCAGCTCGTGACCTTCTGGTGATCATCTGGATCCATGGGCAGGAGGGACCTCCTTCTAAATTATATCAATTTCTATGATGATCGACGAGAACTCACTGTAGCAGCCCCGTGATGAACATATCTGCTGCCACTGGACCCAGACCAGCAGCCCACAGCTCTGCAGCAGCTACAGTGAATCCATTACTGATTAATCTGGCAATTAAAAAAGAGAAAATCGGCCTGGAGTGATTGAATCAGCTTATAATGACTGACAAGCAATGAACATCTGAAGCGGAACATATATAACAAAACCGAATAAATGAGGGAGAAGCGACTTAATTGTCGAATTAGAAAAGCTCTTATCGGAAAAGCAACATTACGCTGTCGTTAAAACAAGCATTGGTTAATTTTGCCTATTCATAAAAGAATCAATTTACCCATTAAGACTGGATGCAATAAATTCTTCATATGCAACGTGTGCTTCAACGGGCTTAGGGGGGTAGAGCGGTCGTCATTCAACCAGAAGGTCAGTGGTTCAATCCCAGTCTTCCCCATCTGTATGGTGACGTGTCCTTGGGCAAAATACTGAGCCCTGAATTGCTCTTAATACTAAAAATAGATTTTAATATCCGCAGAACTCATTATGAGGAATATATTTTGTTTAGTTCTCTGGTTTCTGAAGATGCTGTTAAAGGTGAGAACCTTTTCATTTTTTTTTACTGCGTATTTTCTAATGTTCATCAATATTCTTTTTAAAAAACTCGATAATTTGAACTGAAAACGTTGTCAAATGCACATTTATATCCAGCTTGCGCGGAAATGTCGTGTTTTTCAATAAAACCCAAAGGTTAAAGCTCTCAGATGATTTCATTTCATAATGTAATGGCTGACAAATATAGGATTTAATGAATGTCAAGTTCTTTTCAGAAAATACTTGGGTTTTAGGAAGTTGTTTTCAAACAATACTTTTCTAAAGTTTTATCTGGGGACAAGTTCTTTCCTTGGGTTAAAGAAGTATGTTCAGCATTGGCTGGTGTTTAGTTTGTTATTTTTAGGGTTAGGAAATCTATTTGGATAATTATTATATTTAACAGAGTAAAACATTATGACTCCATTGAAACTTAAAGTGAGTTTGAAGGACAGAGGACCTGAAGGTGTCCTTGAGGATGAAACATGGCCTCACTCAGTAAAACAGGTTTATCAAATTATCCTTAATTCAGTTGTCCTGCCTCCTCATCAGTAACGAGGTTAAAGAGGCTTCCTCCTTTTCTTAGAAGCTGAAAGACATTCTTGGAGTCTTTTGTGTTGAATTGCATTAGTATCTCCAACAATTTTCAAATTTAATACAAGATAAAGCTTTATTTTGTTTGATTCCAGTCCCATAAATACAATCAAATATATAGATCTTGACAATAAAAAAGTCAAATTTAATTTTTCTACATATTTCCTCGTAGCGCTTTTTGTCAAATAAAAGTTTCTATATGGACGCTCATCAGGAAACATAAACACAGATATCGATGTGAAAGACTCATGTCAGCTGATTTCTTACTGGCCAACCGATAACCAGTCTAACTTTAAGTAAGACTCTGAAATGCAACTTCCTATTTTTCTTTTTCTAGGACAAAAACTATTGTAAAAATAACTTCTCCAAAAATTTTTGAAGGAAAAAAACAAAAATCATGTCAGTATCTGTCAACTCTATACAGAGAATCTTCCACTTTACATTTCCCTCCCCTTCCCTGTAGATGTCTGAATCACTGAGTCATAACAGCCTTGACCCCGGAGCGATCAGAGCTCAAGAATGAAACGCACTCGCACCATATTTCTCTCCGAGTCGTACAACAGAGGGTTACAAGCACGCTGACATTTTCACTTGACATACAAAGACAGCAACTCTGTCACTGAGCTCCATCAGCATGTTCCCGTGGCATCATTAGCCGCCTCTGAGGATGCACAAAAGCCTGGCTCGTGTACTTATCGCCACCACCTGTGTCTACTGGTGTGTATCTATCAGCATTCTTTCTCCCAGTTTCTCCAGCTGACATTTCCTCAGCTGCTGTCTGTCACCCCCTCCAATCCTAAAGGATAAATCATCACTTAAACACAGCCTCTCGACGGGAGCAGTTGAGCAGAAACAAAAAAACAGGGGGAAGTTTATAGAAAGTCGATTGGCCTCTTGATGTTAGTGAGGGGGAAATAGATGCTTTTGTTTTCTTCACATCAAAGTCAAACTCAAAGGCAAATCCCCTGCATCTATAGAGGGGAATGTGAATGTGCTTGTTTTATAAATAACACATTTAGCTGTTTCAGGATAAGAGTGTAGATCTGTATCTGGAGGCGTGGCCTGGCTGCTGATTGTATTCATGCATACCTGAGCTGAACCCGTCAGAACCTAACACGTCATTGGAGAAATGTTCTTTAATGCAATTTGCCATTACCGTGATGACTGACTGGTAATAACACCTATTTGTGAGATGCTGCGATAAACATTACACTAAAAATTACACTACCTGTGTAGCAGCAGTTTCCCTTCAAATGAGATTACACTAATCATGATTTAAATTCATTAAATCACCAAATATGAGTGTTGGGGAGGATCTCCCACGCCCAGAGTCTTCCTGCTATTCATCAAGGACGAGAGTAATTGGATTTTGGTGAGACGGAGCCAACCAGAGGAGGGCCTGGCTGTTTGTCCATGCATGAGCGGTAGAGGAGCGCTCACTCTGACCTTGAGTGATCACCTCCTCGCAGGAGCAGAGGAGGAAGCCGGGCTGCTTCTGCAGGAGTCAGCACTGCACACCACGCAGGTGCAAGACTTTAAAGAACATTCTTATGAATTCAATTTCGCACAAGTTGCTTATTCATGAAACTTGTTTTAGCGTTTGAAAAACTTTTCTTTATTGTATTGTATTCTAGCAATGCTCAGCAGCTTCTGTTCATGACGGATCACATCCTCCCGAGGCCAAATTCACAGGAGTCAGCGAACAACAAACCAGTGGCGAGTAAATAACAAGGAGGAAGAAACCAGTCAGTTTCAACCGGGGTGAAATGTGACTGGATGGAAAGGTCGAACCAAAACATAAGATTCACCAGAATCGCATCAATATTCTCATAGCAATTATAGATCGCATGAAAATCTAAGAATCCATTTCAAAAAGACAATGGATTCTAAATGCAAGAGCATCAGGAGAACCTCCCTGATGTTGATCAGTAGCCTTTGTTTGCCCTGCTCACATCTTAACTGTCTAACAACATGGGACATATTTAATAAGGGGAACCGATGAGAGGTAATCGCTTTCAACTATTCAACTCATCAGTCTGCGTCGAGTTAAATGTCATATTTTTACCCCATTCGCACGAGTTTTCTCTCTTTCTCCAGCACCGTGCACACACACAGCCACCACACAGGCTCATTTCAGCCTTAAGATCCATCATCATTACACCACGGCGTCCTGGGATTGCAGAGAGAAACGGCCGAGCGTGCACGCGTAACCTTTCCACTCAGCCCTGAAGGGGTATCTATAATAAGAAGCATCATAAATCCACAACAATTGGACTACAATTGAGCGAGTAGAGCGAAAGGGTGTAGAGGACGAGAGCACAGAGGGCGAGAAACAAGAGATGAAGACGGCCTCCACCCCCGAGGTGAAAGGATAAAAAAATGAAGTTGCAGAGCGATATAATAGAGGTCAGAATGTATTAACTGGATGAGAGGATCATCAGACAGGTAGAGAGGGGACGTTGTGCCATGTGTGCTGGAGGTGCAAAGAGCATCGAACCCCTTTGGAACAAAATCATTTCTAACAATCACACAGGAGTCCGACAGGGGTTTCGCTCAGGAAGAAGGAAAAACAAATCTTGAGAGATTTGCCAGAAATGGGCCAATCCTCGATCAAGGACGGCTCTCATCACCGTGACGATTATCACCCGCTCGCTGTGTTTGTCCTCGTCATTAGCAGCTAGATCAACATCTTGTTACGGATCATCCCTGTGTCTTTAATCAACAGTTTCCTGGATGTTGGAATATTAGCGACCCCGACTCGCTCCCTGACTGACACCCCAGGATTAATGAGCGAGGGACATAGAGAGAAAGAGAGAGAGAGAGAGAGACCCAACATAGACCATCTGACAACCCCATGATTAGTGTGTATATGCACGTCCTAATCTCTACACACTGATACCCCGTGATTAGACATGGGGGGGACGGGTGTATGTGTGTGTATATGTGTGTGTTTGTGTGTGTGTGTGCGAGCAAGGGACGGGGCAGTGGGGTGAAGATTAACAATCATCATTAACACAACACATGTCCATTAATCCTCATCACAAAGCCTGCTATTATTGCGGTTTGTAGCCGAGCTGCAGAGTCGCCACTCGCCGCAGGAAATACACTTTATGTAAGAGTTCTAAGGGTTTGTTTCCCCTGTTGGGTTGAACGATAAACAGTATGTGCCTGTGCCTTATAGAAATATAAATAAACAATCATTTTTTCTAAGCCACTAATGAAGGAATTACTGTTTTATATCATTCTGAGCTGATTACCTTTGGGTTTTTAGATTCTTTCTTGGAACAGCTAAGAAGTTTGAAAATGTCACCTTGCCCTCTGGGGCCTCGTGACAGCTGTTTTCACGTACTCTATGAAATATGTCAGATTTAATCACATCGTTTCCCAGAACCGTTTCCTTATCCTTTGGCAAAGAAGTATTTTTTTCTGCAAAACAAACCTTCCGCTCGGCTCGAACGAGTAAGAATAGAACTAATCCTTGAAACTCACTCGCTTTACAAATTAGAGCAAAAACCAAGCTGAGTGAATAAGTGGGCCAAATGTTTGATGTAAAGCACAGTCCTCCAACTTTAATGGATTCATTATGTAATTCTACACAAGATCCAAATATTCAACTCCATAAAACACAATGAGAAACTACTGGGATATGTGGATATATCCAGACTGTGGATTTTTACAATAGCTCATGTTCACAAACAGCTCAATGGAGCATAATAAGAATTACAAAAGGTCTATAACTGAGTTGGAGCCGTTTTCTCTGCCACAGGTTTTGGATTTAACACTTTAAATGTTACTACGACTCTTAGTCATCCTGACACTGGCTTCACATCTTCACATCTAATTCAAATTCAGGACTTACTTGTCGAGGAATGAACCCAATTCAAAATTCGAGGTCTGCAGAATCTATAAAAAAATCAAGGCCTTTAAAAACAACTGAAGAGCCATTTACCGACTTCGATCACTTGCCTCCTTATTTTCTTATTTCCTTCCATCCTTCCTTACTGTCTGCCTTCCTTCCTTAATGCATTCCCTCTTTCCTTCCTTCATATCTTACTTCCCTATTTCCTTACTGTCTTTCTTACTGCCTGCCGACCTTCCTTCTTTCTTTTGTTACTCCTTCTGTCCTTCCTGCCTTAAAAACTTCCTTTCTTATTTCCTTACTGCCTTTCGTACTGCATGCCTTCATGACTTCCTTCCTTACAACCTTCTTTCCATCCTTACTGCCTTCCTTCCTTCCTCACATACTGCTTTCTTTCCTGCCCTACTTCCTTATGCCCTTCCTTTTATTCCTTACTTATTTTACAATTGCTTTTATACGCAGTTCTACTACTTTGTCTTATTGATTACAAATTTGGAAACTTTCCATCTTCACATCCATCATCTCTTTCACTCATCTTAACACAACTCCAGAAACGATTCAAAGCATTGATGTGACCTCTGTAGTTACACATGTTAAGAACTGTAAATACCCATATCTGAGACCTGGATGCTGCTTTCAGGTTCTGTTCATTAGCTCCAACTTTTGAGTCCTGGAAACCAGCTGAAAACAGGACGATGCCTTCAGGGTACACCTTGCCATTTAAGGTTTTATTGAATTCGTGGCAGCTGGGTTTTGCCCCATTTGGAGGAAATGGCTTTTTCCTGAGTTACCTGAAGTAATGTCCTGAGTGAAGCCATGACACAACACTTACACACTTATTCCACTCTAGGTGTGGGTGGAAGAAAATGAGGCGAATTCCAATATGCTGGTGCTGGTGTTGAATTAACAAGGAAAGAAGTGCTGGCTTCATTAGGGGCCCGGTGGTTTGTCTAGGCTGATAAGGGCTCGGCCGGGGAGAAGACCGGCGACACATCAATCCTACACAACGAGCGCCGTGTGACACGCTGGAGCCCCGACGTAGATTAAGACTTAATGAAAACCAAATCAGACAAGTAAGAGGGAGCGAGGAGGAGGGACGAGACCGACAGAGCAGCAGAGATAAGAAGGGAAGGATGGGAAGGGCCCTCGGAGAAGGAGTCCGGCTAAAGTTGGACGGGGAGAGCAGAACGAAATCTTTCTTTGGAGTTTTGAGACCGGTGTTCCCAAAGTACAGGGGTGAGCTTTAAAGGAGCACGTTAAGGAATCCAATTGGGTTTCAACAAAGTAAACGTTCATCAATATCACCTATCCCCAGTATCCAGAACCAGAATAACTCTTCATCTGTATCCTCGTCTTCCTCCCGACGTCTCACTTTGCAATATTCAACGAGCGAAGGTGCATGAGGCTTCGGGAGACGATGGGAGGAGCCGACCGGGATCTCATCTTGTTTAATGAGGTGACAAACGCACAGTGAAGGATGAGTGTGTTTTCTCATCAGCAGTATAATTCAGATTCGGACCTGTTTAAGATGGAGGTCGGTGGACTTTTAATAATGGCCTACATGGTCTGCTGGCTCCAGTGTGAGCGAGTGTATGTGTATTGACACTTGTGTACCACAGACACTAAGAGGAAGCTGAGATCAACTTGATATCTTATCAGATTAATATGTGAAGGAGATGAGGGGTATTGACCATATATTTTAACAGCTCTACTCCAGGTCCCCATTCACACACCTGTGTACTACACTTGTGAGGACTGTAGCTGGTCATCACACTGAGAGAGAGTAAGTACACATAAAGATAAAGGGGCCGACAAATCCTAGAAGGCTCAGTGAATTACAAACCAACAAAACAAGAACGCACGCAGCAGCAAACCCCTTCCGATTTACACAAACAAAGAAAAGCTGTGTGTGTGGATAAAATGTGCTTATGTGTTTACGTCTACTGTCCTTTTTCCACAAGAAAAACCTAATTGTGCAAATTGGTGTATATACTGTACGACAGTATATGTGTGTATCTGCCGACAGTTGCTATTTTAGTTCAGACAAAGCAAAGGGACTCAGCTGCACACTCTGCCCTCGCATTGCTTCACTGCATACACACTCACACTCACACAAGGGATAATCAGCCATTTCCCCTACCTCAGCACGACGCTGTGTGTGTCTGTGTGTGTGTGTGTGTGTGTATGTGCCGGGGTATCTGTGTGTGAATGCCGCTCCATTTCCATGTGACAGATGGGCTCCTGTAGTAGCAGCTCACATGGGGGGGCGGTGGCAGAAAGTCACTTTTGGATGCGATAACCTTCACACCTCCCAAGAAATGTTTGGGATGGAGGAGAGGGGGGGGCAGGGTTGCTTATGAGCTGGACAGACTCAAGATCTGTGCAAGTGCATTGGCAGGACGCAGCCCGGGTGTTAGGACACCAAACCAGAGCCAAGCCAAGCCAGGCCAAACTGTGGGCCAAAGCAAACCAAGAAGCCTGTGCAAAGAATTGTTTTTTTTTATATTATGTAAATTGCTTTTGGTAAATAAGGGGTTGAAACACAACCGCCAGAATTAACAATGAGTGTAAATCAGAAATTGGAGTAGAATATGCAGGAATGAGGGAGGGGCAGCAGATGGCGGCCACAGAAGGTGAGGAGGACCAGGCGAGTGGACACCCTCGTCTGTGCTGCTCCTGCCACACAGGCAGTCGTCCTTTGTGAGATTTTGTGAAAGTCTGTCAATATGTGCTGTTGTGTCTCCACCTTGAAACCCGGTCGTCTGATTTACAACACACCACAACGACGGCTGCAACCGTGAGCCACACTGCTTCTATTACAACGTCCTGCTCATCAATGTCTCTCCGCCAAGCACATCAGCTACCATTAGTAGAATTTATGAGCATGATAATATTTCAAATGACTCGACCGTCTATGTAAAGTGCCTTGAGATACTGTATAACATGATTTAAATTGAATTGACTTGACTAACTGAGTTTAAGAAAAGAGCTGAAAGACTGTGATGCCTGAAATCAGTGTTTTAAAGATGTAGTTAATGTATCAATGTAATCAAAGATACAACTCGTGACATTTTGCATGTTTAAACAGAGGAAATGATCAGATTGACTTTAGTGTTGCATTCATGAAGATGTTTCAGCCCATTATAGCTGGTTTGCAGTGACAAGGTAATGTGAACATTCATATATTTACTGAAGGGATGGAATAGGGGGCAACAACACCAACAGTTTCCAAATAACACTTCCTAAAAGCTGACTCACTCCCACCAGTGCTGCTGCACTCTGCTTTTACAGATGGTTCCAATTACATAATATATAATTAACAACTATTATAGCTCTCAGCTTCAAATTTGCCTTTTTACTGCCCCTTATAATAATAATAATTTTCCTCGACGGAGAACAGAACAAATCAGTGCGGCGCATATTTCTTTCTTTTATTCTTTATCCCTCCCAGTTAGCCGTCGTCTGGACTTTACTGTCAAAATCATTTTGGACTTCTCTTCCTGGCACTGTAAGCTCTCTCATGTGTAGAAGTAAGTTGTTATTCATTTTGTATAGTTATAGTGTCTTTGCTTAAAAAAAGATCACTAAAACTTAATGAGGACATGACTCATAGTCAGTAAATAATAACTATGAAATAGATTTTTCCATGTTCAGGTAGAGACCCTGAAAGAAGCGTAAAAGGATGCGGGGGGGCTCATGATGCCTCAATCGCCCCCTGGTGTCTGGCTGCAGTATAGGTCATAAACCTCCTCCATGTTGGTAGATGGGACATGGGAATAACTCTGTCATATTAAGGTCGTTGTTATCATTATTTCTGAAAAGTTAGGTCTAAATTTGATGCTTTAAAAACATGGTCAAACATTAGGATTGACAGCAGAGAATTCTAAGAAAGTTGTCAATCTTTAAATAACGTGTGGTTAAGTTAAAACCGACCTGAGGACATGTTATAACATAAAGTTTAGGTTAAGTTACTAACAGGGTATGGTAGCTGGGAACCTACTCTTTCAAACAGCAGAAGAAGAAAAGCAGATAGAGGCTGTTTTATGTTGATATTGTATTTTTGCTCTCCTGGTGATGAAACCTCATCTCCATCACTTCTCTCTTAACCTGAATTCTCTTTCTTCTTCTCTTTCACCCATTTCTCCGTCGCTCACTTTTATTTGTTCTCTCCTCGTAAAAGGAACCTTTGTTTGTTCACTGGATTCCTCACTCGCTTTACGGATGCATTCTTTGTATGCAGAGGATGTTTTCCTGTGCATCAGGTGAAATACAATGTCCTCCCAACAATGCATGAAGTCCCACTCTTCCTCTCTTTTTCATTATTTTCGATTCGCGCCATCCCTCGCCTTCCTCCCTCACCCCTTCCCTTTCAGCGTCTCTCTCTCTTCCTTTCATCTCTTCCTCTCTCTCCCCTTCTGATCTTGTGCCACTGAGCCAACGAGAAGCAGCAGAAGGAGAAAGGAGGAATGGATCTGGGTCACAGGAGGCCATGCATCTCAAGTCTCCCAGTTCCAATACAGTACAAATTATAAGTTGGCTCTCCCATTCCCTTTAGCCTCAAGCATGGGCAGAAAGAGCAACACACACACACACACACAGACACACACACAGCTGATACAGTCCATGTCACGATCTGCCTCTTGGATCCATCGTCCTTTTTCCAAAGCAGCAGCTGCACGGAGACCGAGGGCACACAAATGCAGCATCATACAGAGACACTGAAACTGTTCCCTCCACATCATCATCATCACCCTGTGTGACTGTGTAAGTCTGTTTCTCAAAAAACAGCAGTGGAATAAAAGCAATTTACAAGAGACATCAAATCTGAAATTGAAATATTAGAATTCTGTTTGCCTCTCCGTTGTTCATTCTGATTCATTTTTCTCTGCTTCTGTGATCTAAACCCAGTGATACAGAGCAAAGTCAAGAGATAAGTTACTGTGTTTGAGCTCAACTGATACAGAAGTTAGGGAGTGAAATTAATTCCAATTTGGCAATAATTTATTCATTATCAAACCCTAATGACAAATTCATGTATTTCGGGTTTGATTTTTTATGTTGGCGCATATTTGCCATTCACCCCAATACCAATACCAATACTGATACAGATATACATTTTTTCCATAAGGCTCATATCAGCTAACCGAAAAAATAGCAAAAATTCTAATTCCTATGAACTCAAACATTATCAGCAGTGGTGAATATCCTGTGAAAAACAAAACTATGGCTACAGTTGATCTTCATATTCATTATAATTCATAACCGGGAGTAAAGTAGAGAAGCTGAAGAAATGTCTAAGAAAACACCCGACAAAGTTATATGGGCAGAATGGAGGGATAACAGAATTAGAATCCAAGACACGAAATAAAAGTAAACAAACTTTTGAACAAATCCACAGTGGCCATGGCAATGAAGGGTGTTTCAGATTAACCCTCTGTGCTCCATGCCCCTGTGTGGTCTGTTTGTTACAAGCTACAGGACTTGAGTTAATTCAGCCTTCAAAACATAAAGAAAGAAAAGGGGGCTGTGCTGTCAAAAATCACAGACAAAAAACCTTTGCTCAGAGAGGAAGTTGATTACCGACCGCTCCGCACAGTTGTGAATGTGTACGTGTGTCACTGTGAACACAAGGATATTTGTATTATTGTCCAAAGCCAAGGAGAACTCCCTTGGTGTGTTTGTGTATATGTGTGTGTGTGTGTGTGTGTGTGTGTGTGTGTGTGTGTGTGTGTGTGTGTGTGTGTTTGTGTGTGTATTTCCCCCCCATTTCTTGCCCTTTGTGTCCCTCTTGCTCATCAATGGCTGCTATAGTCCATTAGTGCAGAAGGCTGGGGTCTGCGGGGTGAACAGGAATTGGTCAGGCTCTTCCATTTCAGACTGTGGGGGTCAGGGGCACTACAGTCCCTCACAGCTAATGACCATCTCTGGGAACACACGCCATTATGTGCGTACACACATGCACACACACACAAATACACAAATACCCACACAGAAGGCAGGGACCTCTTCATCATTGGGACACCTCACAAGCATATGCACACACACACACACACACACACACACACACAGACTCATTAACCGACACACATATTTATAGTCTCTCCATCATGGTGACACTAACAGTAGGCAGCAGTCACAAGCATACACACACACACACACTCACACACTCACAGAAGGAAATGCAGACACACACACAGAGTCCTCTGCTTCATGCACATACCTTTACTGCATTTATCCTTTTTCTGGATAAATTCAACCTTCTAAATTGAGTCTGTGATATCAGGCGATATCCTGCTGCATGCTGTCGTGCAGTATCAGATAACAAGAGCTGACATTACATGTATTAATGGGATTAATACAACCCACATGCATTGCTCTTTACCTACTCACTGCTTTCCTTTGATAAAAGAACTTAGTCGGACAGTAAACTGAAGAAAGAGTCCTAGCCTAGATATCCACCCTCTACACCGGAGAACCCAGAATATCAACCGTAGAGTGTCACAGAGCAGTACAGGTATAATGTGGCGAAAGGGTTGCATCCACTCTTAGCTGTTGGATCTCCATTATTTAGCTGGTTGAGGGAAACACAACAACACCCAACCCGAGGAAATGAAGCTGACAGACCCACAGTTTATCACTGAGAGCAGCAAACAGCCCCTTTAATCCCTTCCATCAATCAATGGATCTATTTCTATCTCCGTAGGAACGTTACATCGATTTTTTGGGGAACGAGAGAAGAAGCAGCACGTACAGCACACACGCTCACAGGTACACATCTCCAGCCTCTACAAACAAACTTAAACATCTGTGTCTCCAGCTCTGTGGCTCTCTCTACCCCAAACAGAAACAGCACAATCATGACGCTTCCACACATGAACAACTTTGCCTCCTATGCAGTTCTCGCCGTTGATTAAAAAGCACGCACCAGGGGGAAAAAGACGGGGAAGGATTTTAAATGAAGGGGAAAGGAAAGAGACAGAGGGAGAGAGGAGAGAGAGAGAGAGAGAGAGAGAGAGAGAGAGAGCGAGAGCGAGAGCGAGAGAGAGCGAGAGAGAGAGAGCGAGAGCAAGAGCGAGAGCGCGAGAGAGAGAGAGAGAGAGAACAAATTCATGATGAAGGAAAAACCAACGGAGGAGCGAGCTGAAGCCTTCCTCCCACATGTGTACATCCAAATACTGCTGCTATTGTAGAGGATTAGAAATGATGCATTAAATATAACCTATGTATGTGAAAATGATTGGCAACACATAGACACACTCACACACACACACAAACACACATTCACATATAAGGACAAACAAAGGGAGAGATAATAAAAGGTCATGAAAACAGAAATACAGCACAGGAATACACATTAAAATGCAAAACACACGTGCACACAACAGCAGGAAAGTATAGATCATCTCGTGTCTGACAGCTAAAGAAAAAGCTCCCTGGCATATACAGCACATGTATAATAAATATACGATTCAAATGTACATCACAAAAGAAAGACGAACATAGCACAGTCAGGCGTAGAACTATATAGAGCACGGAAGAAAGATGGACTGCTTCCCGTCAAGACAGTAGGTACGGGAACACACGTGACCTACATGTACTGTAAAACAAATGTAATCACATCGCTACTGTAAGGAGAAACACACACACTTGACGCACACACACACACACACACAATACGATGTTACTAAGCCACATTGCCGTCATACTTTTATGGATTTAGGGGGCAATTAAATGAAACATGAGAGCATGCACATGATTAAAGATTTATCAGACCAAGGTCCCTGCAGCCCCTTCACTTTCACACACACAACTAACTAGGCATTATACACACACACAGACACGCACACACCATCTACGACAGTGACTGTGTGGGGATGCAGGAAGGGAAACCATTGATCTCATTAAAAAAAACATTGAACAGATTGCTTACACACACACACCCCTACAGAGAGACACTCACACACACCCCTACAGAGAGACACACACACACACACACACACACACACACACAAACATACCTACAAAGACACACACAGGCTAAACACTCCCAACTGCATGTTGGTGTAATTTAATAAGTGAAGTATAAATGTGCTTTTCATTGAAATCAATTAGCCAGTGGCGGCTAACTTTGAACACATCTCCATGGACCCTCTGGAGACTCGGTGCTAATGTGATGAATTAAGGTCAACTGCACAGACTTATACACATAAACACACAAACACACAAACACACGCACATAAACCATTGGATCCATTGCTTTCTGCAGGAGCAGCCTATAGAGCTCAGCAACACACAGGGTCCACAGCAGAAACAATCTGGAAACAGATGACTAACAGAAGTGGATGTTAGTTCAGCAGCATGTCCAGATTTTGCCAAGTGACCCGACATCGGCCTTTTGTACGACTGCCAACGGTCAACAACAGCCTCGTCCAATTAACTTTATAGAATCCTGCCAATCTCAAGTTATAGCTCTGCCAAGTGATGAAAGCGTCTCCGATGTTTAACGTGTCAAACTATAGAGATGAGAAAAGGGTTTGACACGTAATTATGATGATTACGCTAAACTGACACATTAAGTAAGTCAAAGCTACAGTATGGGTCTTAAACTCGATCTTCTCCATGTTAGCAGATGGGACATGGAGCAAGTGCGGTCCATGGTACTGAAGTTAGATGCATTTGTATTGATGGCCATAGCGTTCAAGGGTAAGCAAAGCTTTTAAAATGCACTTCCATCATTAAATCTTATAGTCTCCTCTTTCCGTACACATTCTCAATCCTTCCATCAATCCCCTCAGCACGTATTCAAGGAGGTAGACCTCGTTTCACCCCCCCCAGCTTGTTTCCCCTTCGTTTCCTCTGTTCCAGCCTCTGTTAAATCGACTTCATGCAACTTTTGTTTTTTGACTCAAACCCACCTTTCAAGTTTGGAACACAGAGGGAAAAAAAAACCTGTGTCTGGATTTTCTAGCAAGTGCAAGAGTCTCTTGATTAGAAATGGATCAATGTGTCTGAAGTACAAGTACAAGAAACATTTTGAGGCTGTTTGAAGGCTTGGGAAAATATACCTGCCTGCAGGCGCACACACACACACCGACAAACACACACACATATAGAAAATTGGCCTCTCAACACGTCTTAACAATCCTGCAGAGTTAAAGTCTCATTTTCTGGCTTCTTATACATTTGATTATAGGTAAATGAGGTCTTGGCCTTTTAACAGGACGAGGTTTCATGACTTTCAGAGGACGTAAAGAGGTGTTAATTAGAGAAACAAGAAGAGCTCTTAATTACAGAAGGAAACCTGAGACGGCCTCCACCTCCCTCAGCCCAGCGCAGGTGGATCCATAATGAAATGACAATTATTCAGCAGTTACATTGAGATTTAAACTCCTGCAGAGTTATGTCAAAGGACAGAGAAGACACTTGATCGAGGGGGAGGATTGCAAATAGAGATTCATTTTGCAGGACTGTGGCAGAGAACGTAGACTCATGCTATTAGTGAAAGAAGAGGTTTTGTCTGAACTGGTCACAGAAGTCTCCCCTCAATTCAAAAAGCATGTGGATGTCGGGGAAAACATGACTTGAGGGCATCGGAGGAAACACTGCTCGGCTGCTCTGATTGCGATTCACCTTCGCTCACTTTCAGAGTCGAGGGGAATCAATATCTTTACCCAAAGAAAAAGGATATTGTCTTTTGCCCTACATATAGCTTTTCACTTCTGCTGTTTGGGGAGCAGAGGGAGGTCCACGCTGGAGAAAAACATTAGTTGAGTTTAGAGTCCAGTCCTTTAAAGTCATGAACCGCAGTGTAGATACAGAGTGAGGGATTAACTCATATCACTATAGTTCTCAGATGTTTACGCAGACTCTGAAAACGTTCCTGATCTCCACAGCCTTTTATTAAATCAAAGAATTACTCATTTCTTTATCTGCACTGTTTTATTCTGTATTTCTGTACTTTTTAACTTGCTTTCTTTTTAAATATGTTCTTATGTTGCTTCTACAATTTGTTATGATGCCTTTAATATTTAATGTAAAGCACTTTTAATAGATTAACAAATAAAATCTGATTGATTGAAAGTATATAATTAAAAGTTAAAAATCAACAATGTTGGGGTTTAATTATCCTTTATGGAAGAGTGGACCAGAGCAGCTGAGTCTGAGCCATTAAAAGTGGAATAAAGCCAATGGAGACGTGAGCATCACAGTGAAAACACCACGGGCCAGTTAACTTTAACTACTGCTGCTTTCTGTCACAACTGGGTCACTGGGCCTCATCTGTGACTCACGTGAATGTTTGTGTGTATGTGGCAGATGTGTCATGATTTAATAAACATAATTCAAGGAGCCAGTTTGGGCATTTATACATTTTGTGAGCTTGAGGTACGAGAAGAAGATGTTTTTTCCTTTTTAAGATAGAAAAAGTAATGTTGTTTGTTTCCTAAACTGATGTTTATTTGATAAAAACATTGGAAGGGATAGGAAATACTTGTTTGCAACAGAAATAAAAAACAACACCAACAAAATTTCTGTTATCTTCTTTAATATATGTGAATATGCTTTATTTTATCTGTGAGAAGGTCTCAGATCTGCGAGGTCACCCCAGAGGCCACAGCACCTCTCTTTAGACTCTTGTCTCCCTGGTTTGTAACTTTGAAAAGGTACTTGGATATTAGCTTATTTTTAATGTCTACTCATGAGAGATTAAATGTTGTCTATTTAAATATCGCTGAGGGATCTAGTGGTGGTTGCACCTGAGAGCAGCAGCCACTGCAAATTGGAAATTCATGAGCAACAAGGCATAAACATTTGCAGATGGGCCACAGGAGCCAGGGATTCGCCCCATTCACTAAAACATCGACTCTGGCTAAACAGAGTCATCTTACTATTTTTAGTAGTCTTTGGTAATTAAAAAGCTTTACTGGCATGTGATGAATACAACAGGGTTTCAGACAAAATAAAGATAAATTCATGATTCTAACTCAGCCTCTAAAACACCTGGTTACTTGAAGAATAAGAGAAAATATCCCATCTTCAGCTCAGAGGGTTTATAAAGCTGCTGAATGGGAGAAACCGAGGTGGATACAGACCACAAAGTGACAGAATGAGGCAGAACGCCAAAGAGACTAACTGGTAAAATGGAGAAAATGGGGCCCAATCAGTCATCAGCGCTGAACCATTGAAAAGCCTCTTAAATGTGATCCATGCACATAAAGAGAAAGTTCATACATCAAAACGAGGAGCGGAGCGCACTTCAAGGTATGAATCAATATTTCGAGCGGGAGCTCCGCATCAGCGAGCCGGGGCCGCGCAGCCGACATCAAACAACATCAAGAAAACAAAAGGTAAATCACTTCAGTACAGAGCAGGTTATTCTGTTATGAAGACGTCAAAGAAAAGGTCACAGAATTCATTCTCCAGCCTAAAAAGCCGAGGTGCATATATATACATGCGTGTGTAAGCCGAGATGGAGAGGAGGGAGTATGAGCACAAACAATAGAGATGTTTGGATTTCTTTGCTCCCTGATACTGACTCTGATACAGATCCATTATCATTTACATATTCAATAACAAATGTATACTAACCCTGTGTGGATGGGGGGTGCGTGCTATCAATGTTGTATTAAACGTCTTTAAAAAAAACAAATACACAAAGAGAATGAACATAGAACTACTACAAATTACTTGAGAAGATAGGGTATTGAATCAGTTCATAGTTTTACATACTCGCAGATGCATGACCTTGTATTTTTTTGCAATATAGGCACAATTATCCAAGACTTGTTCACACAGGGAAAGAAGTGTGTATGAAATTTCTTGCAGAGATCAATGACCCCACCGTTATAATGCAGATGTTTAATGCAAGGTCACAACCCTATTCATTATGTTCACACGCACAAAAACCAAATGTCAATGCCCCCTTTGTTTAGAGTGGTGTGTGTGTGCGTGTGTGTGTGTGTGTGTGTAACGGGGGCCTCTGAGGCACCATTGAGAAGGTGTCACCCTGCTTCCAAAACATTCAAGCGCAGCCTCCAATGATGCACAGTAGGGTGGGGGGGTGGAGAGTGAAGGGCACAGGGGGATCAAGTCGTCATTGGTTAAAAACACACACTGCGACAACATGCCAGGAAACAAGAAAGACAGAAGGGGCCGAGAGAAACAGGCGAGGATGGAGCGAGAGGATGAGGAGAAAGAATCTCACTTGGATGTAAAAATCATAGAATCTCCTTTTTCTTTCTCCTCTCAACGAAGCATCTTCAGAGTTGAAAGCAAATCGCAAATCCCTGATACCTGAAGTGCACTTTGCACAAGCAACACACATCAACACTCAGGACGAGAGTCTTTTTATCAGGACTTTTCAGAGACATAATCCGAACAAGAGATGTGTCATTTTTTCTCAATCAGCAGTTGAAAGTGAGGCTCTCCAGTAAAACCTGGTCAGTGTCAGGGTGCTGTGATAATAAAAAAAAAGCATGCTGCAGGGGAAGTGTTACATTAGCATTGTGTCACACCACTTTTTTTTGATAACTGGTATTACCGAGCACGAGCTGTATCATCAAATATTCCCCCCCCTCCTCCTCCTCCCCCCCGGCCACCACCTCACCACAGCATCCCTGCAACGATTGACAAGCACAATCCCCTCAAGCTAAAAAGACTCGGTCCAAGACTTAGGAACCCTCGAGGCGTGTGCGTAAAGAGAGATAGTCACGTGTGTGTTTAATCTACGTAAACAGCTTCGTTCAAAAGCCAGATGGAAGGAACAGGACAAAGAGACGGAGCGAGAGAGAGAGAGAGGAGAGAGAGAGATGAGAGAGAGGAGAGAGAGAGAGAGAGATGAGAGAGAGAGAGAGAGAGAGAGACGTCCAAAACGTATATATACTGAAGTTTAAAAACAAAACTTAATGAGTGAATTATTGACTTTTAAAAAACACAAATTCTTCATCTTATAATAATTTGAACCATTAAACTGAATTCAGCCTCAGAACATTAGATTTATATAACCTCCACCAGCTCAGTCTTTATTACTGGGTTGTATTTTTAGCCTCTGAAGCGGTGACTGTTCTCTGCTGGCTCACGATACACAGATATCATGCTAAGCTCCGAGTCTACACATATTATCCTGAGAGCGCTTTTGTTTTTTTGACGCCTTCAAAAGACTCTTTCCATCTGCCTCCTCTCAGCAGGTCAAAATATCTACCTTTCAACCCATCGGAGAACAAACAGACACACAAAAAGACACAAATCTCTCTGCAACGCGCACAAATTCACACCAAATGGATTTCTTTGCCTCACCGCTACACAATGTGGAAAATGTCTTTTTTTATTTGATAAGAAAACACTGAGACGTAATGAATCAAACGGAACAATCCGAATGTTCAGTCGCAGACAGGGAGGAAAAAACAATAGACAATGTAAAAAGAGGAGAGGAGAGTCAACAGCCTTTCATTTGTCTTTGCGTCTGAAACTACACAAATCAGAGAAAGACAGAGACAGTAAGTAGAGGTGATATCATCAGACCAAAGCCTCTCTCCTCCACTTTGTAACTTTCATGTAGAACTTCTCGTGAAAACTTTTGACACGCAGCACTCCGGGGCCCCGTCTCAGCGTTAGCACAGCACACTGGTATTAGCAGCCATGTTTTATTCATCAGCATCCTTCGTTGTCATTTCATACGCCGCTCCCCGGTTCCATAGCAAGGTGAAAAACAGGATTACAGCGAATGTAAATAATAAAAGAAAAAACGGAGGCACATGAAGACGTTCGGTTTAATCTGAGCCGGGGGATTAATGCCATGATACCCTGTCAGACACAGCCGGGTCGGGAGGAGGGGGGTGGGGGGGGGATAACAACAACAGCACAACAAAACAACACAAGCACAAAAGGGACGCACACGAGTGTACCTGAACACACACACACACACACACACACAGGGCAGGGTAAATAGGATTGTGGTATTATCAGGGGTTTGACTTTGAACAATAAGTGACTTTACGCCAGAGCAGACGAGACGACACCTGAAAACACTAATTCTGACAGACGTGCTTTGCAAAGGAAGGAAGAGAGATAAGGTTTCACTGCAACCACTTCATGAAAGAGTTTGTGTTTGCTTGTACAGTTCTTATTTAGGGGCAGTTGAGAGCAATTAATCAGGCTTTATGAGCGTTAAGAAGTATGGTAGACTTTATGAAATGAAATATTACAAATTCTGTGGTCAGGCGGCATAGCAAGCTGTAAACATAACAATGGTGTTATATGACCATATCAAATTGATTTGCAAGCATCCTGGACAACAGTAGTTTGTATCTATTGTGCACATCCACAGGGAAGCATTCGATTTGTTTACATCAACTCTCCTTTATCAGTTTTTGGTCTTTAACAACTCCTGAGGGAAATATTTGGCTTTTTCTGTCGCTAACTGGGTCTGGGTGGTAACAACCAGTGGTTTTCAGTCTGGAAAAATGACGCTGATCAGAGCAGTGACCCAAAACAGCAACACTGAGGACGCTAGACAATGAGTTAACAAAATAATGAAGCGCCACAGACGCGAGGGGAAGTGCACAGTCTGGTGATTCACTCTCTGTGGGTCTGTTACTATGACCGAGTCATCTCACATTCCATCCCTGCATGCACCTGCACTCTCATCAGTTGTCTCCATCTCATCCACCCTCCTCTTCATGGGCTCGGGTGGGTGCGGTTCAGAAAGTGACAAAGTCATCGTTGCTTTTATCTATCACTCTCTCTCCCGTCACCTCAAACACACACCAGAGGGTGAGGGTCCTCAGGAATCTGTATCTGGACTCCTCCATGATTACTATTATTTATATTCACCTGTTTGTTTGGGAGTTGGATGGTTTAGATTGGCTTTCCAAACAGGTTGGGGTGGATGAGGGTAACCTGCATAGACCTCTTTAGTTTTGGATGATTAAAGTGCAGGTGAGGGAGGCCCGACTGAGCCAGTAAAGAAATAAATGGCACTTCTGTTCGACCACAAAGGCGAATGCAGTACCTGTGCTGGAGTGGCACTGAAACAACCTCCTGATCAACATGCGTTTGCTTCCATGCGACAACATAAACTCACACAAACAAAAAACCGGGTCAGTTACAAACATTTTGTTTACATTGTGAAGCCCTGAAGTTCATGAATATATGCCCTTATTTTAAATACACAATAGGAGGAGATGGACATTAACAGAAAGAGTAATTGGTCCTGAGACTGAAAGAAACTCACTCGTTCTTCCTCTCTTTGCTTTCACTGGCCACACATTTCTCATAGTGTGGTCTCACCCTCTGAGACACCCACTAATTGGATTATAAGTGTGTAGTAGATGGACAGCACACACTGTCTCTTCCTCTCTCTCTCACACACACACAAACGCTACAGCCTTCATTTAATTTGAAGCTAAAACAATATCTGTCCGTATGCGTACACAGGGCGTGTGTGTGTCTGTGTGCTTGTGTGTGTGTGGTTGGGTGGGTGTGTGTGTGGGTGTGCAGGAAGCAGATCGTCTACTGGTTGAAAGACGGGTTTTAAAAACGCTTTGCATACACCGCTAGCTGTCCAGGATCCAAACAGGGAAGCGACTGAGAGCCGGTGTGTCATCATTTCCAAGCATCTCATTTACTTCCTGCACATTCAGACTACAACACATTCCTGGAGATTCTGCCCTATGTTCAGGACATAGACGGGATTTAAATGCCATTTCTCCCTAATCCCTGGTGTTAACATATAAGTATATATAACATGACAAAGTACACAACATATTAAGCACTCAAAAGAAAAATAACACAACCATAGAACACAGTCAAAGGGCACAGGGTGGATGTGACATTGGATGAGAGTAGTGCAAACCATAAAATGAGGAAAAATGGATTTAAAAGTGCAAAATACCTAATGATAATTAATCTGCATCTACATGATGAGTAAAATAGTATTTAAAACTGGTGTAATAATCAAACTCCAGAGTATTTGGACGTCGGTCGTGAACACAGCAGCAGTGATGCCTGTTAAAACTGACCCGGGGTCTGTGGATTCAGCCAAACTGCTTCCTCCTCTGAGGTTTCCGTGCATTTCATCCCGCTGCCCTTCATTTCAACTCAAACACATTATTTCAAGTCAAACCTGAGTGACGGGTGTAGGAGGCAGAAGTAGTGCTGCTCAAAACTGAGCAAGTCAGACGGCTAAATTTCCACCAGAGGGAAGAGGTGGAAAAAGAGAGAGGGAGCGAGCGAGCAAGAGCAAAACGCCTCAGGCCAGCATCACTGACCTCAGCTAAAATTACCCTCCTGCTGTTTTGCACCGCTGCACTCAAACACCTATTCAGCACCAGCAGGTAATGTAGCTGTAGGCATGTACAGTGGCTGGCAAGGGTGGTGCCCCTGGTATCATTTTGGGCATGTCAGCTGTCAGGATAGCAATGCTGCATGTGACAGCTTGTCTACCTGATTATGTTTAATATTTAATGTTCAAGGAGTGAATCGTAGTTGAGGGAGGTGTCATTTTAGGGGGAACTATCCCTTTAAGCATTGGCTACTCAATAATATGATCTATTGGGGAAACAGACATGGTGTTTTTAAGGGTTCTTCATGGCCCCCCATTAGAGACTGGGAATTACAACTTCACACACAAAAGGCAACCAGACAAAGCATATGCACATACAAATAGGAACCCATGGTGCTTCAATAGCCACAGAGCACAGCAGTGGTTCTCTTTCTCTGGACCGAGCACTAATATGATGAATGCAACGTTGACCCTCACTTCAGATCTGTGCATGTGTGTATGTTGTCCCTTCAGAAGCATTGCATCTGTTTTGTGTTAATTTATGCGAGCGGTGCCACAGAGACCTGCTCCTGCATCCTCATTTGTGTGCGTTGGTGTGTAATTGAGAAAGCTGGTTGTCCCCTTGACCTCATACTCCCATTAAATGTGTGACCTCAACTGTGCTACAATACGTGTGTGTGTGTGTGTGTCAGTGTATGTGTGTGTGTATGTATGTGTGTGTGGAGAGGGGAGGGGGTGTCAGCAGGTGACCAGACTGTGTTTCTGAGCCTATCAGTACAATGCCTTTTATGCCTGAAGCGCTTCTCTTATTACAGTGTCATGTGTGAGTGTGTTGTGCGCACACACACAATAACACACACCCATCCCCACACACACACACACACACACACACACTCACACAGCAGTGGCGTGAAATGTGTTGTGATGTCTCCCCTGTGGGAAGCTGGACTCAGACTGCAGAGGAGACGCTCTCCTTCTCAGACCTGCTCAGACTCATTGTCCTGCTGTGACACACACACACTCACACACACACACGCACACACACACACTCACACATAAACACACAACTCTCTTCCCACCCCTATAGATTCCCTTTCTATCCCCTGCTCTGTAACTGTTGTGAAACACTTGGTTTTCTTGGTTCATAAAGGGTTTAGGATTTAGTTCCAATCCCTTGGCTAAACATGTTTTAGCCGATCCCAGCCGACACACAGAGAACAAGATATGATCATAGTTTTCACAGTCCATCCAAGATGAAATCTCATAGATGATGAGAAATATAAAAGATATATAATAAATAATTCCACCAAAGAAATGAATGCAGGAAGTGTTTGGCCTTTTTGCAATAAAACAGACGATTTAGGCTAAGGCTGGATGTTGAGCTGTGATATGAAAACGTTTCTATCAGGTTGTTTGAAATGAACTAAACAAGTTAGAGACAGCAGTCTCCATTAGGCCGTGCAAGGTCAAAGTCGCGTTGCAAAATCAACAACCACCCCTCGTTTTCACTGGTAGTCTGCCTCCCCTCCCTCTGCCGATAATGGATTAATCCTGGAAGGCTATTGATGTCGAGCTGTTTTCTTAATGGTTGTAGCACCAGCGATTGACGGACCAAGGAGAACTTGGTCGGATGAGGACATATTGACCCAAACAATCGATTGAAGCCCGAAGAAATTCTGACAGATGAGTCTTTTTATGCTGCAGTTTGACCGAGGCCATTCGGAGGGGTACCATTGTAGAGGGATGTGAGAGAGGGAGAACGGCTGAGAGCCAACACGAGATCCAGATAGGAGATGATTTTACAGTGGCACTTTGGATTAGGCATGTTTAAATCCACTTAAATCCGCTGTAAAAATGATAAGGCCTTTTTTTCTGTAGATTCCACAGCTGGAATATAGGTCATACAGAGAGCTGTGCAGAGGTGGAGAGTTTCCATGTGTTCACATAAAACATGTGCATGAACGTTGTGTTCGCTACAAAGACGGCGCACACACACATGCACAAAAACCCCACCACCACCACCACTTTACCGTCTCCCAGGGCAACAAGACCGGAATCTACCAAGAGGCGCGATGAAAATGAAGAAGAGGAGAGGGGCGCAGAGGAGAAGAGGAGCAGGAGGAGGAGGAGGAGGAGGAGAGGATGAAAAAAAAATAAGCCAGAGACCAGGCACAAAAGACAACCCAATCTTGCAAGTCTTATTCTAATACAGCTGCTACAGGGAGAAAGCTATAGAGGTAATCTCTGCTCTGAGACACCTGCATGTGTAAGAGGCGGGTGAGTGGACTCATGGCACAGATACTGTAGCCCATACTCACACAAAAAGACAAACACACAAACAGTTATACTTCCCTGGGATGTGTATTGTACAATCAAATCATTCAAGATGTATAATTGTGCAGATTGTTGATTACACACACACACACAAACGAACACACACAGGCACTGCAGAGGGATGACTCGGGTCCAAGTACCAACAAGACTCAAGAATGCAGTCATTTTTTAGCTCTACTTTTCAGGTGCATAATTGAAATCCCCCCAAAAACTGCTCAAGAATTTAATGTTAGTGTTTAAAGATATTAATTTGAGCAAAACAGTACAATTCTAAGGATTTGAATAGGAAAAAAACATCAAATTAAACCTTTGATTGAGCTCAATAAAGCGAACTAAACTGAACTAAGAAAAGTTAAAATAAACAGCATTAATAAGAAGTTCCACCACAGAGCAGTTCTCAGTTTTTAAACTGGTAAAATTTGCAATTACATCGCTTTATGCCAATAAAAATAACTGTGCTAGTATGATAGTCAAGGTAAATAACCCTAATTTGACAGTTGTTTTTCCATTTCTTAGTTTTTCCTAATTGCAGTTTTCTTTTGAAGGTCAGAAATGAAGCCCAAGAGAAAGTTAGGAAATCCCAACTTCACCATTTACCCTCATAATTATGCGAGAGCTCTTCTCCCCTCTCCCTTTGCCCCCCCTGCTGTTCAAATTCTTCCAAATTATTTTGCTCCTATTTTAATGATCTCTGCTCTCCGCTCCCCTGTTGCCCTCAGTCAAATCTGTCCATTCTTGTCTCCATCTCCATCTCCTTCTCCTCCTCCTCCTGCTCTTCCTCAGCTCCCTCCCTCCCTCTCTCCTCTGAGCTTTGCTGATGATATTGGGTTTTTGGGGGCGGGGGGCACTGAGGTAGTGCTGGCATCTGCTGGAAGGGCTGGCACGCTGCCCGTCACTGAGCATCGCTCCGGCAACCAGAGTCACGCTGTTGGATTTATCTCCAACCAACCTGTCAGCTGATGCTCTTTGTGGGCGTAAGACGAGTGGGCATTGCCTCCCTGGCATTCGCACTGCCAAGGTACCCAGGGGGAGATTTAAAAATGAAGGGGGGGGGAAAGACCCCCTTAGCGGCTGCCACAATGCTGAGGAAGTGAGACAGCTCTAGAGAAGGAAGCACCCGATGTGAGTGGGAAAAGGCTACGTCCACACTGAGAAGTTTTGCATTTCCCTAGGGTAGTCTAGGCTGATGCAGTTTGTTTTCTTCCTGTAAAGGGTCAAGTGAAAGGAGCACGATGGAACTGATAAGACCGAATCAGGAAAAGTCTCAAGTTAGAGTTCTGAAACTTCAAAATTTCTCCTTTTTGGTTCTCCGGGCTTAAAAAAGTGCTTTTTTTACAACATAACTTATGAGTTTGAACGTAGCCTGAGGCACATCAAGAGGGAGAAAGTACATAAAGGTAGAGAGTGGGAAGGAAAGAGATTGGGAGAGGAGCCCAAGAGGAAAGCAAAAGCACATCTGAAGCTAAAGGAGTGGAGAGCGTGCAGGATGAGAATCTATCACCTTGTTGCTCAAGTACCGTTTCCTATTCTCTTTGGGCGACGCACAACAAAATAAACCACACCGGCGATTGGTGATGGGGGGAAGCTCATTAAAATCTCTTTCCACTTCCATGAAGCCGCGGCCACTAAAGGTTCAATAACACCAATCAGGCTCCTCCGGTCAATGAGACGCGCTCGTAAATGTCACGACATTCGTGCAGGGAACTCCCCGAGATATCAGCGTCCGCCATGTGAGATGAGAGAATCATGGGTTTCAGTGATGAGGAGGCGATGAATCAATTGGCCGCTAATGTCTCCATTCAAGCAATTAGTACCATGACAAATTTATAAGCGACAATTACTCGGCTGGGTGCAGCTTCTCCTGAATGGATCTGAGTCTGGGAGCAGTTCAACCAGAAACCCACATGACTGTTTTTTTTGTCACAAAAGGGGGCATAATATAATAATTCATTGCCTCTTATTGTGGAATGTCCTTCTGCGTTTTTTAAACTCCAGGTGCCCACTGAAGCGGAGGCGCCCCTCGACAGCAAGAAAAAGCACACAACTTGCGAAACAGCCATATCTAAGAGCAACAACATTTTGCATTAGCGCACGCTGCATTTAACAGCAGTGAGATGTCACAACACTGCAATTTGATCATCCTATTGCAGATATGACATAATTCATGAATGCTGTCGTATAGCCAGAGCATCAGTATAACAAAGAGAACTGTCTCACTGACAACATAAATGACAACATCCACTTCAAAATAAGGGAAATAATAAAGATAGTGTTATGATGATTATGATAATATTTCTAGGGCAGCAGCTCTCCTCGCATCAGAGGTTTGCCGCTGAGGTGAAGTTAGTAAGAAATGAGTCAAATTCCTGAAGCCATGTGACCTGACCAGTGGTCCAGGATCAGCAGTTCACTGCGCTGACATCTGCAGACTAACAACTGAGAGTGAGATATTTCGGGGGGGGGGATAAGGAGCTTATTCCTCAGTCTAACACAACTCATTCAAAAAGTTACAACACAGGATATATCCAGTTATGTACCAGCTCCTATCCAACAGCACAACGCCAGACCTCTGGCCACAAGTTCATGTTTAGGGGATTCCTTATCCTTGTGGGAGACTCCTGTTTGTAACGTGCATGATGGGAGTTCCATCACAACAAAGGTCCACAGGGGAAAGCAAGCAGCGAGTAGAGAGTGGAGGTCACTTACGACAGTTCTCCTCGTCGCTGTTGTCCGAGCAGTCGTCGTCATCGTCACATCTCCACAGGGTCGGGATGCAGCGGCCGTTCTGGCACTGAAACTGGCCGGTTTCACACTCCGACTCCGTATGAGTTCCTGCGTTGCCAGAGCACAACAAATAATCAGTATGGGTGGATAAATATGAATATCAGAAGAAGAGGATGTGAGAGTTGAGAGCATTAAGAGGGGCTATGAAAACTATTAAGCAAAAACGCAGGTCCTGACCCCAAGCTGCTCACACTGGAGGGGTTCTTCAACTGTGCAGGTTTGGAGGTTCTATGTTGCATCAATCCCCAGATTTCAATACAACACAGACAAAGAACACAAGCTGAACAGGACACTGATGTTTGCAATTGTTTCCTCTCAGATGTGTGTGTTTGAATTTGTGCAAAACACATCTGCTGCACGAATAATGGTCCCTGCAGGTGTTTTCTCAAATCCAAATGTGTTCAACTCTTTGTATTTTATCCTTTATGGTTATGCTCAGTGGATGTGTGGCGGCTTTAAGCATGGCTGCCTGTGTCCTGTTGTTACATGCTGATCAGTTTAATGCTTGTTAAACTGCAGCTGATGATGAAGATGAAGATGATGATGATGATAACCAGAGACCGGAGCAGCCTCCACTCCGCGTCCACATCCCCACAAACGAGCCTTTTTTTCTACGCGTCAGCCTACTGGCATCAGACACGTGTTGGTTCGCGACCCTTTCTTCCGCATGTTGTCACCTTGTGTCCGCGGTGACATCCTCCACGACCCGGACTCAAGCGGCTCCCCCTCCTCCCCTGGTGCGATCAGGGCACCGGCACGAGTCTTCGGAGCACACCGGGGAGACGCGTCCCTCAGCCGGGTACCATCCCTCCCCTCCACCCCCTCCTAGAAGCGTCTCCGTGTCCGCGGCACAAACACAAACAAACCCCCCCAGCAGCAGCAGCCGCTCCGGTGTCTTACCTTTAGCGCAGTGGAGCTCCGTGAGCAGCAAATGGAAAAGCACGAGCTTCCCGACTTCGGTCCACATCTTTAGATCCTCGGGACGCTCATGCAAAGTGGATAAAAAAAGCCCCAGTGACGGATCCAGCAGCTCCTCTCTCTCTCTGTGTGTGTGTCTGTGTGTGTGTGTCTGTGTGTGTCTGTGTGTGTGCGTCCTCCGCCGTGCGCTCCTGTCTGTGCCTCAGCTCCGACTGAGCAGCACCGACTCTCCTCCTTCTCGCCTCCGTTTGAACGCGTGACGCTGGCGCGCGGGAGGAGCCTGAAGCTTCTCTCTGTAGTAGAAACATCAAACAACACGCGAGCGGAGCTGATCCTGCGAAGTCATGTCGGCGGAAACAGCTGAGTCACGTCGAGCCGGCGGCCACACCTCCGGACATTATTTGTTTTAAGATATTTCAAACAAAAACTGTCCAATCATAGTGAAGAGCAGTTCAAGGTTCAGTGGGTGAGAACTTAGTCACACGTGAAGAGGAAGTCCCCCCCCCCTCCTCTCACCTCACCCTGCACTTCAAACATGACAGAGAACCTGTGGTAACCTTCAGTTGTCATAAAACTCAAAAGGTGTTTGAGTTTGTCCAATCTGGGCTACTGTAAAAAAAAACATGGCTGCCTCCGTAGACAGGAGCCGCTCATGATGTTAATATATAGTATTTCCATATAAAACACACATTCAAGGGTAAAGAAAACCACAATTCGTACAATTTCGATGAAACACACAAGTGAAAACATCACTAGGATTATTTTATATTCAATTTCTGCCAATGGATCCCTTTCACCTTAATCTTACACACTGGACCTTTAATTTACAGTTTTAATATTTCTCTCACGGTGATAATGGTCACCAAGAAGTTCTCCCATTGCTGTGTTTACGATATGCGAAATTTGAATACGTCCACTTAGCAGCACTTTTTCTTAGTATTAGGAGATTTAGCCTACTCTCCCTTGTTAGTTTGATCCATGATCTGTGTGTTCTAACATGGAGGAAGCAGCTGAGGGTTTATGACCTATACTGCAGCCAGCCACCAGGGGAGGCTCAAGCTGTACTGGCCACACTTGTCGGAGCTGTCACATAATCAATCTTTATGGACAGTCGAGGGGTTGAATTGTAACGATACTGGTGCTGAGCGATGGTAACTTGTTACTTTCAGAAGCCGTTAATGCTAATGATTTAGCAAGCTAGCGGAAAATGTTGATATTTACAACAATTTCATCTCATCCAAACCAAAATGTAAAAATGTACAAGTAGTTTGATGTGTCTCCTTAAGTCTTACCTGTTTCTGTGGCAATAAACTGGCAATAAAGTATTTGTATTAAGATTTTTATTATAAACTATTTTGACGTACCAGGTTTGTCTTTTGACAGATACTAGCTGTTTCCCCCTGATTCCAGTTGTTGTGCTAAGCTAAGCTACCTGTCTCTTGGCTTTAGTTTCGCATTAAACACACAGACACGAGAATCGTCCCAATTCTCTGATCCAACTTTCTGCAAAAGAAAGAATAAATGGGATTTACAAAATGTCAAACAGGTCTTTGAAAACTGCCCTGCAGCGTTTTTTTGAAGAAACGGTCAGATAATTAATTACCCCTAGCTTAGCCTGGATGTTGAAATTGAACCTTTGAGTATTATTCAACATATCATACTGAAATCTAGTTTTTAGTACTTTACCTTCCGTGTGCAACCACAATGCACGAGTTTCACTTTTGATTTTCTTGTGTTGTCCTGAAGCTCCACCTGGATTGGATTATTGTCCGTTGGCTTCTCTTTTTGACGAGTCATTTCATATGTGACGTGAATTTCATTTTAATATCTGGAACATTGAATATTCCCACCGCTGATCCAATCCCATGTGTACACAATAATACGAGCTTTGCTGCTCTTGAGCTCCAGTATCCAGCTCCAGTAACTGTTGCTATGGGAAACGTCTGCAAAATAATATTTTATCCACTTTTACTTCTCATTTCCTTTTAGCTAAAGCTTTGTCTTTATTACTTCTAAGGGCATAAGGGTTATTTTCAGTTCTTGCTGTCGAAAGGAGGCTTATTAAACAGTTGAGTGACTATAATAGCATTTCTTTAGATGAAAATAAAAGCCCCACAAGTACCACATGTGTCGTAATGATCCCTGCGTCCTGGAGCCTGACAGGTTTTCTGTTGGCTCGAACAATAATCTTGGAGGGAGCCAATGACCATCATTTAATGGAACTGTTGGGGGCATATCTGCAGGGAGAGCTGAGAAAGCAAAGAGAATGAAGACTAGAATTTGAATTGAAGGAGAAGTGTGTGCAATGACAGGGAACAGACGGGTCTGTTCTGCTGAGCTGTGCCCAGTTCAGTTCTGACTTGCTGCAGCTCAGCACGGCCCGTGTGCATGAAATGACTTTAACACATGAATCAACACATGAATAATGAATAAATCTACTGTATAAATACAAGGGGAAAAAACACAAATTTTGCCTCTTATACATTATTCAATGACAATGGTGTGAATGAAACATTAAAAAGCTGGCACCGCTGCAGAAAGTGGTCAAACTAGGTCTTTGCATCACTTTCACTTTAACTGTTTTACCTGTGTTTGTTGTTGCATAGTTTTGCCTCAAGGGAAAATAAGACCACGGAAGAAAAGCATGGTCTTTACTTGTTTACTGTATTTATCAAATTTGTGTGCAAATATTACTTTGTGAATGCAGTGACATATTATGTTAATAAACAGTATGTAGACAATGGTTCCACTTCCATATGGTCTATGACAAGAACAAGAAGAGTAATATGTGCACATCTGGTATTACATCTCTTTGAATAGAAAGCAATATGTTTCATGAATACGCAGCTACTTTACATGTATGTTGTGTCATCTTTAATCCATCAAGTCCAGGGGGCTGCAGCATGTGGGTATACCTACCACACAGCAGCCCTGCACTAGGGATGAGTCCGGGAGATGTGCATGAATTAGAGCAGAAGAGCAGGAGCAGGTTTTCTGCTCTGACTTGCTCGACAGCTGCCAGCAGCAACGTGCTGGAGAAAAATCTGGAACAAAATCACCACATATATGTCAGCGGATAAACACAAAGCTAGAGCCATAGAATAAATCCCTTCCTGAATATGATTTATATAAATCAAATCCAATTTTAAGATCTAAAGTTTTAGATAAGATCATTTTTATGCACCGATAAAGTCAGACGTTTAGATATTGCAGCTGCTCCTCTGTTGAATTCAAAATACAACATGCTGCATATTTAAGAATGGAGTTGCTAAAAAACGAGAAGTTGTGGTTATTTCCTTTAGACAATTTTAAGAAGTTATTGTGCAAAAAGCTTCAGTGCGTGTGATGAGTTCTTTGATTTGTTTCAAGCAGAAACATCAAGTCACAGAGATTTAAAATGTTTTGTGTCATCTGACATTAACATTAAGAATCTGCAAATCAATGTTTTACAGACACACAATCTGAAGGTTAAAGCTACAGGAAGTCATGTCTTCATATCGACAATGGATCAAGTGTTAACGTGTAATATGAATGGGCCTTTTGAGTGTGTGTCTTGGCTTGTCCCAGATCTGGTCAGTGTTGGTTTTTAGACACAGCCGGCGTGAGCAGTCCAACTCTCCCTCTGCTGCTTTCCTGGCACCAATAGCAGACTCAGTTATAGACCATATGGTCAACATAGTTACACGTTCAGCAGCAAGTCCAAAACACATTTAAATGCTGAGTTTTATTACCGGAACTCGAAATGAATGTTTTGGTTGTTGTTCTGCTTTCAGTTGCAGCGTCAGCAGAAATCATCATGACCAATTGTTTATTTTTTAAATCGAACATATTGAGGATATCGTAAGAAGTAAGTGTTGAAATCAGAATTTATGATGCTAAAAAACACTGAAGCTTCTTTCAGGCAAACTGAACCTGACATTTCCTGTAAAACATCTAGTAGACGCACATGAAGACTTGAAAAGACATCAAGATTTGAGACGTTTTGGCTTTAAGAGCTGCCGATGGTGGCGATTGGCTGTAAAAGAAAACAGATTCCTTTAGCAGAATTCATACCATGTCTTTCCTCCTTCTTCTGCTGTTGTAGACGCGTCTGACTTGGAGAATCTCCTGCAAACTCTGGAAACATCCAGACATTTCCAAGAGATGCCGTCGTGCTTTGTGAATTTATTATGAATTAATAATCAGAGAGTAGAAAGAAGAGCACACAAAGTCACTATGTGCAAACAAAGGAAACGTCCGCAGGCTCTCATCGTGTGACCGTGGTGGAGCAGCACTGTACAGTCATCATGTTTCTACACTCACATGCAACTCTTCCCTGATTGTTCCCCCTTGAGGTCGGAGCTGAAATTGTGTCCATCTCTCAACCGAGCACACTCAGCTGGAGATAAGGCACATTCACATTTGGCTGCAGGACAGTGGGTGACTCTGACTGAGAGCTTCAGTCCTTTAAGATGATTACGTTCATCTTTTGTCTCTTTATCTCCCTCTTTCTCTCCGTCTCTCAACGTCTGGGTCCTCCCCGTATTGGTTTGTTTCCTCTTCCTCTGTCCTCTAATCTCTATAGTCTGTCTTTTCCTCTTTCATTTCCCTCTCCATCTCTTTTTCTGTGCCTCTCTCTGTCTCTCTCTCTCGCTCTCTTTCTTTACCACTCTTTCTCTCTGGCCTGAGACAGATAGGGCTGTCGGAAGACGGCAACAGAGCTGGTGGTCAGCAAATCTTATGTCTCTTCCTCCCGAACACCACTGCATGTGTGTGTTTGTGTATATAAATGTGTGTGTGTGTGTGTGTGTGATTGTGTGTGTGTTTGTGTGTGTGTTTGTGCTGGATACTGGACAAGAGAGTCATCCGCTTTACTGTCACAGCTTGTGACCCAAAAACCATGAGTGAGGTCTGGTCGATAGCTGGCCAGGTGCCTGCTGCGAGGACAGAGAGACGATGGATGAGATTCCAGCATCATTACATCATCAGATAACAGAGCAGCAGAGGAACGGCCGGGTTCTGAGGCCTCGCTGTCAAATCTCCTCCATGACAGATGATCATTATTGATTAATGAACGATTTTGATTTTAAAGTTAACCTTTAAACCTAAAGTTTAGTATTATGACTCTCTTTCTGGAGTTTGGGATTGACATGCATTTAATGGAGAAAGAGATTAAAAGCTCTGTCTGCCAATTAGTTTTAAATCATTTTTGTATTATAAAATTCTGGTACAACATTAATTCAAGATTTGAGGACTGTGATTAATGAGATATAAATCAGTAGTGCAGTATTAATAAATAGAGTCTGTCTGATATGAGCCTTTCACAGACATATCAGTGTTTGCTTTTATTTTACCAAATAAACGATGCAGACAAGATGCACATTATTCATTGAATTTTATACAAAAACCATGTGTATAGTCTTTATGCAAAATTGACATATTGGGTTGTATATGTGTTTTCTGTATTTTCATAGTTATTTATGATAAAGTTGAAGTCTAGCACAAACACTTAAATTGTAAAATATCACGCCTCAATTACATTTCTGTCTCTGTAGGGTTTGAGAATTACAAATGATAAATCATTGCCAGTCTTTTGTTGCCTATATATGCTGATATATTAGGGCGGGTTCCTAGTTCGAATCCCAATTCAGCATATTTGTGTGTGGCTGAATGGCAATGAGTGTCTCTGTATGATGGGGAATACACTGGCGAGCTGTCCAGGGTGTACCTGATGGATGGGTATATTGAAAACATTTTAAGTCCTTTATACTCATAATAAAACTGATACATATCTCAAAACAACACAAACAAACACAAGTCTGGATCAATAAATTATCAGATGATAACTCTGCTGCAGTTAAATTGCTGTAATTTGTGCCGGTGCCAAAGAAACTTAGCGATAACATCAATCCAGACTTTCCCAGCTTAATTAGAATTAACTCTTTTATGCAATCGTACAAAAGTCAAATACTCTAAATTAAAGTGAAACTTCATTCATTGAAAAAAGCCCTTTTGCATCACATGACAAATCCTCAGACGACAAAACCCCTTCAAAAAGCTGTGTGACTGTGGTAGTGTGCTGAAAGTGTCACATGATTCTGCGGTCGTTTGCCTTTGGATTCGGGTTGAATGGCATCGTGCTCATCTCTGAACATGTGATCCACTCTTGTCTTCACGCTGTATCTGGATGCTCGGGCCCTGAGAGGCTGTGGGTCAGCTGCTGGGCGGAGGACCTCCAGTCGGTGAGAGCAGCCCGGCCACAGCTGGGGTCGTCAGAAGAAGTGTTGATATCAAACACTGAAGAGCCAGCTGCTGAAAGAAAGACTCAACAAAGCCCAATATAATCAACACAATTCTAAAATGGCTGCCACAGAATAAGGGAAGAATAGCTCTGTTATACCATATTGTTTTCTGTTTGTTTTTTTCTGATAGAATTGAAACACACATTTGAAGGGGTATTCTTCAGGATGGAGCAGCCTCCACTTGGCAACCCAGTTCGTCTGGATCCGGCCCAGCTGTGCCAGTTCTTGCCAAACAGCCTGTAATGGTTCATACAGTACACGAGCGGGGTTGAATGAAGCTCGCTGCCAAAAAGCCTTTATTTCCCTGGCACTGTGATCAGCCTGGTTTTATTACAAATGCCAGAACATTCTTTCTTTTTGCAAGCTTTTGATATCTGCCAATTTATGATATTCCAAGCTGTGCTGGTTTGTTCACACGTTACATCTCAGGTGAGGTGGATAGGGCGGGGGATTTCAGACGGGTTAAGATGTTGGATTGAAAGACCTGAGCCCCGGCAGCCAGAGAGGAACACGTTCTACCTGTGTTTGTTTCCCTGTTCTTCACCTGATGACACTGACGGACCAACCAGCTGACTGCAGATCAGCTTGTGGCTCCAGAGGGACATAATCACAGTGACACTGGAACTCGTATCTTACCACATAACGACCACCACCACTACATTATTAAGAGGCAGACAATTTTTTTTTCTCATGCTCTAGTAATCTGGTTAAATAATTTGGGATTACATTGCCTCAGCCGCACACCAGTAAGGGGATCAGCGCTCTGCCCATGAAATGCCCTCTGTTGTGTGGCACAAAGGGCATCTCGGGCTGCCCATGTATTTGCAGTATGGATAATCTCCCTGCTGGCTGTAGGCTTGGTTTCATATCTGCAGGGGCTTTGTTAACAGCTATTAGGGCTGTTTACTCCGCCCCCCACCCACCCTCAAGCCGAGCTGTGACTTTGACGATCACAATTGAATCAGGAGCGATCACGGCCGTGGTGCAAACGTCAAGTTAGTCGTCGAGGGAAAAGCACGTGAATTCTTCAGGCGTTCAATTTGTGGCTTTCGAGAACACGCCAAAAAAAAGGGAGACTGGAGCAAACACCAACTTCACGTTAATGGAGTTTATTTATAAGAGAAACCGCATAAGCCTCCTGAATGAGGAAAAGCGTTGAGGAAATAACGGACAATATGTCTCATTCTCTTCTATCTTCAGAGCATCTGAGCCAATTTCACACTCAAGCACTTGGCCGCTTGAGTTAAATACGGACTGCTCCTCTTTTCTCCCATTGTCCGTCTGTCGGATGCTTCTGTGGGACTCGTTTTTTTTTAGTTCTCTCCCTCCACTGCCATCAGTATTCCTCCGACATAACCTGCTCCATCGGGTCCCAACCTACACATTAGGGTAAGGAGTGAGCGGGATTGCTAATTCAAAATCGGTCTCTCTGGCGAGGGCGATAGAGAGGGAGGCCGAAAGGAGACGAGCAACCGGGAGAAAGAGGGAGTTGAGGAAAAAGAAGGAGGGAGAGCAGAGTAGACAGAGGTGAAGGTGAAAGGAGACAAAGCGTCCTGAAAGGCCGGACCCAGTCTGCCCTCATCCCTCAGAGTCCTCACCGCCACCATCCCCTGGGAGACGAGAGAGAGGGATGAAGAGATGGTTCGGAGGGATGTAGAGGGAGAGGTCAGATCATTAGGCAGGCAGAGGTGAAAGGTCACAGCAGGGGGCGGATGGGAAGCAGTGAACCTGAGAGGAGAGGAGAGGAGAGGAGAGGAGAGGAGAGGAGAGGAGAGGAGAGGAGAGGAGAGGAGAGGAGAGGAGAGGAGAGGAGAGGAGAGGAGAGGAGAGGAGAGGAGAGATGAGCAGGCTTACCAAATATTGATTTGAACGTCCTCATGTTGTGTTTCATTGGAATTCTTAATCTCAGACAGCTTGATTAGACCGGTTCATCTAACTCCTACAGTGAATTAATCAATTAACAACCCACTGATCTGTGACATCACATATGTTCGTCTTGTTAAAATACATATTTTCTTTTATGTCTTTATGTCTTTATATGTTGACTTTTGCTTTGATGTAGAAACATACACCACATGCTTGACTGGTGGTAATAAAGTGATTTGTTAAAATACATTGAGATCTTCACATCTTATCAGAGAGTAGAGACCACACACTGACACTCACTAAAACCCAGAGCACACACTTGAAACTACAAAGCCTGCATTCAGAGGGCTACACATGAACTCATAGAACATGGAGTTACATTGAGTGATTATGTTTTGCTCTCGAATAGACTTCAGGTGTCGACCATTGTAGACATGAAAGACCTGGACCCTTAGAGTCTGCAACAGTCTGGACCAAAAGTAAAACCAAGGAAATAGCATCTTCCCAGACACTTACCTGCTATGGACACAGGCCTGTCACACTGGGAAAAGATAACCACTGTGTCAATGTTCCTTTGACAGCAACAAGTATAGGAATAGATAATTTATTTATCAGCAACTGCTTTTAATTATTTTCTTCCACCAATTTCCTGAAGATATTTCCATTCTAACTTAACCAACATAGGGAATTGCAATCCTCACCACAACTTACTGTAATTAAAGCATTTTCAACAAGTTGTGTATTGACTAATGAAACTTTATTTATATCTGTAATTTAAAGTAAAATGACGCCTGTAAAAATCCTCATTATTACCTTAAGTCTGAAGCCGACGTGATTCACGCTCCGTTGCCTCCCTGCTCATTTCCCACTGATCATAATAATGTCAGAACAAATTGAAAATCTGCTCATCTAAATGCAAATGATGGAGCATTTCCAATTAATTTCTGTGTGGAGTTTCCATTTATTTACATGAAACTTTGTTGTCTTCCATTCCAACAGTAAAATTGATATGTAATTTCATACCATCATTTCAGTTTGTACTCTTTCTCTGTCTTTTTTTTATTTTTTAAGAGCAATTTTGTTGGAACAGCTTCTCTTGGGTTTGACATTTTAGAAAAACACAAAATGTCACGTTGCTCCTGTAAAACATCCATAACACATAAATATTCACAACACAAAAGCAAACAGACATCACCATAACTGTACTGCAGCAATAAAACTGAATCCGAGTTTGTTCCTTTCTCTTCATATGGAGATAAACAGATGTTGTGCACATCACTGCACATCACAAACGTTGGTCTCCCTCATGCAGATGAGCTGAACATATGGCACAGGTCACAAGTCTTGACACCATGAGAGTGCATTGTGTCTTTTCCCCACTGGAACACCAGGGACGTTCAATTATTTTCATGCTCAGCAGGGATTTAGGTTGTTGTGCAGAAACACTGTTAATGAAGCGAGCTGGAAACTAGGCTACAGGACGACCTGGCTTGTGTTCGTAAGATGAGTATTTACATGGAATTAAGAACAAGGGGATGAAGACGGGAAAAACTGAGATCAGGATTAATCCTTCTGTCCAAGAAGTAAACAAGGGACACGGAGCAATAAACAAAAAGCAACGGTTTATTTTCTGTCCACAGCAAAATAACCAAAGACATTTACTTAGACGCTTACTTTTTAAATTGTTTAATTGAACTCTGAGTATTTTGCTGGAGCTTAAAGTTTCTTCCACGAGTCCTGGACACTCAAAACAAGTTAATTTCTGCCGTGTTGATTTTCCTCTGGCCTCCTTCAATGTCCTTAAATAAATCATTGAACTCCAATGATGTGTTTTCTTCTTTTTTGCTCAAACGTCTGACCTACAGCTACAACCTTACACTTTTCTAATTACAGATAATTGGAGACATTTGCAAAATTATCCTCTGCAGACCTGATATTCTTGCCTTGAAATCTTGGCGGAATTTTTTAAGGAGTTGCCTGAATCAGCTGTCAGACGTTTGATAGAGAAGAGTGAGAGATGCTGAGTCAGCTGAACATGTACAGAAGTGAGCGATGTCACTTACCAGGGTTTGGCAAGTGTGTGTGCGTGTGTGGCGTGCGTGTGTGTGGCTATGGCCCAGACCTGGTGGGTAAATGGAAGGTGCACAGCTTAACGTGTACATAAGGCCAGATATGGAGAGAGAGATGGTTTTTTTTTGCACAGAGGAAGATTAAACTGGAGTTTGAGTTGATGTTAGAGAGCAAGCAACTCAGAAAAAAAACAAAAGGTCGAAAAAGAGAGTAGGAGGCGTTGCACTGGAATCACGCTGCAGTTAGTTTTCTCCACGGGGGGTTCTGCTCCACTCGTGTAGTGATATCACTCACAAACAACCTCTCTGGGGGATTAAGTGAGAGGACTTAGACAGCCAAAATAGGGCTCTGGTCTCTTCCTCTGCTGAATCCCCCCCCCCACCCCGTGCTCTATGATAGGGGTCAGCTTAGACCACCACGTGCTGCCACCGCGGAGCCTAACCTCCGCAAGAGCCGATTAAAATAGGTCAAGTGAAGCTTTGGCAAGACGGCCTTTGTCAACCCTTAAAAACCATTATGAATAGCTAAGAGGAAGGAGGTTGGTGGGAAAAGAACACAGCAAATCTACTGGTTTGACGCAGCCAAGAAGGTTTATTCCTGATTTTACTATTTTCATTTTTTTTTAAATATTTATATGTAAGATGAACAGAAGGAGCAATGTTTTTAAAACTGTGATTTGTTTTATTATTAATCACAGAAATAATTTTCTAATCAATTATTGGAACTTTGATTGTTTGGAATTCTCAGTATGTAGAACAAAAGATATATATAAGCTTTTTAACTGTGAAAAAAATATTATTTGAAAGATAAAACATAATTAGTTGTGTAAGCTTTAATTGTTTGGAATTCTTAGTTTGTAGAACTCACAATTAGCAGTTGTCATAATTGTGAAGGATAAAGTATTTGAACAAAAGATACTCATGTTTATGTTTATGTTCTTCATTAGTACATTAGCACAACTAAAGGCAATTTACCTTAAGGTTTTTAAGAGAGGATATAAGAATCCGGGTTGACAGATTTCACTCAGAGAGGTGTTTCGACTCCAGGCTACACAATCCTCTCCAAACACAACTATTAAAGTGAAACTCCCTTTTCCCAGTACAAACACAGACTGCTCCCTACAACCAACACCGTGCCCCAGTTTCTCCAACTAATAGTCTATAGCAGGAGGAAAAAGGGGAAATGGGTCAGAGGCGTATTCCTCCTGGGTCGCCCACTCGACAGCAGAACCATTTGTTTCATTAGATTGTTTCCCAGGATGACTGACTACACTTCTGTTAGGTTGAAATGAAAAAAAATACCTGACCATATGGTGTTTGCACAGACTCACAAACACACAAAGTACGGTTAGGTGCAGACAACCAGCTTGTCTTTCATAAACAAGTCTTGTTACATTAATTGCATTTACACAGACAATATGAGCCTCGTTCCCTGGAGTGTCACTTCTTCATTTCAACATCAATCATAGCAGCGGGGGGGACGCACACATATTCCACCTGAATCTAATCTGAGCAATAAAGGAAATGAGTGGGAGGCAAAGAATATAGATAGATGGTGAGTCTCCACTTCCTCTTATACTATCCAGAGATGAAGCTGAAATATCCTGGACGCAGTCTGCACAGTAGTGATTGGAGGATGGAGTTGGGTTATTGACCAATAACGAATCAGTTTCAGCTGTCAATCATGACCTTTTACACCCATATGTATGACATCAATCTCTTACTGTATATATTGTTGTTCGATATTGTTTTTTTTATATTGTTTTTATATTGTTGTTTGTACAGTGCACCAACCACACCAAGGCAATTTCCTGTATGTGCAAATATACATGGCAATAAAAATAATTCTGATTCTGATTCTGATCAATAACTAATTAAAACCAAACTTACTGGGAAAATAAACACTTTCACAAACATCAGTCTGATGAAACCATCTTTGAGAAAAATATTTCAACATGTAATTGGACTTTTTTAGTTTGGACGACTTGAAAGTTCCCCAAAAGGGAAATCCTCTCTATTGCCCCCTGGTGACAGGCTGCAGTATAGGCCATAAACCCCGCCTCCACTGTAGTCATTAGGACATTGACACAACTAAAAGTCCAACTGATGGATGCTATAGAAACAATCTGTAACATGATGATTGACAGCTGAGAAGCACATTCTGCCTCCAAATGATGTGGAAATTGCTAGATGGGCACACATGTACAGGATCCAGGATGTTTTAGCTTCACTTCTTGTGCATCAGGAGAAATTGGAGCCAATTTATCTGAGAATCTTTGTCCTCCTCATCTCCATTATCCTCCTGACCTCAGACCAGCTGCTGTGGGGCAGGTACTCCCACCACGCCTGTAGGTCACTGTGTCAAAAGCATGCCTTTATTATTACTATTAATTCTGTTTTGCTTACAGACAATCAATACTGATTAATATAAATCAGTATTTATATTAATCAGGGTTGTTCCTGTCATCTTTCCATCCGTCATTTACCCAATGGATCAATAAGCCGGCACTGATGATACATGTGGGTGGAGCAGAACTTGCACTGGGAAAAAACAACAACCAGAAAGAACATTTGATGAAAAACAGAAGCTTTGTAAAGTGCTTTTGTTCGGATGAGGATCAATAAAACAAATAATTCTTCATGGAAATGGTTGTAGATGAAAGAAGCGTTGTTTTTGTTCATTATCACCCGACGATTAAAGACGAGTGTTTTCCAGACGCCTCGCAGTTTGAGACACATTCTTCTTTTGGGAACAAAACACAATATCTTGTCCTCCCACTGCAGCTGTTTGCATTTCCATCATATTGACTGGTGAACTGCAGAACACTTGGGCTGGACTGGGTTGATTTTGTCATCATAATGAAGCGGCTCAGCGAGCGTCCGGGAAGTGTTTACTGAGATTAATAGAAACACTGTGACAATTTCTGGGCTCTGTGGAATTACAAAATGACAACGAGGACCAAAATAGACAGAGCGAGCAAACAGACGGACGGAGGACGAGGTTTTGTTCCTTTGCTCTCAAAGATGTGGATCATACGTGACAAACGTAAACAAGCTCATTTATTTTTCATGAATCTGTAGCGTTTCTACACCTGAGACTCCGGACCATGGTCTATATCGACTCACGTGGTCTGCATCTCGACTTTGATTGGTTTGTTGACGATTGTATTGTCTACCTTTTCAGAATAAAGTGCAAAGGAAGAAGTAGTCCTTCTGTTTGAATGGAGAAACAGGCTGAACCAGTTTGCCTCATTCATTCAGTTGCCACTGTAATATCATTGTGGTTTCTCCTCCCAGCTAAATGAACGTCCTCGTCTTTCAAACATATCATCAGAGGTGAAGACTACAAGCAGTCCTTCCTCCTTTTCTTCTTCTATCATTTAAGTCTGACTCAACTTCCTGGAATTGGTCTGAAAGTCTAGTTTGATCTGGACTGTATGTTGTAAGTTGTGTGTGTTGGTCTGGATCAATGTCTCAGGCAACTTTCACACCTGTTTGGTTTTTGAGTTCGGTCTCAGCTGAGAAGTCCGGAGCAGATAAAATGTGAAAGCCGCTGATGCTCCTGCAGAAATCAGATTCACTTTGCTTTCATGTCACATAAGCGACGGCAAAATGTTGTGGTTTTACTTTTGAAGCAAGTTCCAATGCGGAAATGTTGTTGCCACCAAAATGCAAACGGCAATATTGCCAGATTAAAAAAAAACATGTATTTGCATAATGACATTCTTCCATTCAGCACTGCAGCTGAATGATGGATCAAGTGTGATCCCGGTGCAGTGAGCATGACTGGAGGTGAACACACGACAGTGAGAATCTCTGACAGGGATGACACTGCTCCTCTGTTCTCTCCCTCGCTCTCTGCGTCTTTATATCTCTCACCCGCAGTAATGATTATGATTACAAACCTGCAGACAACTGTGACAACATCCATCAGGCTTATCTCATGTTGGAGTGTCTCCCTCTCTCTCTCTCTCTTTCTCTAGCACACACAAACACACACACACACACACACACACACACACACACACACACACACAGACACACACAGACACACAAAGCGCCTGCTCCCTGTCCTCTTCCAGCTCCTTTTATAACCCTCCTGGAGACGCTGCCTCCCAATGATGTCACTCACAGTTCCAGCCAACTCTGCCCATGTCGCTGCTAAATCCCACTTGACAGAAGCTTTGTCTTTAGTTTGGAGCTCCGGAGTAAATAGGCGGCAGTGTGTGTGTGTCTGTGCATGTGTGTGTGCATGTGTCTGTGCATGTGTGTGTGAGAGAGGGAGGGAGGGGACAGAACACAGAGTTTAATGGGTACAAAAAGATTTCTGAAGACACTTCTCACAACTTGTTATTCTTGTAAGTAAATACTAAATTCAGCCAAAATAACAAAATATCTCTAAACTTTGTGCCGCAGCTCTCGGGCACCGTGAAGTACACGTCCTCCCTCGAATCGATTCGACCAGGCTTCACCACAGTGTGTGCTAAGTGCTGCGCTCACACACTGGATGTTGCACAACAACAACATCCCACGTTTTACAACTGCTCAGACAGATTAAGTCATGTGCAATGTGGCCTCATTACAGTTCAACCGTTGGGAAATTCCATCTACATCAGTGACTAGAGGGAGAAGCATCATGTTTAGTTTCCTCACAGGGACAAAATCCTACGTCTGGTCTGAGTTTGTGTCCAAAATATGATCAAGAACATGAATTTTTGTAAATAAAAACGTCATATTTGAAGATGTTAAATTCCTGCAAGAAAGAGCAAAGCAGGTGCACGAGTCGTGTTGTAACCGCTCGGTTCCTCAGGATGTTGCAGACAGACCTTGACATAGAGCCTCAGTCTTAATATCTGGGTTATGCAGGCAGCAGCCGTGTTTAGAGACAGAAGTCCCCCGTACAGAAATTATCCACGGAGCAGATGTCACATGTGCCTGCATTTGTTTCTCTATCGAGCATAATGCAAATAACCGAAGTGGGCCAGTGTTTCCACTTGTTCAGACAACTGTACTTATACTGTAAGTGTGTATCTGCACATGCTGGATGATTGGAGGGGTGTGGGGGAAGAGTGGGAGACACAGAATTACACAGTGAAGAGGGAGAGACTTGGGTTCAGTAAACAGTGCATCTACATAATGAGGAGAAGTCTGAGACACAACGACCTGGAATCACACAGTGTCTCACTGACTCTGTAGATAATGTCCTTGATTTTGAATCTACCCGAGCTTTATCTATATCATAACAGCCGTTTACTCTGGAAGTTTCTGACACAGTGAGGGTCCATAACCTTTAGAAATGATGTATTGTTGAATAGCCCTGCAATGAGACTAGCCATAACTGCAGATCTACACTTTAGATGTTTTTGTGAGTTGAATCGATTCCATGATAGAACACGTTGTGAAGCCTTATTGAAGTGCGTTTGTGTTAGACTGCAAATTATGCAAAGTTGTTTCAAACATTTCCTCCACCACATTTCTACATTTGAATAAGAAAATATATGAAAAATATCTTAAAAGCAACCAAACAACAGTAGGAGGCAATGAAAATATTATTAGTCAATACCGCTGCCTATAGACCCTGCAGTCCCACATTTAAATTCACCATAACCAGATTTGTATTTTGATCCCGCACAAAATTGCACACACTCGTAATCAATTATATATAAATGAAAAATAACAGTCATCTTGATTTAAACATGGCTGTTTTTATTTCATCAAGATCCATAGATTAATAAATTAAACTGTTAAAAAGTGCCCAATAAAGAAAGTGATGATATGGATCCCCAGGGTTTCTGCAAACAAACAAACAAACTAACTAACTAAGATAACCTCCTAGCAAAGTTTGACTCGTGCAATGCTACAGTAAGTGGACATTTGTGCACAAACACATGCATATTATTAACTGGGTTTAATATTAACATGATATAGTATACAGACAGTTCCCAGCAGCCTTGTAAGCGAAGCTGCTTGTTTTAATTCTGACAAACTGACTTATCTGAGCCCAGCTCTTACATTCCTCCTGAACCTTTGTCTGTTACTCATGGGTGATGGAATCTATTACAATTTATCTGTCATTTTATTTTATTGTTATTGAAAATGTTTAAAGTAAAGACTTGTTTATGCCACTGAGAGCGAGACGGGCGAAGCACAATGTGACCTACAAAATCTCTCATTATCACCGGCTGTAAACCTCCTGCTCCTGCTTTTATTTCACTGCATGTGCACCCGGTAATAAGATCCTTTCAAAAAAAAACTTGAATGTGTTCATCAGGTGAGAAATCACAAACAAATACTACCAGGGAATTTCCACAGCCCTCCTCTCCACGTGGACGATAAAGCAGCTGTTTAATCCGTCTCTGTCACACTTTGTTTTGGCCTCAACGAGCCTGAACCGGGCCAAATAAAGCTGCTTTCACTGATACATGGCCCAGATAGAGCTGCAGCTCCGTCCTGCTGCACGTCCGGCTCTGGTACCTTCATTACGTGGCTGCTGCACTGAATGAGCTCCACAGGAGAGTCCGGGCTGATTTTGCAGAAGTGCCACAAACACTGCAGACTCTGGATGTTGTTTATTTGAACTGCATCACGTCCCAGGAGCTGCAGATTTCCTCCCTTTAATTATCAGAGCTGCATATTGGCCGGAGATCTTGGCAATATCTGACTAATTTGAATCTGATAACAGGTGAGGGCGGCGACTGTAATCCTGTTAATCCTTCTGATTAAAAGGAGGCACATGGGAGGAGAGAAAATGTCAGGCCCCAGTTGTGCAAAGTGACGTGGAGAGGAGGAGAGGAAGGGAACAGAGGGGGGGATGGCTAGAGGGGTAGGAAAGAAAAAAAAGCATGAGGAGAGGGAACAAATTAGGAAAAGGAGGGATGGTCGTCCATTTTGCTCCCCGGGCCACCTGCAGCGTTCTGATTGGATGCCTGCTGCGGTACGGGGTCACAGAATGGCATCAGGTTGCCACGGGCAACGAGGGCCCATCTGCTAATGAGACAGATGTGAGAGGAGCATAAAGAGAGAGAGAAGTGGAAGGGAGGGATCATCAAAAAGAGAGAGAGATAGAGAGAATCCTACATCCAGAGCCTTAGTTTTCTATTTAAAACCTGAGGCTGCATTCTGCGCCCCATTAAAGACACACTCAAGTCTGTGTGCATCTTAAAGGACCAGTGTGGAGGATTTAGTGGCATCTAGTGGTGATGATGCAGATCACAACCAACTAAATGCCCCGCCCCTTTCAAGTAGGTTTCAGAGAAATGTTTTTTCTCTTCCACAATAAAATATGGAGATGTATTTTTTAAATGCAGCTAAACCACTAAACCTCTCTGTCCTGGAAGTGCTGCATTTAGAGGTTAAAAAATATCATTGCACAAACGTTGTTTCACGCAACAACGCTCAGGAGTTCAGGGCGACGTTGTAACGAGGTATCAAAGCTGCCAAAATAAAGAACACGAAGAAGAAGAATAGTAATAAGAACAAATTAGTGCGGTCACCTAGGTCTAATGTTTCCATCACCGCCGATTGGAGCCGGGGCTGTTGGAAGAACCTTCTGCAAAACTCTTTGACCCGGGAGTGAGGCGGCCGCCCGGCTCTCAGCTCATCCATCCTGATAGGGATGAGCGGGGGGGATTTAGCCGTGAGCCAAGGGCACTGATCCAGGCATCCAGCCTCCCGCCCTCTCAGCCCCAATCCCACCGCCACACCAGTGGAACATCAGCCCCAGAATTGGAGCTTAATAACGTGACATCGGATTCAATGTATTTCTGACGCTTATTTGGCCTCAGTCTGTGACTCTGTGCTGGGACTGGTCCAGCTGCTGCTGATCTGAGGGGAAATATCAGTCACGTGTCCAAACTCATGCTCAAACTTGAACTTTTTCTAAATAATTACTAATCAATGAAGATGCAATGATTAGATAACAATATATTAATCTACTAGAATCAGTATCAGAATCAGAATCAGAATTCTTTTTATTGCCATGTAAGTTTGCACATACAGGAAATTGCCTTGGTGTGGTTGGTGCACTGTACAAACAACAATATAAATACAACAATATTGAACAACAATATATACAGTAAGAGAGTACTATTCACATACTCTCCACAAGCATGAAGAGAGAGGAGGTAACAGTGATTAATTGTTATTGTCACTGAATAATTGAGTCAGAACTAATTGTTTGCGTTTGTGTTTGTTTTCCTGATTTTCATCATCAACATCTTCTGCTAAACCAACAACCTGACACCACTTTAGTCTGTGGATATTCTCCTGATCCTCTGCTATCGAACCTCAGCGTGAGGGAAAGTGCTCATGTTAAAACGAAAGCCATTGTTTCTTACTCAGTGTAAAAATAGTAACGCGTCGGATGGCAGGTGCATCGCTGTGTTCTCTTCATCATCACAGATACAACTGGTTCTCGAAAGGGGAAGAGGAAGCCAACAGCTATTTCTGCTGCTCCTCTTCCATCACAAGCATCATCAAACAAGGCAGAGGGTGACGGAGAGAGAGAGAGAGAGAGAGAGAGAGAGAGAGAGAGAGAGAGAGAGAGAGAGAGAGAGAGAGAGAGGGAGAGAGAGAGAGAGAGAAAGAGAGTATAGAGTATAGCGTATAGAAAGAAAACAAATGGAGTATGAGCAGTAAAGATTTGGGCAGAGAAAGTGTGATGTAATTACTGCATTCACAACTCTGTACAAGGACAAGAAGGAGGGATGGAGTGAGGGTGCGAGACAGAGAGAGGGAGAGTTTTTGCGAGGGGAAATAGAAAAATTATATATATATAATATATCAAAGCAAGGAACAGATGGACAGAGATTGGGAGGGAGAGATAAGGCTGAGAGATCCAGAGGGGAGAAGCTTGAGCGGAGAAACAAGTTTTCAAGGAAACAATTACTCCTCAAGCAAACAGCCGCAGTCTAAAGGTTATCTTCGTATAATGATTGGATTCTGCCTCCTCTCTCCGCCTGCTAAAAGAAACACACAGATAGCGAAAACCCAAATTAGCTCATATTCTTCCCTTTTCACTCCGTCTCCGTCCGTCCCGTTTGATGGCGAGATGAAAAAGAGATGGACTGAGAAATTGCCAGGAGGAAATTTCTCAAAGGGGATGAATTTTGATGATATCCACTCTTCATGTGAAAATAAGGGCTCGGAGGGAAAATGGAAGCAAAGCTGCTGCCAAATCACACAGGACTCGCCCATAAAGAGAAACTTGCATCGCTCCAATTTGAACTTTAAAGGCATTTGAAAAATATTGTTTTTTTCGTCTTTATTTTATTGACGATGATCTGTCTTTTCTTGACTTTGAACCTTTTGGGGGGGATTGGGTTTGTTTTCTGGGATGTTAACCACAGAGTGAAGTGTAAGAAAACAGCTGTAGAGCACAAAGTCCCTGCAGAGTGTAAACTCCAAAGTCTTGAGGTGTGGCAGGGTAACAATATGCAAATGGAGGATTTCCTGTCGTGAAGAGACAAACGAAACCTGACCTCAAGTTAAATTCAAAACCAAGCAGCGCATCAATATGACAAAGTAGTTTTCTTACTTCCTTGTTTTGCTGGTGCAAACGTTGCAGCTCAGACGGTATATGTGTGTTTCCCGTTCCCAGTTCAGCTTCTTCAGAAGATTTTGTTAAAAGGACACCAACTAAATCTGTCCTTACAATTCTGTAAATCTCTTAATCACTTTATAAAGTCCTATCAGCGTTTTCAACATATTTTTGCAGCTTTGGCATTTAAAGACTTTTTGAGTGTGACGTCAGCCGTGAGTCATAATCAGACTATGCTCTGAAACAGGGGAACATAAATGGAACATTCTATTAGTTACTCAGGTAAACATCATAATCTTATTCAGATCAAGGTCAATAATCAGAAGATTGTTTTCCATGTAAACAAACTCATTGTGTGCCACTGGCTGTGCACGACCTCTGGCTCCTGCCAATCGACCCCACGCACCGGATCATGAATTCACCTGTTCCAGTATTTGCAGTAATACTTCTATTGTAGATTGTTCTTTTAGTTCTGGTTTCGTAATCGACCAGTCATGACGTTTACCTTTTCTTGTATTTACTTTCCTGAAAATAAATTTGTTATTGTGCTCAGTCTGCCTGTTTGGACACCGAGTCCTGTGCTTGTCTGAATCCTGCCACTGTAGGTTCTTCTGTCAACAGCTCAAAACTCACAGAAATATACAGCGGCTCATGATCAGAATTCATAATTTGTACATAATGCAACCTTATTGCACAGTTTAAAATAGAAGTTGACTTAGAGTATCTGTTCCTCTGTGATGAACTCCTCCCTGATTACAGTGATCCAAACCACATTCTTATATAAAAACTACAGGAAAATGTTTAAATTCTACTTCAAAATGCAAAATTACTTATGCAACAAACACATACACTTGTACACGAGAGCATTGGATCACACGCACATAGCCACATACACTCTCACACACACACACACACACACACACACACACACACACACCGAAACACCTTACACACACATGTACACACACCTACCCACACCAGCCATCTGTCCATGTCTTATCCTTCCCTCCATCGTGTGTCAGTCCCAAATGAGGCAACGATATAATCCAAGATCTAAAATCTCTCAGGAGAATCAAGTTCACAGGATTAAGATAAAAAAAAATAACACATGTACAATTCTGATGTTGGTTGAGTTGAGCTGTGACCGTCTCCAAGAAACGAAAACTCAAATAAGTTGAGTCACTCAAGGGCATTCACAAATAAGCCAAATATCTCGAATGTAGTTGATATTATGGGAATAACCAGCCTCATATATTTGTACTTAAATATGATTGCATATAATATATACATAATACACAGCTCCCCCCATTTTTAGACACTTCTAAGTATCTACCCAAGTGTCTACAGTGTCCTCCTGTCGAAGTTAAGTGAACTGGAAGGACACATGCGCACGAGGAGCGAGGGACCGGTTAGAGTGACGGACGGAAAAAAGAGAATTTTGAATGTGACCTGGGGACGATTAGAGGACAGCGGAGAACAAAGGTGGATCTGGGACGGAAATAAAAAACGACACACCAGAGGGAATTGAACCTGAAGCTTAGAGGAGACGAAGCCGGGAGACGCTGTAATTGGACAAGGTGCTGGTCAGATGGGGGGGAACAGAGGGAAGGTACACTGACACCATGACAAGAAGGCTGGGGGATTTATTCACAGACAGGGGAAAGCACAGACACACACTTACAGACACACTACAATCACAAAACTGTTACAGAGGGTATATGGAGCGATGTAGGACTTTAAAATGCAGTGACGTTAATGGGCGATAAAACAACAAAAAATAAAATAGCAATATGATTTAAATCAATAGAATTATAATAAAGTTTCAATTAATATTTACAGTTTATTTTCCAAATGGTAGAACATTAGGTTTTAATGATGTCCTTCAGACTGGGTTTGTCCTTCTGCTCACAAAGACAAGTTTAAAACCCCAAACTTCACTCAGAAGCAAAAATCTGTCTTTCAATTTAAAAGAAATAACACAATGGGACATTTATCGTGACAATTATCGTTATCGACCAGTTGCAGATTTCATTTTGCCTTTAATTCTGCAGTTACAGTTACAGTTTATGTTTTATACAGATTGTATTTTTTTCCAGTTTCACACACGATTTCTTTGGTCTGTCATTTGCTTTTGGGGGAAATCATTTGCATTTAAATCTATAAAAGTTCCACAAAGCTTTGATGTGATTTTTGGAATGAGTGAGCATCCAGTGTCAAAAGTATTAAGTGTGACCACAAACTCAAAAAGCTTTAATGATAAACTAACTTAACTTCGACCTTATATTTCCTTCAGTTTGATCTACAAGAAGAAGAAGAAAAGGAGAAGAAGAAGACAGGTAATGTCCAAACTCCACCGTCCTCTGTGATAAATGCAAATAAAAAACTAAGAACAAATGGAGAAGAGAAATAAATGGCAGTGTTACATGTTATGTACAATGTGGAATTTAAATCCTACACAATAAGAGCACCTTTCACAAACAACACCTGCAAACTAAACACAACTTGAATGAGCAGGTCGGATTAGATCAGAAATGTTTCTCACTCTCAAGGACGTGGGCGGAACAAACAGAATAATATGAAAAGAGAGAGGAAATATCTCAGATTTCATTAAGTTAATCTTATGTTTGTACAGACAGAAGGTTTAATGGAAGCCTAAGCAAATTTTTGTATACATTGTAAGAACAAACATCTGATAATGGATGGACACACGGACCACGAGTCCTTGAGAACGTCCTGTATGGACAGCATGCAACACACAAGCAATGTAAGTGCAACTAAATGGAATAATGAGTTGAACTGAGGGTCATAGATGAGGTTTCTGAAAACTGGCCATAGGTTTAAGGTGCATGTGCAGCACATGAGTTATATTCTCCATCACAAGGTAAAATTGGCACTAGAATGGCAACTCAATACTGCTGCCAAGACCCAACTGACTTTAGATTTAAGTTATGAATTTGTGTCGGTGCATTCCTCTCTGTGTTTATTCTCTTGTCTGTTGACATAAAGATTTCCATCTTGATTCAGTTCCATATTCATTCAGAAACGTTCCTCATGTTTCTGTGCTGTTCCCCCGGCCGCTGGAGACCCTGAGCCCTCTTTGTCTTTTCTCCTCGAACTCACCTTCACCAGCCGAAGCTCCTGTGCCTGCAGTCGCGTCCTCGTGGCTTCATTTGACAAATCCAATCAAGCTGCATTGGTTCCAATCACGATTACACAGCAGTTTGATATCAGTCCTCTGAGATGACCCAGTTTCATCCATCAAGATCAAGACAAACTATTTTGCAATGTTACAGAGAGTTGAAAAGTTAACAGTTTCTTCCTTGGCCTAAAATTCACCCTTCCAACGAGTCTCAATAAAATCGGTTTAAGTTTTTGCATTATCGCAGAGTGAGATAGAACTGAGATATATTTAATCATTTAGCTTTGAGTCAGGTGTTGATTTAATATAATAAATAGATAAATAAATAAATCCCTTGTGCTTTTTCACATCAGAATTTAACTCTTTAATTTGGTGGTCAGTAGATGACAAAGTAATTCTTATATTATATCTTGTATAATATTATCACATGCTGTCCACTAGCTGCTGTCAGGGGGCATGTCTGTGGAGTTGACATGTCCGTGTTGCTAGTCTCCCTGCAGACAGCCTCTCCTGCCTCACTCAGACTCCTGGTCCCTGTGTGACTCCTCAGTGTCGGTCTCACAGCCCCACAGGTGGACCACGAGTCGGCCTGAGAGACAGATCGATGACCAGTCACTGTGTCGGACCAGGCAGCACGGAGGGAGCCAAGCACTGTCACCTTTTAACCCCGCCACAGCATCATGAGGGAGCATGTACGAGTCAGGAGGGAGGAGGAGGAGGCCGGAGAAACAGTAACTGAAACGACTGATGTGCAGGAATGACAAGTATTGAATAGATAAAGACGAGCTCAACCCTCCACTCGTCTACCAGAGCAAATCATCCCTCCATCCGTCACTCAGCTGAGGAGCTGACATGATGGTGACACCTACCTGAGATGAAGGATCGCAGAATGACAGAGGAAGAGGAAGAGAGGTCAAGGAAGGACATGGACAGATAGATAGATAGATAGATAGATAGATAGATAGATAGATAGATAGATAGATAGATAGATAGATAGATAGATAGATAGATAGATAGATAGATAGATAGATAGATAGATAGATAGATAGATAGATAGATAGATAGACAGACAGACAGACAGATAGATATATTTATATAGATATTAAAGTTTAGACTTGCTGATTTACTTTAGATGAATAAATCTGAGAATCATTAATAGAATTGGGACTCACATGGGGACCATTCTCTTCCTCATGCTCGGGACACATGCATCTTCTTCCACCAGTTAACAGCTGGTGGCTAAGGTCAACTTCAAAGAGACGGACAGACGGAGACACACCTCCTGCTGCCTCATGGAATCACAGCTAATTAGATTTACAGGAATATGTCCGTATTGGCAGAATGGAGATGAGACCTCCTCTTCCACTTTTCCAGGCTCGGGGAGCCAGAGGCGACTCCATCCGCCTACTAAGAAAAATGAAGGCTGAAGTTAGGAACTCTTTCATTAACACAAACCTGACAGAGACGGTCGGTCGCACACTCATCATGATTTGTAATCACATATTCTCAGAAAGTGCAGGGACTCAAGATTTGGAACATATGATATATAACATTTATATAAAACAATCATAACCCTCTCTTACTTTAAACAAATGGCATTTTCTTGATTATTTCAGCCATTACTTGTGTTACTTTCATCGTGTTCTTTTGCAGTTACGTTTGAGATATGTGGTACATTTAGTTTATTTTCTTTGATTTTAGGTTGTGTTTCATATCACTTTCTGTTTTGGGGTTTTGAATGATATTGTTTTATTGCACTATATGTTTTATTTCACTATTTGTCTTCTTTGTGAAATACTGTAACAGCTGTTTTTGAAATGTTCGATATAAATACAAATTTGACTATTACTACTATAACTACTGTTACTTCATCGTTATTCATGTCATAGATATTTCAGTTTGGACCAAAGTCTCCTCTGCAACATATGAATAAATTGGTGTTTTGACTCTAATTGAGAGCACCACCTCAACATCCTGATACTTGACAATTCCAGCTCAACTCCAGATGAGGATCTAAACACAGCCGGTCTCCACAAGAGGGAAAAGCAGGTGGCACCTGATTTCTTAAGGACTTCTTACACTGGGTTTTCTAAGTTCATGGAATAAATATCTCAATTCTTATTATTGCAAATCGACAGTGAAGAGGCTGACTGAGCTTAATTAAAGACTCTGCCTGGGAGGAGGAGGAGGAATTAAAAAAAGGAAAAGGGTAATTGACATCCTCCAGAGTGTTTGTCTGTCTCACAGTCGAGACTAATCAACATAAACTGCAGAAGTCGAGGGAAACAGCTGCCAAAATATTACGACACTTCATTCACCACTGTACTTGGCTGTCGACTAATCAGGGAACATTCATGAATGGAAAATGTTGAACAGTTTCAGCTTTGAATTAGCGCTGTGGGCAAACACACAGCTCTGAGATCAGTTAGAGCACACTGGATGGGAACTGGAGCAGAGAGACAGACTGACCCGGGATGTGAAGGGTAGGACAGAGTTTATTTCACTGCACTAGGGGTGACTCATACTCTCCCCTCGGTGCTAATGGCTGAACCCAGTCACAAGAGGTGACTGTCAGCAGAAAACCCTCGGGAAAGCCATCCATTCAGATTTTTAACAAAACCTCCCCCTCGGCCCTGGAAGGGGTCGGCTGGTGGAAGCGGCTGTGACACTGTGGGACGGGGTCAGGTTGTGCTGAAGCTGCAGATACTACACACTAAAACATTATTTATAGAACAGGATAGGGCTTTGGAAACGGGTCTACAGTGTTTTCCAGTTCGATATTTCAACTAATGCCAGTTCAAGTTATATTTTGAAGTTCTTTGCAATGATTGAAACGATTTTGAAAGTCTCTTTACTGTAATATTGTGCTCATATCCAGGTTCATCCAGTTGGTGAAGGAAACGTCGGCCTCAGCTTTTGCTGTGCGTGGCTCTAGGGGTCGTGCTAGAATCGTCACTATAGAGCGAACATGATGACTGTGCACTTGTAGAACAGTTCTAGAACAGTTCTACAGAGCAGTTCTAGAACAGTTCTCCATTGAAGCATCAGAAAATCCTTATGAAAAGAAATAGAACCAGGTCGACCAGCTACGAGATATGAGGTACAAGACCGTGTAAATCATTATTTGTAAGATAGGAAGAACTACACATCCCATAAACCATTGTGAATGATCCTTTAATCTTCTTGTTAATATAGTAATATAATATAGTGTTTAAATATATGTACTTTTTGTCTTGAATGCAGTATTCCATAGTGGATAGAATAGTACTGTAGTAGAATATAGTGTTATCAGCAACATGGTACAGTGCTTCCTTCCCAAATGCAATGAGAATATTTCTATCTAGAGCCACACTATTATCATTATTATTATCATTGTTATTATTGGGAATGATCCCGAGGACTCTGGATGTTTCGTGCCTCACCGACGGCCCTGCAGAAAAGATCCAATTAAACAAAGAGACCACAGTCGATCTTCAGACTGGGCTCATTGACCGAGCCTGCAGGCAAGAGCACGACCCGATGACTCGAGTGGCCGTCTTATGAAAGCATCATTTCCCTTCATGTTCTGTGAGATTACACAGTCGTCTGACAAATTGTGACTGCTCTGTGCACGCAGAGGCTGTCGGCACTTATCAAGGAAGCCTGTAATTTAAATGTACACGCAGGAGTGACGTGTCCACAGACTTTACAAAGTGTGACTGGAGCAGTACATCATGTTATAAGTCCAGCATGGGGACGCTGCTCTGCTTTACTTCCATGGTCTAAGTAGCCTGATTCAGGAGCAGAGGGTCGTAGAGCATCCGCTTCCTCACAAGACGCTCTGCTTCTCTGTGTTTAACACCATCATGGATAAGATCTGCAGCTTATTCATTATGTTTTTAACAGATACTTTGTGGCTGCACAATATTGAGACATGGAGTTGTGCAGCCTCTTTCTCAAGTTAGGGCCAAACAACATCTCATTTTACTTTTCATTCTCCACAGACACGAGAGAAAGTGTATCATCCTGCTGCAAAATAAACTAAACGAGGTGCTGGTCCCAAGTTTATAGAATAGACAATAATAATCATAAAGTAAATGTTAACCGTGAAATATAAATGCCACAGCTGTCTTCGATGTAGAGGATAAAGAAAGTATTACAACCTGTCTATATGCAAACAGTGTTAAACTCTGTCTTTATTGTAACAAGGTTTCTGGTACAAATCAGGGTTTTTATGCTTGTTTCTTGCTTTGGAGAGAAGCCAGGCTGATAACAGCAGCCATGTTGGAATCCATTTTTTGCGCCACCGACAGTAATACAACTTGAAAACGCCAGAGGGGGGGTGGGGGAGGGAGTTGGAAAGTTTCCACTTCAATCGCCCCCTAAAAAACTGCACGATGCAAAATGCCTTTAAAAAGCAGGGGTCGGGAACAAACAGTGCTGCATCACTGCTTTAAAAAGATGAATGTGTCTCATCATCTCTGTGTCTCTGTGTGAGAGCGGGACAGTTGGCAGCGTGGACGGACATCACATTTCTTTTTTTTACAAGTGTAATCCTCCAGAAGCTTACACAGTAGTTTGCAAGATTTAAAATAACAGGAGAGGGGATTACACGTGGAAAACAAACCATATCAGTTCGCTTTGTCAAATGCAAACTAAATCCCAACGGACAGAAGGGAAAATAACATTTCAGGATGACCTGTTTCATTCACATCTGTGCTCAGAGGACGGAGCTGGAGCTGGAGCCGGATGGAAACCTCTGGGCGACGCACATCTGTACCACTGTGTGATGGAATGTAGATCAAATGGTGGTGATTCATGGGCCATCACACAGACAGCATGCATGCACTTGGTAGGCGATAGACGTGCTGCAACACACACACACACACACACACACACACACACACACACCCCCCCCCCACACACACACACACACTCAAGCAATATGCATTTATATGACTGTCTGCTTACTCTTGGATTCACAATTCAACTTCCGAATCATAGAGAAGAAGGCCACATGTACACACATACACACGAGTATACACATACACAGGTCTATCTACACAAATTAACTCCGGTGTGCACACTTGCTCACATGCAACCCCACGAAGTCGAACTCTGACTCACCGACACATTCGTGAGCCAGACTCTCAAACACCCACGGGACCAAAGCCACGGGCCAAATGTGTTTAGCGACTCCTTTTTACTCAGAAGCCTTTTACGCGTGATATGGCGGCTAATGCGTTATAATTAAGACCGCATGACGCAGACACGTTTTTTTTTCCGAGGGCTGACACACAACTAGAGGGCAAAACGTCCTCCCTGGTTTCCCGAGTGCAGCTGGAGATCGAGGGGATTGAGGTGTAAACGGAGGCGGAGCGGCTGGAACATGTGTCTGCAAGAAGATACAAATCAGCCGTGGAAGTGGGTTGTGGAGGGAAATGTGAATGTAAGGGAGTCCGAGCGTCTGCTTCCCTTAAGATAAACTGTCAGCTTAATGCAGAGTTCAGCTGGTTTCAGTTTTGATTCCTAGACATCTCATAACAAACTGTCTGTCGCTGGGAGAACGAGACACTCGCTGGTTTCCGGTAAGAAGCAAATCCGTCAGTCGATCGGTTTGTTGATTGACAAAAGCTCCAACGACTTGAAGCTCCTGAGCTGAGCTGATTTATCTTTTAGGATCTTTTCTTGGACGTGTTATTTGCCTTGTGTTTGAGTTCACGTATTTGTTTGCACTTTACACTTCCTTCCATCCCTCAGAGGCTGCGTTTGAAGAACAACAACAAGACCCTGTCCAGTTTTCAAGGCTCCTCAAAGTTCAACCGACCAATGTGTCCTTTTCATGAAAGAAATTTTGAGATAATTTAGAGACGTCATTTTAGAATTTGGATCTAAATAGATATTTGACTATTTTATGACATTTTATATAACACTGATTACAGCTTAGTAAATAACATCTATTATAAGATGCAGCCGTAAATTGAACTGAACCTGTAGTAGTGCACTACTGATATTCCAAGAAATTCGAATGTGATAATGTGGCGTTATGAAAGCTTGTTTTGAGCTTTAAATTCCGCTGTGGAAATAAAATGGCCCGATGAATTGCAGGTCTTTGCCGCAGAGGGACATGCTCTTAACGCTTCCTCTTCTCGTCCCACTCGGTGGCTTTAACCTCAGTCTGCTCGAGGTGCAGCCGTGAAAGTAGCAGAGCTGCACAGAGGCAGATACGAGCGTGTACAAGTGCTGGAGCAGAGATAAATATAAACCTGTGTAGTGCTGCTGTCATCGCTCCTTCATGCTGCAGCCGGAGCCTCTCATCGGGGATGGCAACATATTGAGGATCCCATCCAGGTACTCGTGACCTTCATCGCCTCTCAATACAGACTCTATAATAAAGCAGCTTTCAGTGGAACCACATAGGGAAAGTTCATCGGAGTTCAACAGGGCTCTTTGGAAGTTTGGAACATATGTTTTGGAGCTTTTAATGCCGGTCCTCCACCTCCTCCAGTGTCGAGAGTGTTTGAGACCAAATCTCCAAAAACAGCATTTCACTTCTGAAATACATTACAACACTTCGGAACTTTACATTTGTGGATGTTCAAAGATTCAGATCTGTAAAGAAAAAGTAGCTTTTATAAGGTTTATATTCATGTTTTATATTTACACTCCTCAGGAACTTATTTGTGTTGGAAAATGAATTTCTCTGGATAACTTTCCTCATATGTTTTTAATAAGACAACACTATTTTCAAAAGCTTATCTTAGAATCAAGGATAAACCATCCATCCATCCCATGCTTATCGTTTGTGGGTCGGGGCTGGAGATAATCCCAGTTGTCATTGAGTGAGAGGCGGGCTACACCCTGGACAGATTGTCATTGATAATAATCCAATTTATCAAATACTGTTGACTTGTTGTTCCAACGTGTCCGAACTGATTCAGCTCTTAATCTTCATTCCAGATTAATTATCCACAACCAACTTCTACGATTTTACTCAAATCTGTTTAAATGTTGAGCTCGATCAGCAAAAACTTCTTTAATTCAGCACAAGATCATACAAATCATGGTTTAACATTTAATTTAATTACATGAAATCACTGGCTGGTGCACGTATAACTTTGTTTTTAGAAACTCTTTTTATTCATGATGAGTGCAGTGCATTTTGGGATTTTGCAGAATAGTTGTTCATCCTTCAAGGTCTGGGTAGAGTCACTACCTCCATCAGCGAGAGAGGAGGTGTTAGAGCGGATCACCAGACCCCTGTTCCTGTTGTCATGTTTCCAGCTGTTCCATGTGTTGTCCTGTTTTCTCTCCGTCTCTCCAGTGTCCACCTCCATCACCACAACTCTTCATTTCAAATAAACCCACCGTGGTCAACCGCCTTTTTCTCTGGTCTGAATCTGAGTCCAAAACAAACACTACTGTACTTCTTTACCTTTGTCCCTTAATTATTCCATTCATCCCATCTGCCATGTTCTGCCTCTACTCTTTTGATACCTCCCTCATATTCTCATCCATCCATCTCCTCTCCCCCCAGAGCCTTCTGAACTCCTCACCTGCATGTCTTATTCCATGTGGCCGTATTATCATTTCAAAGGGGGATGGTGGGCTCCTGCTCCAGCCCTTTCCCTGATATAACACGGGGGGGTTTTAAATCAGGCTCCTCGTGAACAGTCAACAAGGGGCCGGCGAGTTCATGAAAGATGCAGCAGGGACAGGAGGACACATCCGTAACACACAGAGAGAGAGAGCAGCTCGGAGCAGCTGGTGAAATATCAAACGCTCACCAGGCAAGTGCATCAACTCCGCCCTCACGGAGAAGTAGAGAGGTGTGACTCGCAGGGCTGATGTTCCTCTCCCAGCAGATGTAGTGCAGATTTAATGGGTATTGAATTATTCTTAGGGATCCTGCACAACTCTTGTTTTCATTTCTGTTTCATTATCCATTGTCCTTGTTAGTGATGAAGACTAAAACAAGTTAGTCTCTGTTGATTTCCAAGATGTTTAACTGAGTTTAAGATTATACTCAAACACTCGCTGTTACATTTTTTGTCTGATTAGTTTATATTTTTATGTTGTATTATGTATTATATTATACATGTGTATCGTTGAATTGTGATGAAGAAAAAAAAACTAGAAAAACTCTGGGGCGAACTGACAAAGAGAAACATGGAGGTTGTGTCCGTATCCACTCGTTCACTATTCCATACTTCCCTATATAGTGACTTCTCTACAGAGACTATACAGTGAGATCATCGGAAAAAAAGAAAAACACGCTTTCGGACAGAACTCAGTAACTTTCTGAGTTCACGATTGTCATGCTGGTCTTTCTCCAGAATGTGTCTTGGCAGATTAATGCTCTGCAACCCTTGTTTACCATCTGATCTCAGCTTGTGTAACTGTGCTGGTGTCTGTTGGGTGCAGGGCTTTTCTGACAGCAGCACACAGACACACACACACACACACACAAACAGAAGCACACATCAAGACCTGGGACACAAATCTCCCCCCCCGGCACAGAGACAAGTATTAACAAGGACACGGATGTTATACATGCATGCAACCCAAGATTTGCATTTCTTTGCAACTGTGCTTTGGAAGAGACGCCCCATCGATGGTTCATCCAGCGACAGAGAGAAACACTACGGAGGTCACACTGCATCAGCACGCTTCTTCTTCAGGCTGCGTGACCCCATTTCCCGCAGTCAATGATGGCGTTGGACTTGACAGCGCGAGTATGTGACTGACATATGTAACTGAGGCCTGAGGTTTGGCAGCGACGACCTTGTCCCTCATCACGTCTCCGCTGTCCCCTGCAGCTCAGTGTTTGAGTGGGTTTGCATAAATGAAATGCCCCAGTGTCCTCATGTGTGCAAACTGGAAGGTTCCCCAGTATCCTGACCCAGTGAGCGGAATCATAAGAGCAGCATGCACGTCAGTTTTCATACGTTTATTTCCATTTTTTTAAATTTATTTGTTTTCCGTTTACTTCCCATTAAAAAGCTGGTGAGGAAACAAAGACGTGTGCTTGAGCATTACTGACAAATCACGTACACACACACAAACACACAAACACACACACACACACACACTGCCCGGCAGGTAAAGGTGACTGAGTGAACACGATTGTGATCTTTGCGTGTCACATCAGAGTGACGGACACAAAGGACACGTCTCCTGCGTCTGGGCTCGTCAGCGAGTGACATTTAACTGAGCCGCAGACGCATTGGGACAACCCTTAACTTCACATGCACACACACACACTTTACTGCGACAGACACACAATCTGTACAACAACACCTCCTTTCACGAGACACTTCCACTACTTTCCCCTCCGGATGCCATGGTTTTGTCTTCTGGTGCACAACTCTCTTAATAGAAAAACTTCCCTTTCCTTCCTTCTTCTTGTGTCTTTTTGTTTTTAAACCTTTTTATTCCGTATACCACATGTGTGTGTTTGTGATGTAACAGTGGTTTCATGTGTGGCAGCAGAGAAGCAGCTTCCAGGCTCTCGGAGAGAATCCTCTTTTCATTGATGGAATATTCATATTTCAAAGTGGAAGAGGATGAAAAGCTTTTTTTTATCTAAAAATACCTGAACAATGAAACTTCATGTCTCAGAAATACATTCCTCTTCACTCAATGAGTCTCAATCGGTGACTATAAGAGGAAGAAACACCAAAACTGCCACAGCTAGTGTTTTCTTATTCTACCCATTTATTGATTATTATTTCACAGAACCTGTTTATTTATTAAAACCTCAACCAGAGGATTTGGACTATTTGTGATGCAGCCTTCTAGTTTTCGATCTGTGACAATAATGTATTTTAGATTAATTTCCCAATCTCACTTTTTTCATCCTCAAAATCAGAAAATCCACGCCCCATTCCCTCTTATTGTTTTTTTTTATTGTGTACTGAAGTGCATTTTATGGGAATGTCCATAACCTGAGAGATGCACAAAGTGTAATTATATACAGACGATGTCAAGATCTATATCACCAAATCTTTGGGCCTCATTCTCCCAAGTATCTTTATCTTCTTATGTGTATTGCGGTTTTATAATTAAGTTCATAGGAGGCAAAACATTGCAAAACTCTTACAAGGACTTTTTTTATCAGACAGACAATATTTGTTTATTAACATTTTACAACGTTTGCTCTTAGCCACAGTTTTTTCATCTTTTATTAAATTCCACTGGTTTCTACCTACTGATTTGAAGTAGTAGAAACCAATCATCCCTCATATAAATTGAACCATATCCATATTACTTCTCAAATGACCCCCCCTCCCCCCTTCTAGGCTCACTGGATAAGAGACCTTGCTCTTTGCGTGCATTTAGAGAAGAGATCCTGTTTACTCTGAGTGAATCTACTGACCGATCAGATTGTAACTGACAGCCGTTCATCACCCGTGTTGACAATCTGAGGTCAGAGGACTGACTCAGAGCGTAAGTCATGTTTCTGAATTTTGCTGTGTGAGAACTACAAAGGATCAGATCACACACTGATGATCAACTTGTTTTGACCAACATGAATGACATCAGACTAATTTCCTCCTCTGTGTCTTTATTTGACATTTTTGTTTCTCTGTTTTCCCCTGAAACAATTTGTATCACAGGTGGAGTGTGTTGTAGTAGAATAGATTTTGCTATTTGCTAGAAAGTGCTTCAATAGATTTTGTGTGAAGCACTTTGTAACCTTGTTTAGATAAGTGCAAAACAAATAAAGTTATTATTATGATTGTGTTTCATTTCCTGTTTCTGTGAGTTTATTTTGGTATCTATAATGGATCTGTGAGCTGGTTAGTTCCACAGAGATCAGTGATTTTTCTAAGGAGACCAGGTTGAGACGGCAGAGAAATATGTCACAATAAAAAACATTTCAGAAGAGATGGAAAACAGGTTTTCTTCTGAACAGCTGCAGATCTCATTTGAGCAGAATTAAATGATGTGTACAGTGTAGTGGCACAGAAACAAAGCTAAAAATTAACTGATAATGAAGGGAGATTCATGAAAAGCAATTTTTGACAAACCTCCGTTTAACAGAAATACAAAAATATCCCTCACCATCTCTGCTCTGAATGTGTAGGAGTATAACACATGTTATGCATCTGTGTGAACACGTAGGATGAAGATCATAAATCACATCAGTAATAAAGAGAAAGATTGAGGGAGGAGCTGCAGAGCCCCTGGATGATACACATCTGAAATGACATCACTTCCACAGCTGTCTGATAGCACTGATTATTTCTATCTTGCTTTATTTCTCCATCTGCCCTGTTACTGCCCTCTCTGTTACCTCTATGCACCCCCGACCTCAACGAGTCCTAAATTCTCAGCACCTCGACCTCACGACCCTGTGCTTCCCTGTGTGTCGGGCACCGGGTCACTCACACCAATCTCCCCACTTTCAAATCCAAACACACTTAACTTACTTGGCTCGACAATATGCTGCGTGTTAGGAATATAATGTGTGCGCGGACAATTATAAATACACAGTATACACACCTCCATGTGTAGATGGCGTCAGGCTCTTAGACGCAGGGTGGTGGGACTGGAACTGCCCATCAGCCCAAATGTTTGATCTCGACTGAAACACCAGAGGAGACCAACAGATTTAATAGAAGAGTGAGTTTAAGCAAACAGACTTTGGTGTGAAACCCACGCTAAGATGTTTGGAATCAAAGATAATAAAGAAGACGTTTTAATATGTTAATATCCGGCTCTCTCACCAGGGTGCTTTTCATAAAGATGAATATCAACTTATCTGTGAAACACGATTATTCTCTGGTGTTTAACCCTCCATGTCGCTGGTGTGTGGACCGTGCATGCTCAGTAATATTACGAGAGCACGCATGCACTCGTATACAAGAGGTGCTTCACTTTCATTGCGTGTCTGAGTTACTAATGATGCTAATTTATATGTTCTACTGAAACCAGTTGCTTGTGCAGCCTCAGTGTGTTGAGATCCACCCTGAGGCTGTGGAGTCGCTCTGGAATCTGCTCTACAGACAGATGAGGAGGACGCCGTGGCCACAGAGCACGTCGGAATGCTCCTCTGACTCAGAAGTTCTCTCACAGCAGCTCGCAACCAACAAGCTCCTGCAAGCGCAGTTCGAACAGTCGATGATTACTAACGCTGAGGGCATTAATAGGCTTCCTGGCTATGAACGGGATTTGGACTGGTTGGATGGTGTTGATAGAACCCAGTGTTCTGCAGGAATGCTAATCCTTAATAATCTGTTCATCGCTGAGGAGGCACCACAGGTCTGAAGGCTCCTCAAGCAAGAGACTACTCTCTCCTTCTCCCCTTGTGTCCTTCTCCCTTGTTTGCCCTCTCTCTCCTAATGGTGTATTTGATAAGTTATGCTTGTATATTAAACTATGGGATGGCTGCATGCTATTCCAACATATAAGCAAACAACATTTTGATTTCAGCCTGAAGGGTGATACTTTCAAGTATTACGTTTTTTACACAATATCTGATGATATGATATGAGTGGGGCAGAACAAATGATGAGCCCAGTTCTGACACATGCAACCAAGTCCCTCTCATGCACACCCCAAGTAGAAGCTTTAAGGATATCTCAACAGTTTACCGGACCACTGAATGCAGCTTGAATTCTTCCAGTGCTCCCAATGGCGAGCTCAAATACAGTATATAGGCTTTTTTATACTTCTGTATGGTGTGTGCCCTCAGTTACACCATCTACAACAACCCACATTACAAAGTGTCTCTTTTCGGGCCTGGTCAATCATTTATGACCATGATAAGTTACCAGAAACCAGCAGATATTAGTGACCAGCAACAAATGTTAAGGATTTACAGCATCATCAGTTATGTTCCTTCACGTCATTGGTTGTTTCGACCTTTAAATCACAAGACAAAACCTAGTGTCATACGATTAATGCTCCGACTTCATGGGAGAGCAATACTAAATCACAAGAGGTTAGAGATAATTCGAACACTCAGGAGAGGTGGTTGAAACAGTTTGAATTTTTCATAGTCCTGTGTATAATGTCTGAGAGATTATTTATAAATCATAATCAAACTTTTTCTGTTATTTTGTAAAGTCTCGTCCTCACTGAGCACCATGATCGGATCATATACAGGAAACTGCTGCAAATTCTGTCTCCTCGTTTTAATCAACTAAATATAATAAGAGGTTTTGCCCGATGCTGCACGTGAATGTAGTCGCAACTTCGTGTTTAATGATGTTTGTGTCGTCTCGTCATAGGAGGGGAAAATAAAAAGTAGACATAAATATTTAGTCAGACTTAATTAACACTAATGGCGAGAGATAGAGAAACTGAGTGAAGAGACGGAGACCAGGCTCAATGAGAGAGAGAGGGAGAAGACAACAGGAGTGAGGGAGGGACAGAGACAAATAGAGAGATGGGATTAAACGGCCGAGAGCCATCCATTCCACTTGTCACCAGACAGTCACACGGCTCTAACCAATGGGAAACCAACTCCACTGCTAATTGCCAGTTAGGGAACCTGTCAGTCATGTGGAAAACGCCGCCTCAGCCTCATTTGCATAATTCCCCATATCTCCTGGCAGTCGGCTCTGGATCACACTCAGCGGCCAAAGTGGAGCTTGAGTTCCTCTTGTCACATTTGACTTTGTTGGACAGCGATAACTCTCCCGTCCCAGTCGCCCTGTTTGAAATATTCTCCTCCTCTCTTGTTCGAATGAATATGTATGAGTGTGTGAGTGTGTGAGTGTGTGAGTGTGTCAAAGTGTTTCCTCCCCGGTGACTAGTGATTGGTAATTGAGAGGAGGGGGATAATAACAATGGTGTCAGACAGGCTTGAGTGGACTCTGGTATTAGTGGATCTTTACACTGACTAAATGCTGTGTAGCAAACACACACACACACACACACACACACACACACACACACACACACACACACACACACACACACACACGCACACACACACACACACACACACACACACTTGGTTGTTGTCTCAGTACAAGATGTAAGGGAAAGATGAAAAGAGGAAGGTAGAGGAGGAAGTAAACAAATCTGGACTATGGGTATGTTTTGCATGTGTGTGGTGTGTGTGTGTTGGTGAGTGTGTGTGTGTGTGTGTTTTAACAAAAATAACTGTGCTTGTCTGTGTGTGCATTTGCATATGTTTTTGAATTATGGGTCTGCTGTCATGGGAGAGTGGCAGAAACCAGCCGATGCAAATGTGCCCAATGTTTATGTTTTTCTTAATTTGACATCTGCAAGAAAAGCGTCCGTCACAATAGACCCCAACACACACACACACACACACACCCCTGTCTGCCCATCAAATAATGTCACCTCATCATTCCCCGCTGGCCTCAACCATAACAAATGTTTATTTAGACGTCCAACAATGGCTTACAGTGACGGGTGCAGCCGTCAAACACGAAGTCGAATTAACCAATCTAAATCTAAATGGACGGTGGAGAGAGAGGAGAGAGAGAGAGAGAGAGATGAGAGAGAGAGAGAGAGAGAGAGAGAGAGAGAGAGAGAGAGAGAGAGAGAGAGAGAGAGAGAGAGAGAGAGAGAGAGAAAATGTTGATGTTGAAATGTATGAGCCTGTATCTAGGACTACCAATCTGGATCTGGTGGAAGACAATTTATTTTTGAATCCAGCAGCTGGTTCCCTGACTGCTGCTCTGACAGCCGAGTCCCAGCTGGTGTTTTTTATTTCCCGGCCTCGTCAGCAGGAGCGGCGTTTGTGTGGAGAGGGCAGAGTTTGAATCCCAGACTAGGAAAAGTGATGATTCAGAACTCGGTGACAGAGCCGCCGCAGGGAAACTCGAACATCGGATACAAAACAAGTCGAGCAGGAACCAGAAATGACTTTTTGTTTTCCCCCAATTATGGTTTGTGGTGAAACACAGTCGGAGTTGGTTCAGGTTCAGCAGAGATTGTGTTTTGGTTTATTACAGAAAGATCCCACAGTACGATCTTTCTTAACCTGAACCAAAGTGCCTCAGAGTAACGAGCCCACAACACAACTGGGAACCAAGGTGAAAGTACTTATATATTCATCAGGAAGCCTCTTTCAGATATAAGATGTTGTTTACAAGTAAAAGCATGCGGTCATGAGGGATTACATCATTTTAACACATTATCTGTTTCTCTCTGCGGCTGTTACTTTCTACGTGTTGAGTTGAATGTGTTTGATCTGACAACATTGATCCACAGAGACACATTATGTCTCCTCACATGTATTTACATTAAACACACTTTGCCCAGTGCATTTACGACCTCTAATGGTTTATCACTCTGTTCGATTTCTCTTTTCCTGCCAAGTCCACTCAACAGCCCCAGTCTCCGGTTTATGTCTGTTTGATTTGACGTGTGTTCATCTCTCCTGCTCCATCACGGTCACGACAACACAAAACAAAAAGGGACAAATAATCCGTCACAGTATCTTTGGCAGGATTTCCTACGCGACAGCAGCTCCAGAGACAGAAAGTGGGAAAAACTCAAGTATCAGAAATATCTAGTATTATATGAATATGTAAAACGTGTAGATAGAAACAAGACACTGAAGGTTTTACATCCGAGCTGCAGGATTACAAGACGACAAAAGTTGTAATACACTAGTGACAGCCTGCTGGTAATAAATGTCCCGGGGGATATCACATCTCAAAGTATGACTGTGAGGATTTAGTCTCATAGATCAAAGTCAGAGGCAATCTCACCCTCTGCTCTGGAATAATGGCTTTCTTCAAAACCACTCGTTTGTCTCCTCTTCCTCCAACAACTCGATTTCACTCATCTGTGAAAGTTGTTTGTGTGTGTGTTTGGACTTTGATTGTCCGAGTGTGTATGTGTGTGTGTGTGTGTGTGTGTATGTTTGTTTGTGTGTGTGTGACATCATGCCTGTGGGGAAGCCGTGTTGAACATGACCTGCTCCCGGAGTGAAGAATGAGTCACCGTGTGCAAACACGCAGTCCAGTGCACAGAGTTAGGGTCGTTCCTGTAACTTGCATGTTCTGCTCTTTCATCCATTACTTTCTCTCTCCCTCTGTTGCACACACTCACAAACACAGATGCACAAATATCCATAATTTTCACCTCCTAATTTTCAATCCTTCTTTTTCTTGCTACCTTAATCTAAATCTCATATTTTTGATGATTCTGTACATCAAATATATAAAGTACATTCAAATATAACATATTTCAAAATATTAAAATTTGAATTATTGCATTTCAGTATGATAACTTACGACAATATTGAGGAAAACAATTCCGAGATTTGGGTGGTCAAACATAAACTAACCAATCTCATCGTTTCTTGAAAAGCTAAAAAACCTCTTTTAACAAGATGCTTCACATCCTAACAACTTTATTCTCATAATATAATGACCTTTGTCTCAGAATGTCCGATTTATTATCATAATAGAGCTCAGAGAAAAGTATTTTTTCTGCAGCAAAGGTAAAGATATTAAAAGTTTTCCTCAAGCTGCATATTTCTGGATTCTGCACTTCCCATAATGCACCTCTTTCTCACAGAGGTAAAGATAACCTTAGAAAGTTATTCGATTTAAATTACAAGTTGTTATACTTTGTCTAAATTATTTTTGGGAACATTCGTCTTCATGATTAGGAAAGCCATCTTTATGAGTTGAGCTGGTTAAATGCTCCATAAATTTGATTTTCTACTTTAATGAAATTAGCGATATTTAATATAGAGCGATATTTGTATTATATTCTTATTTCTTACTACTTGTTACATTATTCAGACCAGCAGCTTCTAACTTCCCATAGTCTCATCCCCATCTCTTTCCCCTTGAGCCCATTTGGCTTCTCTTCCTCACCGGCTCCAGTCTAATATTTATATTCCATGCATCTGTTTTACTCTCCTCTTTCCTTCTGCTCCCCATCAGTTCACTCTAATTACACTGCCCTCCATCCTCCGCCATTCCTCATGTCGTCCCTATCCTGTTGTTCCTTCCCTTCCAGAGTCTCTCTCTAATGGGATTTGGAGTGGGGTGTTCTTGTCTTATCCATAATTCAGCAGCGCCAACTTGTCCAAGTTATTAGGAGGCCATTACAGCCTCCTCCTCCTCGAGCAGCCGGAGCTTCAGAACCTCTTCATCTCTCCATTCTTATCGTTTTCTGCCCCTGTGGACTTAACCTGCTCTATTACTCTCTCAATATTAAGCTCCAGCCTCATTTACATTGCTTTTTGTTGTCTTTTTTTTTAAATATACAAAGAACATTAAATCGAAAGCCTGAGGTGGGATCAAGAGTCAAATATGAGCTGATCCAGGAACGTTGCTTGGGCACTTGAGTTTTTGTCTTGTGACATACACATGTTATATAGACACAGGGTTAGCTTTGAATGGATGCAGATTCACAAAAACTAACACAATATACAAAACAATATGCTAAAGTACACATCATAGACTGTACACACACAGACACACATACTTAGCCACAATAACAGTCCCAAGTAAGTCACAATGATGAGCTACAGACAATTAATACATAAATACAACTATACAATATCTAGAAGAATATATATGTGAGAAATCCAAGAAAGTTTCTGTTTCTGCTATACAGACATAATTAGATAAATTACTTTATGTAGTCAATATATATTATATATATAAACAATAAGACAGCTGTAAATATTTTGAACGAAAAGTAAATGCTATTCTCTCGTCTATTTATTTACACATTTCGTAAATTTTCATAGTTTTCTTTATTATAAACCCTTTGTCAAGTGTTTATATAAGTCCACTGTTCACATACTCATCTTCTATATCACTTTATGGTATACGTAAACTACAAAAAGATTATGAAACTATCTCATCCCTGGTCCCTTTGGTCATTGTTTTGCTTTAAAATCTGGGCTGAAAACACTCAACATATTCACACAACCTTTCACTCGAACAGGAAGTCATGCGTCCCCTTCCTGCTGCGCGCCTGATAAAACACAACACATCTATCAACTCAAACATCTCCCTCAACACGGCTGTAAAACTTTATTTAAATGCTAATACCTGTTTGACGGCTCGGGAGACAAACACAAGCTCTGCTGTTTGACTCGGCTCCCGGCAGGAAGAGCTGCAGCTTTCTGTTTCTCTGTATTTTAATATGTTTGAATTTGCTGTGTCATGATCAATCGCTGCTTCTGGGAACTCTCTATTCATCGATTTCTGAATTCAGAGTCCTGACTTGTTCACATTCATATAAATTTATGCACCAAAAGAACTGAAAATGTGAGGTAATAGTTTCACTAAAAAAGTATTAAAGAGAATAAAAAGTCCAGGTTTTAAAAAGACTGATGGTAAAACAGGTTCATGCACCTTAATGATCTCAGCAGATGTGGCCGAGTTGTCTGTTTGGAATATAAATCTAGCATCAAAAAACGAGTGAGATTTGTTTGATCTGAACTTCTGATTGAAGTACACACTCACACGGCGGCTTCACAGAGTCCTGAAAGATTGATACAGCTCAGCTCACCTTCTTCAAGCCCTGTGAAATCATGATGAAATTATTATTTTCTCTTCTTTTAACAGAAGAAGCATCATCTCACACTTAGCTAAGACATCTCTCTCACGTCTTTAACCCAGGATCCATCACAGGGCCCCGGCCGCCTGTGTATCCCAGCCAACGACCCCCAGGTGAGGATTTAACCGACAGTCGGGACGAGCGGGGGAGATGTGAGGGGAGTTTAGTCGCTGCTTTCATTTCCTTTCATTAGTGTTCTCATTTGATTTGGTTCATTTGCTCCTGTTCACTGCTTCAGTCAGAGTTGTATCTGTGTAGTGAATCCCATCATTACATCTGGTTGAAGGCTTTTGATTGATTAATTGATTGATTGATTGATTGATGCAGGAAACCTTTTTTTTAAGGAAACTTTTTGGATTGCGTACAACTCCGTAAATCGTTTCCACTGACAATAAGTTAATTTGCACACAAGACATTTAAATTGTTTTCTAATATCTTCTTGTGCGTGCATCATGAATCTCTTCCAACATCACACCCTCCATGTCAAGCTCTTTATCTCCTCACCTGAATCAGTTGTGTGTTTTCTTTGTGCAGCCATGAAGATGAGAGACAACCCAGAAGAAAGAATCCCTTTTGAAAATCCTTGGATTTTGTCTCTAAATAAATACTAAATCTAAATAATACTGTCTCATGCAGTATTAATACTCAGGACCAATTATTAATACTGGATGAGAGAGGAGGGAAACATATGATGCCATTAAAAGCAAGAGCTGCATAAACCCACTTTCCTCCCGAACCTCTTCATCCTTTGTTTTCACTGTGAGCGTGAAATAACCATCAATAGAATAATTACATATTGAAATAAAAGGCTGGATAACTATAGTTTTAACCAGACAAATAGGGATTATTTAACATATCTTGACTCCGTCTTCAGACTGAAACGGATGAAAAATACATGAAAGCTTCTCTCTCCCTCTCCGGTGTTGTCGAGGTTCCGCTGACACCTGTAATATATTTATTTCTCCGTCTCTTTTGAAGTTGGGAGAATGCTCGGCGAGTCTCCTCTGTAGTTTTTCTTCAAAGTGCAGAACGTCCTGTGACGTACGATCCGCTCGGTGTTACACCACATTTATCACATTTCGTCTCTCCACACACTTGGAGCCGGGATACGCTTTGCTTTTCAACCGTCAAATGAAAGATGGGGGGTGTGGGGTGTGTGTTTGTGTGTGTGTGAGTGTGTGTAAAGGAACAGTTTCCATGTCCTTCTCAGTGCTCTTGAACAACAGAGGGTGCAATCCTGAAAGTGTTCCTGCGATAGAGCAGCTCTGTCGCTCAGACGTTTAGCCGTGAGCCATGACTCTGCCTCCCTGTTGTCTTCAGGAGATCGACCACATGTGCCATTGTTGTTGTTGTTTACATCTATCAGCTGATGCAATCTCGGCGCGGGACACCACCAAGTCCGTCACAGCAAGATTACTAAAACTGCGCCATCGTCTCATCCGCTGTTTCTGCCACACCGTCAGTTTATTTACCAATTTATCAACCGCCCCGACAGAGAAGATGAAACTTTGGATATTAAATATTAAATGTATGTAGTGTTCCTATTTATCTGCCTGGGTTGCTACTTGAGAATGTGACGATAATGGATGAATTGCCATCACAGTAAAAAAAGATATCGTGCTGCACATTGGACGAGGCCCAATAACTATTCATCTAAAGAAATGATCAAGTCTAAATTTGAATTGGTCCAATACTTTGATTGATGATGAAACACATGACACTTACCTCTGTTCATCAAAAGTAAACAATGCTTACATGCAAAACAAAAATGGTGAACAAGGCAAACCACAGACTTTATATAAAAATGCAACCATAAGCATCTCGTTAGCCCCCTAGTGGCTGGCGTCAGTATAGTTCATCTATCCCAGCTCCTCCATGTTAACAGGTATGGGACATGGACCAAACTAAAGAGACGAAATACACGTCAAAAAATCAGCATGAGCTCAACCATTCACTGACTTTACAATATCCCACAGTCTGCTATACTGCTAGCTTGCTATAACAATCCATATGAACATTAAATGGGAATATGCTAACATGCTACACTACAATAGTTAACGAGTCTGTCCATCCATCCAGTCGACAGTATCTGTCTGACTCTCCCCTCATGGAGAGAACTGTGTGGCATCATTATTTAGAGGGAGGCAGCCGTCCACTCAGAGAAATGGACAATTAGAACGCAACAAAGTGGAAAAGCATATTTCTGTATGCTAATGAGTTTCCCAGCAGCCCACAGAAGATGCTGATTAGACTGCGTCGCCCCCCCCCCTCCCCCAAATATGACTGTTATTATTATTGTTTATTCCATTTATGTAAATCTGAATTTATTCATTCCGTCTAGGCGTTCGTCAGCGCCTCAGTGTGGGGCTTTGAGGAAGAAAAAAAAAGGTGACAGCCGAGGAAAGAAAAAGCTAATTTGATTCATGAGTAGATTTAATGGAAGAAACAGTGAAGCGTGAGAGCGTCTATAATGTACCCACAGCCACGGCTCTCCATACCTTCTCCCCAGCTGTCACAGCCAGTCAGCAGGGAGCAGGGAGAAGACTCCACACTTCTCCAGTGGATACGAACGAGGGAAGAGGCAGATGCTGCGGTGGTGCCGCTCGCTCGGTGAGACCCGACCTCTGCCCCCCCCGCCAGCGCCTGCCTGAATCATGATCAAACACATGAAGGTAAAAAAAAACACACGCCCGCAATTAACATCCACTCATCTCACTCCCGCTGCCTGCTGTCTCTCTGCTGCCCGTCACAAGCAATTTAAAGACAAATGTCAATTAATGTTCTCTAATTAGTGTCTGAAGACGCGTTCTGAACGGAGATGTTTCGAGGGCCATCTGGTTTTGTGGATCCCGTTGATGTTCTGGACCGAGTGGTGTGCGTCTCTATTAGATTGTGTGTGTTTGTGCAGCGTGTGCATGCCGCCCCAGCAGAATGACATTAGGAGCCATTTAACACAGCTCCCCGGTGCCGACAAACATCCAAGAATAATCTCACATTTTTGTCGTAATGATGTGATTTGAATTGCAAAGCATGTGTCAGAGACTCTGCTGAATCTGCCGGGGACCTCATCACCTCCACTGTGAGCAAAATATTCTGAGCTCCTAACGGGCGAATAACTTATAACACAGTACCAAGGAATTCAAGTCGGCCTTTTTGCTATTTTAAGCACAAATAGAGAATATTTCATTGTTGCCATAAAAAACATTTGAGTCATTTGATCAAGGAAAACAAATGCAGGGTAAGCAACAGGAATGTTGTTTTTTTAATTAGTTGTAACTTATTCAACTGCTTTTCTGCTTACGCCTCACAGAACTGCTGCTTATGAAAAATGCTGTTTAACTGAAAGCTTGTTCTTCTGGAGGCTCATTGCGTTACGGTGATTACACGACACCGAGCGCTCTGCTTTGTGTCGGAGGGGATATTGCTTACCATTCATAAAGTCGCACCTTCAGTGTGATAGCGGGAGACGGGGCCCAAAGACAAAAGAGCCCATCAACCTGAGAGAAGGGATCCGATCTGATACAGGGAGCCAGAGCGGGCGTCTGAACTGGGGACGCTCTTGTTCTGCTGTTATTGTTGCGCAGGGTATCTCATCTGTGGGAGCCTTTGAACCTCTGGAAGACAATGGTTCACAGGTGATGGGGAGATTGGGAGGATATGGGGGGTGGGGGGGGCGGGAGGGTATCGCACAGGGGTACCTCACCTCAACCCAATCCTCAGATGTTGACCACAGAGAGGGAAGGCTGAAGGGGGGAAAGGAGGGAGCGATAATGAGACGAGGGGCGTCCAGTGACGGGGGGGTGGATGCTCTGTGTGAACACGGAGCTGCTTTGTCTGCATTATTTAAGAGCTCTCATTAACCTGAGCCTGAAAGAGACGGAATCGATAGACGGAGACACAAAGCGTTTCAGGCTGCGCAGACTGCAGGATCATGGGGAGATAACAGAGTGCAGTGTCTTGGTCGGGGGGGGGGATCAGCTCCCGTGCATTGATCCGGCCTGAAGCCAGACGTGTTAAATACAACATTGATCATGGGCTGTGAGTGTGTGTGTGTGTGATATGTCACGTGCCCTCATCACTGAAGTCCCACTGGGTGCTGTGGTGTTTGTGTTAGGAAAGTCACCTTAAAGACAAAATGAAATAATACACTGTACACTGGGCCGCGGTAGCGAGGTGTGGTCAATACATGCACTGCTGTCAGTCTCAGCTGTCAATCATGACGAGTGACTAATTAAAACCAAACTTACCAGATAAATTAACACTTGGACACGTGGATAAGAACGACCTAAAATGACAGAGGCCGTCTTTGGGAACGGATTTATTTAAAGTGACTTTTTGGTTTGGTCCATGTCCCATCTTCTAACTTGGAGGAGGCAGCCAAATACTGCCGCCAACCACCAGGTGGCGATGCACACACTTTGGGCTTCACTTTCACGTCGTCCATCTTTATGTACAGTCTCCGGTTTAAACCAATATTTGCCTGCAGTTGAATACATTTTTATCTCGGCAACAGAATGTCATTTATGTTTATGAGCTCACGACAAACTCGTCACATATCATTAACTTCAGTTTCCTCTTCATTTTTAGCACAGGAGTCGACACCTGCGGCGGAGTTACCCAGTGAGTACATCAATTGTGACAGCTGGCTGACCTGAGAGCTGTGGTGATATCACACGGGCGTAAATGTCCCCGGTTTGATTGCCACCATTTGCCTCATGACATCCCCCCTGAGTCTCGCTCCTAAAATACAAAATAAAAGGCTTGACAGCAGCGGTACACAGTGATTCACTGGGATTGACTCGTGCTCTCTGCCACATGTCGCTGGTACTAAGACAGTTCAGTGAAACAACCGGAAGGAAACCGACCTTAACATTAACTTATTGTTTGTTTATGTTCAAGTCGAGGTAAGTTTTATTTGTACAGTCCCAATTAACAAGATTTATGTTGTAGTTATTTCCAGTCTTTTCTTTCTCTTAAAAACTAATTCAAGCTGTTTTAAATGAACAGGGGGATTTTAGACCTGTGAAAAAATAATTGAACCGAAAAGAACAGGTGGTCCTGAGGGAATATATTAATTTTAAGGTTAAGTATAAAGTCTTCATTATTTATCATCATACAATAATTTTTACTTGACCACAGTTTGGCTCTCAGGCCAATAACAAATTTCATTTGCACATATTGTGCTCATAATCAGGGTCTTGATTTTAATTTGGGTTTTTACTATAAAACGTTTTCATGCTCCACTGATCAGAAAACATCTAAGAAAACACTTAGTTTAAGCTCCTGTCTCTTTAATCCTGATGAAGTCCAGTCGGTTTTGATTGAAGTGTTTCAGTCATGTAGAGTCTGGGATTTTTTACTTTGCAGAACTTTTAAAATACACAAACAAACCTGGATAACTCATGTAGCAGAAGGAGAAAGCCCTATGAAACACAATGACACCCTCAATGCTTAATGAAAGAAAGAAATAAAGAAAGAAGGGGAACAATGGCAGAATAAAGGACACGACGGACTGAAGGGCAGAAGGAGACGCCAACAGCACAAAGTGTCGGCTCAAATGGAGCATGAGGAAGCAACTTCTGGCTCCTGGAGGATTCTCTTCAGGTCATCAAGCATCACATCATGGAGATGCAAATGTTACTATGGTCACGGCTCCAGACGCAGCCCTGCCCTCCTCTCCTTACACACATGACTCATTCTGAACCCGGGGTCTTATCTTCCTCTGGTTCTCTACCCTCTTCTCCCTCTCTCTTTCACTTGTTTAGTTGTATATCCAGCAGAGTCTTGGTACACACAGATGTTCAACCAAACCCATGAAATTGTCAAGTTTTGGCAGAAAGCTATCTGCACCGGACCTTGTTAGGAGGTTTCCCAACACGCGTGTTCTCACAAAATCCAACAATTACCATCCCTCCAAGCTTTGGGCTCCAGGATGTGGAACATGAAATGGATTGCAGCCTGGCTGGAGCTTGGTAGCCACCATTAAATGTAAATTACGACAGTCTGTCAGTGTTGAAATAAGCTGAACCGATGGTCAAATTCAAACAAATCTGGTTGGATTTGGTGCTGAACTAAACACAGGAGCCTTCGGTGCAAACTCCTGGAAACTCTGGGAGTGTTTGGGAATGAGTCCCTGCTGCCCAGTCTTCAACTCACTCTCCTGGGCTGCCAGCAGACTGGTAAAGTACCAGTGTTTCCAGATCAGCCAGGGGAGCGTCTGTGGCTGCAGAATCCAAGACCACCAGGGACAGGGGGGCGATGGAGCGGCTCAGGGGAACATGATGAGCGGATTACCAGCAGACAGCCCAGGAAGCAGTCTGCGATTCTGTGGCCATGTGGAGTTTCCAATAGGGATTGATTGGGATTTTAAATAAGAGACCAGCAGCAGTGTGGCAGTACATGAAATTATGATGGAAATATGCTTTGCCTGGGCAGCACCTGCAGAGACAAAGTTGACAAACAGTTCATCCCTGAACTGTTTGCAGTCAACACAAAAACAGCTGCTTCCAGTGCCAGTGTAACTCATAAAACAACAAGAGTGACACGACGGGAGACTTCGAGATAATAAAAGTCCTAAATAGAGAATTAATAATATCAGATATCTGGAAAACACTAAATCCTACAAACTTGGACGTGTGTTTGGGGACTTGAGGGTCATTACTGTTTTGTTGTGATCTCACACAGTTACATCTTAAGTCACAGTTTCTAATTACGGGTTGTGCATTTATCTGTGGACTGCACATTAAGATACTGTCACAGTATTTGTCACTTATGCACCTACACCTGCTTTATAATAAAAAAAACAACATGCACATCTCACAGTGTGGTAGAAAACCTGCGTCTCTGAAACCTGATGGATTTTCTCCTTTCCCTATCTGACTGCAGCCGGCTGTTTCCATCTCTCTCTCTCACTCCCACACCTGTGCAACTGTATCACTGCCCCGGACGGATAAATCAGGTCCAGTCTGCACCTTAGATAAAGTTTAATCTCTCCACTGTGCCCTGGACCTGCTTTTTACCCTGGAGACGCCCACACGTCAGGGCTCATGACGGCAGGTACAGTGTGAGGGTGGTGCAGAGCTGCTGCTGGTCTCCAGAACCCGAGCACAGTTTTATTCACATTGACATATTTTACAGTGGAAATAAACCCCCGATGAAAACAGTATATATACACTCCACATAATATTTATATGTGTTTTTTATGGGCAATGTACAGGATTTAGCTCTGAACTATAAATGTCAAGGTTGCTATAAGCAATAACTGGTTATGATGGCTGTGGCATCACTTTATAAGAATTACTACTTCACAAATATATAATTTCACGAATGTCGTTATTTCACACTTTTTAGTTGCTTTATTTATTTATATTTCTTTGGTTATTTTTACTTTTTTATTGTACTTGTCTTGTTTTTTTCATATCTGCTTTAAAAATGTCTTTGCTTATATATTTTCAGTCGTATAAAGAGGTGTTAAATAACAGGAAGAAGAGAGAAGGGAGGAAATATGAGAGAGAACAAGATGAAGGAGAAGAAATACTCCAAGAATATAAAATATGAGATAATAATAAACTGGAAAAGGTGCATTAGTGCACAACAGGCTTTGTAAATGTTTTATAATGTGATGGTGGCGAGTCTCAGGCCTCACTGATGCATCCTGGTCTTTCTGCAGCATATCAGACGTGCTCCTTCTCGACCTCACCTTGACCTCTTTGAAGGAAAATGGTGGAAAAAGAAAATCCTGCCTCAGTGTTGTGAGCCAGGCGTCTCTCCCACAGAGCCTGGAGCCCGAGGACTGGATTACTGTACGTCCTCTTCATCCGCTGCCAACATTTACTGTTTGTATTAAAACTCTATTGTGACGAGGTAAACTGTGAGATGTTTTATTATCAGCCGACTACAGACGTGATCCTCAAACGGCCGTGCGGCAGGAAATAAAGTAAAGTCCCAGACAGGACCTGATTGTGTCTCGTGTGATGAGGTGAGAAGTGCATGTGAGCAGGCGTTTGTTGTTTTGTCATCATAACAGGCTTGACAAACTCAGATAGTCTCCGAGGTGCGGGGTTAAACCTCCCCTGCAAAAACTGTCAACTTAATGGCCCCTGCCGAACGCCGATAACTGCCAAGGTGTCTGCCGCTCTGTGGAAGTCGCTGGATAAAGTAGCTAAAGCCTTTGTGTGAAAGGCACCGTGAAGCGCAGCCCGGTGCGTTGTGAGATCTCTCTTTGAAGCGAGCTGACATTCAGCCCAGGATTGTGTTTATAAATGCACCCTGCCTCCTCTAACTCCTCTAACTCCTCTGTTTTTCCCTTTTTGTAAACTTCAGAACAATCCGTGAAGTTGGAGCACAGCCTCTCGTCCTTCAGGGTGAACTCACAGGTCGTCCGCCTATTTCCCTGTTTTTGTTTTTGAGTCAGGGAGAGGCCGACAGGGGAGGACACGCCGGCGGGCCGAGTGGTGGGAGCCGAGGAGTCTGTCAAACCCCATCTTTGCTATGAAAATGGAAGTAGAGATGGGCAGCGGCTCTGAGAACGAGCACGGGGGTGCAGAGGAGCGGGGGGGGGAAGGAGGAGGAGGACGTGTGGCGAGAATGCCAGAACGCCGTGTCACTGCTGATGACAGTCAATTTGTTCTGAGAGTCAAGGGGCTGTGAGCGGTGCACTCTGATGCCAGCAGCCGCAGAGCTGATGGTATTAATAAGGGGGTACTTACCTGTTCCCCATGAATATACTGCACGGCACCGCATGCATGTACCACCCAGTATGTACCGAGCTGCAGGAGCATTTATCCATATCTAAAAAGACTCTTCTCACCAGGATTCAGTGTTTAAACACTTTAAACAACTGGTGCTGCAGCATTAACCTGACGTAGTTAGACACAAAGGAGGAATGTGTGACTTTGACAAAGAACAGTGCAATTTAAAGACATATTTTACAGGAAAGTCGGTCTATGATTTGTTTGAATATTCACAGAGGATAATCCAAAGTTTAAATTTTTTACCTCCATCAAAGAAGTCGTGTTATCATCTGCGTTTGTTTGTTTGTTTGTTTTTCTGCCATTTTGCAGGAGTACGCAAAAACTAGGGGACTGATGACAACAAAACTGGAAGGATCCCTAAGAGGCCAGGGAAAAACATGTACAATATTTTGGAGATATTGCTTCCTTGTCTCTTTCCTCCCAATTTACAAACCCCCTTAATTCCCCTTCAAACTCCTACTCTCAACAATTGCCCTATGTCCTTAATTGTCGTATTTCTTTTGAGAGGACATTAGTATCCAGGTTAAAAAAACACAGAACACACGGGCAAAACAAACGACTTTCCAACATAAGCACCAAACGTACATTTAAACAGATCAACAACTTGAGAACATTGCAAAAACTGAAACTCGACTTCAAACGCACCAGGAGAACTGACTCTCCATCACTTGATTCCCTTTGCTCCTGCCTCTAAAGCTGTGGCACGGCTGCAGATTACATTATCGACTGTATAACTTTGATGATTATATATTTTTTATCTTCAATATCTGATCCTTTAACCCTTTATGATCTGTCGACGCCCTGAGACCTCCTGACCGAGCCCTTCTGGCCATGTCTCAGTCTGAAGATCAACATCAAAAGGTGACTGGGTCTTTATCTGAGCCCTGGGAATCTGGGATATAAGATACTGTGTGAGAACAGCAGGTTTCCTCTATGACTTATTCATTACACATAACTTATATTTAGGTTCTGTGCATTTATGGGCATCAACATGGTGCACACTTGCATATGGAAATACAGGCCTTGGATATGTTGCAGCAGAACTGTCTGTGTTTTTGAAAGAATTTCCCTCGGGAGCAGAAAATTGTAGAGAGAGAATCTGCAATTTAAATATAATCTGAAGTGTTTGTAGTGACGCTGTGCAGATAATGAGTTAATCACCGCTTTGCCCGAAGCGAGGGGGGCAAACTGTGGTAATTGCTTTTAATGAGCTCAACTTGTAGCAAAGCCCAAGTTAGTCGTGTCTCGACTAGTTCGGGAAAACTATGATGGGAAACAGAGGAACAAACAAATAGCCAGACGCTGAATATTATTCAAATAACTTGACTGAAGCTTGGGGTGAAGAGTCAAATTACCCCCCAGGTGTAATTACAGACTCCATCCAGAAGGGAGCACACTCTTCATACCCTCTCAGCTGAGTCCATGGCGCTGCAGCCTTTTCATGGTGATGTTGGGGTCAAGGAAACATCAGGTCTTTTTATAGCCTTCATTATCATTGGAAGCAGCAGCATAGCGTCAACATCCCATGAAATCCTCTGTATGCATAATCTATAGCACACATGACAAACCAAGGGCGAGCACAGCAGCAGCAGCAGTTTTGGTTATTAAAAATAATCAGTATAAGTAACGATTATTCCCTCTCCTCATCGTGCGCTGCCTAATATCAATATGGAATTATATTCATCTTTTAAGAAGGTGAGATTTTAAGTAATCCAAACCAAAGTTAAAAACACTTACCTTCACTAAGAGGGAATATTTAGGCTTGTAGAATTGTTATAGGTGACACTGGTAACATCAAGAGAGCCATTAAAACCATTGAATAATTTAATGGTTTTTATGAATAAATATGAGCATGAAGAGGACCCCTGTTCTCTCCCACTGCCTCTCGTTTCCTCACTGGCCTTTCTCTCCCTGAGGCTCATGGGTAATTAGTCCCTATTACATACAGTCTGGTAAAACATACAGCTCACACATATGTGCACAACCTCAAGGACACAGAACCAAGGTGTGCTTTACTATATGATTAGCTTATTACTAGTATTATGGTTTTCATAATTAGGCCAATGATTAGGGATGTAGTTTGATGATATTAAAATGAAATCGTTCCAGGTGGAAATGCTGATATTTGCTTCCTAGATTTCAAAGTATCTTCTCTTAAGTTCTGACCTTCGTGCGTAAAAACTGACGCCGGTCGTGAGTCTGGAAGGATCCCAGCTCTCCGGTGAAAGGTGAGAACATCTTCCGAGATGGAGGGCAGGACAGGATAGGGCAGGTACATGTGTTTACAGACAGGGGGAGGGGAGGGGGAGGCAGGGATTGAGGGGGAGTTGCAGTGGGTTTCCCCCAAATCGTTTTTCTCGTGGGTCCCGCGCCAGGACCTCGGCATTGTGGCCCGGTCTGCCATCCACTCGTTCTTGGAAAGTGCGTCAGGGAGCAGCTGAGAGGGGCTTGACATTTCAAACCTCTGGCGGCAGGCTGCAAAGTTTCCACCCTGAAAAACACTGACATGCAGCGGCAGCAGCAGCAGGAGCAGCAGAGAGGAGAAGGACACATCACCTCACGGGTTGGTGCTGACCATTGGTTTTATGTACAGCTGTTGTTGCGTCTCCGGGGGTCGTTGTGTGACTGCGTCCGTTTGGTTTCTGGTGGAAGTTGGTTTAATTGAAGAAGGAAAATACGTGTGCTGTCATGTTACAGGTGGTTTGTTGGATTACTGATATTAAAATGCGTGCGTAAAAGTGCTCCACCGCTCTGATTTATCAGCTCTCCTGATTGTTTAATAAGAACATCTCACTCAGGATCAATTAGTGTTTATTTTGCACCAATTCCACGGTGATAATCAACAACATGAACGCTTCTGATTCGTTGAATTTTGAGTTAAAATCCTGCGCAAAGTTGTGCGTAAAAAGTCTTCTTGGCCTCAACGCGCATTAAAAGTGGGATCCCTGTGTTCGCTGTTAGTCATAGATGTCCTCTCAGCTGGAAGGAGGCCCGCAGCAGGAGACCACGGCAACATCCGAAGAGCTGAAACCCGAACAAGCTGTTGACGTGACGAGTCCTGACGGATGCGCCGGGCAGCGCGACTGCATCCCCGGGGACGCAGGGCAGGATAAAGCGGCCCTGTCCCCGGAGGTCCAGCAGCTGCAGAAGCCGCGCAAGATGACCCGGAGCCCTAAGTGCGCGCGCTGTCGGAACCACGGCGTCGTGTCGTGTCTGAAGGGCCACAAGCGGTTCTGCCGCTGGAGGGACTGCCGCTGCGCCTGCTGCCTGCTGGTGGTGGAGCGGCAGCGCGTCATGGCGGCGCAGGTCGCGCTGAGGCGGCAGCAGGCGGCGGAGGCGAGGAGAGCACAAGGCCAGGTCAGTGTCAATTAGCATGTCCTGGGTGTTTGGGAAAAGTAAATTATCAAAACCTAAAGGTTAGAATAAAAGTTCTCGCTTCATAACTTTGTGTCGCTGTCCACAATTTCTGTGAAGATAAAAAAAAACATGAATATTTTGCACTTTACATAAGTGTGAAGAAATGTTGCTGGGGGGGGGATTGTTATTTATCATCTTTAATGTGTGTGACAGAAGTCTGACTACCGGCCTTTATCATGGCTGCACATATGGAAACAGTTTTTAATCTAAATAAAAAGTTATATTAACAATAACAGCCGAAGGTTAGATGGTTTTTTGTTGTTGTCGTTTTTATTTAAGTATTTGACCATTTTATTCAAGTTTATTTTTTGAATATATGAAAAAGTATTTTCTATTATGGCTTGTATCATTCTAGAGACTTGAAACTGAGCTTTTGAATTGATCATGATCAAGGTCCATTTTACAAGTGGAAATACAGCAACACAAACCAGTTGTCACAGACACACAAATTTAAACTTGAATAAATATTAAATGAATCATGAATATTAAGAATATGACAAAGTCGATTCTACACCCTTCAAAGTGTCTCTAACTTCAGTTTGTTTTGAGTCTCATCAACTGATAAGAAATGTGTTAAATCTTAATCATTTCAATGCATAAATTGTGTCATAAATAAATATTGTGGATAAAACTTTCTCTAAAAATATAACTATAATAATATGTGTAGTACAGAACAGGGTATTTATAATGTTCTCTGTAAAAAATGTCTTACTTGCATTCTTGCAATGTCAGGAGAAGGCAAATATCCCTCAAGTCAAGCCAAGTTTATTTATAAAGCACATTTAGAACAAGTAGAATACAATTAAAATTAATAATTGAATACAACACAAGGAAAGAGAAAAAAGGCACGACATGGTAAAAGCCAAATGAAACAGAAACAAAAGAAACAACAGAGACAAATCCATGAAGTTACACAAACGCAAGGGATGTTTTAAAATATCAAAATAAAATCTAAATGGCACTAAAAAGCACGAAATAGAAAACACGAGAATCGTCAGTTCAGCTTTAAACGTGTTTATACAGGACTAACACTTAACTGTAAATGGTTAAATAGTTTTTAATTCAGCTCCAGCAGACACTCGTCCTCTTCCCTTCGAGCAGGGAGCCGCCCGGAGCAGCTGCTCAGAGGATCTCAGAGATCTGGGGAAAGAAGCAGAGCTCAGAGATTCACTGAAGCACCAGCAAAGCTTTAAAAAACAAATAAAACATCCTTAAACTCAATCCCACACTTGCTCGGATGAAAGTACAGAAGCGGTTTTTGATTCCTGGTACCAGTTGCAATGTCGCTGCGGCCCTCTGCAAATCAGACAAGGACAAGTGGCCAAGATCACTGCAATTTAAATCTTTGAATCACAGAGACCTTTACTTGCCTCTTACATAATGTATTGAATGTCTTTAATAGCACATGGGGGACGTTCTCAGTGCAGCATGATTATGTTTAACTCCTGTTCCCATGTTCCTCTCAGGTCAAGAGGGGGGTCAGGTGTGCGGCTCCTCTGCGGAGGACGGCGTATCAGCGTTACAGCCGAGCAGCCGAGCCGAGCCTCCTGACCAAGAGCATCCTGCAGGGTAAAGTTTAATTAACCTCTCCTTTCTCATTAACATCCCTCTCTTCTCCCGGACTGTGGCATAAAGTACCTTCTTTATTTTCTGTAGAACCAGATGAAAAGATTTAAGTCGACTCTTGCAATTTGCTTTATTGATTTTTATTGTGTTACATTTGTCTGAATTCATGCAAGGACACAAATGAATCATCTGTTTGTGGAGGAAGTTGAATAACTCGTATGTGATACGATGAATATCGTATCACATACGAGTGAAACTAAATATAAAAAAACACGTTTTGCTTATAAAAGGTTGAAAACTCGCACGTCAGAGGTCATGTATTTATTAGAAAAGATAATTGTAGAGAAAAGGCCATTAAAATAAAATGTTTAGTTGAATTTCTGAGCATTTCCGGCCTGTTTATCTCCACCTTAAAGCAACACTATGTAACTTTTACTGAGCAACAGCGCCCTCTGCAGCCACACCTGGTATTTTATTATGTTGGGCTTGCGCGTCCAAGCGATTAAGTTGTTTCCATGAGGATAAAAAACAACGTTGATCAATGTGTTTGTCCCACTCACTGAACTGAAACAGGATATTACCCATGATCCCCGGCTCCCTCAACCAGAAGAGCTGCTGCCGTAACAAATCCACCAAACTCTGTTTAGAATTCTTCATATTTAAAAAAGTTTCTTGGCTGAATATTGGAGATAAACACTTAACAGATCAATAGTTCAACATTACTCTTCAGTTTCCTGGATTCTGACTGTTGAAGCTGTGACACAGGAGATCGAACCCTCCCACCAAAGTTGCACAGAGCAGGAGCAGGAGCAGGGTGAAGAGTGGGAGCAATGCAACAAAATCATTGCACCATTATAATGAAGCAGTTTTTTGAGGTCAAATCGTTGCATAATGTTGCTTTAACCAACACCAGTGCATAATTAATCCCAGTGTTAATACAAACCTAGATTAAACATGTTTTTAGCCTTAGTCATTGTAAGGTTGAGCTTTGTTTCCCCAAATATTTAAAGAATAATAATGTAAGTGATAGTTACACACATGTACATGTACCGTGAATACACTATGTTCTTGTACCGAGCTCTGCAGAGTCTCTTTGGCTGACACCACCTGTGCCTCTTCTGGGACGTCATTACTCACACTTCATTTATTCAAAACAAACCTGATCACTCTTCACTTTACAACAACAGGCTGTTATGGTAATGTATAGTGTGTATTAATACCTTTTGGCCTGCTGTCAAACCCCCACTGGAAGCTGTGTCCTCTGTGTCGCCCTCTCAGCCTCCCTGTGCTCACAGTAAAACACCAACCACGGTGCTAACTAACTGGAGTATTAAAATAATAAACAACCAAGTACTCAAACCTTAATGCAACAATTAACTGCTTGGAACGGTTTCATAATTCATGACGATGTGTTATGTTTATTTAACAGCAGAATGTGGCTTTGCTCCCATGTTCAGGTCTGAAACCGGTGGGGCCTCCGGAGGAAGACGCCCCCTGCTGGTCCAAGCAGGCGCAGCGGGACCGCGCTCACTTCACGTGCCCATCCATCAGCGCCCGGATGAGGAAGAGACGAGCCTTCGCTGACAAGGAGCTGGAGAACGTGATGCTGGAGCGAGAGCTGAGGCAGAGGGAGCTGCAGAGTGAACTGTCCTTCTCGTCCTCAGTCCTCGTCCCCGTGCTCCACCCCCCGCCGCTGCCCCTCTCCCCCGGCCTCCACTGCTGCACTCTGGACAAGGACCCGGCTGCTGCGGGGACGTCAGGCTACGTCTACAAATACAAGCCTCCGGTGTACGAGTGCGACTTCCAGTTCTGTCACTTCTTCCACCTGAGGAGCAGACCCCCCTCAGGAGGTGACTTTAATGACTTCTTATGCCGAAGCACAGAGGGAGCCAGGCGGGAAGAGGAGGTGCAGAACGGATGGAGAGTCTCTGAGAGGAGAGACCGAGCAGAGCTGATGTGTCCACCGGCACAACAGGGACTCAGAAATCATGGCAACACAAGCCTGCCGCGTCTAGAACTTGTCAAATCCCCCTCAGGCCCAGAAGTAATGGACTCAAACGGCTTGTCCATCACACGCTCTGATTTCAGATCAGATCAGAGCGTCCTGGGCGGAGCGGACGTCAGTGGAAGCAGCAGGACTCCTGATCCCAGACCCCTGACGGCTCGGGCCGCCCAGGCAGGTCCTCGTGAAGACTCTGTCAAGAGCCCTCACGGCAGCTCAGGCAGGACTCCGGCTGTGAGGCCATTACCCTTCTCTGTGGAGGCGCTGCTCAGGACCTGACAGGCAAATGGAAAAGAGGAGTCGAGCAGTTTGTTTATGTTTGGACCAAGTGGAGGGAATTAATATAGAAAGGGCCGGTTGCAGGCTTTGAAACAGTTTTTTGTACCAAAGAGCTTGTTGCTATAAAGTGGGAAGAGATGAAATATTGGTGTTCTTAAATGTATTTTAGTACATTTTAATACTCATTTACAATATACAAAGAAATATATGTACTTCAAGTTACACTGAGCATATTCTGTGCAAATATATACTTTAAAAAAAACGTAATGCTTTTTTTATTGTCCTCTGTCAGCCACAGGGCCGGATCTAGACTGCTCAGATTGGAGGGGGGGATTAGAAATTTGGGATGGGCACCTTTTCACACAGTGGACTTAGTGTTGAGGTTTTAAAGAACGTGTCACAGTGGGAAATTCAAGCAAGCTGTGGTATTCTAACAATAATAATAATTCCTCCAATTACAGAGATGATTATGACTTTGCGTGTGGTTGTGTGTATGCATGTGTGTCTGTGTATATGTGTGCGTGCCCAGTTGCCTTTCCCTCAAGTGCTGGTACTTTAATAAAGAAGCTACACAATTATTTTATAATAATAAACCGATTGTAGGGATGAATTTGACCCCAGGACAAACGTGATCCCTTCAAACAGTTTCAACTGTGTTAGAACTTTGTCTGGAGGCCGAGGCGTCTCTAGATTTGACTGATTATCTACACAGGAAACCCCCTGTTGGGTGGCATTGCCCACCCCGGCTCACTTCTGGATTTTGGGCCCGGTCAGCAATGTGGTAAATATATCCTGCCCCCGCACTCTGCCCTGCCCCTGCTCCCATTAATCATCTTTTATTCTCTCTCTCTCTCTTCCTGCTGGAGAAGTATAAAGCACAACCCCTAAAACAAAGTAGATATAAAAAAAGTCAAGCCGTGTTTGAACTTGTGCCCAATTCTCATTTTACACTTTGATATTTCTGAAATCAAAAGTGGGGATGTGGCTGCGCTGCTCTCTGGGATCACGGTGTCAAAACAACCCAGGTGCTGCTCAGAAATCTCTTCTTTAAACTCCGAGGAAAACCAACAAAGAGAGGGAGGAACATGAGGTGAAGCGGGCGGCTCGCCAGGAAGACGGCGAGGAAAAGAGTGTTTCTGCATCAGCATAGAGAAGGTTGACAGTGAACCAAGAGTTTCCTTCATGTCAGCTGAAGTATTCATTATTTATTGGTGTTTCTTAAGCTCCATTTTGTTGCCTGTTTTGCCAGAAAGCTGTGGATCAACAGGTCTGTATGACCTAAACCCCACTGATCACAGACTGTTTAATATTTTACACGATTTCATTTCATCAAACACGAACCATATACTGTTGCCAGGGTTTCCAAGGCGACATTGTTCTTCACGCACACGCTTATGTATCCTGACGCCCGGCTGAATCTGTTTGAACTCGCATCTGATCCGTATCCACTCGCTGCGCTGTGATCTCTCAAAGATGGAGGGTCAGATACTTTTGACAACTCTGGACCTCGTGGCGTCAACACGGAGGCTGATAGCACGCCGCTCTGCGTCTCGTGTATCTACCAGCAGATCAGAATGCCTCGCTCGCCGTCCTTTCACGGGGAGAGATTGGCACAAAGGAAGATGAGAATGTGAGCCTGAAAAATGAAATGAATGTGTGCCATTGTGTTTTACAGCGGCCCCGTTTCACGATGTTCAGATTTCCTCCTCGCACAGAACGCAAACTGCCATTTTCCACCGCTGACGATAAGAAGATAATCATCAATCCCAAAGGGGCTGATAATGACGTCTGTGAAGAATAACACAGAGAATGTAAATCAATTTGCTCCCACAGCAGAGCCCCAGGGGGGGAGAACTTATTTGTCCGGTTCCCTCCATGTTTCATTCTGGGGTCCCTGAGGCTTAATAGATAGAACTCCTGCTCACGTTCCACCATACTTGTCAGGAGTGGTCCCCGGGATGCACAGATTAGCTCCTACCTCTGTTTTGTGCTCTTTCGGTTTGATCTACAAGGGCCAGGTTTATTAACATTCACTCTGTGGGCCTGGCGGGAGTGAAGGAGAGAGAGAGAGACGACCTGTGTGTGGGGGGGGGGTTGTCGGATTGATGCCAGAAGGCTGACGAAGCAGTTTTCAGCAGGTTGAAGCATGTTTTTGGACATGAAGCAGCTCCAGCCCGTCTCCTTCTCCACCCTCATGCTTCCCGTCGCCCACCTCCGTCTCTCCTGCTGTTTCACTCTCTGGTTTTGCCTCATTTCCATTTCAGCCAGATTGATTTCAGTGCTGTTTTTCGAGGCGTAGGAACTTTGTAGTTTTCCTCGTGCAGACGCAGAAGTGGCAGTAGAGGGAAGAGCTAGCGGGTGGTGCGGGACATGACAAGAGAGAGAGAGAGTTCCAAAATCTTTTAGTTTCACCTCCACCCTGTTATTTCGGACGAGAAGGCCGTCTCTCCCGTCTCTAACAGCGAGCACACACATGCACCGCAGCGTGAAGCCGCCACACGACAAGCTGTGTGGTGGAGAACCATCAAAAAATGATCTTTGTTTTCCCATCGCCTTCATTTCCTCCAGCACGCTGCCCTGTTTGCTCTCGCTGTGAAGGGAAGGTGAATTTCCCATTCGGCGACCACACTTGAGGACCCGACGTCAGAGCCTCTCCGGCTCGTTTGGTAGGATCAGTTATTTTTCCCCCCCTCGGACACATCATCAGGAACATTCGGTGTCAGGGTTCAGTGGAAAGCCTTTGATGGGGCTGCCAGCGCTCCTCATTACAGAGGGAGAGTGTCTCTGGGAGCGCCCGGCACTTGGTTGGCACTTCCACCATGAGCTGCAATCCAAATCCAATATTGCTGTTATTACTGGGGATGTTCGGGCAGTGAAAAGAACTCGGCGGGCTGACAGGGACACTGAGTTTCATGAGATAGAAGCAGAGGTTACTTCTTATTGAATGTCTGGTCGTTCAGCTCAGAAAAGTGAAACTGTGCTTCTATGAAGACAAGTTGGTACATTTGAGGATTTATGTAAGAAAAACCAGCTCAGTAACTCAACAACAAATCAAATTGTAACACTTTATATGTTAAGGTGGACGACACGTCTCCACTTCCTCCAACTATCCAGAAATGAAGCCCAAATATTCCAGATATGGACACGTGGACCGCCTTGCGTATTTGGAGCCTGTTGACCGATCGCCAGCGTGTCTCAGCTGTCAATCATAACCTTTCACCACAATTTTATAGCGTCATATAACTAATCCAAAACTAAACTCATCTGTAAAGCGAGCGCTTTGACAAACACAAGTATTATAAATGTAAAGATACCGTCTTTTAGAAGAAAAAATATTTAGCACTTTCACCGAGGAGGCGAAGTTTATGACCTGTACTACAGCCAGACACTAGGGGGCGATCAAGATAAACTGGCTTCACTCATGGGGAGCGTTCAGTTCTGCTTGGCTGCCGTTAAAAAACAACTATCATACTGATACTTTTCCATGTTATAATACTTATAATAGATTATTAATCATTAATTATTCATTAATAGATATAACAATACATTTAGAGCTTTGACTGATTGTTCAGACACATTCTGGTCAGTGATTGGTTGCATGAGGACATTTTTAGAGCTGCAACCATTATATATAAGACGTCATTTTTTTCGTGTGAGGTTTGAATTATTCTTTATTTAGTTTTCTGTCCTGAGAAATGTGTAATGTAATTTTTTCTTCTTTATTTTAGCTGCTCATAAAAATTATTTCTAGTTTTTTAATTGTCTTGTTTTTCGACGATGACTAAATAGATTGAAAGCTTCATTGTTTGTAGCAGCTTAAGCAGAACAACTGACAGTAACTACATACATTCTCAAGGTACTGCAGGAAATACATAATAAATATGATATCACATTCCTCACAGGGAAACCTAAATGTTTCGTGTGAGTTTTGTCGCTGTTGTAATGAGCCATTATTTCATTTAAGTTAGTTTTATTTTCCCCCAAAGACAAACGCTCCTACGTGGTTTTACATGGTTCTTGATTCTCCTCTGTAAGAACCTGCTGCTGATGGATGTTATCATCACACTCCAGACAGTGCTCCCTCTATTTATTCCACTGAGTGTCTGCAACATTGCGTATCAGGGTTCAGGGCTCGGCGTTTGATGCGTCTTGCCAACTCCGCCACGCTCTTGAGATTCTCTCCTGTCCCACCCTGCCCTGCAACAGCCCTGCACGCTGCTCAGTGTTCGGTGACCGAGGGAGGTTCAGAGATACTGGTGTAAGGTTACACTGCAGCTGCAGCGTGTGTGTGTGTGTGTGTGTGTGTGTGTGTGTGTAATGAAAGCATCTTCGGCGCTGCATTGCCCAAGTTAGCACACAATTATTTTGATGCCATATTTGACCTTTCAAAGTAAAAGAATGTAGGGTAAGATAAAAAATAAAAAAGTCTTGAAATGTCAACCTCAATCATTCTGACCCCATCCGGCCTGTGATGCAATCGGATCATTCATCAAGTTTTGTTTCGAACTTGACAGCGTTGTTTGTGTAATAAATTCAACCTACAGTGATTAAATCAGTCGGAGTTCCTCAAGTCTGGAGGTTGTGAAAGTGTAGAGTCAGTAACGTGTCAAACAGGGGGACAGACGGACAGACGGACGGACACATCGACAAACGAGACGCGATCACTAGATCATATCACAAACACATGTCCCCACAGCGTAGGACAGACCGACCCCGTCTCTTTGAACTGACGTTTCTATACAACATAAGTGCAGAGCGAGATGTGTAGTAGGAAACGTAAATCGCACACTTGTTATGTTTTGTAGGAAACTCAGTAGCCGTCTGGTTTGTGTTCAGTGGTGAGCGTGGTGCCAGAGAGTTCACACTGAGTCAGGTCTGTGGTGAAGGTTAGTGAAAGATCATTGGGTTAAATATATATAAACATGTTGCGTTGGAAGTCAGTGGGATTTCCTGTATTAGATCAGACCACAACTTTATCCAAGTGCTGAGCTGTGACTGATCGAACTAAATCATTTAAAGGTTAAAAATGCCGAAACTAATACTACAAGAGAACACTGAGCGCACTTTATCTCAGTATCAGTGTATTTGTAAATTACCTAATTTATCATTGTGTTAATAACTAATGTAATAAAGCACATTGTATTTGATGTTGAAATTTAGTTAAAGATTAAATATGTAGATTTTCCATGTACATTTTGTGAATGTGCAAAACAATTACAAACATCACTGTCCTGGTTTGATTAATAAGAGAACAACCGAAGAATAATGCTTTTCTCATAATATTATTAAACATAAAAAAACATAATACCTAAAATAAACCCTTTCACAAACCACATCCATGATAGGAGAAAAATAAATAGAAATAAATAAAATGGAAAACTAAGTAAATGACCCATAGTACTGAGTAGTTCTGTGTTCCACTGTTTTTTGTAGTTTTTACTCTGTAAGCAAATTTAAACTGGAATAAAATAAGATAGGAATCATTGCTTGGTTTGTGAGCCTTTATAACAAAGAGAATTTGAAACTCAAAAAGTGTTTTAGGTTTTTCAGATGCCTTGATCTCAAAAATTAAATAAACTTCAGCACTCAAAAACTACAAAAGCATTTATTAGTGTAGCTTGATAAAAAAAAGAGAAATAAAAGTACTGCACCTACCCTTAACATTTATCAGGGCATTGCAGCTCATCAACATAGAGAGTGGAAGTGAATCCATTTACAGAAGAATTATCACAAGTAGACTCTGTACAGACAAACGTCACATTACGGAGAGGAGAACACATAAAAATATCCTCAGAAATCAAGTCACAGGAAGACCGGGGATGTTGGAAAAAAAATCCCAAAAGTTTCCCGTTGCGTGAGGTTCTCGACCCCTCCCCGATCCAAACAAACATTCAACATGTTCTCAGTCTGAAGTTTGACCTGTCCCTCTCCCAACACACACAGACCAACACGGGGCCTTTAACAGAGAGAAAGCGAGCGTCTGTCTGCCCTCTGACAGAGACGTTCCTAATTGACTGTAGCTGGGTTCCTGTCTGGCCGCTGCCACCCTCCATTTAACAGAAGAACAAACAGCAGCTCCTGCGTGAAGAGACGTGTGGCTCCCCGTGTGTAACTCGACCTGCCGTGGGTCCACCAGAAATTTCACAGCTTTAAAAACATCTTTGAAACAGGCAGGGTAGAGTTCTCCGCCGCACCTCCCCACTTACCCCCATCCTGTACTATTTGGGTTTTTCCATATGCCAGTGTGTGTGTGTGTGTGTGTGTGGCGCGGCCCTGTCGCTATTCCAGCAGCCTTGGGGACGACCGAGGGTGTCCACGGCTGCAGCTGCGTTGCGATCCAGTTACCGTCACATGGAGCCGCTTGGCCGCCGAAGAACTACCTCTGCAGTATTAGAAACCGAAGCAGCCCGCGAGACCGAGCGTCCTCTAGCCTCCCTGCGCGTGCGTCCCTCAAGAAAACATTATAGCCCTGAAGAGAAGTGGAAACAGCAGCGTGCATCACCCGTGTGCGTATGTGACATCTAAACAAAAACAAAATGACGTCTGTTTCGAGTGTTTTAAACTTAAAGTCATTTTGCCATAAAACAACAATATGTCATGTTTTGTTGTTTGTGATCTTCTCGTTTCTTTCATATTTCCATCTGTTCAACAGTTGTTGGACGTTCTCTTCGTTAACATCCTCTTTGAGAGGCGGTGGACTAGTGGCAGAAACATGGACTATGGATAGAAAGGTCTCTGGTTCGTCTCTGGTTCGACTCCACGAAGGAAAAACAAAAATACGAAACTGGATTGATCTGTCCAAAAATCCAAGAGGATTCTCCCTACCCTGTCTAGTGCCCCTGAGCAAGGCACCTTCCTCCCCCAACATCTGCTCCCCGGGCGCCGTACATGGCTGCTCACTGCTCTGTGTGTCCTGCACCAGATGGGTCAAAAGCAGAGGATAAATTTCCCTAAAACTGCATGAGGGTGTCTGTGTTTGGGATAAATAAATGTATCTTAATCTTAAATGATTCTCTCTCTCTTCAGTATCAAGTATTTCCCTCTTTCACTACAGAGAACGAAGCCCTCTGGCCGACGTGGATTAGAAACAGAAGAAGAAGGGAGCCGTGTGCTAATCTCCGTCATCAGATATGATTATTCAACATGTAAATACGCTGTAATTTGGGTCGGAGATGTTGAAAAAGCCTTGATAGCTGCGATCAGCTCTGCAAAGCTTCACTAAAAACCTTCACAGCTTTGTTCCCCTGGCCTCGGAGCTCGCCCCTCTCAAACCAGCGCATGCCGGCAAAGTTCAGGAGCTCCATGGGCCGAGGGTGGCAGCAATAACATTAGTGCAAAAACAGTTCGGATTGCCGGGACCATTAAAGTCGTATTTACGCAGCTTGGTTTAGATTTTATTCTATAGAAGAGCCTGAAAACCCAAAACTCAAACAATCCCCCCCAATCGACCACATTCTGACTCCTGGTAATCCGACCCAGGCTGAGGTCGGTTCGCGTCCTGGTCTCTACACGCCGTACACTAATGTATTGGCAACCTCTTACAGGTGATTGATTATCTCTGAGGCCCGTGAGGTGAGGACAGTGGAGCTTAATGACACATAAAACCATGTTTTGATGTCAGGTTCATAGACCTTTAACAATAACAGCTGGCACAGGCCGAGCACTGGGAGTGGGGGTGGTGGGGGGGTGGTCCCAGGCGGTCGAAGGAAAAGTGTGGTCGAGATGCGGTGATAGCAGGAACCCTATAGTTCCCTATGAAGACAACCTGCCAAGATCAGCAGCGTGTGTTTTAAAGCCTTTTACTTTTCCTTTAGTTAAGAGAGATCATGCTCAGGGACAACCTCCTTAACCTTGCCGGTGCCAAAACTAAGAGTTCAAAAACACAGAGGGGGATACGGGGATGACATACAATTAGGTGTAATAGCCTCTACAATATAAATAGTGTCAGTAAAGAGATGTTATTATTCATCTCCAGTTTCAGCCCCCCTGTTGAAGTCATTTATAGGGGAACAAAGAGTCTATTTCAAGTCAGTGTTTTGACTGGTGGTGCAGTGGATGTGAGATGAGGCAAAGCCTGTCACTGCGTCTGTCTGTGTGTGTCTGTGTGTGTCTGTTCGACTCCATCACTCTCGGTTGTGAAGTGTTTTCTATTTTGAAACGAAACCCTTCCCCGAACTCGGACGTGTGTCAGGCGACCTTGATGGATCCCGATGGTCTGCATAGTTCTTGGAGAGACCTCGGCGCCGAGAAAAGAGAAATTTCCTATGAAACATCCTCCTCGGCTGTGATGCAGCATGATTAAATGATACGAGATATAAAAAGAAGTTGAGTGGAAGCTGGAGCTGAAGGATTTTCTGACACTTCAGTAGTTATCCAAGTGTCGGAGTGAACAAAAAAAGGACAACCACTAGTTTACCTTGACATTCATGCACAACTCCGAGATGCAGTCGACAGACCTCATTCAAGTTACATGATAAATCCTAAATTCTGCGACATGTGACTTGACCTGAGCGAGTGCAAGCGGTGGGCAGAGTGTGAGCCCCCCTGTATATTTATATATAACGTACAGCGATACGGTCTGACGGAGGAGCAGGCAGATCGTTCTTTATACTCTTGACTGCATGACTGCATTCAACTAAAGCATCAGACTATCCAATTTGTATTTTTGCTGAGGTCCAGCGGACAGCCCACTTTCAACTTACACAATGCCATGAATCTGAGTTTAATGATGCGTCAGGATTGAGGCTTCAGTGTGAGGAGGAGCGACTCAGAGACGTAAACAGGTGAGTTTAAACAAGGACTGCTGAGGAAGCACTCTGCCTGATGTGTGATTGAAAACGAAAGGTGAGGCAATAACAGGATCCTGACTAATAACCAAACTTAATTGATCAATCAATCATATGTCATTTTAAGCGAGTAAGGAATCTTACTTTAACCGAGTTCATGCCCTCCAACCTCTACGTGATTGTCAAAGAAGGAAAACTAAAATTCAAGAGCAGAGGAAAAGATCCAAGAATGAAGAGGGGAAATCCGTGAGAAGAAATTTCAAGCGTGCACAGAAGCAGCGTGAGGAGAAGAGCTGAAGCTGCAGAGAAGGAAATCTGTCCAGAATATAGTAATTTGCGAGTGCAAGCGTGAAGTTTGAGCACAAGCAGAGGAAATGGAAGAACAAGCGATGGTTAAATCTGAAGGTGAAGTCCTGCTTTAAACTAAAAGACTGTGAAAATAGATCATGTATATATCTACAGCTTAACTCCAAATTTTATCTCCAATCTTTTGCACTTGAATCTCAGCCCATGAAAAGTATTGCTTAATGAATCTTGTGATGCTAAAAAGAGGAAAGAAGAAACTTTACCCTGATGATTTCTAGAGGGGTTTTTCTTTTTTATTATTATTATTGTATTTTATTCATATGCTTATTTCATTCATCGATCAACAAACCATTTAAATGCAACACAAAACCTTGAATAGAGGAACAGAGATTCGTCCTTCTAACACCATTTAGTATCTTATACAGGATGAATTTAACCTGGGCTACATTTTGTTTTTCATTGTTTGTATATATATATATATATATATATATATATATATATACAAACAATATATATAATATAATATATATATATATATATAGGTTTCTATAAAGGAATGGCAGTATTTAGAAGCCTTTTAAAAGTAGTAGCCTGAAAAAAAAAGGATGCATAGTTAAAATGGCACCAAAACAAATTCAGCAAATCACAGCTGCAAATCAGGACTTTTGTAAGAAAGAAGGTTAATGTTGTTCATGGTGTTTTGTGTTACGATGCTGGAGCCGTGCCCGTCCACTGGTGTCAGAAGAGGAAGCAGCCGTTTGTCGACCCACTGGATCAGAGAGAAAGCAACAACTGTGGAGGAGAATTACATTTCTTTTTAGATTGAAGTGTGTTTGAGCACGTTTGTACTGTGCACAGATATGTGAGCATGAGGCTCACTGCTCTCTTGAGTTACAAACACACACAAAAAACACATACACACACACAGACTAAGACAATAATAGGAATGGAACGGTGTGGAAACAGAAGCTCCTTTTAAAGCTGGCTCCGTGTCAATATCTCTCTGCACCACTAAATTACCATGCACGAGTCTATGTTTCTATTTCCCTCTGCACTCAGCCACTTCACCAACCCAACACACACAAAAACACACACGCAAACGCACACTATGCCTTTCTTTCACTTTGCCGTTCAGCCGAGTGCCTCAACATCCCCGGTACAACACACACCTGCCTGCTGCCCTCCACAGACGTCTCTCTCTCCACTCCGGCCACTGATGGATTCTTTCCCCAAAATATTTGCGCTGTAACACAAGCTGCTCTGTCGTGTGTTTTCACTTCAAACAAAGCTATTAATCACCTTAATCGCCCTCAATTAACCCCCCCGCACCAGATGCCCGCCCCGCACGTCACACCGGCGACCGCTCGCTGCAGTCGCTCGTGCACTCACCTCTGCCAAACAGGTGATGAATCACCAGCACAGGGCAATCTCCGCCGCAGGCTAATTCACATAAGTTTCACATGACAAAACATCAGCCGGAGGGAAAATAGTGGAAACGGACACAAAGAGGCTAATGGAGACGTGGAACAGAAAATAGTGTGTCTGTGGAAGTGCAGCACAAAAAAAAATCTTAAAGTAATTTAGCTCCAGTGTACCCGGGCCAAGGACGTTGAGTTTTCATTGTTTGCAGGATTACATTACATTACATAAAAGGAACAGATTGCAGGGTGTAAATACGACAGGGAAGATTCCATTAAATTTTGAGGTGCTTTTGGATAAATAGGTGGATCCTTCTTCCGACATGGTGAGATAGCCTTGGTGGGTAATTCCATTTGTCATGACTACACCTGCCCTGATGACAGCTGTCTTGCTGCAGAAAAAATCTAAATGCAAAAGGAAGCAGAAGCGAATCTGAGTGCAAGCGCACAGTTTAAGCACAAGCAATGGCTATTTGAGGGCGTTACAAAAGCTGAATGTGAAATCAATGAGTGCTGCTCTCAAAATGAAAGTTCATGTCTTAAATGAAGATATAGGGTGAAAAAAAAATATATATTTACATTGTGGTAACTGTTAACCCTGAAATTATCAGGTTAACCAGAAGCAACAAATTGATAGGTGGCTCTAGAAACGGTCCAAAAGAAGAAAATGGATTTTTGCAGTTTGCTTTTAGTCCCGTCTGTGATACAGGACTCAGTCAGTTAATATGTTCCCCTTTTTAATACTCTCTACAACCCTCTATGGCACAAAGACCCAGAGAGTAAACATTTGAATCTGTTTCCTAATGGAGACACATGCTGCCACTTTTATAAGATGGAAATATATGAATATCTATGAATATCATTATATTATATATTTTTTTTCCCCCAAAAATGAATTCTCTCCTTTGATCTTCCAGTTCGACACAGAGAGAAATCTCCGGGATCTTTAAATTCTCTTGGAGCCCAAGATAACCAACTTTATTTTTTTTTAGAGATAAGCAACGTTATCCGCGGGGTCAGCTTCTATCCTCGCGCCGCACTTTGCTCATTGGGTTACTCGAACTGGCTCCACAGCCAAATGTTTGATATCCAAGATGGAGGTATGTTCCTTTGAACACAGCTTGTGGCAACCGGCCGTCATAGCTGCGCATGAGCCGGATGGCGGCAGATGATGCCAACTGTGCTTGTTGACAGCGAGAGGGGGGACGAGTTCAGATTCAAATCAGACACACTTGTAGAAGTGGGTGAGAGATATAGGCTTCATAGCCGATGTTGAGAAACAAAAGGATATTATAAGTCAGCGGATGAGTCGTCAGGTCTTATTGTGTAGCGGCAGCAGATAAAAGCTGAGGATCAAACTCGACTGAGGACAATTAGTGTTGTCAGGGCGACGGAGGAGGCGACTAGAACAAAGGTTGATAATTAAAACCACAAAAGAACATCACATCATCATCAGACTTTACGTGTTGTGCTGGAAATCATATTTACGACAGGTTAGGGAGCAGCAGAGAATTAACTGAGCCCCAAGTGGACAGAGGAGCCTCGGTGAAGCCGTGCAGTGATTTCCTCCAGCAGACATTAACAGGTTTTAATTAGAGATGGGGATGGGGGGGAACAAAACTTCAAGTAATATCTCAGAACCTGCAGAGGTTTGAGGATGATTCCCCCACCTGCTCGCCCACTTCAAGATGTTCAGAGAGCAGAAGACACTTTGAATCCACTTCCAAGTCCCAGCTGGGATTCAAACCATCTGTCACGGCAATGGAACTATAAATACTTATCTGTAAATTAATGAAAAAGAAATTGGGGAAAAAAGACGAGATACTCAGACGTAAAAATTCCAATAAAACCTGGCCCAGTGTCTGTGGGCGCTGTGCTGATATGTGATGATTCTGTCGAGCAGGATTTATGTTTAACCCAGCATTCACTGGAGAATCCCCCCCATGCAGGAAGCCTACAGACAAACAATAATATTGGCTTTTTAAGGCAGTAAACCAAGTACTTAACCTTAAGCCCACTGCACAGTTACATGTGCAATATAGTGGGAATATATAAAAACATGATCTACTATCAATGCCCTGGCTGGTGTAAATCATCTGATATTTCATACCAACTTAATAAAGTGTGAGTCATAACGCTTCAAGGAGCAAAAGCATGAAATATAAAAAATACATTTCTTCTTGCTTTATTGGTTTGTGCAGTTTGGAGCTTGTAGAACAAGGGGAGTGGGAAACATCTACGGCCTGAGGCCAAACACAGCAAACAAGACAAGTTTGACCCACGTCCTTCCAGCTGTATGACTCTTCTCAAGGAGAATCAAACAAACTGGACAAGCTGCGAGGACAAATGTTCTAATATAAAGTGAAATCTCTTCCAGCAGCTTCACAAGAGAAATTCACCAGTTTTTCTCTCCGGCCAGTGGGGAAATAACAAACATAAAACAATAGCGATCAACGAGCCAGTTTTGTGTATGAGCTTAGGGGCTGAGGAACTACTATTGTATTGTAGGTGCAAGTTTAGCAGTGCAAGTAGCATCATCATCACTACCATTTGACATCATACACACACCAAAAGGAACAAGGCTCTGAACCAAACAGACAAAGTGACACTGAGGGCTGCGACCACAGAGACTAAATACACCAGGCAGGGAACTGAACACAGGTTAATCACATAAGCACAGTGACGAGGGGGGGAAACAGGACAAAGACAGGAAATAACCATGTGAGCGACACACAAGGAAAGTGGCTTCAAAATAAAACAGCAAATGACACAATAAAAAACACAAATCCAAACATATGAATAGAAAAGTCCTTAAGATTAACCCAGAGTCCTTCAAAAGAACTTTAAGATAAGAAAAATAATAAAAGACCCTAAATGAGACTTAGATAAGTAGTTCTTCTTCAGGAGCAGACTTTAATCCTAAAAGATACACCTTCTTTTTCATTCAAGCAATTCAAAACCTAGATTTTTTTTAACGCAAAACGAATAAAAAACAACTCAGCAAATTACCAGTAAATGCTTGAAAACCTGTTAGTGCTACAGAAATGTAAAAAAGCCACTTGAGGATTTGCATTCCAAAGAAGTTACAAGTGTTTTAACAAAGTGAGCTGTTTCTCTAAGTGCACTCCAGAATCCGCTCTCTGTCCAGTTGCAGCTGATGTAAATGTAAGGTGGCCTAAATTGGCCTGAAATTGCCAGAATGTGCTCACCTCTGTTTTCTAATAATCCATCAAGCTAATGGCTCGGCCAGAAAAAAGACACAGACGTGAACAGAAAGGCTTCAGTCGTCCCAGATTAGGAGCGTACACTCTCAGACAGTGGCTTCACTGTTACTGAGAAATGGAAAAAGAAACACTGAGAGAATCAGACAGGACAGAGCAGTGGAAGGATTTAGTCGCGTGTCTCTACATAAGCGGTTATTGCAGCGAGGGCAGTGACGGCCCCGACTATCGTTTATCAATCATCATACAAGGAGGGAAAAGCTCCTTTCCTTCCCCCTGTGAGTTTCCACCTGGAGCTCTGTGAGTCTCCGGCCTCCCGGGTGAGAGAAGCCAGTGAGCGTGCGGCGAGAATTAGGTTGCCGCTGAGTCACCAAGCCAAATCACAGACAGACAAATGAGAAAACACGGCCGCGAAGGTGCTGACAAATGGGGCTAAACTTTCCCCTCAGAAAAACCAGGGAGTATTATAACCCGTGGATGGATGGGCGACACTAACAGGGCTGACATTAACAAGAAGGGGGTTTGTGCACCAGTGAGGAGACGGGGGCTGTGAAATGAGATTATATTTACAATTAAATGTAGTTTTGAGAGTGTTTGTCTGTTTTTAAAATGATTCTTTTCATTTCTGGATGTGAATATTCTGTTGAAGTTTTGTTCTTGGAGAAGGCCGACTGTATCATATTTGTGTTTCATTCGCGTCATTACAGTTTGAATAAAAGAAGTATTGTGTGTGTTTGTGATAAACCTCGCTCCTCGAAGGAACCTTTAAAAAATCGAGATATTATGTGTAAAATAAAAATGAATTATTCATAACAGACGCGTTTCATTGGTGTCCAACTCCTGTGAAAGCAAAAATGTGAGAGGAGGACGAAGACAGAGGAGGCAGAGACGCCGCCGAGACGGAGAAAAACAGATCCTGAAGACAGACTGATGGAAATAAAGGAGAACGGGCGACAGCAAGGCGGCTGATTGTCAGACTGTGTCAGACCCAACGCCTCCACCTCTCCTTCTCCTCCTCCCATCCCACAATCAACCCATCACGGCCCGATCTCACACACATCACCGCTAGAGTCATAATCAGACAATAAGGTTTTGTTGATATCGTGAGTCTAATTAAAGAAAGTTATGAGTTCGGTCTGGTGCAGAAGAAAGTAAAAAGAGACACATGAGATTAGATTATCTTGAAATCCAGAGAGATGCATGCTGTGTGTTGCTTGGAGCCTATCTACCTGTTTGTTCTGTTTACACGAGGCACATGATGCTATCCTGCCTCCGCGCACCCAGCTGCTCTATATTCGTCTCCCGGCTCACAGATGGTAATTTGTTCAAAGCCGACAAGGAAGACGAAGAGCGGATAAGAGTAGTATTATTATCATAAAGCACAGAAAGTACGTTTTAATAGAACTAAAGAGAGAATCTTGTTGTTTTTCTTACTTTTCTCCCCAGGAAGCATCAGGACGGGTGTGGGAGTGTGTGTGTATGTGTGTGTGTGTGTGTGTGTTGTCTCTGAGTCTAATGGGAAAAGACATTTGTCAGAGGAAAACCACAGTAGCCACCAGCCATTACTCACCAGTGATGCACGAATGTGAATGTGCCTCCAGTGCTCGATATGCGGGGAAACACAAAAAATTCATGCAAAGACACAAATTTAACTCAAAGTTTCATAAAGCAGAGTCACTGTTTCCCCCAACACTGACACACACACACACACACACATGCACACACGCATGCACACACAAAAGCTGTGCGTGAGTCCAGCTGTGTCAACAGATGCACATTCATTTAATTTTGCTCTGGTATCAGACTGTGAGGGGCAGTTATACAGTGACCTTGTGTGTGTTTGTGTGTAAATGTGTGTTTCTGAAGTGTTGGGTATAATGACTGTATTTAATGAACCTGCCCAAAGTGGCAGTGCGTCATGTAACGTCAACACCGGGCTGCCAGTTAAACTCACTCACTGCAATGTGTGTGTGTGTGTGTGTTGTATTATTCATACTGAGGGGACCTGAATGTGTAACATTATGAGGATTTGTCGTCGTTATGGGGACAAAAAGTCCAAATGACATAAATTATTTAAAAAAGAAGTGAATTTGTGTTAAGAGGAAATTAAAAGTTCCTGCAAGGGACATGGGTGCAAGAGGGATTAGTAAAATAGACTTTAATTCCTTATAGTTAAATAGAAATTCAAGCAATGTTGACAAATCCCAAAAAGTAGAAAATCTAAATTGTAGAAAAGTACCAAGTTCTCAGGAGAAGCAAAAGAGAATATTAGTTAAAATTCCTGGGTTTTCAACTCGTCTGATCAGTTCATTAATACAAAGTTAGCAAGGCTAGAAGGAGGCTTTGGTTTTAATTCATAGCTTTTATCCATAAAGAAGTGAGCAAAATGTTGTGAAATAAAAAATAAATTATAAATTCCACTTTACTTTAAGAGGAACTACTTTGTACATATTTAGATTAAAACAATAAATAAGAGGGTCATTAAAAGTGTAAGGGAGAGGGTTAGGTTACGTGTGTGTGTGTGTGTGTGTGTGTGTGTGTGTGTGTGTGTGAAAGCAATAGACTATCTCCATGTTTGAGCTCATGTGTGATGAGAAGCATTTTAGCGAGTTGAGGAACAGTATATTGGTTTATAAAGTATATATACTGATATTAATCTTTGTATTTGTGAGATGTGAAACTCTAACAATATTTGTGAGTGTATGTGAGTGTGTGTGAGGGAGAGAAGTCAAAGTCTTTATTGTCAGTTCTGCCACATGTACAGGAAATAGACGGTTTCTCTCTGCTCCCTGGTGTAAAAATACATATAAAGTACACAACAAATTAAGTACTCAAAACATAGCACTCAGTACAACATAGTACATAGTAAGCAGTCAAAACCCAGAGAGAAAGAGACGCCGATCTGGGACTAAGCTCTTGACATCTGTCACTTTCAGCCAGGAGGGAATGAGAGAGAGAGAGAGAATCCATGAGGGACAAATTAGGACACTGACAAGAAACAACAACAACAACAACAACAACAACAACACACAGATTGAGACGACAGCCTCCTGATGAAGGCGTCACTGCAGAAATGTGCTTTGCTCATAAATAGCTTTTTCCTTTTTTTCTAACCCGAGGTGCCTGCGAGTCCTGTTTGGCATCAATAACGAACATTTACTTTGTTGTTCCCCGGGGAGTCATTTGCTCGCGACACATTTCTGCCACGTGAAATCAATGCTGCCACATAATAGCACAACACAACGCGCAACACACATCACGTGTGACACAAACGGTGAATTATGGTGTTTGGTTTTTTCGCGGGGGTAAATGATTTCACCGTGATTTATGCTCTGGCGTGCGGCTGCCTTTTATAATGTGGAGCTTTTTCCTTCCAATGCAAATACAGAGTTGTGCTCTGGTGGTTTCGGGGAGTTGTTTGGGTTAGAAGTGTGAAACTCCACCGCAGCGTTTTTTACTACACTATATATCGAAAAAAACTATGAGGCAATGAAGTTGTTGTGTTTGCTGTCACACACACCCAAGAAGACCCATGACACCCAGGTTTTATTTCTGTATTAGTCGTCAAGGTGCAAATCATAACCTCCTTTTTATTCAATGTCACGTGAGGTTGGGTTTGTAATTTCAGTTGCACAGCTGCACGGAGAATAAACTAAGGCTTGCATATGAATGAAATGTGTGTGTGTGTGTGTTGTGTGTGTGTGCGTGTGTGGTTTTGTGCTTTTTATGCATCGGACTGTATTTAGTGGGGAAAGTGCTGATACACTCGAGGGTTTTCATTCTCCATTGAACACAGGCGTCGATCCAAAGGGAATGTGATGAATGTGTCTCCGGAGAGATTCACACATTGGACACAAACCCGAGCAAGCTGTCACATCACCGGCTTCAAGCTGCTACTTGGCAGATAAGAACATTTAATAAAATTGTTTGCGTTAGAGGGGAGAAAAAATTAATTCTTTACAAATAAAAAAATAAAAAAACTTCAGACTTCAAAGTGAATCCAATAACTAAACTGTGGCGTTAAAATTTTCCGCTGGAGCCTCCGAGTGATCTCAGATGATGTGCGACATAAAAGCCTCAGAGCTTCAGTGACAAACTCTGGACACACTACGTTTTATTCTTCTGCCGGTTTCTGGAAAAGGTTAGAGCTTGATTCAAAAAAATTCAACACACAACTGTCAAAGTGCAGCTGCAGCACGTTTTCAGCCCTTGAAGAACACCTTGACTTTTACTTTGTGTAGAGATGAATCATCATCATTGTGTTGCTCGTTGTGCTGATCTTACAGATAAGCTGCACAGCCCTTTAATATAATAATAACCACAATGGATGAAATGTAGGCACGTCACTGCCGGGAGGTTGAGGTGAAAGGTCAAGTACATAAAGCTATGGACCCATCCTGCTTCACAAAATCAAGTAATTGGTTTATAATTTAATTAATGAGTTTGGAATTAGATGGATGTGATTATTCCGGCCCAGTTGCCTCACAGAAGTTTCCTGGTTTGAATCCTGGCCTCACATGGGGCCTTTCTGTTTGGAGTTTGCACGTTCTGCCCCGTCTGCATGGCTTTTCTACAGGTACCAGGTTTTCTACAGGTAGAGACATGAAGATTTGGGTTAGGTTAACTGAAGACTTTAAATTGTCTGAACGTGTGAATGTTTGTTTGCATCTGTAAACAAAGCAAATAACAATAGTGAAAAATCAGCTGTGTATGAAAATGAGGTTGGATTTACTGCTTGATCGGGGTTAGGAGGCCATTGTGGCAGAACACATACCTGGACAAAGGAGTGTGTGAGTGTGTACTGTGTGTGTGTGTTTGTGTGTGTGTGTGTGAAGTGCAGATTGCCGTGGCAGCTGTAACCTGATCTCTGTGTTTAACAGGTGATGAGTGACTGACAGCAGGATTTCTGATCCCAAAAAAAGAAACACGAGGACGAGTAAAGACAAGTTACTGCACCTAGAATGACACTATTATTACTTTTATGTGTCGAATACACACTTTATATTTTATAGATTTTAAAATAGTGAAAACAGGGTATTATCATGCATCTACGTCAAGCAGTGAACAGTCGTATTTATTAATGGGGTATAGCAGTGTAATAGTTTAGAAGTACATATTGTACTGTTTTATTAGAAACACCCCAAAAACCTCAACATTTTTACAGTAAGATTAGATAATCTCCTACAACAGGGGGAATTTTACAGTTTTACAGCAGCTACAGGGACAAGAAAAATAAGAAGGATCATTAATAAAGTAATATATACATGTAATATAAACATATGGAAAAATAACAGCCTAATATATACAATTTAAAAAGGATTGAAAGGTATCTGAACTTGAACCGACAACAGAAATATTGCTGAGATTTATTAGATTAATTTGTATTTTGTCAGAATTATAACTTTATAACTTTCTTAGTTATATAACACAGAGAAAAGGCCATAACAGTAACGTCCTGAGTAAATATTTGCTTTCGGTAATTAATTTCTTGTTTATTCGTTTGTTAATTAATCAACTACTCATTCGGGAAACAAATCAAATCCGTGTGACGCACAAATCTCCGTCAGGCTGTAGACTTTGTATCGTCTCCCTCTGTATTCAAAGCAGCACGATATGTGTCTCTGAGTGTGTGTAGTGAAGTTGTGCGTCGCTGGCAGCTGCTGTCGTGGGAACTAATGTGATCAGTTGAAGATGAAGTCTATTACAGGACATAATGTGTCTGAAACGAGGCCCGGACGCACACAAGCATCCTGCGTTGTTGTTCAGTCGCACTTTATATTCCAGCGCACACATTACCATAGCAGATGCACATACATTAACACCTGCACTCACACGGAGAAACACACACACACACACACACAGGCACATTTTAACAAGGGAGCTGCAGAGGATGGACTGTCGAGACACTGCCAGGTGAGAAGTGTGATGATGGGATGTTGGCAGCGGGCGCTGGCTGACGACCAGCACTCCATGTAAAGCCGTGTAAGCCCTCCAGGTGTGTGTATACACTAAGTGCGAGTGTGTGAGTGTGTGTGAAAGAGTGTGTGTATGTGTGTGTTAAGCTATATGTTGTACATGGTCCCCATTTTGGTGCCAGTCAGCAGTTTAACAGCCTCGGGGGAGCACAGGGGAACACTCAGCCATCAGAAACCTTGACATCCGACATGACATTAGAGAATCCAACTATGCAGTAACCCTAAAGGAGCAGGGACCTGGATGTACATGAAGGTTTTGTTCTCTCTGCAGTTGAGGCAGCATTTTGAAAGCCAGGAGTCAATTGGACAGGCGCCCTGCATCGAGTCGGCAGGAGCGTGTGAAGATGATGGAAGTGGAGTGAACGGCCGACCTGTGAGCTGAGCTAAAGACGAGAGGAGCCCGTCAATCAATCGCTCTCCAGACTCTCATGGCTCTGGAGCAGCCGGTCAGAAAACAAGCTGGGAAAGAAAACGTTTCAAGGAAATACACAATTAGGTTTGTGAACTACTTCATTTAGTTTTGAAGCTTTACCTTAAAGCTTTGACTAAAACAAACTGCATCGTTGTGTTTGGTAGAAGTTTAGAAAAGCTCAACTTTTCCAGCAGCCAATCAATTCACATGAATACAATTATGTACCCATGATCCCCGGCTTCCTGAATCAGAAGATCTGCAATAAACCAAACTTTGTTTAGAATTTTTCATATTTTAAAAGTTCACAATCTGAATATTGGAGATAAACTTGAATTACTTCTAAGTTTTAACATGATCTAGAGTTCGGCACTATACTGTTGAACTTTGCAATTTACCCAATCTGCGAAGTTAGATCCGGCATGAAGGAGTGGGAGTAAAAGTCAGTTTAGCGTCAAGCTAATTTGGAAGCTGCTATTTTCTGATATATAGAAAAGTTGCATAGTTTTGCTTTTCTGCATCATCTCAAATCAAAGTCCACATCTCCTGATCCAGCTCCCGGGACATGTGTCACCATTACTGACACAGCAGCGTCTCGACAACACAAGGACATTTGACAAATGCTTCCATTTAACTCTTATTTTCAAACTCTCAAGGCTGAGCACCGAAAAAACAATCGGCATCTTCTCTTCTGAATGTCCTGAGTCTCTTCGTGATGGACGCGCTCGATTTCGATAAGCTGCTACACCGCTGACCTGCATTGTGAAGGGGGCTGCAAACACTGTAGTTTTAATGAGCTCTCTGTCTGGGAGTCCATTTGCCTTTAATAAGCTCATCAATCTCTATCTGCTGTCCCCCAGGTGCAGCCAAATCAGAATGTGGGTGAGTGAATGTGGCTCCCATCCCTCACTCTGCACAGCCAGACACTCGTATTGACAAATAGTCTAATTGAAGCCCAGAGAAGAAACTGTTTACTTCTATTTTTGTGTTTTTCCTCTCTCTCTCTCTCTCTCTCTCTCGTTCAGCCTCAAGGTTTTCAGAGACACGCAGACAAGTCGGACTGGTTGAATGAGGCGCTGATGGAGATGGAGGGAGACGCTGGGAGAAGATGAGCAGCAGCAAATGGAAGGAGTTACATCAGATGCACAGTCCTGGCTTCAGTCGGCTGATGTAATGGCTGCAAACTGGAGGTGATGACACCGGTGCTCGGTGTCTTTCAGTGGACGTCTGACCGGCCACCTTCTCAGAGAGCAGCAGACGCCCATTAGTCAAAGTGGGTCTGACAGCACCTGTCATTCATGTATCTCAACATTAGCCATTAGAAATGCCTCTGACACACACGCCCTTCCAAAAATCTGAAGGTAAAACCCATTTTCCGAAAGCTGAAGAGCCAGTGAGTCGAGCGTGAGAAGCTTTTTCCATTTTCACTTGAATAATTTACTTTTCTGGTTCATCTCTCAATAAACTCTCAGTAAGCTTTGACCATTTTCTGCAAATTCTCAAATAATGGTTTTCAAACATTTACCTCTTTGGCAAAAAGACTGATATTATAACAAATTTATCTTCTTGCCTGGTTCATACAAATGCAACGGTTGCTTTTTGCCCGCTACCTTTATTTAATCGACTTGCTTTTAGATATTCCGGATATTTTCCAGAATTTTTTCCAGAGAGACTGTGTTTCAACGACACTTCCAGACTTTTTCCATTTGCCGGAACCCGAAACCTTTTTATTGTGCTTCAAAGGAAACACATGTGTGGCATCCTGCTATTCCACTCATCAACAGTTGGTGGCGACACCAAGAAACATAGCGAAACACTCCATTGTTATCCAGTTGAGGAAAACTTGCTTTATAAATGTTTAATGAAGCCGACATGCATCCGATAAGTACAATGAACGTAAATATGTGCAGCAATTATATAGATACCATAATTTATATACATAAGATACAAGAAAATGAATTCAGGTCAAAAACTAAATTATCAGACAGATCATTACACTGGACATACTGGTTTCTAAATGTGATTGAATTAAATCCCGGTTCCTAGCGAACACTGAACCGCGGCAGCAACCTGACACCTCTTTTGTGACTCGGGGTAAAGTGGCAGCCACTGACAGATCTGACATTCAGCCGGACTGTCAACAGCACAAAGACGGAGAAGCAGCAAATAGCTTCTGATTTCTCAACCTCCCCAAAACGGGATTCCTCTTAAATGTGGGTGTAAAACAGTGATGCTAGGAGAGGATTTGGTTTTCAGATATAAGACAACCAAGCACTTTGTGAAGCAGAAACTTGGTGAAAAGTCCCTGAGAGGTTGTGGTAGAGTAAGTTTTCTTTCTGGAGATGATGAGGAATCTTCCTAACTTGTAACTATAATAGCGTTCACCAACATTCACTCAAGCTGCACTCAAAGATATCAGATTAAATATGTTATTTTCTTCTTCAAAATCCTGGGATAATCTGTGAAAATGTAAAAATTGCCAAAATTTAAGTTTCGTAGAATTCAGTTTAGTAGTTTTTGCTTAATCCTGCTCACAAACAAACAAACTGCCAGTAAAACAACGGAAGTAACTAATTATTTTGCAACATTTATCACCGACATCCGACATTTCTGAGACATTTGAAACTTCCTTCTACTAACCACAGTCACTGGATAATGTTACACTAACTCCTGAAAGAGTCTTAATCCTTTGTGTGACCTCAGCCGTCATCGTAGCTCATTGAATCTGTGCTCACACACACTCGTGGGTGTGATGGCCGGTTTAAACCTTCACAACCTATTTTTTGAGTTTCCTAATTGATGGCTTGACATATTTATTATCCCGGCGTGTCACGGCTGGTTTGGGAACTTTCACTAAGTGCGTGTTGGGTGTGATTAAGTGTCTCTTCTTCTCTCTCAGCGTCTCAAATCGCTGCCAGATGAAAATCTCTTATCACCGAGGAGTCTTGTTTTTTTCCAGGGCTTTGTACAAAGTCGATTGTTTCCCTGATTGATGACGGGATAAATCACGTGGCTGGATTACGAACTGGATCCAAATGTGTCTAACGTCCAACAAGCCTCGACACCGACTGAACAGAGTCGAATTTCTGCAGTAATGGAGAAAATAAAGTGTTATTTCTGGAATTACTAGATCTCCACGCTGCGGTGATGGTATCTGTTGGGGTCCTGTTCCGCTGTCTTGAGCTCCTTTCACTCAGAGGCGGAATGAATGAGCTACCAGGCCGTGACAAAGCCAGATCTCTTTCCCAAACAAAGTGGCCACTTTGGGCTGGAATTTGACATGAGCTATAACCCCATCGCTCCGTCCCAACATTCTCCCCATTCAGGAGATCTGAGCCGTGGCCACTGGGGCTTGTGTTATTGGCCCCGTAGCTACAGAGGGTTAATGATGCAAACCAGTGAGGCAGTAAACATCCCACAGGAGGAGGGAGCTGAAGAACCCTGGTCCTAGGACCAAGGTGGCCCCCTGCTCCCCACCTGTAGGACATCTACCTGGAACATGAAGACCTGATTCACAGTCTAAAACTAAAATCTAAAAGATTACAAAGAAATTTGACAATTGCACAATTACACAACTTTTCATCTTTTTCCATCTCTATCTATTTTTTCATGATTCTCTCTGTTTCTGTTCATAGTTTACTCTCTTATTACATTTTTCCATTTGCGCTGTTTATTCCTTGCGCTACTATGTACTATTCTGGATTTCCACTTTGGAGGATCTTATCTTATCTTAAGTTATCTTATCTTATCTTGTACAAATGAATAACATGACTGCCCAAAGCAAATAATTAACTTATACTACCGCCAGCTAGTGGCTCGTTGTAGTATTATTCCTACCTCTCCTATGTTAATCTGTCATTTGAGGTAGTTCATATTTAGTTAAGTTTCTTTTAAATTAGTTACTGGATGTCGTTAAAACAAGACAAGGTGTCGCGATTGACAGTTGACACCATGGTAATCGTATCTGTGATAATTTATCTTTATTTCTACATCCTCTGAGGAAATGAAGACGTACACGTTGTCCTTCTTCATACACAGTCCAGGTCGCCGACTGGATAGACAACACGTGGTCAAATCGTAACACTGTGTTTCAGCGAAGTTGAGAAGATGCTTTTAATTCCCAACTTTATCTTTGTAGTTAAACCCTAAAGTCTGCAGCTTGTCAGGCCATTTATAGTGTGGACTTAATATTTGGCAACACACTAACGACCTTTAATGGAGATTTTACTGCCAACTGTCCGGCCCACCAGCAGCTTTTTATTATCAGGATCACGGGTTTTGTCCTTATTGTGAGTCCACGTCCCTGTTTGTCCTCCTGTGATAATGCTGTGAATACCTAACGTCTCCTTCAGTGACACTACACTGAAGGAAGGCCGGGCTGTCATTATGGAGATGATTGAAAAGGTAAATGCACAGTCAGGGATTCATGGCTCATCTCACTTGGATTTGATTTCAGGCTTCATTTACTGATGTTCCCCAAACTCTCCTCTCACAGGAAGTCATGGAAAGAGGATGAGGGGGGGGAGGGACCATTCAAGTGGGGGTGTGGTAAATTCTCTGTTTTCACAATCGTTAAAAATAAATTTGTGAAGTGCTTAAAATGTCCTAATTGCTTTAATTGTTCAATAGTTTATATATTTATCTAATCACCGTAATCTTATCTTCACATCACTGCTGTGTAATAATACTAACATTAGCAGATCTGGACAAAAGGGCCGGTTCAAGGTGATCTTTCATCTCTTGTATCACTCGGATCAAACTACAGACAGAGATTTCTCCATTAATCGAGTGATAATGGAGAAATTATAACATCAGGACTGCTCCATGTCGTGAGCTGTCAGGCGTCAGTGCTCAGACAAACAGTCGGATCATTATAAGAGCCGGAAATTGTTTTTTTCACTTTCCTAAAGCAACTATTTTCTACTGATATATGAACCCATTTGGATTGAATTCACCAAAACAAATTAAGAAGTGAGAATATGCCCGCGAGCTCATGTGAACTTACTGAAATCATAAGATATTAAACCACACGACTCGTCTTTCTCTCCTCTGTTGCTAACATTTGGAAAAAAGTGATCATCTTACAACAAAGTGGTATCCATCTATCCATCCATCCATCCATCCATTATCCTGAAATAACCGTGCAGGGGGCCTGGAGCCAAACAAAGTGATATGAATATTTATACAAAGTTATTCTTCTTGAAATCAACATTTGAGTAGTCGGACAGTCTTGTAGCTGGCGACAGGTAAATGGTCCAAAATGCAGACCGACAAAGTAAATATAGTGAAAGGCAGTTCCCATTCACCAGGGGCCTGCTGCCATGGAAGATAAACAAATCAAAACAGGGGCCGAGGCAGGAAGGCATGTAATCACACAGGCAGCAGGATCTGGCAACGTGTAGAGGAGGAGGAGGAAGAAGAATGATGACAGGCAGAAACAGGTACATGTAATAAATAGGGCTGAAATGCTACAGCTGCTTGGTAATATAGACAATTTGGCCCGTCGGTGCTGAGCAGTGACATCTCTCTTTAGGCTGCCAGGTGGATGAGTGTATTAGGAACCTCTGCTACTAGAGTTTTACATTACTGCAACTTTAACCTGTGATTCCTGTGTCACGTAGACATGTAACAATATTAAATCTGTCTGCAGACAAACACTCAAAGTTAAGAGAATCAATAAGTTGTATGCTGGTTCCACATGTACTTGTTGACTAACTCTTGATTCTGACAGATGATGTGGTCTCGACAGCTGCTGATCCAAAAAAAACGAAACAGTCGACACGGCTCAACCTGGTTGTCACAAATTGCTCCAGTCAGAAACTTTAAAATGACTTTTCGAACTTTTCAACTCTTGGAATGTCTTGAAATGCGTTTCACCTGTGCCCCTGCCTCCGATGTGTGTTTAGCCTCAGTGCTCCCCGTTCTCCTTGTCAGTTTGTGTGTTCCTCTCCTCGGTCTCAACCTCATGCTTCTGTTCTCTGGAGTTCTGCTCGTGTTTCTGTTCCCTGGCGTTTCTCTGAATGTTTTGGGGGTTTTCTGTTCTCGTCTGTCTGCCAACCGAGTGGAGCAAAAGCCTTTCATGTAACATACACTTTTCACTAAAACATTGGGGTTTATAGCACCTGCCAAGCTGGACGTTGATTGGATGAGTGGTCGACAGACACAAACACAGAGACTTCTGGATTTCTTATCAGGATAAATCAATATTAAATTGGGTTTATGGATCTACGGTGGTTTTCTAATTGGTAAATAGTCCTAAATTACTTTATCTTGTTTTCTAATGTTGAATAAACAGTTGCCGTGATCTCAGGTCATGTCTTTGATCACTTTTTGCCAATAGTTGTATGTATAGTTAAGGATTATATCTGACTCTTGGGATTCAAACAGAAACCATCTTTGAGGATTTGTTTTATTTAATTTGGTCCATTCCACATCTACTAACATGGAGGAGGCAAAGTTTATGACCTATACTCAAGCCAGACACTGATTTGGCTTCACTTTTGCGGTCTATTTTTGGTTTTAGCAAATTACCCAAATTTATATAACTGCTAATTCTGGAGGAGAAACAAACAGTGTGTCCAAAGTCAGTGCTTGTTTGAGAGTTGTTTGAGTATTTCCAATATTAAACACCTGCCAACACACCTGAGATATAGATGCTTGAGTGTAGTGTGTGTCTACGTGTGCAGCCATGCTTGTGTTGTGAACTCTGAGGTGTTGTGTCTTCGCCAGGAGGCCAAAAACAGAACACGGAAAAAAGTGAGTCATGGGGTCAAAAGCACAATTTCCTCAGCAATTGTCGCTGTGCATGAACCTTCTCTCCCATTCATCTTATACATCCCAGCACACACACACACACACATACGCACGTGCACACCAAGGGGTGCCCTGTCGTAGCACCACTTACCCAGCCTGCGTTGAGGTAATCACTTGCTCGCGCTAGCAGGCAACAAGGAGAGAAACCCATCAACCTGACACACCCACTCCAGGCCACCGCCGCTAATGAAGACAAGCTACTGCACTCGCGAGGCAAATGTGAGTAGAAATGTGATTATGAGCCCCTGAGACGCAGCAAAGGACAAGTGTTGAGGGACACACCAGAGTCTTCAACTCGCCCTGTTGCCTGGTTACGGCGGTAGCTTATATTTGTGCCTCAACTCTGAGCAGGCCATGTTTTTAGTGTTATTTGTATCCTTCTTAGAGACGATATATTAAATATGATAGTCCTCTGACGGTGTATTTGGCAGTGATCAAGCTAGCCGATTTGGTTAAGGCTCATTTAGGATCAACATTTCATACGTACACAGATGGAGCCTTTTGTCCACCTCCTCTGAAAGTTTACAGATATGAACGAAACAGGCAAACCCTTGGAAATCATGGGGGAGTTGTAGCCAATACTTGACCTTGAGTTGGATAGAGCGAGATGAACTTTCCGAACTTTCCGAACATGTTGAAGAAAGACTGGCCTATATATGATGTTACTAATTTGTTGTCAACCATCACCATGTTGGTTGTTGACACTCTGGACTCTGCGCTGCCCTCTAGTGGATATTTAGCTCAAACGTGTCTGTTTTCGTACATAATTGCAGCATTAATGAGCCTTAGCAACAACTAATAATTGACTGTGAACAGGCAAGAGGCTGTTTGTCTTAAACTGCCCTAAAATCCCAACAGAGACGCAATATTCAGAATTAAGAATTCTCCTAAAACCCACATATTAATCCAACATGTCTAAATCAATGTCAAAGTGGAATATGCTGTTTACTCGACCCAAATTATATAATATTAGTGTTTGACTGTGAACGTACTGTGTGTGTTTCGAGTAACTGACAAAGCCATCTGCACTGTGGTCTATTCTAATCTATTCTGCAGCAATCTGTCCGACCCGAGAAAGTCTCGTCCGCTGAGACAAAACAGGAGATTACAGACAAGAGCAGCGGTGACACCGAGTCACCATCTGATGGAGAGACGGCTTTCCCACGACCACGGCGTCTCCAGTGAGACCCAGACACCTTCAACACTATCAAAACAACATGGAAAGCACAAACGTGTGTGTGAGTGTGTGTGTGTGTGTGTGTGTTTATGCATGTGCAAGAACATGTGGTCTGATATCACCTGTCTCCTGTGCAAAGTGAACAGACAGAAAAGTCACACAGCCAGTGTGTGTGTGTGTGTGTGTGTGTGTGTGTGTGTGTGTGTGTGTGGTCACGTTAATACTCATGTTGTATGGGACCTTCATCTGTTTGGATAAGTTAAGGTTAGGTTTAAGTTAATATTAAGTTTAGGGTCAGCGTTAAAGTATGAACTGGTTAAAGTTAACACATAGTAACTGGTTAAGGTTAAAGTAAGATTTCAGGAAGTCACTATAAGTCAGTGATGACCTCTGAAGTCATGCACACACTGTGTAAGTGTATGTGTGTGTGCGTGTGTGTGTAAGTGTGTGTTTAAAGGTGCCCTACTTCTCCAAACATGAGTTGTTTAAAAAAGAGGGGGGAAAAAAATCCATAATCAGATAAGTAAACACCCACAGTCCCACCAGTGGACACACAGACACACACACACACACAGACACACACACCCACACACAGACACACAGAAAAGAAAGAATCAGATAAAAAGCTGAGATAAATGGTTATCTCAGTACGTGAGGAGACAAAGGGCTGAGATGGGGTCTATCAGCTGGGAGTGTTCTGGTTGACTGGCAGCCACAGACAGAACAGACACGAGGGTCCAGAGCCAAACCACAGAACATGAGTTCTCACGGTTGTTGCCTGAGATCCCTGCTCGGTTCAGTTTGCTCAGTTTCAAAAAAGTCTTCAACCCTTTTGAGTTGAGTTACTTAAGCTTGAATTTGCCCCTTATATCGTAAATTAAATTTTAACTTTGTTAGTTTTTGATATGAGAGGAGACAAACTGGTCTAATACGTTGGTTTGTGTGTCTTGAGTTTTTTCTAAGCTTGAAATAATGTTTTTACACTAATATGCTTTGTGAAATTAATTTAGCAGAAAACATACTTCCTGGCTGGATTAGATAAAGTCTTAAATATAAAGTGACACTTAAGAAATTTGCACAATGAAGCACTTTGGTTCAGGTTATAAAGGAAAAAATCACGTTTTTTGTTAAATGCTGATAAAAGTATAACATTCAAAAACTTTCCCTGAAAAGTACTTTAAATGACTAAACATCGTAAATCTTGAATTATGCTGTTAGTAAAAATATGACATGGAGAATATAAGAAATATGTCGTCAGAAGAGCATTTTTACAACTTAGATTTAAAAAAGTCATTACATTATATAATAACATATCATATTATTTAATTACATTACTTTTAGTTAATTTTTATATTGGTCTTGAGTTGCATTGGAAGGAAATAGTATACCAAGGCTTATATTTTTCCAAGTTCGTCTTGATGTGACATGGAAAAATAAAAGCATTTACCACAGGGCAACTCATGGAGAGGAGATAATCAACCTTGTGGACGTGTCGTGAATATATTGCAAACATACATTGTGCTTATCTTAATTTTGAAGGTTGCCAATGCTCCCCCATCATTTGCTTATCACTGGTCGTACTGGTGCATTTTCAATGAGAGCTGCTCTTTGAAAAATTTCAGCCCCGGACCGCATTTGTGCAAACAGAAAAAAGTTAATTTACATTTTTATTAAGTGGCCGCTGGATTGAAGATGGCAAAGCTTCCTTTGAATCGCAGTCACGGACCTCTGCAAACATTTCCTCCTCTTAGAACAACACTGGTTGGCTTTCATTAGCCATCATACATGTGTTAGAGAGGATTAGATGGAGTGTGACCGGGGGGCGCACCTCTCGTTTGTTTAACGTCGGTGCGACGGTGGAGAAAACGGCTGAATAAAACATGACAAGATGTTTTAATTAGCCGGCGACGAGGGGCAGTGGGTAATTAAAACCGAGTTCTGGTAAGAAAAGGTCAGAGGCTCGGAGGAAGCAGCTGATCTGCAGGGAGGAGGAAACATTCAACGTTTACAGTCGTGCTGTGTTCACAAGAAATAATTACTCAGGGACAAGTCTGACCCAAGAAAGATACAAAACTTTTGACTGGTGATAAATAGAAAGAATAAAACACATAATAAAAGACATCATTTCATATAAATATCAATGTCAGGGCCACAATAACCATGAAAAGTTATATATTTCCTGTTTATGAAGGAGGCTGATAAAGCATAATGTGCTAAATGTGATTTCAATAAGTCACGTCCTGAAATTTAACCAAGGCAACACTTTCCTAACACTTTATTTTAGTGACCTTTTAATCTCTTACGTTTTCACCACGTCTCTTTTTAACTCTCCCTCTGAAAAGGTCTGAGCTAACGTCCGGCTTCCTGAAAAAAAGCCCCTTTGATTGGTTCTGATTGGTTCCTAACCCGGAAATGTTCCGCCCCATTACCAGAGGCTTCCCAATCAGCTGTAAAAAAAACTTATTCTGCTTAACCAAGTCTAACGAGCCACCTTAGTCTACAGGTTATTAGTGAGGATGGAAAACATCAATAATTCCAAACGTCTCTTCAGAAACAACCTTCTCTTTGCAGCAGGATTCTCTTCTCCTCTGATTTCTGCCCCTGGTACCTAACTGTGTCTTTTACAAGCACCAAAGTAAATGGGAAACTCAAATAAGGAAACTTTAACGATTCTCCTCAGCCTTGTTAAACGTGAACAAAATTCTTTCAACTTAACACTCGGGGGGGAAGCTGGCGATGGAGGCTCCTTGTTAACGAACAAACGGTTTAAAACACCTCCTCATTAACTATACATGTTAAAGTGGGAAGCAGCTGAAACCGTGTCAGGTGTTATTAAAATCACACGCTAGCAGAGTTCGGGAAAAACTCTCAAACTGGTCTTTGACTCCTCCCGGGCCCGAGGAGCTGGTGATGGTAACTCGCTCCGACACTGGGACGGCAGCTCGGGAACAAGGCTTCACACCAGCAGGCTTCCCGTTCTCCCATTAGACATATTGCTCACTTGCCCTCGAACACACATACAAAAACACCACTTCCCAACCCCACACTGAAATCACAGAAATCTCTCCCCCCCAGCACCTCCACTGCCCTATGAGTTATTACCCGTTTCCTTTGTATCATTCACGCAGGACCAATAAAGCTTTGAATCAGCTTATGAGACGCGAACCGAGAGCTGAACATCTCAACCTTCATTATCAGGCCGTGTGTTACAGGGAGGAGAAGAAGAACTGAACGCTACAAGTTGACACCACTGAAAACGATGGGGAGGAGGAGAAAATTGAAAAGCAGAATGAATTACTTCCGAGGGGGAAACAGATGGGGAAGGATATGGAAGAGGAAGAAGAGGAGGAGGAGGAAAGAAGATGAAGAGGAAGTGAAAAGCGATATCCTGACGCGAGGGGACAAGACGTGGTGTTAATAAGAAGTGAGAGGAGGAGGCCGCTGCTATTCACGTGTGACCCCAGAGACCAGGGGGGGTCAAGTGTGCGGCGAGATGATGTGACCGAACACACACACACACACACACACACACACACACACACACACACACTGTCACAAGTTCACTGGGTATTTATTACTTTCTGCAAAGTTTGTTTCTTCTCAGTGTGAAATGTTAACAACCGTTAAACTTCACACACGCATGCACTCAGGCCTGTGAACACGCAGATTCAAGAGTGACAATGTGTGTGTGTGTGTGTGTGTGTGTGTGATCGAGTCAGTCGCTCGCTCTTTGCTCCTCTAACACATTTTGATGGGTTTGTTTGCTCCAGGCGAGAGTTTCTCAACACGCCACAAAGCAGACTGGTGCTTTGAAGGCAGGACGGCGAGGACTGGGATGAACAAACGGCTTCTGGGAATCACAGCTGAGATAAGACGCAAGATTTGTTAATGAAAGAAATCTAATTATAGTCCAAAGTGGAGACGATGGCGAATGCTGTGGAATTTCTTTTGGATGCAAACCAAATGGTTTGCTGGTGTCTGGATGAAGAAAGATGGAATATTTTATGAGCTGTTTGATTGTGATGATTTATGGTTTTTCTGTGGGTAAAATAAAATATCTGGGTTTCACTCTGAATATGTAAGCATTCAAATATAAAAAAGAAAATGATACATAACCTGAAGGTTTCAGTTTCTTTCCTGCATAAATATATAAATATATTTGGTAAGAGAATTCATCAATATTTCAGGTTTTGAATAGAAAGATAAATGTCAGGCTTGTGGAGTTTACTATTCCTGCAGCGGTGAGGAATAATCTATACAAATATATTAAAATATCTCTGAGAGGCAATAACACAGACTTCACAATGTTGAACTGAAAAATATGAAAAAATACGAAATAGATATTGCAAATCGTGTTTAAAAGGGAACTGCAACCGTTGGAAACTATTCAAACGTGTCAAAGCCATGCTGATGTTTCATTCACCCCAAAAAATTACATATTTATTAATTAATTAAATAAAATACATGTAATAACATAAATTAACTGCAGCTTTTAATCTGTTTAGGAGCAGAAATCTCCATTTAATCTCTAAACCAGAAAGTAATTCACCAATTAAAATAATTATAACTGAATGGAAATGGAGAAAAAAAACTGCAGCACGTATTTTATACTAAATAGCGTTTAGATTAATATTTATTAATCAATTAGAATTAGAATAACGGCCTTAATTGGCCTATGATGTTAAATATGAGGGGAATACAGGTGTTTTCGCTTTATGAAGTGTAGCAGTAGATAAATATACACGTTTATACTCTTGCTCTCAGCCACCATGAGCAAATATGAGCGTATAGCGCCACCGTGCGTTCTGTCTGCGCCACTGCAGCTGCAGGAAAGTGTTGACCGTTGCCTTGGAAACGTGCAGAGAGAACACACATCATAGAGAGTGTTGATGTGTAAACATGTCGGGAAACGAGAAACTGACTCCGGTTCAACTCAACGCGATTTATCTGGAGAGAATAGGAAAAGAGCAGCGACACCAGAGGCTTCACACCGAGTTCAGCATCAACCCTCACAAGAGACGTAAGAAACCTGATCACCTGCTTCTTCTTCATGTTGGTTTGACTCTTCACACGAAGAATGATTCATGTCCCCCAATAAAGGTGCAGACATGGATCCTCTCACTTTCTTTATAAGCCTCTTTATCTCTCACTAAAACTGTCTCTGTGTGTTTGACTGTTGAACTACATCTAAGTTACATTGAGTCAAATACAAGCACTGATATTTATAAACACAGTCAAATTTAAAGTGATACGTTTACTCTACTTTAAAGAAATATATGTATACGTGTAGCTAAATTTAAAGGATTATATTAATAAGGTAAATTTTCAAATTAAGACAGATTTAAGGACTATATTTTTACATAAAATCTAATTTAAAGGCCTTAGTTGAAGTTACAGACTAAATATAAGTTAATCTTGGTTAAATTTCTAAGGCTACAGTTACAAGTAGTCAAATTTAAAAGTATCAATTTAAGATACATGTAGTAAAGATGATTGATACAGTTGAAAGCTCCTAACAAAAAGTCAAGTTGAAGGTTGAATTGAAAAGCAGTTTGAATATCAGCTGATTCCTCTGGTGCCTTGTTGTATAATGTGTGTTTGTTGTGTGTGTGTGTTTGTGTCTCAATGTTGTCACAGTTCATGTCCTGACAGACAAACCCATGTCCAGGAAACCAACGGAGCTGATTGAGGAGGATTGTAAGTTCCCAGAGATTCTCTTTAAGAAACCATCTGATCCCGAACAGGTCGAGATCCTTTGAGTCAGTGAATGTTTGGTGTCTTCTCTTTTCCAGCTGCCTTCATCGAGGCCTTCCACAAGGCTCGACTGGAACCCACCAAGAAGTATTCAATGCCCCTGACTGAGAGTCAGGAGATAGGATGGGTGTCAGATCCACTGGTGAGGAAAAGAGTTAACAACCAAACCAGAGGGCCCCAACTCTAGCACTTAATTTTCTCTTTGGTTATAGCAGTTAAGTTTTGGGTGTAGTGGAAACCTTCATACCCTGAAAACTGAATCTATGGAGTAAACTCAAAAAAATGGATGTTTCTAAGTTAGTGATGGCTTGATGAACTTTTTTATTTTTTTAGTGTATTTTCAGTTTATCATTTTCACCCCAGATATAATGTTGACATTATAATCTAGGATTAAGATGCATTTATTAGTCCCAAACACATGTACAGGCACACTCATGCAGGTAGGGAAATGTAACTTCTGCTTTTGACCAATCTGGTGCAGGACACACAGAGCAGTGAGCGACCATGTATGTCGCCCGGGGAGCAGATGTTGGGGGAGTAAGGTGCCTTGCTCAGGGGCACTAGACACGGGTCTAAACAGATTCTTGGATTTTTGGGCAGATCAATCCAGGTTCGTCTTTTGTTGTCTCTCCGTGGAATCGAACCAGAGATGAAGCAGAGACCTTCTCTGCCCATAGTCCAAGTTTCTGCCACTAGACCACCGCCTCTCCGTGTAAATAGACACAGTAGTTGTAAAGTCTGTGATCTGTCCGACTGGATGAGCTCCCACGGTCACATTTCTGAACTTTAGACAATAAAAAATACATCTGTGCGTTCTGCAAAGTCTTGGGATTCTTGCAGTGTTTTCATTTAAGAGAAAGTTTTTGAACAATTGCACGTTGTTCGAGGGCTTCGCTCAAGTGTAGGTGTCACTTTGGACATCCAAGGAATCTATGACAGTCTCTCTCTCTCTCGAACCAGAGACCTTCTCTGCCCATAGTCCAAGTTTCTGCCACTAGACCACCACCGCTCCATCTAAACTTTACTCCACAGTATCATGGGTTTTGTGTAAAGTTGGATACGATCTATGTGCAGTTTTGAAAGTTGTATACATTTTTTTAATCAACATTCAAACCCAAGAGAACAGCAGAGCCATTACAGCCTCTATATTGAAATGTATTATTAATTTAAATCCAGCTCTTTCTCCAGATCAAAAGCTCAATCTGACCATTTTTCTCATCCACAGATTCCATCAAACTGCCAAGACCAGAGGTTTAACTTCCACCGAGCGAGCACCGACGTCACCAGACACATAGAAAGTGCCCTGAGGAAATACAATTAAACCATCAGGCTGCAGATCTCCATGAGGTTCACACACGTGTCCATATGTATTAGTGTGTAACACAAAGAATGAAGGTGTCAGCAGCCGAACTTTACATTTCCATCTCTGCAAACTAAGAAACACAAAGCAGCACAGGTCAACACAAAGCTAACATAGCCACCTCATGCTAATCATATTAATGAATGGGAAAGGGCGATGCTGACGGCTGCTCAATATCAGGAAATGTCGCGTCACACGAGGGAGAATCGATGAGTCAGGTTGTTAGAAATAAACAAAATCTCCCAAACTCTGAACAGCAAACAGACAAAGCAGTTGTTGTAAGGCCAGACAACAGGTTTTGAAGCTGTTCTGGAGTTTCTCTTTCATATTTCAAGAAGGTAGCAGGAGATTTGTGGTGAACACGTCTGACTCAAGGCAGAGGAAAAGGTCGAGAGCGTTTAGACAAGAGGTGACGTCTGGGAGGAGCCTGCAGGAGGCGGGAATAGACACAAACCCTCCTGAGGAAACCACAGCTTTGTTCACAATGGCAACTGTTCTAAACTTTGAAAACTCTTGAATGTTGATTTTTCTTAAACCCTGGTGGAAATCTCTGTGTATTTGTGATCCTGAGATATTTGTGTTACGATACTTTACAGTTTTTCAGTATTAAACAACATCAACAACATGCCCACTTGCTTGCTGTGGTTTTTTCGGACACTCTACTTGGGGACTGGAAAGTAAAGTTCCAGAGCAACCGACTCAGATATTTGTATTCTCACATTTAGCCTCTCTGGAAAACTTCCTGTCTGAAAGCAGCGTGACGAGCACATAGAGACGACAAGCGGCCACAAATGATAAAAACGTATTTATGACAATTTCAAAAGATCTTCACAAGCATCACGGAAACTGTACGTGGGAAAAATAACTTTGTTTTGGGGAAACGCGACGCAGTCCATCTTCTCAGTAGCTTCCCCTCACGTAACTCGATAAGGGGTTTATAGGGTCCTCCGTATGGATCCAGACTCATTTTTACAGAACACATATTGTCCAACAAATGCAGGAGGTTTTTCCTTTCAACAGAAAATCCTTCCTGGGAGCAAGTCCTAGTCCGGCCTGTTAACGAGTCTTCGCCTTCTTGCGTGCGGCCTTACCCGGACGCTTCTGTAAACACAAAGTGAAACAACAGTTAAGTTTTACTTCAGGTGACAACAATTCTATATGAAGTAAATGTGCGAGGAGTGTTTAACCGTGACTCACGTTCTTATTTCCGACATTTTTGCCTTTCTTCCCCATCGCTTTCTTCCCCCCCGCTCCCTTGGCGTTGGCCACCTTGGCTCGGAAGCTGGAGACGTCGTTGTAGCTCTCTTTGGTGTTCCACTTCTTTCCACTCTTCTTGCCCCCGAAGCCAAACTTCTGGTCCTTGAACTTCCTCTTGGAGTTGGGGCTGTGAAACGAAATTATTTTTTTTTAGCTGTTTGTGAAACCTCAGGAATTAAAACATATTATTAAGCTTGTTATATATTTACGAATTGTAATGTGCACAGCCTGGAATTGGAAACCTTACCCCTTCTTGTTCGGTGTTTTCTTTGCGCCCTGAGCGGCGTCTCTGCCGGGCTTCTGGTCTCCTTCCAGGAAATCCAGCTTGTCGGTCATTCCTGGGAGAGAACACGATCAGAAATATTAAACCTCAAACTGTTAAACATTCTCACAACTATAGATTTTCAGGGTAAACAGTAAGTCGAGATCATTTCAATAACCATTAAGAAGTTTACAGTAACTGTTTGAACTTTCTGTGAACACTGAAAGTCATAAATCATTTTTAAAAGAGGAATTGAATCGCCCACCTTTCTGGTATCTCTTTACCGCGGACATCATGGCCTTCTTCTCCTTCTGCCTCTTCTGGATCACTTCAACTTGGACCTGGCACATTCAAGATTTATGTTGTGTCAATACAAATATAGGAAACTATTTTCTAGATATTAAAGACAGGACTTAAGACTTATGAGAGAGAGAGAACGTGTGACTTTAAAAAAACAGGGACCAACCTTCTTGCCGTACTTCCTTTGCTCTCGCAGTTTCTTGGCCTTCTCCGACTTCTCGATTATCAACTGCTTGGAAATGAGCTTTTTCCTGATCTGGTCAGACAAAGAGAAAACAGACGTGTGTGAGGAAATATTTAGATTAAAGGTACAAGTATTACAGTACATTTCAAGTATAGATCATTAGTAGACTGCTCTCGGTTTAAGATACACAAATCAAGAAAGAGAAAGTGTTACTGCGAGGCCAATTGAACACTTCTCTTGTGAATTATAAAACAAATAGTGAGTTTTAATCTTGTGTTATAGAAGAAGCTGCTGCTCACCTTCTGCATGTGCTGATCCGACTTGGCCATCTCGGCAAAGTAATCCTCCGGCCTCTTGGTGTAAATCTTGTGCTGTTTTAAAAGGGGCAGCGCCTCCATGACTGTAGCTTGAGCTTGACGGTAGCTGGAAATTAAAACACACACACACGCACACACACAGACACACAACATGAAGACTCTGCTTGAGACTGAAAGATGGAAAACTGATCCTGTGACGTTAGATGCTACAAACATCCTTCATAACGAACTCCACATCCGATCACTTACAAGAACATCTCCCTCTGGAAGTCGTCGTCTGCGTTGATCTGCCCGTCGGCCGCCGTGGAAACTTTCCCCTCCAGCTTGGAGATGATGTCATCAGCCGGCGGGTTGGTCAGATCCAGCCTCTCCACCCAGGGGAGGTCCTTACGGAAGTTGGCGAGGCATTGTTTCAAACCCTCCTGCATCACAACACAGGTACAGGTACGTTTATTAATACCAGTCATGACCAAACTGTTCTGATTATTGTTTATATGATATGAGGATTTGAACACGTCAGGTCTCACTCACTGCATTGTTGGTCATCTTCTTGGGTTTATCCACCAGAACGTTCATCCCTGGTTTCAACAACCCCTTAGCGAAGGCTTCTTGGAGCTAAAGGAATCAAAACAACGTTGGTTCACACATTTCTGGATTTATTAAAAACAACACACATTGATCAGAGACTGAGCTTCAGCTAGTAGGTCTCATTTCTACCGACACAGAGCCTATGGTCCACGTTGCTCTAGTTTCTCCTTTCCAGATACATTCAGGACTGGGTTTATGATTCTGTTTAAAGCTTTTAAAGCTCAGTACAGTTATAATTTGCTCCAATTCATAATCTAAGATACCAACACTGGTTAGTACTTCCTGAAGTAGAAGGCCCAGATGCTGTGGAGTTCATTTCTTGAGGAGATTAAACTTTCCAGCACTTTACCTATTTATAAAATAATGAATTAGAAATTTGTTGTGATATTTTCTTTCTTATTAACCTGTTCTCTTTTAGTTTTGTCTTGTTGTTTTACTCCCATGTATTTTGTGACACACTTTGTCACCTTATTTATTTATGGCAAAATGCAAGGGTTTTTTCTTTTTTCCACAAAAAGGCATCATGGTAAATTATAAAAGCACCTTAGGACAATAAAAAAGAGAAGCATTTTAAAAAGATAGATAACAATAAATGAAAAAGAGGGAAAGTAAGAGTGAAGTGTAAGAAATGAATCACAATCTGATATAATAACAAGTCAGTGACCAACAGGAGAATCTAAAGCTTTGATTTAAACGACTTTACAGTTATAGTTATACTTATTTATCAAAACTAGTGTATTTGTGCAAGTGTTAACCAGCTGGGTCAGTACTTAGTATCTCTAGTTCCTTTACAGCAACACTAACACAACATCATCTTATTCCATGATCACACACAGCAGATTGAATCTCGTGTGTCTCTTCTCTTAATGTGTTTATCAGAGTCCCAGTGCAGCACGTGTAGACAACAACACATGTGTCTGAACTGACCTGCTGGTCTGTTAACTCGATGTTTTCCTCCTCATCATCATCTTCCTCCTCCTCGTCTCCTTCTTCTTCTTCTTCTTCTTCATCCTCCTCGGACAGACTGATCTCGTCCTCCTCTTCATCGGCGGAGTCCATGCTGATACGATCGATGATCATCGCAGGAGAATATAAAATGGAGAATATAAAGATCTGGGAGAAGAGTCTGCTTCTCTCCTGCTCACATGTCCGGAGAGGTTCACGTGGGGAGGAAGTGACGCAGCGCAGCGTCCCTGAGATACGGGCCCGCCGGGGGAAACACTCTGAGATATCAAACGTTCCTACTTGTAAAAGAAACACGTGGAAATAAATATGTTGTATTCTTGTACATTTTAAGATATTAAAAATTGATTTGTTTTTTTAATGTATAAAACTAATTATTTTACCACGCGCGTGTTAAATATAAATATTACCTAAAAATAACTTTGCCGCCACTACAGTGTGTAATCTTAAGGTAATCCGCTAGGGGGTGCTGTCATACACCCGAATATAGATCGATAGATCGATAGATCGATAGATCGATAGATAGATAGATAGTGACAACAACAATAATAACAACAACAACAACAACAATACTACTACTGCTAATAATAATAATAATATAATAAGATTAAGATTATCATAGGTGAAGATAATTTGTTGAGCAATTTTCTTAACAAAGTTACAAAGAGCTTCAGACATTTATAAACATAAAAAACAATAAACAACAACAAGGGCTTGAACAGCAGTAACAGATGCAGGTAGTCTAATATCACACTTTGGAGGCCTGTGCTTCAAAAGCATGATCGTCTTTAGTCAGCACTCAGCTCATGAATCAACCAGAGCTCAGGCTCACAGGGAGTTGGTTAATCCTTGGTGTACAGAGGGGGCCTGGTTGTGTAAATCTTTAAAAGTCACCAATTACTCCTTGAAATCAATACGAAAACCAACAGGGAGCCAATGGAGCGAGGCCAGGACTGGTGTTTTTTATAGAGACCGTTACACCTCACTGGGACCAAAGCCTGTTCTAAATGAGGCTAAAGATACATTTCTGAGGTCCTGGTTTTAGGGTCAGGGGTCAGATATGAGTTGTGGTTAGGTTTAGGTGGATATTAGGCATATATTGGTCATAGTTAAGGGGAAAGGGCTTTGTGAGTGTGAGTCTAAAACCTCTCTCTTTTCCTTGCAGAACCTGTAAATTTAATTTAGTTATAAGATATGCGGTCAACGATTGTTTTTTTCCTACATTTCCACAACGTTTTGCTATTAACCAAAGTCTGCAAATGTATTATTTTCTCTGGAATACTCCGATATTCCAGAGAAAGTGTGTCCAAAATGTCCAAACCTGAAGAACGAGCTGCAGCTGTGTCACTGGAGCAGGAGAAAGGCTGCGAATCGCCATCAATCACTTTCATGTTGTCTAAAGACGGTGTGTATTCACCGTTTGTGGTCACGTAGCAGTCGTGAGTGTGGGGCCTTGCATCCAGAGTGAGACGGAATGGACACGTGCGGAATGCTAACGCTGAGCTTTTGCCAATGACCATGAAAGTAACATGATCTTACAAAAAATGTCACTCGAGAGGGATTCATCCTAAGTGTCATTAGGTTCCTGTGATTGTCTGGGGCTCACACATACATTTGTATAAGATATTTCCAGTGACTGTAAAGACAGTTATATGAGTGTGTGAATATTAAAAAGCGTGGGTCTCTTCCTCCATGAGTGTTTTTCATGTTTGAAGTGCTGAGAGGTAGAAGACATACAGGGATTTAATAAGAGAGAACTACTGTTTGATGTGATCTGGTCCCAGGAGAATGAAAGAATCTGAAGACTTTCATTTCAACCATATCGTCAGGAATCAACATTTTTACAGAAGGAAGTCAGCAGCCAGGAAAGAATTGTTCTGTTGGTTTTTCTTTTCATTGTCCTGTTTTTTATTTTTGCACCAACACAGAAAAAATGCCTGTATTTGTCGCAATAATCCAAAATATCCAAAATATCCAAAGCAATCTACCCAATTGTGCCCTTAATACAATTTTGAAGTACTTGTACTTTACTCAAGTATTTCTATTTCATGATTTTTTTTTATTTTTACAGCATTTTTTGCAGCCTCTGTGTATTATAGAGGTGGCATGTAGTAAAGTATATTTACTTTGTTTCGGGTACTTTTCACTTTTACTCCATTACACATATCATCAAATATCATCACTCTCTACTCCATTTGTTCGGCAGCAGCAAGGATATAAATCATTATTATTATTAGGCAAAAGAAATCTATAACTTTACATAATGTCTATAGATATTTTCTAAACACTACATAATATTGTAATAAATGCCAGAAACATTTAGATTGGTTTTACTGAATGTAGATTTAATTTACCTATAGCGCTGACGGGGCTGCAGGGAAGTGACTCCACCACTAAGACCAGTCAGACACAGAGCAGACAGAGGACTGGGGACTGATCATCCATCTCCCTCAGCGACTTCTCCTCCACGTCCTCAAAGCAGAAACTCTCTGATCCCCCCCCCCTGAGAGTGACACTTTCTATTCTAATGGAAAAAACGATATTTACAAATTGTACTTCACCCCCCTTCATTCCTCCAGTCTGTGTGTGTGGTCAGATCCCCTCTCTGGGGCATCTTCACAAGGGGGAAAGAAACAACCATAATTTCCATTTCTGTCATTGTACTTCCTTTGAGCCGGACAGAAAGGCGAGTGCATTGAATTCACATCTCACTGCCACTTTTCATCTCGGAGCGACAGGCGGCTTGATTGATAATAAGTTGGATTCTGTCTGTCAGGTTCTTTGCTCGGGTTATTTCTGGTCGCTGCTCAGTCACAAACCTGTGAAGTCTCAGTATTGTGAGTGGTGCTTATGGCTCCTGCTCAGTCACCCTGAGGAGAATCTGGGACGTGCAAGTAAACAAGGATGAATTGCTGATGGTGTTTCGATTGATCTGGGGTCTGATCTGTCCTGAGTGTGTTAAGTAGCTCTGCCTCCATCAGGACGTCCCTGATGTGACTGCAGCAGAGGAGGCCTGTACCGGGTTGTTTGGGGCTTTACATGAGCGCAGAGTTTCAGATTGGACAATTATTCCCTTTACTTTTTATACGTTTTACAAGCCAATGAAGGAATAAAAATGCACAGTCTACTTGTTCTGAAACTACAGGAAAAACATGGATTAATTTCTCATTGCACGCTGAGACTCTGGGGCTTTGTGAGGTAAATTAAACCCAGACTTTGTCTCCTGGGGATAATGGAAAATGAATCGAGAGGCGAGACCGTGCACAGTGTAGACGTGTTTAGTCAAATCAGTATGAACTGGCTTCCTGGTTTTCAGTGTCACGGGAAAGTTAAAGTTCATAAAGTCTCTTCTAGTAGTTGCTTCTTTTTTTGTCAGCTCGGGGTACAGCATCTTCAATAAGTGTGAATGAGTGAATGATAGTGTCGTTATTGTGTTGTGATGTATTTCTGCAAAACCTCCGATCCCAAGGTTGACTTCTCCTGGAGCTTTTAACCACATCCCATGGTTTTCATCAGTAGACAAAGTTGTCAGGGTTACGCTTTCACTGTCTTCACATATATATATATAAATTAAAAATGAATCATAGACTGTAAGATTGACGAAGCTTCTCCTCCCCAGACGGACAGAGCAGACCGTGGCAGACCGGTAATTGCAGAGGAGGATGAGGCTGGAGGTGAGGAAGGAGGGTAGGTGGAGGTGAAGCAGCATTGAGCTAGAAAACAAACTAGCGAGGAGCAGAACAACTTGGCCGATGTCTGCAGGTTGATGAATGAAAATTAGTTTTATGCTGCAGGGGCACAGGTGCACACACACACACACACACACACACACACACACACACACACACACACACACACACACACACACACACACACACACACACACACATAGTCCTTATTCTAACCTTGAGCTTAGTTTAACCCCCAAAATCAGCTGATTGGGACATAATATTTTGTCCCCAATTAGAGAATTTGTCCTCAATTATTCCGTCTTATATTTAAGACGAAGAACACACACACACACACACACACACGGAGACAGACTGACTAGGGTCATCGCTGAAGCAGCAGGAAGATGAAACACTGGAAAGACACAGGGAAGAGGGAGAGGAGAGGCCAAGTCGATATCCTTACACATCAAATCATAGAGGAGGGGAGAGGGGACAAAAGGCTGTATTCAATACAGTGAATTTACATAGTTGGTGTTGCTACTCACATTAGTTAATGCTCTGCACATAAATGTCATTAATGTTGTGTTTATTTACTATTTCATGTCAAAAAACTTGTGATGTCAACTTCTTCCAAATCCCAACAGGCAGCATGTTGGGCAGCTCTCTGTTTGTCCTCTGCAGCGCTGCAGCACTTCTCCTCTTCAAGGTGGAATGTTATGTATCCTTAAGCTTTTTATGGTGGCTTTTAATTCGTGGTGTGTGGGACTCAAGTCGGTCTTTATGAAACATCTGTGTCAGCGCAGGTGGAAGGACAGAACCACGTGTAGCCCAAGAGAAATGTGATGTGGTTTCATGATGTTCTTACTCACATTTAATGAAACGCTGCTTCAGTTTGAGAAAGAGCAGAGTTTGTTGTGGTTGTATTCGGGCGTGAAGGGCGTACGAGAGATTCTGATTATCCCTCCATTATACACTCATTGATAAAGTCCTCTTCTAAAGCCGGGTGTGATAAGAGATCCCTTAAAATCAATAATGGTGATTCTACAAAAAGTGACACCGGTGATGCATAAAACATGTTTATGCAAAACGAGCCACTGAGGAAATGCAGACCGCTTGCAGACTCCTGAGGCTGAAATCATTCTGGTGACTTTGCAGCTGTAAAAAACTGGAGCTCATGAATGTGACACACACAGGAAAACATATTTCAGCTGCAATTATAAGTTATATTTTCTCTGCCCCTGATAAACAGCTTGAATTCTGGGGCCATTGACATTCACACACTGCACTCACCTTCAATGCTGCCTGTGAGTTGAGACATAAGGACACAGATTGAGGAGTAATAGGCTTCATAACACTCCACAGTTTGCCTCCATGGGAGTGTTTGACTTTTCAGCCCGTCGCTGTGTTAACTCCCCCCCCACACCACCCACATACCAGGTGTTCTATTGCCCTGCTGAGGCATTTTATGGCATCAGCACTTCTCAGATACTTTTTTTTCTTCGCCCATCATCTGCTCCATCCTCCTCGTCTCGTTGAGGTGAAAATTCGCACACTTGCAATCACGGAGCCAGGATACACAATGAACACTGTACAAAAATAACAACCCCCCACCTCCCTGGCCCCCCCTCTGAGTCTTAGTCAGTTTCTTGTTATATTTCATGCCACACGTCTCCCCTGCTGTCACTCCGGTGAGCTTCTCTGCCTCCTGCTCTCCCTGCAACTCACAGCTTTAGTTTTAATTAACCTGTTGCTTGTCATTATGAAATCCTCCATGTGTCCCCAACAGACATGTTTGTATTGTTATCGTCTTAGATACTTTTATTTAGTAGATAGTCCAAAGTCCAAAAGAAATCTGCAACCATCTTATCCATCAACCAATTCATCAAATCTCTGTCTGTCTGTATGTGTCTCACGTATCTCGAGGAGCGTTCATCTAATCAACTTCACACGAGGCATTTATATTGTTAAGGGCCCAAGGAAGTGCACAGTCCAATTTTGTGCAATTTGGATGGAGGCTCTATCAATAAACTTTGAATTAGGCGAGCATAGCTCTGGAGCAGTGCCGACTGGGACTCATCAGCGTAAGTGGCGATTACTGTCGGGTCATTTTTACACTTTCAGAAATACAATCCTCCAACAAGCATCACGACAGGACAAGCAAAGTGCAAAGGGCAAGTTTGCAAAGATGAATACAGACTAATATCTTTATAGCGTTTAGCGTTTCATCAACAGGTAAAAATTGCACGTTTGGTTTAAGCTGAGATCAAAAGTTAAAGAGGCAGACACCATGATGTCCACTATAAAGGACAGTGGATTTCAAACAGTGTGATTTTATTCCTCCTTTAAAATGATTTTCACCCCTAAACTTGATGTTGTCTTTAAGGACGTGGGTATTGTGAAAGAATCTGTGCTACTGAACTGTAACAGTGTGATTGTATTCCTCGGTATTCACTCGTCATCTTCTGGGGCTTACTCTGAAAAGGTCTCCTGGTGGATCCTAATCAAACGTTTAGAGACACCTTCGTCTGTCTCTCTCTTGTTTCACTCCCCTCTCTCTCCTCACTTTCCTCCCTCGCTCCTCCATCCCTGCGTCCTCCCTCTATCCTGACACTGATTAGAAGCGAAGAGACAAATTAATCAGGGGAGCACCGGTTTGCCAGCTCCCTCTGACAGAGGACATCCACAGAATTTTTAAAGGGAAATGCGACGTCAACTTCCATCAATGCTGAAGCGGCCGGGGCTCTGTGTGTGTGTGTGTGTGTGTGTGTGTGTGTGTGTGTGTGTGTGAAACAACGGGTAGGAGCAGTGCAGGGCCCATGCATAATCACCTTATTATATCCCTGTGAATGGAATGGTGAATTGATCTGATTAGAGGTTGGATGAGAAGAGAAGGCAACGGGAGAGGTCTGGCATGTCGAGCAGCTTCCCCCTGAAAGAGGAGGAAAGAGGAGAGAAGGGAGCGGGGGGTGGGGGGGGGGAAGGAGAGCGGCACAGGATGATGAGGAGAAAGGGTGATGACGAAGAGTAATGGAGAGAGAGGAAGGTGGAAAGAGAGGATGAGGAGAGGGGAGGCTAATGGAGGAGGATGGAAGAGAAGGAAGGAGAGAGGAGGAACAGTGAAACTAAGTTTAACAAAACATTCTCATCTGAGGTCCATCCATCGATTCACATGGTCTGAAAGTACTGAAGCATTTTGTTTGTAATAGAAATAAATTTGTTCTACCACATGATGTGTATTTCATATTTTTATGACAACAATCTCACATCGATTGGAAGCGTTTATCACATTCATATTTCATTCTAAACAAATTTAATCAAAATCCAGTCTGATATTGGCCCATTTTGATGACTTGGGGATCAGCGCTAGAATTTTAGATTAAGTTTGAACGATGCTTGGTTGCACAACGGTTTTTACAGCAGGCTACATAAAGATGGACGACACATCTCCACCTCCTCTTTTTGCATAAAAATCATATCATTCACCAGAGTCTGCACAGTGGTGACTGTAGAGTGGAGCCACGTTATCGAGATCCCACGTTTCGCATAGTTTTTAAAAGCTTTTACACATGAAAACATCAATGTATGAAAAAGCTTCCTAAAATGTATGACTTATTTATGACCTTTGGCCTTTTTTTATTAATACACATGATCTGTCAACTAACATGGAGGAGACAGGGTTTATGATGTATAGTGTAACAAGCCACTCTATGATAATATGGCTTCCCTTGTAAGGATTCTATAGTTTGACTCCATTGGGTCATTAAGGAATCTGCACAGCACTTGTCCACAGAGCTGAGAAGAGTTTGATCCCATTCCGTCTTCAAGTTGATCTATGAAGTTGTTGAACTCGAGGAAGAAACTTGTGAATTCAGCGTCTTTACACAAAGTTACTGTTGGATGTGTGAAACTCATCCGGTGCTTTGCTGAGACACTGAGTCGACAACTCTCCACCGACCGCCTCTCACGCCCCTCGCTCCTGTTTTCCCTGGATTCACCACAGACGAGATCGACCGGTCAGCGATTCTCCGGGAGGCTCGGCAGTAGATCATAATTAGAGCCAATCAAAAAGCAGCGTACGGCCTGTTACTTCCTGCCAGGCGGCTAGTTAGTCCATCTGGTCGTACGTAGGGCCGCCGGGGCGCCGCTAACCCCCCGTCACCACGGCTGAGAGGTCACTCTCATTTAATGGGGAAGAACTTCAATGCATTTCTTGGCAGCAGATTTAACACATGCACGGGTACATGACGCCAAGCTTCAACAGTGTGTGTGTGTGTGTGTGTGTGTGTGTGTGTGTGTGTGTGTGTGTGTCAGTGTGTGTGTGTTTAATATACTTTTGTTATATCAAACAAATGCATTTTCCATCTTGTACGTTTGTGTTCATTACAAATCTGAATTAAAGATCTAGCTGAATCGGTGTATTGAGCAGTGAGTGACTGCCTGAGACTTGTGGAAGTAACTGATGACACTTACCCCCCCCTCATCTCTACCTCACCTCCTTCCCCTTGCAGCCGTCCTTCCATTTATCTCTCCTCCCTCCCCCTCTCCCTTCCTTTGTTTCAATCCTCTCTGTCTCTGTCTGCCCTCCTCTCTTCGCCCACTCTTCTCCATTCCACCTCTCCTCCTCTCAGGCCATTCCCTCCTTTGCAAATAATTGCCTTCCTCACTGACTCATCTTCCTCCCATTTATCTGCTGTCTCCTTATCTTTGTGATTACCGCTCGGCAAATCAGGTTCCTCCATCCCTCCACACCTCCCTGCAACTTCTTGTTCTCCTGCAGTTGTACGGCCTTCAGCGTTCTATCAGGTACATCAGAGCTTCTGCCTTACTGTTACTGTGTAATGAATGTACGATACTGTGATTAGAATATATCACATAACCCCCCCCCCAGGGAAGATCCTTTTTATATTATTGTGATTGTCAGGATTATGAGGATTTTGGCAGTTGAATACATATTTAACAGATCTTTCATCATGTGCTCTTTCAAGTGTAGATGAAGCAGAACCATATTCATCCTCATGAGAACAAGAACTCCACGCTGACCTTGTTCCTCAGACATATACGTGTATTTAATTAACTCTGTAGTTTGAAAAGAACAGTTCAGCCGGATGATATTGTAGAAGAGGTGAGGCCCTAACGGGACACAGCAACATGGGGGAGCTTGTTTTTGTATTCTTAAGTAAAACAAAGTAGATAAATAATAACTTCTAAATTTAGTCTTTCTCTAAATGGGTTGCTCTGACTTTGAAAAACCACAAACTGAACACAGATCATTTCAAAAGTGGGACATCAGCTGTGCCATGAGATTTGAATTTGAGTCCCTATGCGTCTAAAAGCTCTTTGAGCTGAAAGTGTAAATTAACATTAATCTAGAAAGGCCAAGTCTCCAGTTATGAGCTGCAGGTAAACATCTGTCTCTAGTTCCAGCTGTGGTGCTAATGAGGAAATCCTAGCATGAACACCATGAGTCCTGTTTCAATCAACACGGCCCCAGAGCACTGACTCTGGAAACTCTGGGGATTATGAGACAACTGGTGAATAATCTGTTAAAATTTGATCTTATTATCTGATTGTGATAATGTGCCGTGACTAAGTTAAAATACGAGGAGTTGCTCTCAGCCTTGAGATCTTGTATTCACACTTCAACACATGTTTCTTCTTGGGTTGACTCACACAGACACAAGCTTTGTCCATGTTACATTCACCAGCCTGAAGGACACTGAGCATCGTATCCTGGAGATTCACGAGAGATGAAAGCCGGGCGGACAAATACCTGAAGGTCTCTTGAGAGAAGACAAACCGCGAGTGAGATACATGCATTTCATTTTCAAAGTGCAATTGTGACAAGTAAAGTTTTTAAATTAACTCGATACCTCCTAGCATGAAGCACAGTTTGATACAAATACATTTCCATATGTGCATATTTCTAACACACAGATGGTTGTTTGACAGTGTTCTGCACTACTTTCCTGACACAGCACTATTCAAGGTTATGGTAATGGAGGTGGTGGAAGTTGCTCGGGATGCAAACCATAATCATGGAGTTTGAAATATGGCTGGAGGAGCATCATCTCATCTCGCACTAGCTTTTCTAAAAACTCCATTAAGATGTATAGAAGGTGGGGGGGTCATGAATACACACATTGAATCAGGAAACACACACGTTCATGCATATTGTGTCTTATTTTCCATGCACCCTCTCTTATTCTAAACGAACCTTGAGGGATGAATGTGGTGGCCGAGTGTTTTGGGAAAGGTCATCTGACTTACCGGGGAAAACAGAGACAGAGAACACAACTTTAAAGGTTAAAATTGATTTTGGCAACAAGATTTCCATTTAATCAACCTCCTTAACCGATGCAACCTCGATAAAGATCAGTAACACTGTCCCAAATCTCTGCCCATTCATCACGAGCCTCTGCAGAAGTCAGATTGTCTGTAACAAAGCTCCCTGCTGTCTGTGTGTGTGACGGTTCTGGCATTTGCCTTCTCCTGGAAATCAGAAGCACGGCTACTGTCCAGCAGACGGCCAGAGATCTACATCCCGTCTGCGGATGCTGTGTGTCTGTGGCTCCCTTTGTTAGCCAAGGAGGGAGTGTGGGTGTGTGTGTGTGTGTGTTTGTTTTCAGGGGGGTCATTCAATCATAAGTTGTTGTCTGTGTAAATGTCAATTGCTGACTATGGAAAGAGACCAACAGTGAGGTTATGTATCTGAAAACTAATTGGATGAAAAACTAAATTTGACTGTTTGAATGCAGAGACGATTGGTGTGTGTGTAACTGTGTGTGTATAACTTTGTGTGTGTGTGTGTGTGTGTGTGTGTGTGTGTGTGTGTGTGTGTGCATGTGTGAAGAGTTTGTACATGCAGAGAAGCGTTTGTACATGCACCAGCCCATTCATGAATAAAGATTTGCTCGGAGGGCAGCAGCTGCTGTTCACACGCTCTGTAGTCAGATTGGTTAGTGGCTGTCTCTAATTATAATCCATTTAAAAACTGCTGCTTACATTTCAATTTGGTTTTGATTCGATCACTTCATTCCGGGTTTGAAGCTGCGTAAAAACACCGGTCATGTTTATTCTCTTTCATTGGAGCGTTGTCTTTAACGGAGAGAACTAAAAATAAATCCAAACTTTGTTGTAATATACAATGTGACAAAATATGAGCAAACTTCATGTTGACGTGCTCTTGATTTGAGGCACAATTTCCGATATTAGTCTTAAAGTATTGGCTTATAACAGGAGAGCTGTGATTATGAGTCATTGCTCGATCAAGCCGGATGTTTTCAAGGTTGTTCCGGGGGAGAACGAGAAAAAATGAGAAGAAAACATGTTGAACCTCAAGAGGATCACATCAAAAGATAAAAGCCCATTTTTCAGGGGAATTTAACTAAAATTGTGTAAGTAAAAAAGAAATGAGGCTAAAAACCAGTGAGACTGAACGACCTCCTGACTCTCAAGGATCAGAACCCAAAGACAAACCTCTTGATCTATGTCCCAACAAAAGACTGCAAATAAAGATGGATGACAGGACGGCTCCCGAAAAAGTACCTTGATCGCCCCCTGGTGGATACAGTTCCTGGTCATAATGGAGGAGACCGCACCAGTAACGCAGCCTCCTGCACTGTTGGGCTGTTTCAGGTGTGGGTGTGTCGAAGAACTGAGGGCCCGCCCCCTGATGATGATGGATCTGCTACTGGAGGGATGTATGCAAATAGACGGTATTGACTTACCACTGCGACACAGACTTAAATATGCAGAAGGGAAATCAATGTTGTCTCTAATTTATCAGCTGTATCGAGTATTAATCTATAGCTTACAACGGAAAGTGAAACGTGAACGAATGGATGAACAGTGACAAACACTTTTTAGATGATGTATAGAGGATTTATGCAATGATATGTTTTGTTCCATATTTGAATTCACATCTATGATCAATAGAAAAAACTTTTTTTGCATAATACAAGCTATACCTGGAACCACCAAGTTTCACTTTTTGGAAGAATGGTGATAATTTAGATTAATTTCATTCCCCCAATTGAAAAAAAGCCATGTATAGATTCAAACTTTAAGAAAAAGGGACTTTTATTGATCAAAAAGCTCATTTTGTTGCTGTTATATAGAAAAAGGTTTCTGCTCTCCTCATCGGGGGGGATAGTTTGTAGTGTCCTGCCAACTTGGGCTATCTTTAATTTAAATGGAAATGAGACACTGGTCCTTATAGATTGAAGATCAGGTCCCTGATCATTGCTCGATCAGCCTCTCCTCTACCGTGCGTGTGTGTGTGTGTGTGTGTGTGTGTGTGTGTGTGTGTGTGTGTGTGCCTATGAGTGTTTTTATTTTTTGAGAGTGGGAAATCTTTGAAGCTGCGGATGCTCATGCACGTCTACTCTCATATTTCAGATCAGATTCTGGCTCGAAACAGACACAGATGATCTGGAGCAGTCAGCAAGTCCGATCAGTTATATTGGGTTAATTTAGATGAAGTTAATTAGATGGTTAAACATATTCGTAGCCCCCACGCTGGTGAGAAGACGAGGCGACGCTCAGGAAACTGAGAGAGTTTCGGTGGAAGGTTTCTGGCTTCGGTTTTCAGTCGCAGCCTCTTTTGTGTTTTGACTTAAAATAGAAGCTTTCAAAACTTTAACCACGTGCAAAAGGTTTTCTGGCAGGAATCCTCCGAGGCGAACGTTTCCCATGTGCTCATACTCAGCAGGCCTCCTGGAATTCAGCCAATCAGCAAGAAGCATGAGCCAGGGCATGTTTTTATACCAAGTGTGTGACTGGGAAGTGGATGTAAAGGGAGAGAATGTGTCCATGTGCATTGTTCAGAACTTGATCCAAAATGTGTGTGTCTTTTTGTGTGTGTGTGTGTGTGTGTGTGTGTAGTCATAACTCATGGCTCCCTAGTGGAGACACAATCAAGACCCCACAACAAACAGTATCGAGTTTTTAGGGTTTAACGTTGGTTGATTGGAAGCTTGAGTTCACTGGGGAATGTCTGTCAATCAGTGTGACGTCCTTTCAAGTGAAGAAAACAAATAGTGTGTGTGTGCGTGTGTGCAGAATGAAGAGTTGTTATAATTTTTTGTGCATTAGTAATAAATACAAATTGCACTTTTCAGTAAGACGACCAAACTGTTGTCTTTAAGTGATAGATGAACATCTGTAGTATTTAAAAATAGAGGAATACTTGACATTTTTTAGGACGTGAACATGTTTCCTCTGCATGTCAGGGATGAAAGTGAAGTTATTTTTATTTACAGCAGTGCCACCACTGTTAACAGGCTGTCGTACATCTGTTCCCGGGAACACTCCCCTTTTCTCCCAGGTGGAGCTAAAGGTGTAAGAAACACAGATGGAGTTTACCTGCCACAGGGAGCCACAGATAAAAAACATGTCAGCCCTGAAATGTAACATGATGAAAAACAAGTCACTGAGATTTGCAGAACGTCGATCGTTTGGCCGCTCGATGCTGAGTTTGCAAGAATGAAAAAGACCGGAGTCTATTTTAATGCTGTTTATGAATTATCAAGGTTCAGAGAAAGGAATGACAATGTTTGAATAAAGGTGTGTGTGTGTGTTTGTGTTGTTTGTGTTGTTTGTGTCAACTCTAAAGCAAGATCTGGCCTCTAGTGCAGCTAATAAACTGTATTATATAGTCTCTTAGTCAATCAGCACCCCTGTAGTCAAACTGTATCAGATAACATTAATTGCAATAACTTATATTTGTCTTCTATAAGCTCTGTTCTGATTTTCTACATGCATACAGAGAAAGCCTGAGGTAGGAAGAGCAAACCTCCTTGTACCCTATGAGCTTTTAATGAAAGTGAGTCTGGGAGAGGAGGAACTAAAAGACCAGTGGTACAGAACAGACATCACTGACATCACAAGCCGTTGATTAGGTCAGATTCTGTATTAAAAGGAAGAGATGACCTGGAGGTGGGTTGCACCAAGTTTTTCAGTGGAAGCAGGAGCAGTAGCCTACAGGGTCGAGCAACTTAAACGGAGCGCACAATATGAGCTCTCAACCAAATGCATTGGACTGGGTCAGCTGACGTACTGGATCGGAGCTGAACTGCACATCGTGACCGGCCTGATGCCTTGCTCAATATGTGTGGTAGCAGAAGAACTGTAGCTATGTCACAATTGAGGGAAGGAGTTGACCACGAAAACCTAACGAAAACAGAAGCTCTCTCTGTTTTGCATCAGCAGTTCGATCATTCTCACCATTGCATCGTTAGCTAATTTGAGATACTGAACCAGTAACTATATGTGTGTGTGTCTGTACAGCTAGCTCATTAGCTCATTAGCTTCATTACATGTGTGCGCAATGAATCTTGGGAAACGATGGCCCATGAAGGGTCCACTCAACGTCCCGTGCTCCAGAATTGAAGAACCCATTTGAAGGAGTCTTAAAACTGGAGTAGCTTGTCAAATGCAGTCTTGAAAGGATGCAATGAATGAGTGAGGTTACATGTTCTAACAGCTTTGCAGGATTTAAAGAAAAAAGCTATAATCAATATAATAATTATGTGTGCAGTTTAATAGGTGCTGTGTTAGAAGCCTTTTTAAGAAAACATGATTTTTTTTTGGCAGTTTAATTTCACTTGGAGTAAAACATGCTGCTGTGCGAATGCATCAATAACCATTTGCTTCCCACTGGTGTTTCAGCCTCTCTCTTCGGGGCCATTTAGTGGCAGCTACTTTAAATTCATTCATTGTTGGTATTTGGTTCGAGATCAGTGGGAGGGAACATAATGCAACTGGAACAAAACACACAAAAAACACAAAAACAGGAAAATAAGTGAGCCGCTAATGTAACCAAGTGACTCAGTGTCTTTGTTATTCTCGAACAGTTCCCTCGACAGACCCCTGCACCGCCCTGAGTGAGTGCACCGGCTGGATCAATAGCACAGCACTGAATCCCAACCTGATGCAAAACATGACATCTTCTACTTTAAGAATAACACACGACAATATATAACATCTCTCTGACTCGTCACAGGATTTAAAACGGACAAACAATCCACAGTGTTGAGTCCTGCTTTGCTGCTGAATCGGAGCAGGAAGTTGCTCTTTAGAACTTCCTTGAAATTGGGGGAGGAGCCTGACAGAGAGCTTGAGGACACAGTATGCCCGCCTACACCTGCGAGCTGCACCTATTGGTCAGTCCTAGCTGTCAGTCAATCACTACACGGCCAGATGCATGTTGCGCTTTATGATCTAGTTTGCTCTAAATGGAACAATAACTAACAAAGTGAAAATTATGATGTATTGAAGAAGACTTCAAACTAGCGACTGAGACAATAAAGTCCGTATGAAAATGTTTACTGACGTTATACATCAAGGGATAAGTCGAGTCGTTTCCTCGTAGACTTCTTCTTGCAACCGATGCAGTCGCCCTCTGCTGGTCATTGGACAGAATACAGCTTTCAGTCACCTCCGCCTTGGCTTCACTTTCAAGACCCACAGTACGTTCAGTTTTATACAGCCTTTGTCAACAATGCACATTATAACTAATGGAATTAACAATATGAGGGATGAGGTTATATAGAGCAAATGAAATACCCCACTCACGCTGTATATTAGTTCACTGTGTTCATATATTCTGAGCATGACTGTCAGTGAGAATGATGGTGTCTCGCTCTTCCCTCTTTCCATTATTGGATTTAAACACATTTAAATCTGGTCTACAAGTTTATTCACCGGAAGGCAATAAAAAGTTATTTTTACATTAGTCCAGTTACGGTGCATCAGCGGGCACAGCCAAAATAAAATCAATCAATAACAGCCTTTGTGTCAGAGAAGCCGTGATCGATGGGTTACGCCACAGGGAGGCTATTTATTAAAAGAAGCAATTAACTGTGAAGGCATTTTTCCTCTGAAAAGTTGAAATAGTTTGCATACTCGATATCAGCAACACAAACGCATGTTCATACAACACAATGTGCAAATACAGGAACATGCAGAGTTCCTGCAGTCACCTCCTTTCTCACGTTCACACTCTACATGCACAGCACCCAACCAACACAACGCCCCTGATCACTTCCCGATGCTTTGGTCTATAAATAACACGCCTCTGTCTGCACATGCCATTCTGTGGTTGCACCACAATCTGCAAGCGACTAACTGTGAATGAAGCACTTGATCTAATTTTGGATCGTAGCCCTGAAGAGGATGAAAATATCAAACCTGAAGTAATCGAGGAGAAGGAAGCCTGCTGGGGGGAAAAGAAGAAGAGGAACATGATTAATGTGATCCAGATTCTGAAGAACCATCAGGCGAGGAGGCACATGACAGAGCTGAAGCAGTTGGTGCATTAATTAATTAGGCAGTTGAACTAATTTTGCCTGAAAAACACCAAATAAAACATTTCTCAGTTGTGAAGATTTGCTTCTTTTCGCTGTCTCCTATGAAAGTAAAGAAAGCACATTTTGGTTTTGGACTGTCGGTCGGACAAAGACATCTAATGAGCATTTTGTCAAAATCAAAAGAGAGAGGGCAGATTAATTGAAAATGTGCACATAAGGGTAATTGTTGTGTGAGCCCTGTGTGTGTGTGTGTTGTTTAGCCCCGTGTGAACTGCATCAGCACAAAACCTCTGCAGGAGCATTTCAAGGGACTTTGGGAGCCCCGGGCCAAAGGGACCAGGAGGCCACCAAACCAAAATAGCCCTTACTGTGGACTAATGTAATCAACCATTCTCAGGGGCCCCTGCTCAGCTTGGGGCACCGAGCTATTGCCAGATTTGCAAAACAACAAGCTGTGTGTCTGTGGAGTGATGAATGAAAGAAATACAATAGTGTCACCAGATACTACGACCTTAATGGTAATCGGTTATGATCATGTTCATATAATTGATTGATAATTCTGTGTGTGGAATACAATCAATTCACAGTACATATCTTGTTCTTGTGTTTCACACTGTATATATATATACTTTTTTATTCCATTCATATTTTCTATACTTTTTATATTTATTTACACGTCAAGGTCCAGTGTGCAAGATTTAGGGGAAATTGGTAGAAATTGGATATAAAATAATAATAGTGTGTTTCATCTTAATTGTACAAATTGTTGTTTTCTTTACCCTAGAATGGGAGTTTCATTTTTAAATACTTTATAATAACATCATGAGCGGCTCCTCTCTACAGAGGGGCCATGTTTTTACAGTCGTTCAAACTGGACAAACTTTACACCTTTTTAAGTTTCTATGACAACTGAAGGCTACCACAGGTTCTCTTTCATGTTTGGAAGGGGAGGGTGAGGGGAGGGGTATTCAGCTGCAACATGAAACCTCACCACTAGATGTCACTAAATTATACACACTGAACCTTTAAGTATTATTATCCTTACACCTAAGTAGTGCATGTTACCTGTTACTACTTACTGATGCTCGTTTTTGACTCTTGCTGCTTTAATATCGCAAAAATCCCCATTGTGGGACTAATAAAGGATTAACTTATATTATCTTATCTTATCTTAATGACTGTACAGGTGAAGTTACAGCTCAGGGACAACTTGCATGTGTCTACCTCCTCAGGGACCAGATGGGCTGTTCCATGTGGACCGTCCCGTAGCTCTTCAGCCTCATGTCTCCCTCACCGTGAAGGTTTCATTTATTTATCTGTCAGCGTTTCGCTGCGTTGGTTCCTCCACCTCCGAAGGTCGATCCACCGGCTCTCTGTCTCCTCCCATCGCCCTCGTCCCCCTGCTGCCGTGCGCGGCCACACCTGCAGCAGACCGTAGAGACGCTGTGGAGGAGAGAGGACGCCCGGACACATCCAGCAGCTCGCCCCGCTCCTCTCTGGACCCTGTGGTGTGTGAGTGAGGATCAATGCACGGGAGACAAACAGCGACCGGAGGCTGGGACACTTTGAAACATGAGGATTAACGTGAAAGAGGAGGAAGAGGAGGAAGAGGAGCTAGAGGCGCAGAGACCGACACCGAGGAGCGCGCACAGGTACGAGAGGTTCCTTCGAAACAACACAAGACACTGTGGCAACTTTTTATCACCAGACGTCTTCATTCCATTAGAGACTTGTGTTTATTATCATGAATTATAAATTATGCTTTGACCTTGATTCCATCAGTTACTCATCTTATCGCGCAGAATTTGTATTAACAAAAATTCATAACAGACATAAGCACTTGATAATATAATATAGATAAGCTTTAAAAAACAAAGCAGAATCTTCCCTGTTCATGTATACATATATATTGTATTTGGTAATCAATAACCTATAGTGAGTTTATTCTCATCTTGTATCACTTGTATGATAAATCTGTGCCTGGATCCCTGCAGATATTTAAAAGATGATATATTATAGTCAAAAAGAGGCTGCATCTGTAAATCATCTCTGGAATAGCTCATGTATTTATGTACTCGCGATAATGCCAATTTCCTTATTTATCTTATTTCCTGTAATCCAGTGTAAATGCATGCTGACACTGAAGATCTTTTAATTTCAAGAGAACACAAGATAACATGAGTTTGTCCTTCACGAGGAAATCTACTGTGTAAAAAGGAAATAGTGCACACTCAGTGGGGTATGGATAGTAAATAAGTAAAATCATACAATATAAAGCAGGATGAACTATACAAGATAGAAATGTGTACAACATGTACACAGTAAAACAGTAATGCCTACATATGAATAAAATAGATTTCTCATACTTTCTTTTCACTCCTCTCACAGAAGACAGATATGACTTCACTCTTAAGCCAAATCCCACGTTGTGTTTCTTTATGTGACCTTATCATTCTCCTCTCATGATCTCCACAGTCATCCTGCCTCACTGAAAAGCAGCCTTTGTTGATTGTGGGGAATTTCTGTACTGCTCAGCTACAATAAATATTAATAGACTTTTAAAATCGGTTCTTTTCGACCACAAACTGTGCGATGTCCTTCTACCTGTAACTGAATATTAAATCATTATGGAAACAAGCAAGCCCGCTCACACTCAGGGGAATTGACCTCTAAACACGTCTCCATTTAATGAGTTTAATTGCGACTTCTAGGAGAAAATTACTACATGTATAAATTATAGGACTCTAAGTGGTTCCCCTATTTCTCAAAAAGCAATATAGTGTTTCTGTTTTCAGGAACTTCCCAAAATAAATGAACAAACACTTTTTTTCGCCTTAATGAACAGGGAAGTAAAACATGTTATCACTGGATCACACCCTGACCTTTGCACTCGTGGGACGGCCCTCAGGCGCCACTGGCGGGCACCGTAACACTGAAGGCCTCAGATGCACTGTAGATCATCAATTCATAGGGTTACTGTCATGTGCTCCGAGGTCAGAATTTGCTGCATTGTGGAAAATCCATAAACCAGATAGAGGGGAAGTGTTGTTGACGCCGCTTTCAAGTTATCGGATCAATCCACCGTCCAGGCGTGACCCGGCTGTGCCACTTTGCTCATATAGATGTGCAGCGGCCGTAATCTACCGACCTGAGAGGGATCAGGAAGCAGGGTTCACGCCGTTAGTCACGCTATATACCGAAAACCACTTTAAAGATCTTCCGAGAAGGAGACTTAACACTTAAAAACAACTCAGGCCGAAAACAACATGTGATAGGCCTCATTAGGGAAAGAGCCTGAAGTCCACACAAAGCGCTGGATGAAAGAACAGGAGGAAAACAACGTGAGCCGCTGATTGAGTCTGTGGATGACCTGCAGAGTGGAGGGGTTATATGAGAGCTGTGTGTAGGTGAGCGGTGTGTGTGTGTGTGTGTGTGTGTGTCTGTGTATGTGTGTGTGACATCGATGCCAGACAGAGTGGAGCAGAGAGTAGGCCAGAATCTTAAATATCCCCAAGAGGCATTTTGTTTCACAGTCAGCAGATACTCAGAGTCAGGCATGTAGTGTGTCATCAATAGCTGCTGTGGCGAGTGAGACCACCTCGGTCCCTCGACGTATAATACACTCGCCCATCAGCATAATCAATTCAATAAACAGTCAAGAGAGTGGGTGTAGGACACAGACGTTTGTGTGTCAGGGGAAGTGTCCTGTCCCCTGTCTCATAGCTCTAAGATTTGTGCACCTGTGCTGTCCTAAACGCTTCCTCCGGCTTGTTCATATGTTCAGACAAACAATGCTGACAATGCTGAAGTTCATCCAGCCATCCATTATCTATACCGAATATCCATTGAAGGTATGGTTGGGGGGTTGGGGAACATCTGAGCTGGCATTGGGCGAGAGGCGGGGTGCACCTTGAACACGTCGACAGTGGATCGCAGGGAAATGCTCAAGTTTATTACCATTTTCACCATCTTTCACCAACTTAACACAAAGTGGCTGTGCATATGTGTTTCTATGGACTTTCTCCACCTGGCTGCTGTAAACAAATTCACGTGATCTAGGCAGCAGGGTTGATCCATGTGTGAAAGGCAAACTAAGGGTTAACTCTATCTTACTAACTCTTTAACTGGACTGGTGCATTTTGTTGCCGGTGGCCAGAGGCAGGCTAAATGTTTCCCAGGCTTTATAGTTCTCGTGCTGAGCTAATCTACCTGGCTGCTGGCGGCTCTAGCTCCAAGCTTCAGTCCACAGAGAGAGACAGGTATCAGTCTTCTCATCCAACTCTCGGCAAGAAGGCGATTGAGCGTTTTCCCTAAAAAGGTTCCATATCATCCCGTGGGAACCATGAATGTCAAATCTCTGTAAAACTAATGGCAATTCATTCAAGATGTTTCACATAAAACCACAAATGGGAACCTCATGGTGATACAAGAGAATAAAAGACAAGGCCAAGTCCTAGCATATGGCTGGAGTCTGTATGGTCATTGTGTGGAATGGACGATGTAGTTACAATGCATGTAAAGGTTTGAGAAAGTTGTTTATGTTGCCTCGTAGTGTCATTCTACCGTTTGTCAGCATGTTGCATCCCTTGAACTGTTCCCTGCTCTCTTCTTCTTTCTGTGCTCACATATTCTGTGTTTTTAATACGGCCAAATTCCGAGTCAAGCTGTTTACACAAGACAATAAAAGACAAAGAAATGTAATAGTGGGTTAAGCCTGACATTGCATTCCCCACGAAATATCGCAGACTCGTAAAATGTAAACTAGAATGACACTCAATAGAACTCATACCTCCCAACGGGGTCCTTCAATTCAAATCACATTCATACCTCCGCCACCTGATTTGAATCAACACCACAACCTGCTGGGTTATTCCCCGACCTCTCATCAAGGTTTGTGGTATTCTCTCCCAAAGATTTGCGTAAATCTGCTGACAAACAAATAAACAAACCAACAAACAAATGGAGGAGGATTTGTCCCAAAGTTTCCAGATTTGCCGCTTGGTGCTTTTGCAAGATTAAAAAAGTTGCCAGGGTCTGAAAAGTCAAATCGTAGCCACAATGATGCTAAGTTAGCATCATTGTGGCTACCCCCCCACCTGACCAATCAGTCACGGTCTAGATACGTCAGTAGGCTTTTGCTGTTGATCAGCCTAGTTAGTGGGGTTCATCCTCTGGGGAACATGACAAAAATCTATTCGACTAACTGTGGCTCAAAATACCAAAGCACCAGTTCCCTCAGTCTAAATCGCCAGGTTCACCTTGTAGACACTGAGCCCGTCATCTCATTCATTACCATCATTATTTCCACCGTCAAATTAGAATATGCAGAATATCACCTCCGAACCCGCAGAAGGAGGTGATGATGGTTAAAAAATAGAAAAGAGAAGATGGCGCCTCTCTGCCATCGTTAACGCGAATAAGGGGACGGGGACGACACCAGCATGTTAATTGGTGATCTGATTAGCGGTTTATTATTGCAGCTGTGCACGACAGAGGAAAGCAAATGCCAGCCAAGAGGTTCGTTCTTTCTTTTTTCGTTATCAGCAGTCGACTCCTCAGGGACGGGGAGGGGACTGAGGGGGGGGGGACGGGTTATCACACGGCCGAGTCATAATGCATATCATTCACTTCATTTCCTCAAACTTCAAAAAGACACACACATAAAAAAAAGAGAACTAGAAGCGTTTCTTTGCTCTGGTTTGGTAATGGAGAGTGTTTGACAGAAGCAGAACTATTCCATTTTCTGAATTGGCCGCAGCATCTAAGAGCCTCATTTGGCTCCTGCTGCAGACCAGTGGCTGAGAAAGATCCACAGCCTGTGTTGAAGTGAAGTGAACTGGTCTGGGTTACGTGTTCGTCAGCAGCAGCGTGGGTCACCACCGGGAGGAGGAAGCTCTCTTCATAAAGAGGGAAGTGCCATATGTCATAGTTGAAAGTTTAGTTTAAAAAGATTTTCTGTGCATTTGTGTTTTGATTATTTTGGCCTGTATTGTCAACCTGTGTTTGTGTTGGGGGGGGGCAACAAAACGTACCCAGGCTGATCTGATGAATATGGCGTATTCTGGGAATGGTGGAAAGACAATACAACAGGGAACGAAGGGGTAATAACATCTCCCAGTGTAAACACAGGTGTGGCAGACACTGTATATGTATGTGCTCGCGTACATTCTGCCACAAGACCTGGAGCAAGAGGGGTGGCACATACCAGTAATCCACACTCCTACCTCATAAGAGTTCAGCTGGAAAAAGTAGCTTCGGTGGAGAAACAGAGGAGAAGAGGAGCAGAGGTAAGACAGGAAGGAAGGTGTGGAGGGCTGATATGAGGAAGGATAGGAGAGTAAATAGATAGTGGGTGTGGGTTTGTGTGTAAGTGTGTGTGTGTGTCTGTGTGTGTGTGTGTGTGGATAAGATGTAAGACATGTCCTGGCCAGTCGTGCCAGTCGGGGGTGATGCATTGTTGTAAACTGAGAAATGAGCTCTCCCAGAGATGGTGGGATTAAACCATCTCACAGGAACCAGACAGCCAGAGGGACAACTGATACGGGGAGAGGGTCTGTCTGAGTCTCCGGAGGCGTCAATGACCGCTGACGATAAGAGGAGTCTCCAGCCAAGTTTGCATTAAGCATTCTAAGAAACCCAAGATGACCAAGCAACCCTGATGCAGACAAATATCCTCCTATGAGGACAATGGACATCTCTACAAAACAGTTCGGACATAATCCACCGACAAACTAATATTTCCATTTCTCCAGCCACGGTCAAAAAGGAAATGACTTCTTTGTGAAATGGCAACAGCTGCGACTCCTAACTGATGCACGGGCTCGTCCGTGCATCCCCTCCCTTCTTTACGTGACTCACTTTGATGAAGCATGTAAATCTTCACGATAATCACACGGTTGCATCTTTTAAGATTCAAACACAACGATGCATTTGCTGTTGGACGAATAGAGGCTGGAACAGAGCAACCAAGGACTAAACAGATAAGCCCGGCTAAGGTGAGCCGCAGGGCGAGTTCGTACAGTACAGTATGTGCTGCTGATGTAGAGGTCTCTCTCTCTCTCTCTCTCTCTCTCTCTCTCTCTCTCTCCTCTCTCTCTCTCTCTCTCTCTCTCTCTCTCTCTCTCTCTCTCTCTCTCTCTCAGGTTTTGCTTGTGATCCCAGGCACAGAGCGAGGGCAGTAAACACTGACTCGACCATTGTCTCCTCACAGCCCCTAAGCAGTGTGAGGCTCTCTGGTTGCCTCGGCTGCCCATTGTGACCCGTAGAGGAGAAAGACAGATCCGGCTTGTCTGGATAACGACCCATTCAGCATCATTTCTCTCTTTGCCACAGTAGAAAGCCTCAGAACAACAGTGAAGGCTCAGCACTATCCCGACCTCCCCAGCCTCTTCCCTGCATCCTCTGCCCACCTCATCGCTTACCGCCCTCTCTATCGGGCCCGTCCCTCTCCTTCACCCGAGCTTCAGCCCTCAGCCTCTGCCCCGTCCCGAGTCCCAGATGACAGCCATTACCCTCCCTCACTGAACCAGCCTCCTTTCCACTCCCTCCAGTCCCCGTGGCGCTTGGCACCAGTGCCCATAACACAGACAGATGGAGCCAACCCCGACCCCTCTCCTTGCCCGTGGGGACGCGAAGGGAACCAACCCACGCTAGAGGAGAGGAGAAGGGGTGATGACAGGAAGGAGAAAAGAGGAGAGTATTGCATTGTCACCACGGAAACTCATCATCCGGTCTCCCTTGGATTCCCCGTCAGCCGAAGAGAAGGACCTGGGATAGAAAGGCACACAGCGGGAACGTCAACAACAGCAACAACAACAGAAGGACCGTATTTTTTTTGCAGCAAATTGTGCCTGACACATTTTTGCTTTGATATTTTTGGCAGAGAAATCTTATTCCGTCCTGTGTGGACAGAAGAGGCGAACGGTGACAAGAATTCTAAATATGGGAAATATCATTCGAAAGAAACAGGATGTCACGAGAAGACGGATCTAAAAGAGAAACGCACTGAGACGAAACCGGTTCTACACATTCTCAAGTTTTTCTGAAGCCCACAAAAGTTGCATTACAAGCCCTCGCACTTCCCGTTAGCTGTGGCATCTGTGGTCTGATCGAATGACAGCAAGAGAAGCTGAACAGGCTGTCAGAGGTGTCACAAGTTTAAACATGCAGCCGCAGTAAGCAAGCTGCCTGTTTTCATCTTACTTTCTACACCTGCATGAAGCATAAGAAGCTTTTCACAGAGAGTAAAAAGGGAAATATACATGGGACTCAAACCAGGGTCCTTGGGCGTGCAAGTCTACTTCCATCTGAGATGAAACATCTTGGTTGCACCTCTGCTTCCGGATCAGACGTCCACTCGGTGTCATCTCCTCGGACTGAAACACTGCACCTGAGTCCCTGCGATTATCACAAGAGGTAATGCTGTTTTCCAGATTTCCAAGCGACCCTGCTGACCGGCATTCTGATTAGACACACAATGCCACACAGCCCAATTTTAAAAGGGACCCACGCATCAACAATAAAAAAACGAGACACTAATGGCTGGTGAAATGAATTCAGCGGGCCGACATAACAGAGGGGGGAATACCGGAGTCCCAGAGCTTCCCAGGTAATTGGAGTGCAGTGTATGTTTTTTCTCGTTTACTCCAAAGCACGGTTCCTCCCGTGACCTTGCAGGGCTGAAAAGTTCCGAGGAGACAGACGCGGCGCGGTAAAGAGAGAGAGAGAGAGAGAGTGCGAATGATGCTCCACGTCCAAGGTTTAACAATTATCTCTGGGATTTTTTCGTCATTACTCTCGGGCGCATTAGCATAACAAAGAATGTTTGGTCTGTTGGCTTCAGCCTGTCGTCAGTCATCTCAGCTTTCAGTGCAGAACTGAGCTTTCCACGATACATTCATCATCCCTGTCACTTAAAAGACTGATGAAATGAGTGGTGATAATAATAACGGGTGATGCTTCCTATAGCTTCTTTATATATAGAAACATTATATTATATTTATATAAGCAGGTATATTACTGTCAAGTCCGCAGGAGTTCTCATTGGCCACCAAACGCTCCCTAATTGGTCCAAATGACAGATAAAGCAAAACAATAATGCATTTTTTTTCTACAGCTTTCTGCAGTAATTTGATTTTCACAGTCAGCCACATCTGAGCTTCTGTATTTCGTGAATATGCAAAGGGAGTAGGAGAAGTGTGAAACTTCACAGCTGAGGTGTGAAGATTCGCCCTTTCACACGATGTACTGAAGGTTTCAGGTGTAAAAGGACTGAAGCGTTTCATCGTTTACAGGATGTCATGCAACGCAAGGTTCATGAAACAAAACTGAATAATTTCTAAAACCTCGAACGATTATTTTTCAAGGTGGCCCAAAGCAGCAGATTGTAAAGATATCCTTCATCACTCAGATTCCACATTTCTATAGAGCGCAGTGGTCCTTGGAGTAAGTGAGTTGAGATATTGTGCGGAGGGAGTGTAAATTGTTTGTGCCTCCGTACCTGTTTTTCTATTACGTAAAGGGAGGCGAGTGGAGGGTGAGGCAGTGAGTCAGTGAGTCAGTGCTATTGTAAAGATATTTATGAGGCCTGTGTGACACGGCTGATGTACAGTCCAGAGGTCACATAAGTGATAAAAGAGGGAAGGCAGACACAGTCCATCAGCTCTGTGTGTGTGTGTGTGTGTGTGTGTGTTTGTGTGTTTGTGTACGTGTCTATGGGGATCTCAGTGTGGGAAACACAACGTGGAATAAGATATACTGGAGTCATTAAGAGTTCGATTTCATCTCATGATCTTTGTTGCGTGCCGTCGCCTCTCTCTCCTTCACCCCTTGTTACCGCCCCCCCCCACCCACTGCTCTTTACCAAGAGCTATGTAATGGAACAGAAAATTATGAGGATGATATTTTAGTTTTAGAAGCTGGTTTGGGTTTCTTTTGTCACCGTTAGAGCCTCAACCACAAACACACGCACACAAAAACAGACACACCTCAATTATTGTGCTATATCCGTCTCGTTACCTGTCAGTGACACTGAGCTCAGACCAACTGGGATTAATTAGTGAATCAACAAACACTGTGTTCACAAATGCACATGCACACACTCTCTCTCTCTCTCTCTCACACACACACACACACACACTCACACAAATGCTGCTTTATACTTTTACTTTTCTTTCTGTGTGAAACATACACGTGCCCTCGTCATAAGTGAATAAACACACGTGCCAACACACTTGTATTTTCCATATTTCACCTCTGACTACTTATTTACACCTGTTCACTTTTGAATAACACGCACACACACACACACACAAACACACACACACACACATGCAAACAAACACACACACACACACACGCATATACACACACACACACACACACACACACACACTCACACACAAAACCATCCATCAGAGACAGAATGTGAAAAGCTTCCAGAACAGCATGTTGCCAATAAACACCCCTCCTCCTCCTCCTCCTCTGTAATTACCACGCTCTTCATTTCACACCTCGTGTCTGCAGCTCATATCTCTCCGTGTCACCGTGTTACCGCTCTGCCTCGGTACAGGCGGGAAAAGAAAACCTGTGTTCATTTTGTCACAAGTTAAAATCAACAGTTCTGGTTTGAATGCATGCAGCAGTGTCGTTCTCGGCCAGCGAGGACCGGTGGTGGCGCCCGCCTGATGTTGGTGACGCCGTGCACGTGTCCCGCGCCTAGCCGATTTTCGATAGAAATAAAGCCGCTGACAGGTTTTTAAAGGCAAGCTGTCGACAGCCATAACCTTGAGGATGATCTTGTGTGTTCTCTGTGTGTGTGTGTGTGTGTGTGTGTGTGTGTGTTTGCGAGCTGTATATGTTTACATTATTGTGTTATGGGCTGTGTGATGAGGTTACAAACTACCGTGGAGAGATTCAATTTGCTGATGTCAGGTAAAGACTGAGGAGGGAGAAGATGGGGAATCAAGAGGAATTAACCAGGTATAATAAGCCTTTATATGATAACAGTACAACAGTTATATATATATATATATATAGACTATCTAGACAATGCATATAATAATAAGACTATATCAATATATATAGGGAAGGAAAGACAGACAAACTGGACCGTACCAGAGTTCAATTTGAGGATTCATTAAGTGAGCTAATGTGGGTGTGTTTGAGAGGATGACTGGGAGAAAATTTACATTTATACATTAGCTGTTTGATTTTGTGTGTCCCTCTGTGTGTCCCTCTGTGTGTGTGTTTGTGTGTGGACATTGTTTATTCCATCGGCAGCTGATGCTTGTTTTATTTTAAACAGCCTCCTCTGAAGTGGAAACTCATTAGCATCGTGATAATGAGGGATAGTAAAGGTTGCCGGTGTCAGCACACAGCAAGTTTTTTACATGCCCAAAACAAAAAATTGGGTTATTTAAAGTGTGTGTTATAATCCTTTTTATCCACTTTGAACTGTAAAGAAACTTGGATTCTTTAAGCTGCACTTCCAGAGAACTGAAACTGGCTTCAGTAACTTCACACCAAGCTGTTCTACATCCCTGCAGCAAGTTTAGAGACTTCATTGGATCATTGGAGGAGTTTCAGCCGGTGAAACCATGTTAACTTTGCACTACTTAGAATCCTCCAAGGTGCACAGAGCAAACATCCCTGTTCAAAGGTCCTTTAATTGACTGAACAAAGTTAACACATAAAACCAGTTTCTGTGTCAGTTGCAGTTAATGAGCTCAGAGAGTAGGGACTGAAACTGACTCGTCAAACAAACCCTGGATTTTCATGTTGTCATATTTGTTCAGGTGAAGGAAAAGTGGACAATAAGGCCTGGACCTGTTTATATAGTGTAATTGATTGTTTGGGTATAAACAGAAAAACCATAGACTGTGTGTAAAGATGGACGATGGATGTCGACTCCCGTTTTTCAAAAATAAAACTAAAGAGTCCTGGGAATCTTATCAAGCTAGCTGTCAATCATGATATTTAATTTTGAACATTTTTAAAGCATCAAATAATCTATACAAAATCCAATTATTAAGAAAAAAGGAAAAATTGACACCATATTAAAGAATTCTTTTAATTCATGATCTATACTACAACCAGCCACATGAGGGCGATCAAGAGGATCGGCTGTACGGGTGAGGAGCTGTCATGTCGTCCTTCTTAATATACAGACGACCAATAAACTATTTTAGCAAAAACAGCTAACCAGCCTGTTTGTGTTTAAGATATTACCCCTTTGTAAAATTTAATACATCCCAATGTCACATTCCATAAAGGTTCAGTGTATAGGATTTAGTGGCATCTAGTGGTGAGGTTGCAAATTGCATCCAGCTAAATATCCCTCGTCTCATCATCTTCTGTCTTCTCTTCCAGGTGACTGGCGACACCCGGCTAAACCAAACTGGAACTTCTGTGGAGGTTTGGAATCTTTCCTGTAGAAGTTGATGCCGATAAGAGTTTCTAATTCTCGAAGGAGCTGGAGCCTTGAGTTCCGGGACAACACAAGGAGCAACTCCCCTGAATCGTCTGGAATACACTGGTGGTGAATGAAATAAGACTTCCTAGATTATTACCTGCATTTCGTGGTGGTGGCGTCCCTACTCAGCAGGCTGGGAGTGGCTGTACGATGCCTGAATTGCATAACTTTCCCCCCCTGAGGGACCCCAGCGGCCCTGAGCTGGATTCAAATGGCCCCGCGGACCCAGCTCGAATTCAGCACAGCATCCTGGAGGAGCAGGTGGAGCTGTGGTGGTTCGGAGATCCCGGGAAGTCTGTGCTCTGCTACTGCGTGGCCGTGCTCCTGATCCTGGGCTGCGGGCTGGGGGGCGTCGGCCTTCTCTCCACCACCACCAGCGTCTCCAGCGAGTGGCGGCTGGGCGTGGGCACGGCCCTCTGCCTGCTCGCCCTGGGGGTGCTCCTCAAACAGCTGCTCAGCTCGGCCGTGCAGGACATGAACTGCATCCGAAGCCGCCAGCGCATCGACATGCTGAAGAGCGGCGGGTTGTCCGACCTCCTCGTGGTTTCCATCACGGGGGTGTCGCTGTTGATCTGCGGAGGGGTGCTGCTGCGTCTGGCCCTGGCCAACCACATGCCCAAGCCGGGCCAGGCCCTGAATGACATGTACATCACCGGAGTGGTTCTGCTGGCTGGAGGGGGGGCGGCAGTCGCAGGTGTTGGGATTTATTTTGTGGTGGTGATCCTGCTCGAGAGGACGAGGCCCGGACGAAGGCTGCTGGACCGGGTGCTGAACGTCTTCACTGTGTCTGGACGCATGGAGCGCCAGGGTCGCAGGGAGACCACCTCCAGTCTGGCGAACCTCATATGAGACAGAACCACAATAAAACTGTGTAATTTCTCCCCTTGCTTTTAATATCGGAACATTTAGCCTCATGTTAGAGGGACAATGATGAAATAGCTCTTTACACAATGTACGTCAGCAGCTGGGTCACAAGTTAACGAGTCATCAAGTGTTGGTCTTAAGGAGAAATGCTGATTCCATTAGTATTTAGAATGATTTTTTCTTTTCAATGAAAAGCACAAATTCTATCCGGTGAAATATCAGTTCCAAAACAGGAGTGCAGTGTTTTCATGTTATTGTTATCACACAGAATTTATTACAAAGGATCTGTAATGTGAGCATCACTACAATGGTCCCACTTGATTACGCTCTTGTCAAATAATCTCTGACGATGTAACACAAAGTTCTATAAATCTGCACAACGGTGGCTGAGATGTCTCACACAAGCGCACTAACGGAAAGGTTATTGCACGAAATGAAAAAAACCACAACACAAATGCTATCACTACCACTTAAATGCAAAAGCCACAACACAACTGTAAAACCCACACAACGGAAACACAACCACAATGGAATGGATGTTGACTAAAGCGAGGAGAGATACTTACTGCGGTCACTGTCACCTGGAAAAAACCCAGTCAAGCCTATTGCTGCTTAAAGGTTCAGTGTGTAGAATTTAGTGACATCTAGTGGTGAGGTTGTGATTTGCAGCTGAATACCCCCTCACCTCACCCTCCCCTTCCAAAGGGAGAAATAAAAACTACGGTAGCCTTCAGTTGTCTTAAAAACTCAAAAGGTGTAAAAAAAAACATGGCGGCCTCCGTAGTTAGGACCTGCTCCCGATGTAAATCTAAAATTCTACGGTAAAGAAAACAACAATTCCTACAATTTAGATGAAACACACTAGTAAAAACATCAGGAGGATTATTTTATATTCAATTTCTGCCAATAGATCCTTTCCCGTTATGGTACAGGTGCATTCTTTTGGGTTTCGTGTGCTTCAGGCAGTGCTTTGCTCACTTCTGTTCTGGTTGTGTTTCTGTTGTGTTGCTTTTGCAGTTGTGTGTTTGCCGTTAAGGCCCTTGTGTGGCTGTCTCAACCTCAGTTACACACAGATGGAGAAGCAGGAAGCTGGTTTGTCGAAGTTGATATGAGGTTGTGGTTAAAGGGGCCAGTTACACGCCTGTGTGTGTGTGTGTGTGTGTGTAGTGTATCTGTTCTAAACATGTATCCTGTCAAAGTGCTCTGGGACCACACTTCTGTCCTCTACCTACACTGATGATCCACGATTGTAAGTTGTCACAGATCAGAGCACGAGCTGAACGGCTGTAAATAGTAATTACAAAATCCAGTGATATACAGGACGACATAAAATGGAAAAATAATCTTTTAAAAAAAAATGTTTTGTCATTTGTAATCCATGCAGCGACCCTCACTCTGTCCATATGATCTCATGAAGTTCTGTGCAGCTGATGAATCTGACTGTGGATGACTCCTTTTGACTTAAACTAATTCATCAGTTGAATAATAAGTGATTATGATCCATGCAGCAGGATGTTTGTGGAATGATTGTCCGCCTGTAACACGAGAAGACGACATGATTGTTTATCAGAGAATTACACCGGAGCACTTTATCGACTGTCCGTGGATCACTTGTGGTTTTGTGCCTCGACTCAGTATTTTCTCAGCCGTGACTCCTGCAGCTCCTTGTTTTGACTTTAACCTGCTTCTTCTATATTTTAGATATCACACCGAATCCATTGATTGGTGGTAACGCAACATGTTCACTCACTTTGCAGGAGTCATGGAGAATCAGCATCTCCTCCAATCTGTTGAGTTTTTTTTTACTTCTTGGATCCCTTGTTTTTATCATGATTCTGAATGTGAATGTTCTCATCAAACCATGTGGGTGGAGTTAAGCAATAAAGCTCAGAGGAACCAACCTGTGCATCACCGACCGACAAACACAAACATCGAGCATCACACATCTTCTCAAAAGAGACTAAATACTGGACCTTTTTTTGAGTAAGAAGATTAATTTATACAGTTTGAAGTCATACGTGGACACGTCTTGATTTGATAGAACAGAAACACAGGGGAGGTCAGACTTTCACAATAAAACAGGAAACACAGTGGAACACAATTCTAAACACAGAATGAAAACAAGGAAACACAAGTAAAGGTTGAATAACCAAAAGCGTCCATGATAAGAATAGTCCACAGAACTATTTATCCAAGATTTAAACGTAGAAAAATATGACATTGATTTCAAATTTCCTTTTGCATTTTCAATCCCGGAATCACATAAGTGAAATAAAGTTTTGCCCTTTTACTTTTAAGAGGATTTAGTTGAAGAACCTCTGAGCTCTACTGTAGCCATGACTTTGCCGTCAGCATGGGGCCGTAGTTGGAGGTGACGACTGAAGTTCCGGAACTTTCTGGATTCATTAGATGTATTTTTGGCTCAGAAGACAGAACACGATCGGTCCCCACAAGGCAGAGGAGGAGAAATGACTTTTGGATCCATAACATCAACGTTGTGGCCTTGTCATAGAATGTCAGTGCGCTTGCAAAAAGGTTTGAACTGGGTTGTCAATATGTAAAATCATCTTTCACTGAATGAGGTAAATCTACAGTCTGCTGACACGACTGCATTGTTATTACAGAGTCTTGTTTCCAGAGGCGTTAATACATTTACTTTGAAACGCAAACATTTTCATTCGTGTTTGTGAAATGTTACCAAGAGATGTGAAGAGTAATTCCTCACGTGGCTTTGCAGAAGAACCTAAGAAAAGGTCCTGCATTGTGTCACATTGGTCTCTGTGTGTGTATGTGTGTGTGTGTGTGTGTGTGTGACAGTCAAGCTTCTTTATCTGCCTGCACACACACAAACACACACACACCCTATTGCCTTGAGACAAAAGGGGTCACACAGTCAACCATTGTTGGCGTGATGACAGACAGCAAACTGCAGGCACAATGCACAAGGCGGCAATCTGCAGGGGCTGGTATAAACTAGCACCACTCTCTCACACACACAGACAAACACACACACACGCCCATAAATCCTGTAATCCTTACTTACACAAATCTGTCTTTTGACCTTAAGTATACAGTAGCGATGGCAGCATGTGTCTCCGTGCACGACAGCGAGAGGTGGGCAGAGCGAGCAGGGAGGAGAGGCAGGTGTGTGGGAGGAGGATTCAGATCCTCTCTGTGAAGAACAGACTGAATGTGATGAAGCTTCCTGTGGATCCAGATTAACATTATAACATCTTCTCTCCCAAGCCTGACAACTATGTTTAGGGAAACGTATGTGATAGCGTTTCTTTCAAATCCGAAATGTCAAGGCTTTATTAGTTTGGTTATAAATCTGCTGGAGGTCGTCTTAGTAAATTCAGAAACGTTTACCACCCACGTCTCTGCAGGAACGACCCTGTTATGTTTCATCTGGAAGCTTCTCTTGAATTCTGAATTTGGACAAATTCATTCTGAGGGAGTCATTCATTGTGAATGTGGTTGTTAGTTGGTTTAAGATATGATGTTAATGTGATATTTTGGTTAATTTCAGACAGAGACAAACTACCAGTTTTTATTTGCAAATCTAAGAGTGCATTTCAAAAATGAAATCGTCCCTTTAATCCTAACACAATGCGAGTTGGGCCTTAGCATCAGTACACGCAGTACTAAGTTCTCTATTGTTTTAAATATAGAGTATTATGTTCAATTTGACAGGTTTAATATGTTCCTGGTGATATTTGTCGTTAAGTGTTAAAGAAACTCTGTGCACTATGTAAAATTGTTCTGCATTTCAGGGAATCGTATTATTCATCTTTACCAAACAATTCAAAACAATCCTGCGAAGAAGTACAAGCAAAAAAAACTTCAAAATAAGATACAAAAGAATAGTTTATTTCCAAATATATCCCTTTTTTTCCTATGGACAAACAGTAGTCGATAAATTAATGAAAACTCACACATTTAATACAAATCCTCATTGGTGTCTGACAATATCCTCTCACACGAGACAACGGGCTGATTCTAATCGAAGGGTTTTGTTCTCGATAGCAGTGAATCAGGAATCTCTCAGGAGCTTTTGGCAGTGCAGCCGAACCGAGGCAGTGCGGTGCATGCACAACATAAGGGGTTACACCACAAACAGAGTATTGGGCTGCAAAGGTCGACACACAAAATAAAAAATAAAGAAAAAACTGATAACCTCAACATATTGTCAATATTCTGAGATTCTGCACAGACACACAGATCCCCTCTGGTTGTTTTACCTTTGTGCTCTCCGGCCTCCTGATCCCTACTTTCCTGCTCCTCTATGCAATTTCCTTAGGAGAGCACCAGGTACGGTATAGACAACAGTTAACAGGATGAATAAAAATGTGTCTGCCTCAAAGCAGCGAGCGGATTTCCATCACAAGGACAAGGTTAAAGACCCCGCAGGAGTGTGTCGGCAATATTATGTTACACTGCCAACGCCTCCGACAATATCGTGCCATATTAATCATTGATCTGGTTGCTGATATTAGTTTCAGGGCACCGGGGATTGTGTTCACAGTGCTTAAGGTGAAGATACATCGACGAGTCTTTAAGGCAATGAACGTATAATAGAGAAGTTCCAGCAAAATGTGAGGGATGAAGATTAACGACCGAGTTTATGTGAAAGTGGATATGAAGGACAGAAGATATAAGAAATAAAAACTCTTATAATTAAAGATACTGATGGATGGAGAAGTGAGAGAAATGCTGCATTGAACATGTTTTTAGAAAAAAGAAAAATTCTACATGGAGAACAATTTCGATTTCACAAATTAATAAAATAATTTGAAATCTGCAAGGTCGGCCCTTAGAAAAATGACAATGATCCATTACAGTTACTGAATCCAGGCGCTATATAATCAGTTCCAGTGGGAAAGCAGGGAAGTTAAAATAAAGTTTCATTCAATTCTATATTTGAGTGAATATTTTTACATTTAAAAAAAAGAGTCTTCCCCTAAATTCTTCAGTAAATTGACCTCGTGGGAAAAAGAGAGCTCGCCAGATCCAGACAGTGAAACCAGGTTATCAGTTCATTATTCACATTTTTTTTAATATTTAAGTCCTGAGGAACCTTTAAAAAACTGAATCACAGGTCAGAGGTGACGCAGCAGCCTTTCCCATCTGAGCCGATAGGGATGAAGCCTTGTTTCCGCTCAGAGTCTGTGAAATGTCCTCCTGCACTCGTCCTCTGTTTTTCATTAGAGACGGGGAGGTGGAGAAAGAGAAGAGAGGAGAGGAAGAGGAAGAGGAAAAGGAAGAGGAGAGGACGTGAGGAGAGGAAGAGGGAGAGGAAGAGGGGGAGATCCATTCGTCTAGCAGCATCTGTGCCCTTTAGTTTGTCCGGAGCTGGTAATCTGCCAAGAAACGTAGCAGAGCATTAACACAGCTTCCTTCCACTCATCACCCTGCACATCACATTACTGCCCATATAAGCCCTGTTAAATCCCTAAACAAGATTTCCACTAATTCTACTGCCACTCTACAAACACCCATTAACGATATTTAATACACTAACTTACTGAAATCTGAGACTATGACGAGTGTCTGGAAGAAAACGGTTAGATGACATCAATCACATTTATTAAAGTGCAGTATTTGTAATATACAACAAGCTTTTAACAAACACCATTTCCCATGAGCCCTAAACCCTCGCATGTTAATAGCAAACATTTCAGTGGATGCGAATATGGTTTAGAATATGTACATAAACTGGGAACAAATTCAGAGTGATTATCAATGTTTCTTTCTAATGGCAGTAAACTCCAGGTGCACCTTTTCCCCGAAATGAAAATAATAAGATAAATAAGAGCTTTTTGCTTTAATTGTCACAAATCTCTTCTAAAATCTTGTCAAACACATTCTCAGAGTTTCAAATATTATATGTTAAACAAAGATGTAAAGTTTAAAATCAATATAACCCTCTGAAGAAGCATCAACTCCTATTCCCAAATCGTATATCAGATTCCGACCAGTGACGCTGTGTCTCAGTGAAGTCGTCTCGACCTAAACGCCTGTTCATCACTCATTAATAAGTCAGGCCACAGTATCAGGGTGTTGTATAATCCAGTGTGTGTGTAGCGCTGACTGAAACGTGATCGTCTTCCCTGCCTGTGTTGCTGATGGCAACAGTAAGAGAAAGGTGATAGCCTCCCTCTCCAGTCCGCCCTAACTTCACCACTCTTCAGTCTCTCACGGTTTTCACCCTCCTCCTCCTCCTCCTCCTCCTCATCCTCCTCTCTCTTCTGCTTCCTTTGTCGATGTCGCGGCGAGGCAACAGTAACCTTGGCATTTGCTGAGTGCCACCCTGGGAGCCTCCTGGCACTTGGAGGAATCACTCAACCTCCACAGCTCCTGATTCGCACCCGACAAAGTCAAGTAATGGATATAACTGATGTAACTGAGCCATGTGCATTCCTGGACTGCAGGTGAGAAACCTAGAAGATTCCTGTTAGCGGTTCAGTGAAGGTGCTGGGCTTCCATCTCCATAACATTTACCTCCCACTGAGGCAGGTCAGCTGGTGAGGAGCAGATTTAAAGGATGGATATAATATTCAGGTTCTTATTTTAATATAGATTGTTACTTGAAAAGGTTTAAATGCATTGCTGCAGCTCCTCTTTTCAGCTCTTTCTGAAACACTGGGTTTAAGCTCCTGTCTCTTTAAGGCCCCCCTCCTGATAAAGCCCAGTCTGCTCTGATTGGCCAGCTGTACCACTCTGCTGTGATTGGTCAACTACTTCCAGCCCAACTTTACCCCGAACCGAACCTGAAATCCGCCACAAGCTAGAATCCCTACAGGAAGTTTCTATCCCTGGCATTCTGTGCGGTGTCACTCTACACCCCCGAGGCCACGGCTCATTGTGATAGAGGCAGGTAATAGATATGATGGATGCCACACAGCTGGGTTCATTCCTGGGCCACGCGCTGAATAGTGATGTAGAAAGACTGATCCTGACACGGCTCTCACAAGGAAAACATTTCTTTTAACCTCGGGCTAACCTGCGATCTGCCGACGGGCGTAGACTCAAAGACTTCCTGCTTCGAAGGAACAAAAACTTGAACTTCAAAATAAGAAGAAATACATCTTCATAATAAATGACTTTCATTGTGTGACAAAGTCTAATTTAACTTAACTTTTGTTATTATTCGTTACCACCAAGAGGGTTATATTTAAATTGCACCAGAAAGTCTGGTCTCATGTTACCTTGTTTAAAAACCCACACAATCCCAAAGGGTTCCACAAGTTGAGATGATTTTAAATTTCAAAATAAAGGATCTCTGGGTCACTGTATAAACTCAATCCCGACTTAATATGTTTTTATGAGAGTGTCAGATATGAAGAGTTTTTCAGTGTGTTGTTGTCTCACCTCCACTTTGTGTAATGTAGCGCACCCACGGTAACGCCTGGTAACCGCTCTTCTCTATGATCTTCAGGTATCGAACCTGAGGAGGGAACATGGGTTTAACACATGGGAATATAAACGGTCATCAAGTGAAAGCTCTGCTATCTTCACTTAACTTTTAATCCTCCAACTTCTGTTTTAAGAGATATCATACTATTTAAAAGCTCATTGGATTATAAATTAAAGCAAATTCCACAAAATAAGTAGAGGTTTTTTTCTTGGAGTTTTCACAAAGTGTCGATAAATTGTACAAAAATAAATCTGACTGCTTTATTCTAAGTGTTACCCTCTCCCAGTGAGCAGTGTTTGTGTTCCCTTCATGTGTAAATGTGTAACCGTGGGTTGTTGAAACTAGGAAGTAGGATTCAAAAAACAAAAGAGCACAAACAAAAGGGTCCAACCTGAATTCCAGACACGGTGAAATAAGGGATCTCAAAGTTAACTGTGATCGGTCTCTTCCCCTCCAGCTCCTCGCTCTCCACACTGGGGAGCCCAAAGTGGGCCCGCATCAAGTACTCCTTACCCCCCTGTGTACACACACGCAGAGAGACACACAAAGTTGTGTTATCAGGTCAGATAAGGCAGTTTTATTGGTTTGATGAATCCTGTTCCCAGTTGTCCGACTTCCAATTAACACCGGGTTGTTTTGTCCAAAATCAAAACAAACTTGATATTCATGGCAACAACTCCCATGTCACCATCAAGGTGAATCAGACGTCGGTTCATTCAGTGTTTGTCGAGCACAACCAGGCCATAAAAACATGAAGCAGGTTAATCATTCTTTACACCAGGCACAGAGTTTGTTATTCTTGTTGTACTTTGGTTTTATTCATGAAAATAAGTCACTATTTTGACTTTGAAAGCCCAGAATCTGTGGTATTAATTTACTATTTAAGTGGAACATTTAAAATTCATGGCACTCGTACATATCAGTCCCCTAAATATTCCTGATTATCTTAATCAAGCTCTTTGAATTATTCCATTGGAAATTGGCAAAAATATCAAACAACTGTTGTGTTTAGAAAGTGAAAGGAATAATGCTCAAGTTCTGTCCCTCCACCAAATTGGTGTAAATGGGTTTGGTAGTTTTTATATAATTCTGGTTTATTTTTGTTGTTCCAGGGCGTGTTTGTCTCTCCTGTCACTAGAATACAAGTTCTACAAAATAAAAGGTCAATGCTTTTTAAATGAAACCGTTCGTGTGCGACTCTGCAGAACATTCTTTATGTGTCACAGTCAAACTTTGAACGCTATAAAATCATGTGTCCCCATAAAGAATCACAGTTATCGTGTGTTTTATTGGGAACAAATATAAAGTGGTGGTTAATTGTGATAAGAGAGTCGTAAACTCACTAATCCACCAGTTATCTGAATCTCTGTTCTCCAAACATCAAGTCACCTTAACCGGTGATGTGGATTAAGCTTTTGAGAAATCGCTCCATTTACCATCAGCTATTATATAATCACTGATACATCAACCTTTTTAATGATTTCTCATTTATTGTCGGGTACATTATCTTCAGCTGTAGCCGAGGACGGGGGTGATAAGGTTTTCCACAGCACAAGTAAAACAAATAATAAAACTGAAGTTAAGGAAAGGGATTTCGTGTGAAGTGTTTTTTTTTAAAGTTTATTTATTTAAGTTTGAGCTATTTCCAAGTTTTGTTATTTGTGTTTTGGTCTGAGCTCTTCTCACTGGTTTACTCCTCTGTTCAAAAGGTGACGTCACATATTTACAACAAGAAAGATGACAACTTCTTCTAGACATAATTAACGTGATAAACTTTTCTTTCTGTGCCGTACTCACTGAGAAGGACTTGATGTTCCACTGCACCACGCTCTTCTCCGGGACCCACTTGGCGCTGCCCGTGCTGGTCTTGAACTTGGGCGAGTCGGCGTCGCTGGGCACCGGCACCATGATGGCCACGTTGTTGGCAGTGGAGCGACTCTTAAACTGACTCCGGGCCTGCGGCGGGGGGCGGGGGGGACAGAGGTCACAGGTCACACGTCACCGGAGACATTCACAACAAATTCAAATCATGGAGGTCGTCATTATCATGCAAACTGCGGCGTGTTGTTTTTAAACCCCCGTGTGGCCGTCGCGGCGTCTGACAGATGGGAGGCTGCGACCCCCCCCGCCCGTACATACTAAAAACGCTGAGGTATTAAGGGCTCGGTTCTCTGTGTGTGTTTGTGTTTGTGTGTCACTCATCATTACCTTCACCTTGATCTCCACACGGCTGTGAGAGTACTTCTCAATCACGCTCTCGATCCATATAAGAGGCTTCACCTGCCAGAGAAGGAGGGAGAGAGAGAGGGAGGGAGGGAGAAGGAGGGAGAGAGAGGGAGGACAAGGTCAGGGGGTGAGTATAGAGCTGTAAGGCATCACTACAAACACACAACTCCACGGAGACACAGTATAAGGGCCATGACGACTTTCACCACAACTCGTACTATTTTCACATTTGCAACCACAATCACTACTTCTAACTTTTGACATTGATTTACTGAAACACTTGCTTATTTATACATAGAATAGAATAGAATAGTAAAAAGAATAAATCCTGTTCATGCATTCACACAAATTAAGATCCTTCAAAAGAGGAATTTAAAGAATATGAACAGATATAAACATTTAAACATTTAAACATACGGTACATTAGAAATTATATGTGCAGGTGTATCTGCAGTTTATTGCTGTAAATAAAGATATGATTGTTACGTGTCTGAGAATCACTGAGAGACAAACAAGTAGTGATTCTCTAGTGTGTTTGTGTGTGTGGGTTCAACAGAAACATTGGTTCACACGTGTGCGACTCACTGTTGTGTTAAGGCGGTACGACATGAGCTCGCTCTCGCCGTCGGGTGGGATGAAGGAGATTGTGCGATCGTTCTCGAAACGCGACAAACGGACGCACTGGTGAAACTTCACGTCCTCCAGCTCCACTGTCTTGCTCTTCTCTCCTGACACACACACACAGACACACACAAACAATACACAAAGATGATCCGTGAGCTTTTCACGCAGCCTTGGGGAAATCAAGGTCGAGATAATGTTGACTGACAAACATTCAGGCTCTCTCCCTCTCTCACACACACAATCACATACACACAAATCTGTCTGACCTCTTTTTGTCCCCTTACAAAATAATTATTAAGCCGCAACACACAAACACACAAATGCTGCCATCACCTTCCCATCACTGAGGCCTATTCAGCTGCCTCTCACCCACCCACCCACCCACACACACACACACACACACACACACGAGAGCAAACAACTATTGTTCTGTTATCCAGAAAAAAAACACATCTGCACTTAAGAGTTGTTCAGATGAAGCCGTTATCTGTAAACATCAGTTTTTTCATTAATGACTTATTAATCGTTTAGTCTTTTAAAGTGTTTGTGAAATCATGAAAAATCACCATCACATTTTCCCAAAGGCCAAATATAAGTGTTCAAAATGCATGTTTTGTTTAATGAAACGACCGAAACCCGAACATGTTCTATAAAGAGCAACAGAATCACAAATTTAAAAAGCAAAAACTGAATGTTTGGTGTTGTCAGGATTAATTACTAACGATTAATCTCTCCATTCTGTATGGCTTATTCTTAGAGGGTCTGCAAGGAGCTGGAGACAATCCCAGCTGACAGTGGGCGAGAGGCGGGGACAGGGGTACATCATGGACGGGGGGGCAGCATATCACAGGACAAACAGAGACGCACAAACACTCACACTCCAATCTGCATGTTATTTGGACCGTGGGAGGAACCTGGAGAACCTGGAGAACGTGCAAAGTCCACACAGAAAGAACCACACTGACCTAAAGATGAATCAATTTGTTGTTTCGGTTGTAATCATAAAATAACCCTCTTCCTTCTTAACCTGTGACTTTAACGCCGAAGTAACAACAAACCAAAATCAGCACATTGTTTCATCTACACTTTTTTCACCCTTTAAACGAAATTAAACTTTCCCGGTGCAATTCCCCTCGAGAGCGGAGCAGCGAGACGGCAGCTCTGTTTCGATGGGCAGTTAAGAGCGTGACCTCTTTAATGGTGGTAGTGTGTGTGTGTGTGTGTAGTGTCGTCTGCTGGAGAAGCTCAATGTTCCCCTCTGTGCTTAATGGAGGGTGGTGAGAGGTGGAGAACTGCTGGGATGATTGTGGGCCTGTGGGCCTGTGGGCCTTCCCCCCTCCCCCCCCAGAACCCCTCATTCTACAGTGGGCTCCAGTCCAGTTCACCTGTCAGTGAGGCTTTGTTTTCACTTCCCTGTTCACTGCTCTCTCTCTCTCTCTCTCTCTTGTGTGTGTGTGCACATGCTGTGGATTTATGGCTGTGTGTTCTCATATGTGGATAAATCATGTGTTTCTCCTGTTATTGTTTTCACCCCCGATCAGTGTGTGAGTGGACGAAATAAGTCTAGATAGAAAAACTGTTCTTGATCATATGGTAGAAGGTTCTGGGCTCGATTCCCAGTTTGGGCAGTTTCATTGTTCACCCCTGTTAGTGTGGGTTTCCTCCAGCTTCCTCCCACAGTGCAAAGACATGCAGACTGGGGATAATGGTAGGAATGGTTTAAATTAACCATCATTTGTCATCATATGGTATAAATGGTGTATTGATATAAAATGGTATCGAGAAGATCAAAAAGACATAACTAAGATAGCATTCCCTGACTGATACAGCAAACCCACAGGGTGAACATATCCCCTCCAATGCTTTTTATTTTGCTCTTGTTTGTGTGCATCTGTGTGTGTGTGTGTGTGTGTGTGTTTGTGTGTGTGTGTACATGTGTGACACTTCCCCAATGCGTGTCTAAAGACTGGCTGAGGTCAGGTCTGGAGAGAGTACAACACCTTCAAACAAGCAAAGTAGCAAAGCCTTTCCCGTAAGTCACTCACACACACACACTCACACTCACACTCACACTCAGACACAAACACACACACAGAAACACACAAACACACACACAGTACACGCTTCGAACGCAATGTTATCAAGACGAGACAAGAAAGAAAAGGTCACACTCTGTCACAGCTAGGACCTAAGGGGCTGGTAGAAGAGACAGGTGTGTGTGTGTGTCTGTGTGTGTGTGTGTGTCGGAGTGTGTATGTGTGTGTGGGGGGGTTGTCTGCGGACATGTCAACAGAAGACGGTAGGTGCAGCAGTTTCCCCTGAGGTTCACCTGTTTCCCTACTTTAACGCACAGCAGCAGACAACAGAGAGCTTGTGTGTTTTCTGTGTCTGCCGTCACACAGTGAAAAACAAAAAAGACCCACACACACACAGAAACACTTCTACAGTGACATTTGGAAAATGCTTCTGTCTGAAGCGTCGGTGGCCTGAGAGACAATTGAATAAACAACACTTGGGAGGTTGGAGGAAAGAGCCTGTCGAGCTGAAAGTGGATCGTCCACGACACAGAAAATAAATCCCTGAATATACTGATGGTCTCTTGGTCGCAGCTCCTGAAATGTGAAGATTTACTTTGTGTGCACACGGAAAATCTCCTAATTGAAAAAAGCCGTCTCCACACTCGTCTATGGGATCAGTAATTAGGAAAATAATCAGCGGATTGATTGATCACCAAAAATATTTGTGAGTTGCAGTCGTGGTGCACAGCTCATAACTAGAACAGGCTGAGAACATGTTCTGTCAACTTCGGGGGAAAAAGTAAATACTCCCAAAACTTTAAACCTCACATCCACATGATTTTAAACAAACAGAAAACCCATCTGATATAGTATAATATGACTAATCTCAGGGAAGATGTGAGCAGTTGGCAACAAATCTCAGACTAAATGATGTTGACATCTGGTCTTTTAATGGGATAAGTAATTAAATGTGCCAGTTTTCAGATGGTAAATAATAAGAGAGTAAGTTTTCAATGACGGACTCCTGCCAGCAGAGGGCAGTGTTTGATGATTTATGCGCTCTGTGTCCAGCTGTGATGGAAAAAATGTGGATCATGCAAATATGATAATCACCAAAATGACTGGGAAATGATATGTAAAACCAGGAAACTGCAGAATCTCAGCGTGCAAAACACATTTTAATATTTGTGTAAACATTCCCAGAGTGTGTGCGAGTGTGTGTGTCTGTTTGATCATTATTTGGGATCATTATTTCTGTGGATGTGTTATTTCCCAGACGGAAACACACAGCAGGGAAAGTGTGGGCTGCGTACACAGGATAACCACGGACCCTCACCTTTCATCTTCAGGGCTGTAGCCCGGGGTGAGGCTTAACTCAAAGAGACTAGACAGGGATGAAGCCTTCTCCGCTCAGTGGGGAGCCGTGGGGGTTAGGGTTAGGGGGGGGGGAGAAAGAAATGTAGGAGATGGAGAGAGAGAGGGTGAAAGGGAAGGAGCAGGGAGGAGCAGGGATATGAAGCAGTGGGAGACATTATTGGGAAAATTTGGGAAGAGGAAGCTGAGGAAGGATGAAAGCTAAGCTGAGTGTGGGACTGTGGGAGTGAAGGGTTAAGACAGAAAGAGGAGGTGAAGGTGGAGGATGAGTTCAAGGTGAGAGCTCCACCATCGAGGAGAAGCACACTCACTAATATCTGCCTCAACTTTGGCAAAAAGTACGTTAAGTATTAAATATTCTATTAATTTTTCAAACCAATATGGAAATGTTCATCGGGTGTAAAGATCACATGATAGAAAAATGCTCTGTCCTGATCAGAATCGATTTATATTACTGCTAATAAGCTCCCTATGCTCCCTTTATCTCTGGCAGACATTTTAATTTTCTATAAATACTTAAAACAATGATACACCTCCTCATTTAAACTGGACACTGTCTTTTCCCATTAACATTGTAAACATGCAATATCTATTGCATCTTGCTTCTCTCTCTGTTTAATTTAGGTAGTTCTTCTTCTTAAAGGCAGAGGATGTTGCACCTTGTTAAGCACTATGATTGTAATTTGTGAATATGGGCTGTATTATTTATGATTAATTGATATAAAGACACTGGGAGGGTGCCGATGCTAAAACCTTATCTCTATAACCTTCCCCCAGAATTTCGTGGAAACCGGTTGTGTAGAATTTGCATAATCCTGATGCAGGTGGAAACAGAACCTCGGTGGCAGAGCAACGAAACCTAAAACCTGAAAAACTAAATATATAACATTGGTCTATATTACATCTTTAATATCAAAAATTTGAAATAAGACTTACTGCCTGTGATTTCAAACAGCACTTTGTCATTGAGGCCCAGTCTGAGTTCAGGCATCCCCGACAGGACCACTCTCAGCTTTATGGTGCCCAATATTTCACTGCGCAGGACGCTGCCGTTGGCATTCACCTACAGGAAGAAGAGAAAATTAAAATTAATATCTGATTGAAGGTATTTTGATCATTCTCTAATATTTACTAATTATTATGGTATCAGCTTTTCTGTTAGATTAGACATCTGTCTAATAAAAGCCCAAAAATAACTGTGCACTTGCAGATACTTGATGATCAGCAGTAAGACAGAATCACAGAGACTCCAGTGCATGAACTGGGAGAAATAAACAACCACTCAGCAGATCTGAACCCACTGAGGGACGCAGCTGAGAGGCTCTCAGCGTGCAGTGGGAGAAATGGAATCGGGGCACTGGTGCGAAGGAGGATGAAGGAGCTCTGAAGACATTTGAAATAAATAAAAAAAAGCCCCTGGTCACAGAATGGGAAGTGGGAGCTGCTCTGCTGTGGAGGTTAAATACCTTTTGTCACAATACACCTCATCAGCCTGTTGTATAGACTCTCCTCGATGTGCACAATCAGGAATAAAAAAATAAATACGTGCTTCACTGAAATAGAACTGAGGATTGTTGATATTAGAAACCACTTCCTTCACAATTCAATTCAAGGAAATAGGAAAAAACTGTTTCGGAGGAGACAAAACATCTCACAGGGTTTTTAACAAAGATGATTTCAGTGCCGACACACCCACTGAGCCTCGGAGCACACAAACACTTTGACTGTTCCACGAAAATCAGTTAAAAGGATTATGATGATGGACAAAGAGAACTAATGCTGTGAGGAAATCTGTTGGCCTATCAGAGTAAACATGACCTGTTGTAGCTTTCCAGCTGAAAAGCCATTCAATTCTGGAGGGGATCTGGGTTAATGGGCGAATTGAGGAACTTTTTTTAACTTTATATGCTTCTACTTAGTCCTCGGATGGTTCATTTCCTCACAACTCATCACTTTACATTGAGTGAATTAACCGACTCATTGTACGGCTTTTCCTTTGGTTACTTTAGAGTCAAATCCCTAATTCCTAACATCATTGTTTATGACGCACATACTCACAAAATGTAAATATAATGGACAGGATACTCAGAGATGTTAGTTGTTCTATTGAACATTCTGTGACTTTTTACTTTCTCCAGATATTGTTTGGGTCACGTGTCCTCACCAGTAGATTCACAGACTCAATGACGTCCATGAAAACTTCGTTCTTCCGGTACTTGATGCCCTCGGAGCGCCAGGACACGGCGTTGGTGACGGTGGCCGGAGGTCGAGGGAGCGCCGACCTCTAACTTGTGACCCTGCTGGGTGATGTACCTGAGAGACACAAGGGCAAAGAGAGGTTTTAACACAACTTCAGTCTGTAAACCTGCAGAGATGTGAAAAACCCATGAGCAGAAGCAGAATGGACCATGGGGAAGTTTTTAACATCTGCAGAGAGGAGTCATCGTTTAATTACAAAACTCATAACTCAAAAGAAAAGGTCAATAAACATCGTTGACATTTGTGTTTATCAAAATGTTTTGGTTTATATTTTGTTTTAATCACACGTCATGATTTAAAACAAATGAGTCATGGATGTAATTGGAAAATGGAAACTCACATAAACTCACTGTTACTCCAACCACAATAATGTGATTTATTCATTCATTTATTTATTTGATTTCTTCGTGAGCGAGTGGACGAGCAGGTTTGTTTAACTGATTCTCTCTGACTGCAGCCGGGGAGAATAACGACTCGTCATTGTGAGAATAGAAACTGTGGTGAGATAAACAACATGTGACCAGGCCAGGCACCCCCCCCCCACACCACCACCACCACCAGCACCACCACCACTCACTGTTTCTACTGCAGAACTCCAGTGTTTACCCATAATGTCACAAAATGTTATTCCAAACGAATACAAAGGGTCTGAATTTCTCTCTCTTTGTATATGATATATATAATATATTGTGTTTATCCTATATAATATTTACTGTAGCTGTAATTAATTAAAAGTAATTGAAATATTTAAAGTTAAACTCAAGACACTCGTGCTTTCAGAGGCTTTGTGTCCTCGCTTCTCATTCTGTTCTATTTGATTTGTATTATTTTAAACATGTAAATCATTAATAAAGACCCATTTTCTTCACACTGGCTTTGAATTCGAGTCGAGCGTGAGACCTTGATTTCATCTGCTATTGTGCGATACTCTAGATTCTCAATTATTTATGATGCTATTTTCAATTTCAGCTTCACTTGGCAAGCAAATACATTTTGATTTTGGCACATGGCAGAACGGACCGTGTCATACAAAACGATAAATAAAATCTATCTGTAGTTAATGGATGTGTTTATTCATTAATCAGTAAAAAACAGCCGGCAGTAATTTCCCTGTTAAAGACGGATTCTTATAGAAATCTGTTTTTACTTTTTGTTATAAACATATTTTGACCTGCACTTGAACCAGATGTGGAGAAGTGGTTAATAATCCCAGCAGGTCACGATACAGATGTTAAATAGCAACGAGACATTTCCTGAGGGACACATCTGTCTCTCTAGCAGCTTAACGCTCCACAGGCTTCTCTCTGAGTCTGTTGTTAATGGGACGTATGCAAACCAGTACTGTACCTGCCTGGAATGTTAAATGTAAAAACAATGAGGGCAGTGAGAGAACGTTAATAGTAGAGTTGTGGTTTCAACAAGGATCTGAAACTCAATGTTCATAAAGCTGCAGAGTCGGGTGTTTATTCTCTGCAGGTTCAACACTACGAGTAAATGCTTTGACTTTGATTATTTTGATTATATAGTTGACATGAGCTGCTGATAGAAAACACAACAGCTACTATAACATCCAATATTCCTCTGCATTTCTGCAACACACTTGTTTACATGTTTGTTTATTTACCTCAGAAAGATTTGCCATAACTTATATATGTACATAGAGCTATATGGTATACACTTCACACTGTAGTTCATTTAGTTTTATTTTCTTCTCTTTTATTGAGATTAATTTGAGAATTTTTTTATTTTTTATTTTCTTAAGAACTAAGAGAGTTTCTCTTTTTCTTTTTTATACTTATACATTTTGTCAACTAACATACGACTATAAAACTTAGTCTGAATATGACTAGTTGCTTACACTCAAACACATGACATGTGTCCTCAAGCAGTTGATAACTGCAGTAAATTCTTCAAAAACTCCAATAGGATGTTTTAATCCGATTAAGACATAAGCGTCTACATAATGTAACTACAGTCAGAATACTCCTCATGTGTAAATTTGATTATTACTGGACAATATTTGGGGAAATGCTGTTAACAGACAACAACATATTTAGACTACTGTCTTAACTGGGTTAATATTGGAATATTAGTGTCGATGTAAACATATCTTTTGATCCTAGTGTCTTGTTTTCAAGTTGTATTACACATTTCTTCCGTCTAAAGTCAACAACACAAAAGTGCTAAATAAACAGGATTTTGATTGACTGACAGATTGAGGCAACGCGCCCACTGAGAGGCTCTCGAATGCATGTTGACACACAGCAACAGTCTGAGCAGATGAAAGGCGGTGACGAGTGGGCTCGGGGTCGACGTCGGGTTGTTTTGTTGCTTTACTGTTTGTTCTGTTTCACCCTGATTCCTCCTCAGAAATGCTAATGACAGCATCTGGAGGCAGAGTTGGCAGCAAACTGACAGATTAGCATAACAATGGCAAATCATAACAAACACACAACAGACACACACCCACAGGCTCATATGGTGGTGCAAACATGAAGTGCAATATTGCTCAGTTGCTGGCATCCACCCACATGCACACACACAGACACCTTTGTGTGTCTCCTTGAACAAGGGCAGGGCCTCTCTGTGTGAGACTTGAGTGTGTCCGGCTGATGGTGTAATTGTGTTTGAGAGCCAATAGGAGCCTGGTCATTATCAGCCCTATTCAGAACACACATATTGTTCACGTACATATGCACGCACACACACAGTCACACACACAAACACAAAAACACACACACACGTACAAGCTTTGTAGTAATAGCATGAACTACAGGTACAGGTAAGTAAATCTAAAATCATAAAAAGACAAGAAAACCAATGTATCATGTCAATTGGAACCTTTTTTAGAATTACCCAGTGAAGCTGATCATGTGAAAACTGACCCGTGTTGCCGTGGCAGCACCGGCTCGTTACAGAGCGAATGTTTTCATCCTGGAAAACAAACGTCTCTCAAAAGGAACCCGGAGGAGAGAAGAGCAACAACAAGGCTGTGCACACTGAGAACACTAAACACTGGTCGAGCCAGAGAATAGTAGTTTCAGTCCATTTCACCCGCTGAATAAAGCTCCACCATACATTACAGGGTGAGTCAGCAGCTGTACTGGGTTGAATGGGAATAAGAACAAGTCGGTCCCATAGCACAGAAGCACAGTGTTCTCTTTCTGCCTCTCTGCTGGTCACTGGTGCTTCTTTAAAACAAAGTTAGCTCACATGTAGTTTATCTAAATGGTTATCCCTGCTAATAAAGCTCGATAATAATAATATCGACTCCCTTTTGAGAAGCTTTGGCTGTTTAATGTGTATTAATAAAACTTATTTACCTATACAGCTGTACTGCTCAGTAGCCTTTACATTGTATGACAACAATTTGTGTAGTAGCAGTGTTTCTGGTTTGACAGCACTGTGCGTTTACAGGTGTGTCTATTCCCTGAAGGGACATAGTGCAGCATTTATGGACTTTGACAGTTTTAAACTTTAACCTAATCAGCCTGATTGCTCCTACGACACAACACAGCACCAACACACTTCTCCACATCCCACCTTTGTTGTGGCGCCACCTTCGGGAAAACTGGTTTTACTAGTATGGCGGACTCTTATAGGCTGTGTGACAGTTTTCTTACTCTTGCAGGATCTTGCTGTCGGTCGTCTGAGGGAAGCCGAAGTCCATCACCTCGTCCATCAGCTCGTACACCGTCACAAAGTTGTCCCGAATGCTCTCCTCCTCCAGCTCCTTAAAGTACTCCTTAAATACCTGCACACAGACACAAAATACACACTGTGAGTACACTAGAGTACACCAGATAATTAGCTTAGCTTCGCATCAACACAACAAACAGGGGGAAGCAACCAACTTGGTCCTGATCCAAGGCAACAAACACAAACTCCAAATACCTTGAAAAGCACAAAGTCAGCAGATAGAAGGTGTAGAAGAATATTTACAAACAATCTCCCAATCTTTCTTTAAGTATTTGGATGATTTATGTAAAAATAACAGCTCTCACCTGGATTATTTTATAAAGAAAGGCGTAAACAAGAGCAGCGTTGGCGTTCTTCTTGGTTATCGCCACCACTGAAGAAAAGACTGTTAAGAAAAACATGGTGCCTGAATCGAGCTGTAAAAAAACAAACATGCACATTGGTCTAAAACACAGGTTGTAGATGTGTGTGTGTGTGTGGAAATAATTTAGATACTGTGGTCTGTTAAGAGATGAATGTAAATAAATGAATTCATCAGAACGTATGAGAAAAAAATTGTCCCAGGGCGGTTAAATAGCTCCCACTTGTCCCACTTGTCTCTACTACTGCAGTGCACTGGGAATACCACTTACTCACAACTGCAATATCATGCTGAATTAATAATACGTGAGGAGGTTTGACTGCCCGATTTCCCAATGAGAAAAAAGCTTAGGCCATGAATAACACATCACAGTGAATCTGTGCTCTGTTCTTCAGCTGGCTGTGAAACCATGTCGTGATAAAAACTGGTGGAGCTCAGGAGAGAAGAAGCACAGGAGGGCTCAGGGAAAGGAAGAGATTCATGAAATGCTTTAAATCTCTGAACACCCAGGACTGAGGAGGAAAGTAGGAAACTACACTGAGAGGAACTGCTGCAGGTCTTTGGGCTGAAATGGATACGGTAGAGGTTGTTGTGTTTGAGCCACAGGAAGTGTGTGGAGCCGTGGCAGACCAGCGGCGTCATCTCCGCCTCTTCCTCCCTCTTCATCAGGATGGGCATGAAGTGGTCGATCTCGTTCATGTCCATGTTCCCCTTGTAGTTACGGCCGATCAGCACCTGGACGCAGCACAGGAAGGAGAAAATATATAAAAAAGGCAGGCAATGCTTTTCGCGGAGGCGGAACCCTCATATGAAATATTTACAGGTTTTTGGGGCCGACTCACCAAACCTGAGCACTCAACCTTAAAAGATGCTTCAAATAACCACTATGACTACAGACAACCAACCGCCCTGGATGGAGCTGATACCCTCTTTTCCAAATTCAGCCACTGAGGAAATGTGCAAACTGTGTTTCCAACTCGAATCACTGGTAATGAATGATGAATGACCAGCTTCCCAACATGAAACTGGGAGCAGAGGTTGGAAATGTGGCAAACAAAAGTGTTCGAACTTCTCAAGCACGGATAAAAAAGTTTGAGGACATGTGGTATCAATGGACGATACTGGTGTCCAGCTCGACATACGTTGTACGATTTGAGCCAATATCTGAGATGCACGACTCATTATAAGTCAAACCGAACAATCCAAAGAACCATGATCTGAATTAGGCTCTTGTGTTCGCTTGACTCATCCTCTTCAAATCCTCCAAAAAGAGCAAGAACCTGTTTGTTACAGTAGCTCACAAGAAAGTCAATTACATGTGGTAACGTGTCTTGATTTCTATAATAAAAGTAGAGCTTCTTACAACAATATATTCTCTGTTCTTTTGAGACTACTGTCACCAGTAGTTCTACCTTTTCTTAAGTCATTCTTACATTTACTAAAGACACAGTTGAGCCACTTTCTGCACAATGTGGACGCAGCAAAAAAAAGGGAACAATAAACGTCCAGATGACAAAAGACGAACCAGAAACTCAGGTTACACTGGGAACAGTAGTTATTGGAAGAAAAGAAGTTTATATTATCACATGAATGATCAAGCTAAAGTCCTTGTATCCCAAAAAGTATCTAGCATTGAGCATAAATGAGACTTAACCCTAATGAAGCTTATTTTAATCAAGCTACAACATTGTTCAATTTAGTCTGAGAAACCACTTTCTTCTTATTTCATCGCACACAACAATACGAGTCAGCAGTCTGAGTCCCAACACAGAGTGGAGTGAAGAAAGAGATCAAAGATTTTACGCTTGAGGGATGTGACACACACGCACACACACACAAACACACACACACACAAAGCTTCCCCACCCTTGCTTTAATAGAGGAGTCTGTGTTGCACGGGGGGGTCACGCAGGAGCACATACAACAAAGGCAGGAGGAAATAAGAAATACAAAAAAAAAGAGGAAATTCCAGCAACGTAAAGTAATCTGAGGGAGAGAAGGGATATGAACAGAGCTGCTGCTGCTCGGCTCCAGTGAGAGGAGACGGGAACCAAAGAGCGAAGAGGTCACAGGTCAGCGGCGTCACAGAATGAGGTCTGGACAAATCCACGTATCAAAAAGAGGGTGCAGCGCTGAAGGACCCGTGTGGAATGTCAAGAGACTTTGTAGATCTGAAGCCAAACGATGAAAGGGAAACATGACAGCATATATTTTTTCTGTGTTTCTGACCTCTACATTCTGTTCCCTAATAAATATGGATGAATCGTAAATCAGAGTTTGATCAAGTTAATCGACTCTGACAATCAAATAACTGTCTTAGCTGCTTTTCTCTACCTTTAATCAAACTGAACAACTTTGGGGTTTTAAATAGTTGACGAGAGAAAACAGGCAACTTGACACGAGTTGAGAAACAGACCTCTGAAAAACTGCAAATCATCATAAACACGAAAGCACGTATCAACAAGCCACTCCCAACTGAGTCATGGCCTTTAGCCCAATGCAAGTGACTCTTGGATGGATCTTGATGAAGAACTGAGATCTATGATTATTCTTTCTTCGAATAATCAAGTAAAAGTCTAATTTTGACCGTTCTACTCTCTTTTCCAACTGTCAGAAAACTAAAGTTTGTTTTTCTGGAGTTAGTCGATCCTACACCCAATAACTGGATGCTTCACCTCAGGGAGACTCCAGAGTCAACACGTCTCAGGTCAGGAAAACTCGGATTAACAAAAGAAAATGTCAAACAACTTTGTTTGTTTAGTCAAGGCCCCAACACAGCTAATAAAAAAAAACCTCACTCTAACATTTAGCATATTTCATGCCCCAAGGCAGAGTGCACCAACCAATACACATATTCCAGGTCTATTTTCAATGTGTTAGTTCCAAGTTAAAAATACAGTACCATACTGTTAAATTACAAATATTCATACACCCCCAATTATCTCCCTGAGGCCAGATTATGATTCACACAAAAGTAGCTAAATATAAAAGATGATTAATTGAAACATTAAATACATAAACAGGATACTTTTTTCGCTTTTTAAAAATGACATTCAACTGCTGGTTAAATCTAGAAAGAATAACCATTAGTAATGTTTTAAATCAGTTTTCAAAAACAAAACAACAAATTAATAAAATATTATCTATTTAAACCGATAGTGGCCTTAAATATCATTGCAGGGGATTAAGGGAAAGTTGTGTTACTGGGACACATGAGGAATCAATGGGAAGCGTTCGCTGCTGACCTCCAGAGCCTGACTCTCACTGGAGCGGATCCCTTGAAGGCAAACTGGGGGCGAAGAGAGTCTAAAGAGCTCCTGTCACTTTGTTTCACATATCAACAGATTGGGAAAGAAAAAAGAGTCGAACCAAACAGATCTCAGAGCAGAACTCAGAACGTTATTATCAGCAGGATGATGATGATGTTTTTAAAGCGTTTGTTAGATCTGTTGGAAGTCGACAGTCGTTTACTTGTAGATGAAATAAAAACAGACGCCACTGAGCTGCTCCATCAACTGCAGCCATTTAACACTGTGCACACTCACAGTGCCTCTGTGTCCAAGCAGCTGGAGGCTCATTTAAACTGCTCTATAGTCTTTACTCAGCACAAGACAGGAATGTATCATTCTAATGAGCATTATTGTGGATTTATTGTGGTGTATTCACATTTTTTCCATGAGGTACAGTACAAAATATATAATTCATAGAGATACATGCAGAAGACATTCCCATTAAATGGCAGACAGTCAATACAGTACTGCAATTCATTCTTAATTATTTTTTAAGACAATCTATCAATCACTCAAAAGCAGAAACAGCAACTTGATAGTGGAGCTGCGTAGTCCCAGTAATTAGGGTTCATCCTCTGGGCACCATGAACAGATGGTCTGACAGGATCACTCTATACAACCCCTGTCTATGTATTGTTATATTTGATCTGTGGTGGAATTCAAAATATTTGGGAGAGTTTTTAATCACAGGAGCACTTAAGTATTTTTCTTTTCATCCTCAGCTGTAATTGAGGACACCGGACCTCGGCTGGTCAAGACGGGGGGAGGGGACTGAAGGTGAAGATCTGCTGACTTGCCTCAGGGCAGAGAACGACAGTCAGAGGCAGAGAGAGAGAGAGAGAGTAGAGAGAGAGAGAGAGAGAGAGAGAGAGAGAGAGAGAGAGAGAGAGAGAGAGAGAGAGATTGAAGCTTTAATCTGTACAATCAGACATCCCGGCTATGAGGGACTGATCCTTTTCCCTGATGGGTATTGTCTGGTATGTATAAGGCTTCTTCAGCAATTCCTTCTCTTGCCTTGAAATAAATTAACCCTGTGAGGATTGAGATGTAAAACTCCATGAGGGAAATATTCTGTGGCCTCTTTTATTCCTTGTGTACTATAGGCTACGCACCCCTAACATGTCAAATACATGTCAGGGTGTTTTCTACATTCTAGATTTGGGCCACTAATTAATATTTTTATTTCATTTTAACCATTTTCACAGAGTTCAGGGCTCAGGGACACTTGGATGACGCCACAGGAGCACTTTCTTTATACGTTTGAAGTATCGGTCGCCATTTACTTCAATTGTATTAAACTTGGCTTCAACACTGTTTACCCCTGAGACTCCAGAGGTGTTTTGTGAACTCAACCACTTCAGCCCACACCTCCCTGCACAGTGGTGAGTGGGTAATGAGTGGATTTACATTTCTGGGTGAACTATACCTTTAATATGATAGTGTCAAAAAAGAATATGGCACCTATTAAAAATAATAGTCGAGGGACTCAAGCACATTTAAGACATTAAAGTATTATTATTATTATTTTTGTATTTGATATCAAGTCCCAGTGATAATTTCTGGTGTAAAGTTAAGGAGCTGCATAGGGTAAAGTTGTGAACTTTGAAATAGGACACATCCCATATGATAAAAGTTGCATCACTGCACAAGAACAAGCGTCTCAGTGTGTGTGTGTGTGTGTGTGTGTGTGTGTGTGATTGTGTGTGTGTGTGTGTGTGTGTGTGTGTCTGTGTGTGTGTGTGTGTCTGTGTGTGTGTCTGTGTGTGTCAATCTACAGCTATGAGGACCAGTTTCGGTTCAATACAATTATTGTGAGGACATTTTGGCTGGATCTCACAATTCAAAGGGTTGCATGACTTTGGTTAGATTATGTTGAGATAAGTGTGTGGTTGAGTGTGTGTGTGTGTGTGTTGTGTGTGTGTGTGTGTGTGTGTGTGTGTGTTTGTGTATGTGTGTGTGTCTATCTACAGCTATGAGGACCAGTTTCGGTTCAATACAATTATTGTGAGGACATTTTGGGTGGTTCTCACAAATTCAAAAGGGTTGTATGACTTTGGTTAGATTAGGTTGAGATAAGTGTGTGTTTGTGTGTGTGTGTTTTTTTGTTGTGAAACTAGTTTTTCAAGTTGATCTGCTCTCAGGGTGACGCGCCAGCTGAAAGGACACGTACAGGAAACACCTCTAACATCTGGTTCACGACGGGCAGCGAACTAACAACCACACATTAAACCACACCTGACGTCATGTTAAAGTTAGAGGGGAGTCTTCTCCTCGTGCAGCAGGTGCTCCACTGAACCACCTGCTGTCAGCTCCCCCCCCCCAAACAACAACAACAACAACAACAACAAGTCGGAACAAACTTACCTTCCCCTTCAGGTCCAGGATGAAGATCGCGGACGCGGACATGTTGCTGTGCGCGTGGAGAGAGACGCTCCGTCAGAAGAAGTGTCCCGGGTGTGAAACGGGTCCGCGAGCAGAGATGTGGGTCATTTGTAAGAAGGGATATCCGCAGCCATCCTCCTCCTCCTCCTCCTCCTTCTTCCTCCTCTCCTCCTCCCTCTCTTCTTGCCTCCACAGCGGCTCTGCCTCGAACTGCCTTCGCTCCACCGCGTCAAGTTACCGGTGAGGGAGCAGAGGACACTTCCGGTTGTTAACTAGTACATGTACCTCAAAACTGTACTTAAGTGCGTGTACTTAATTGGTGTATTTTCTTGTCTGTGTGTGTTTATTTCACTCAAGACTATTTAAATACACAATCTCAAATATTGAATGAAAAGGAGCAGAAAGAAGAATTATCATTATATAATCACAAGACATTAATCAACAAAGCAAATAATTCAATTATTTTTAAATTTATATTTAAAATAGCTGTTTGCCAACAAAGCCAATCACACCCTCATAAGTTTTAAGTTAGTAGGTATTGAATATATACATTTTTACTTGTGATGGCTTCTTTAACTTAAATAACTTATGTGAATTCTTCTGTTATAACTAACATTATGCTTATTTCTTATATTCTAATATATATATATATATATATATATATAACACAATCCTATAATATAGGATTATGCTCTAATATTTACGTGCTTAACAACGTTTATTTGCACTTACCACATTCAAATTCTTAAATGTATATGCGCGCATTACATAGTGTCAACCTCTGTATTTTTACTTTTATAAAAAGGAAATATACTAATTTTGGTAATGTGTTCTATTCGTTTAGGGACGTATATTTAATATTTGTATATTGTCTTTTTATTTTTACTTCAAGTAAAGTGTATATATTCTACTTCCACTAGCCTATTTATGAAGTATTTTTATTCAAGCTATTTTTTTGAATATTTCTGAGGCTATTCAATCTAATGGCAACCCTCCAACGTTTTATTTTTAGATTAGATAAGAGACAACATCCACCTTCACGATCAGAGTTCAACCTTGGACTTTTATTGTGTAGGCTCAACCATAACAGTTCTGATTCCTCTCCAGCTTCTCTGTGTGAACTTGATCATCAGTGTTTCCGGGTGGAGCCGCTCTTCTCCTTTCAGCTCAACTCAGACCTGACACACCTCCTTCACCAGCTGGACCCCACCCTGAGGCCCCAGTTCTCTGCCCCAGTGCAGCTCCTCTGACAGGCTGCATCACTGCTGCTGGTCCCAGTGCAGAACCAGAAGGTGAGTTTGAGGATTCCAATGAGAAAACACACTGTTGGGCCTTGATTTACTCTGTTTCACTGACACAGCTTTTTACTGAGGTCACATTTTCAACAGTTTACACACTAATTTAAAAGTTGACTTCACAGAATAGGGAAGTACTGGATACATATTTCAGCCCATTGTTACCATCCAAAAACTAGAAGTCAATTGTGGAGAATTACTGAGAAGTGAGAAGTGAGAAATGCCATCTTTAGTACACTACAAGTACTGTCTTTAGTATACATGCCCTATTTTTATCTGGAACTGTCCTCCTAGATTAAAAAAATCATGGTACTCAGATTGTTGAATTGTGTTTAAAGATGTGCTGTATTCTAAAAAATTAAATCCACACTTTTTGAAAAGCATCATAGTTTATTCGCCAGTCACAATTCTTCAAGTTTGAGCAACTAAAACGGCTTTTCAATCAATTCATTGTATAATTCATCCACGTAGACACACATTTGATAATTTATCCCTGATGAAACATGATAAGTGAAATGTTCCTCTCCACAGCTGAGATCGTCCGTCCAAGATAATGTACCTGACTCGTAATACAGCTTCAGAAAATCAATCAACCAATCGATAACTGTCAAGAGACACACGTGATTGGTTAATATATACACAGATGACCCGTATAGGCTGCATGTGAAGATGGACGACGCCTCTCCACTTCCCCCCACTATCCAGAAACGAAGCCAAAATATTCCCTGTATACGAACGCTTCCATTTTGTGCCAATTACTTCATAAGAACTTCGTAAATTGACAGAAACAATTAGTTTGGCCCACATCCCATCCACTAACATGTAGGAGGCTGGTTTATGACCTATTCTGCATCCAGCCACCGGAGGGCGCCAACAACACACTGGCTTCACTTTTGGGGAGTCGTCACGTCGTCCATCTTTATATCCACTCTATGACAAGACCTGTTAATCTCTTTTCTATTTAAACCTTTACAGTTGATCCCTTTGATTATCACTAATAAATAAGTAACAAATAATTTACTGTTACTGTCGTCGCTATGCCGACAGATAGAACATAACCACTGTGACTCGTCATTAGACCATAGGTTGAGAACTAGTGAACTTCTGAGCTTCTTTAAGATTCAGACGTACGCAAGCCCAGGTTTTTCCATTTTACAAAACTTAACCAGTGTTTAAAACTTGCCCCTTTTATGACTGACAATATGAATCTCACAGAAATAAACACAAACTCAAGGACAAGGTGGGAGTGGATTTAGTGGTTCAGCTGACTGGAGGCACTCGACACTAAGCGATGGTGAATTCAATCTCATCCATCTCCTCCTCGGTGTCCTGCATGATCTCCGCCGCCCTCTCCGCCCTCGCTCGCTCGCTGGCCGGGATGTAGTTGTCCTCGATGAAGCCGTCGTCGTCTTCCTCGCCCACGGGAGGGAGCGAGTGAGGGTTCACTCCATGGCCACTGTGCATCCTGAACCCAACGTCAAGGCCTGGGAGCAGAGAAAGATGAGAAATACATCAGACAAATACAAAAACACACCTCGGAAATCCAACAAATAAAGCAGCAATTTATATTTTTCTCGCTGTTCCATGTCTTCGCTGACGAGGATGGTGCCGACTGTGAGAGGAGAGAGAACAATAAGGAATGTCGCGCTTTAGAAGAGAAATGGACATTTTCAAATAAGGGAAAGAAAAGCTAAGGTGCGTGGTTTACAAGGACACGCTCATGGACACAAGAAAGGTCAATCGCAAGTGTCATTACAGCTGGAATCTTGAGGCTGAACTGGATGAGTTGCAAGGACAGTTGCACTTGTGTGCAGTTAAAGCTCTTCGGTGAAGTTCAGGAGCCGGACGAGAAGCTTTCACAGTGTTCTGTCAGAGACAAGGTCACACAGACACTTGTCCACAGGGACAATGGACAAACTGGGAGAGCCTGAGACAGAGAAAAAACAACAACACCCTGGATTCCTGTTGGTTATTTGTTCTGATAAACAAACTTAAATATTTAGTCCCAACTCTTACATTTGTGGTCAACATCTGCACTTAACAAGTTGTTGACTCCGATAAATAAGAAAATGCTGATAATTCATCTTACGTCGATATAAGTTTGGTGAAATTCCTGTAATAACATTTACAGCATATTTTAACAAAACGTGATAAGACTGATTTCATTTGTAGCCGTCACAAAATAAACTGCATGGCTTTATTTCTTCCTGAATTAGCATAACCTCTGTAACACATACAACACATCACCTCCAGTGCAAAATATATCAAAGCTTTCTCAAACCAGGAAGTAGATGAAGTAGTTGAACCTAGTTTTTGATGTTCAGTTGTCTAAATGACGATTACACCAGTAAATCACTGACACCGAACAGTTTGCAGTGTCACTACAGCAGCATTCTCTTCCTTTAACAATAAAACCTATTAGTTGTTGTGAATTTATTTCCTCAAATTTGTTGCGTGGCGAAGAATTAAAACAAACCTGAGGCGTCTATCTGGCTGACGGTGTCCGCCTCCCTCAGCCGTGTGTGCCGGTAGCTGGCCAGGTAACGCCGGACCACGGAACATTTAGCCAGGAGGGCGATGACGATGGAGATACCGACGGCTGTGACCAGGACGGCCGCCAGGAACTCCCAGTTGTGATTGGTGTATTTGTCTGTCGGTCTTGTTTCTGCGAGAGGGACAAAATAATCACTTAGTTTAGTGTGGTCTGGTTGTGAGGCAGGAGATGCATTATATTGTAACTCTGTTTGATGATTTCAGTTGGGGTATCTTTTTGCTCCAGACCTGTAGAAACCTGTCAGGAACAACAAAGTCATGTGTATCCAGTTTCGGAGACAAAAAGATGGAAATGAAACTCTGCTCTGGTTGTTACGTTGGCAGGGCGAATCATTATTTGCACTAAACATAATTGTTATTGGGGAAAACATCGGGGCAAAGAGAATGCATGCTGGGTTCGATTCAGGTTTGTCTAATATTTCTATGTGACTGTCTGGTTTGGCCAGAATCAAACTATAGCTGTTAGAGGTGAATTATGCAAATAGGGCCGTAGGAATGTCACGTGACATCCAAATTATGTCGGTTTGACTTTACAGATGTAAATGAATTCTCACCATTGAAAGCTGTGGTTGGTGTCGGTGTAGAGAATGTGGTATTCGATGATAGTTCCATCTGGCTCTGCTCTTATTGGACAAGAGTGACTCGTCCTCCGGGGGTTTGATTTACTTCCTGTTGGATGAGACCTGTTTCCTGCTCTGGTCACCATCAACTCCAGTGTGAAGCCATGGATGACGGGAGTATATCACACATGCATGTATGTCAGGGGACAGGACGGTGTCTGTGACCCGCTGGGGAAGAACTCCACTTTTTATAAGATGCAACAGAGGTTTTAAATGTTTCTTCAACCAAAGTCCGGTGAAGTCAAACTCTGCTCAGTGTTGTATTGTCCTCAGCAGGTAAAAATAAAAAAAATGAGAGTGATCTGAGGGAGATGTTGCAGAGCAGTCACCTCCCCAGCTGAGGGAGGTAGTGGAGTATCTCTGTTGACCAGGAGGGTGATTGACCCTCAAAGCTCCACTAGGTGGCCACGTTGAGTGACAGGGTAACAAGTGAGAGGTGGTGGCAGAAGCTGTATCATCCCTCGAGCGAGTGGAAATATCAGCCACACTTTTCTACCTCTGGAGAAAGTAGGAAACAGAAAAAGGAATTTATATCAGAATCTTTTTTTACACAGTTGCACACAAAGACAATCTCTCAGTAAACCACAATGCCCCCCACATCCCACGTGCATTGGGGCTTTGTATTCTTTTGGACTCAATGCATATTTCATTAGTGAATCATACCAAGAAGAACACGAACAATCAAATGACCTAAATATTTCACTGAGTATCTGTGAGGAGTGAGAGCGTCATCAGAAAAGTAGTGGGAGACTCTAGCTGGATCCGTTCAATCCTGTAATTGAGTTTGAGCTGTCAGGAACTCAGGAGGATTTCATCCACAACAGGAAAAGTGTGTCGCAAACAGGAAGTCCCACATTCTGGAGGACTTTCCTCCGTCTGTGTATAGTACAGCACTAATGTGTCTGTGTGTGTGTTTCATGGACAATAAAAGAAAACCTACTTGACATTATTTGTTTAGGGCAATGTCATTTCAAAGCTAAGAATTGATGTTGAGATGAGATATTGAATGAATAAATGCAAGATGCTACATGCCCTCACTTACTGTACGACCCACTGTACCAATATGCAGTTTGAATTATCAGTCAATTAAGCTCTAAAGCTGAAATACCTTGAAGCAGTTGATTTGAGCTCACCTATCAAAGCCGGTACACATTTCTATTTCTTAGGCTTATTAAAACCTTATTTCTTGTTTGTTCAATTTCTTGCAGATTTATCAGAGTCACGTCTGGATGCTGCTCGACTGGTCCCGAGCAAATAGCGGCATATTCACAAAAGTGAAGCCAAAACATTCTTGTTGCCCCCTAGCGGTTTGCGGAAGTATATGCATTGGTGTGAAATTTGTACTTTTAAACTCTTCTTGATGAAGAAAGAATTAACTCTTGATAAACAGCAAAGCATTTATCAAATCTAAGGTTGATCAGTTGTGTGTTATTTGTTAAGCAATAACGTTTATATATTTTGATTTTTTTTGTGCCTGATAGGTTTTCTACATTTTTGTGATCTAACTGTGTCAATGATAAATGTATTCATGATACTTGTTCACATCAGTAGCTCATTGATGCATCCAATGCAAATATATAAAGGCTTCACCCAAACTAGTTTGTGTTTGAGAGAGAGAAGAGCTTTCAGTTCCTCAGTGTGTATATTTGCCAGATATTTGCATGCGTGAGTTTGGTTGGCTCTGTATTTAGGCACAAACGGCTGTGGAGAGGAAAGACCAATTCATATCCATGCTACACTGTGACATCAGTGTTTGACATGCTTTGACCGGAGATGTTCAAAGCTAAAGACATATTAGATAAATAATATGATGTGAATATTGTTCTTTATTCCTGGCTTTCTGGTAATTTATCACAAACTATAGTGCTTTTATCTTGTGAGGGTATTTTCCACATGCTGGTTGTTTTTGCTAAGTGAAACAAACACCACATAAATATTGTATCCAACTGTGGAGGGAGAATCTTTCAAAAAAGTTAAAAAAAAATAAAAGTCTATCTCACAATATTTATCATGTGGTATATGTGGTAGTCTATTAACCAACATAGTTATAATCCTGGGAAACTTTGACACCTTCAGGTCTATCCGGCGGTCTCAATCATTTTCTGGTGCATTTATCATTCTCAGGGTGTTTTTCCAAGTATCCAGCAATAAGCCATTCAGATGCTGTACTTAGGGCTTTGCACCATTAGGCCTCTTCCCCTTCGTCTTCCCCAGCTACTCTCTTCACTGGTGTGAGCTGTAAACACAGCACCAGGGCCTTCTTTATCTCTTCCTGTTCTGTCCTCACACGGGGAAAGAGCGCGACAACAAAAATACACACCAAGCAGCACAGGATGAGAAGCCTGGGAGTGAGGCGCACTGCATGTTTTACAAGTGTAGCAGTGCTCGTCTGCTGCTCCTGTATTTGTATGTGAGCATGTATAAGAGAATCCATTTGCATCCCTGTCTGTGTGTGTCTGTGTTTGAATGTCGCTATCAGAGGAAGGAGTTGTGTATTTCCTCCATCATCCTTTTGTTTCGTTGCCCCAAATTGTGAGCGTGAGTGTCAGGCTCTGGACTAATGACGGCCACGGGGTGTGAAATATTCTCTCCGTCAACAAACTGAATTAAAAATCCGAATCACATTCTGCTCGTGGAGTTTGATCGCGTTCCTTTGAACTGACAAATTAAACTGTAAGCTGTTTTGTGCGCTCGATGTCTGCGTGTACATAACAAAGAGTTTTATTAAGATTAAGAAGGAAACTCGTGAAATCACATCAAAGCACATCGGAGAGATCTGCTCACCGCAAACTGCTTTTTGGCTTCTATCACAGATTACATGAATCATACTCGAGCGAGCAAAACATATTTTCCTCTCGACTCCCCGGCCGCAGTAATCACGGATAATCATTCTTCGCAGATAATAACTGAGCCGTCCTTCAGCTGACCCCCCCCCGCCCCAACAATCCACAGAGCAGCATGCGAGCCTCCCTCCATCCCTCTCATCCCGCTGCCAAGTCCTGTGTTTTCATCCCGCATTGAAAAATGTGTGAAGGAGTCAGGCTGTGCCATTGTTTGCCCGTGATAAGGTTTTCGACAGAGCAGCACGTTCAGACCTTGTTTACGAGCGCCATTATCCAACTCGCGTTCGGTAAATCAAGCTGAGGCGAAACCAAGAATTTACACATGAAAACTACACCTTTGAGTTACGACTGGCGTGTTTTGCATTCGTTTTGAAGCGAGTTCATGAAAGAGCCTTTGAATGTCATGTTTGGTTTCTGCCTGTCAGCCGTGGTGGAATAATAGAGGTGTCAACACACGAGGTAAAAAACCAGCTAATCAAACAAGACGCTGCACAACCTGCAGTCTGATGTGACTTTGTAGTTTAAATATTAACTTTAGCCCCTGGTGTCATTTATTATACAAATTGATGTGTCTTTAGAGATTGAAGAAATAACGAACAAAGTGTAATCTAATGAAAGTGAGCAGTGTTTTGGGTGAAAACACCAAGTTGCCAGCATCAACATGTGGGCGGGTAGTTCCCACATGGGGATACCACTGTTATATATATGGATAACTATCATTTTATTGATACTATATATATACAACAAATAAAATGTGAATAATTATTGTGTATTTTAGCCTTGTGTTGAAAAGAAAGAGCTTTTTAGGCCGTCAGCAGGTGAAGGAAATGGTTTAGTCACCAGGAAGGTGAAATGTAAACACTTTGGTTCGGGCGCCTCTGTGTTTTGAGACAAATTGGCCTTTAGCAGCCACTACATCACAAACACTGCCATGTAGGAAAATGTTATATCATAATTCATATTCTTGAATTACTATTGCAGTATTTTAATAACTGTTATAGGTCAGAAAAAGGCAGATTATTTGTTAACTATCCGTCGGCATGATAAGCTGTGTAGCTCAAAGTCATAGAAGTCATGTGACCTTTACACAGTGAAACATTGTCAGAGCTCCTTTAGGAAACCAGCTGTTCATGTGAAGTCTTACCTGCTCACCTGTCTGCGTCGGCCCCGGTAGCTTCAGCCAGTTCACCTGCCGTCTGTCTGTGTGTCCGTCTGTGTGTCTGTCGTCCGTCTGTCAACTTCTACATCTTCTTTTTCCTTTCACCGTAAAAATGGAGTAAATGGTTGTGCAAAGGTTGAATCGGTCTGTGCTCTGCAGCTGCTTCCCAGAAGGGCGAGTTAATGGGTAACTCTCTAACCAAGGTGTGCTCCCTCCCACCTACTCTCTCTTCCCTCCACTCTCCGTAGTACGGTGTATTGTCCCTCAGCACAAGGAAGAGGCAAATGTGACTTGGAGCACGATGTCATGTTGTTGATGATGTAGATTTGAGCAACTGGTCGAACCGGCTTTTTGTAAAAACTAAATGTTCAGTGACTGGAGTTGTGTGGTTCCCATGAGGAGTGGTAATCTGGTTTCATATCTGCTTTGTTTTGTTTGCACATGTGTGGTTAATGTGGCCAGTCAGGTGCCACGCCTTTCTTTGTCGATCTCAAATGTAAAAAAGCCTTTTTCTCAGCTCCCTTTTCCAGCGTTTGTGTGGTGACGAGGACTTTGCTGTTTATTTAAGATGATCGGCCTGAGGGGGGAAGGAGAACAGTCCTCTGGTGGCCCTTAAAGGAAAAGCGAGGGGACCCTGAAAACAATAGGGCTACTTCCTGATCACTTGGCAGTGCACATCTCTACCTCTCTCTCCCTCCTTCTTCCTCCCTCCCTCCCTCCCTATGTTCCAGGATGCTTCAGCTGCACGTCTTGGGGCAGATGGCCCCGAGGAGGATGGGTTGGGAAAATGAAATGATAACTCAGCATCAGCTCAGAGGAGCAGGAGGGGTTTCCCACTGTACGGGTGTCGACTGACGGTTGGACTGTGAATGTCTGTGGTTGTGCTTTGATCTGTTCAGCCTCTCTAAGCCATGTGCCTGGTTATTGATTATGTTAAATGTAATTGCCCCTTTGGGGAAATTGGATCTTTTGGATTTAGTTTTGAATAAGATTGAGGTAAATAGGTCAATGTTTTTTATATTTGAAAGCAACATAACCATTTTTTCTTTTGGCCAATAAGGGGCAGCAGAAACGAGTTGTTAATATACTGACATATATTAACAGCTTTTAGTTCGATGCAAGTTACTAGTTAGCAAATAGTTGACTATTTTTGTTCATATACATGTTTTATATAATGCTTTTGGCTTCTTGATGAATTTAAAACTCCTATTTTCATGTTTGTTTTACTGTAAATATTCATACGTTCATTTAGGATATTTTTTCTGAGGTGTCCTGAAATTGGCATAAAATAAAATGTATTATGATTATTATTATCCATTTTTTAAAAGATTGTGATTGTGATTTGTAGAGCCGTCCTCTCACAGCATGTGGTAATGATTAGTAACGATGCTTAATGATAAATTTCGCAAAAATAATGACCTACTCATTTTTCTGTTGAACTGCTCCCATCTAGTTCCTGTGGTTATTGGACCTAACCCGTGTCTAGTGTTCCATTACTCTGCACTTGCAGCTGCCTGATGGGGCAACAGAATCCAAGTTTATTACTTGGAAAATTAAACAACCTTTTATTTGAGGAGTCAAATCTGAACCTCAACTTGAATCAACACAGAATTTCAACGTTTGCTCACTTTATTATGGTGTTTCGATCGTACAGAGGAGCAGAGGGTCGATAATAATCCAGAACAATAGGGACAGTGTGCAGGATTCTTGGGTTCTTTTATGATGTGTGTTCTTATGTGTAAAAATTGACCCCTGTGATTGTGTTATCAGAAAGACAGGTGCGGATTAATGTTAATGTCGCTGGTAATAATATCTAATATGATCTATGATAAACAAGGTCAGTGCTTCACTCAGACGAGGGGTTTCCCCCACTTTTGCCACAACGGGATGTTTGTTGTTTGTCTCCTCAGTGAAGTGGAGAGGTGTGTGTGTGTGTGTGTGTGTGTGTGTGTGGGAGGGGGGGTCCCGAGGTCACGGCCTCTTCTGTGGGAGAAGACTGGAAAGCCGTGCCAAGTCTCTCAGGATGAAATAACAACACGTGTCGCACTGTACAACACAATGGACAGTTGCACTTAGGGAAGAAGAGCGATGTGACAAACAAACCTTCCACCGGCCGTTTAGCACCGAGGGGGGGAGACGATGCCCCAGTGCTCCGACACGTTTTTCTGCTCTCACAAAACGTCCCTGTCGTCACCATCTCGATCTGCCACCGCCGGAGTGTGAGTTTTACGAGGTGAGAGCTGCACGGTGAATCTACATGTGGCCTCCATCAGGAAACAACCTGGACACCTTTGCCTCGGAGCTGCAAATCTCTAAAAGTCACAGCTGCAGCTTTACTCAAATTGTGCATTATTCTCTCCACGGTCTGGTGATGACTTATATTAAACGTGACACGTGATCTTGAGGATCTGATTTCTTTAATCAAGGTGCACGTGAGATGTTCTAGACTCTTAAATAGGCTCCTTTGTCTTTTCTCTCCCTCACATCCTTCACCAGGGCTGCGGTGATGACCCCACTTCAAGGCAGAGGTCGTTTAGTTTCATCTCATTTAATCTAATAAAAGAGTTTCCTGAATGTATGTGCTCAGTGGTTTTATGTTACACACCTCTCTGGGACTAACATGCAGCAGGAAGAGCACGGACTCTGAGTTTGTTTGACTTGATCCGCTGCCGACTCTTTACAGGTGTAATCCTGTATCGAGAAAGACCGAAGGGACTTTTTCTCTTTGAAGGCAGGGGATGTAATCTTCAGGTTGAATGAATGCTAATTAAATAAGAAGCTATAGGGCTGAAAACACCAGGCTGGATACGTACACATTCCTGAACGCTGCACTCAGGTCCATGTTCAGTAATGTAGAACTCTCTTCTCTCTGTTAGAGGAATCATTCACCCAAATGATGCGTTAATCAGTAGTTTCTGTTATGCTGCTTTTTTGTTTTGGATTTCATGGATCTGTGCACGGCCCACGGAAATGTAGTCGGGGTCATGTGATTGGACCCTGACGAAAAAAGGTTGTGAAAACTAAACTGAATACATGCGTTTTGTTTTTTGGCTTCTTGTAAAATCCCCGGATAGATGCACTTCTGTGGGTTCTTGGATGGAAGCCACAAGAAAGGTTTAAAAAAACAAGCTGTTTAAATTCGACAAATCGTTTCTGTGGTCAAAGCAGGAAACCACTTCTGATTTTATAATGCAGAGTGTGTCCAGCTGCTGTCTCACAAATCTATCACACTATTCTAAGAGATTATCTCCCACTAAATGAGGCAGTTGTGGATTCAGGAAGATTGTTGTTATAACTCAAACACGTGTGCAACTCCCAGGTTTTGGCTCCATCTTGCAGAAATTAAAAGAACCCAGAGAAGCTTTTGCCTGAAATATGCATTGAATCCTTTTCATTTTAGCCTTAAGAACCAAGACTAAACCCATCAATACTTTCCTAAATAATATAAAACATGATAGGGTTACATTGGTAGGTTTCTTAATTCAATTTGCAGCACGAACAGAGAATAACTTTTCACTATCTGGCAGGTCTGACATATTAATAGTGATTATTTCTAAGGTATCAAGCCATTATTCATTGGTAAGAAATAATCATTAGAGTATTTGACAGTGCCAACCCCTTAAATGTTCAACCCAAAGCTTCACCCCTGGACACAAGTGTTGCATTCATTCTTCTTTGTGATTAAAATCCAGTTTCTCTGACAGAAGCAGACGAGCAGTTGATTTTGGATTTCCTTTTCCAGCTTGCATTTGGGAGGATACACTGTGTTCATGCACTGTTGCATGTGAGAATATGTTGTTTTTGCCAATTTCCTCTGTAACTGCGGGCGCATGCATGCTTTGCAACCAGAAGCCATCCAGCTCACTTCCTACTCAATGGGAAATGGGAACCTCTATGTGCCTGTGGAGCTGTGTGACCATGTCTGTGTGTGTGTACGGGTGTGTGCTGAGCAAACAGCTATCAGACAGGAGCCGAGACCCTCCACCCTCCACCCCGCCATCACCTCCACAGGCCTTTTCCTGCCTGCAGGGTGATTCCTGCCCCTGTGCTCCCTCCACTTCCTTCACTCACATATCAGCCTGCAGCAGCAGTGCCTCTTCCTGCATCGGGCTCAAGTTCTCTGGACGCTGCGGACCAGCAACAACAGCTCATCCATCTCTCTCTTTCTCTCCGCGTTGTTTTCTTTGACATGCATCAGAATACTCGATCCACTGAGACCTGCTGTCAGCATGTTTTCAGAAACGCTGCTTTAAAACAAGCCTTGAGGACTTCTTTAACTTTTTAATGTCATAACAGTCACTTCCTCCTACATGTCACACCCTGCAGCGCTGCGGGATTTGGTTTCTCTAGATATCTGAGGGCTATATTAGACATTTGTCAAGGACTTTTTAGTGTTTTTTTCCCACCTCTTCTTCAACTCTTCTTCACCTTTTATCAATCCTCTTGTCTTATGAGTTACTCTTAGACTGAAAAGCAGCTGTTATCATGGCTGTGCATGTGGATTGTAAACTAATGGGCTAAGCAAAGGGATGATCTCCGGAGTCTAAACTCCAAAAAGTAGCTGCTGACCGAGCAAAGCATATTTTGCACGTGCATTCACCCGCTCTTACAGTCCCAGCTGCACAACCTCCCTTCTCCATTGTGTCCTTGGTCATGAATTCTCAAATCATAAGATCACTCAGAAGAGAAAAGTCCGACATACACAACCTCTCCTATTCCTGCTAGATCTGGTTTAGGTATCGCTGCAACAGAGAGGTGTGAAGTAATGGATTTGAAATGTCCCCCTGTGAACTCTAATCATTTTAACTAATCGTGTCACATCCTTTCCTCAGGTGATGCACTGATTCATACATCTGGTATTTCTGCAATTATATCACGATGCACATCTGCACAAAATCTCCACTCTGCAGTTTTATGCCTTTCAGCACAGAACTCCAAGGGTGTTATTCAACTTCCTTTAAAAAACGCCTCTAATATCCCAGAGACGTGTTGGCTGCATTCAGGACCCCTCCCTTTCCACAGCTTCCTTCTCACACATGTTCCGATGGGACAGATATTCTATTTCTGTGAAGAGGAGCTACAGCCCCAACATGCAGAATAAGAGAGATGATAAAAACAGAACAAAACAAAATGGACAGTAATAATAAAGTCAGGCGTGAGGCTATTATTGCTGGGCCAATATTTCCTGTCAGTCATTTGATAGTTTGGTTACTTTTCCAAAGGATGTGGAATTTATAGTTATATTTTTTATTTTGCAGCAAATTGAAATGAACTTTGACCAAACAAGGAACAACGGAAAAGCCAAAACAGGTTTATATGACATTCAAGACATTAATTGCGAAACCATTCCTCCTCCTCTTGAAAATATGATCCCCTCTCACTTTTCTTATCTTGCTGTACCTGCTGACTCTCAATCATGTTATCCCACATGGTCCCAGTACCAATGGGGGGGACCTACAGCTCTGTTTCCCCTCTCAACCCACACCAGAGGTCCACTCCATGCTGTTATGATTAGGACTTCCTCAGTCTGATCAGCTTTTCCACAACACCCTTAATGAGGTGTGTGTCTGTGCTCAACTGTACGTCCACCTGTGTGTGTGAGGTCGGCAGGGGGTCATAACATCAACATCCATCGACATCCTGATGACTCGGGGGCTTGATTTGGTGTCAGACCGGAGGGGTCACCACCGGGCTCCACATGTGGGGACGGTCCCTGAATCCACGCTTACAGTGGCCCGGCCTCACCTCGGGAGGCAGATGAGGAGACTGGGGTTGGTGGTGGTGGTGGTGGTGGTGGGTGGTGGTGGGTGGGGGGGGTCACTCTGCCTCAGCTCCGGCCTATATTTTCTTTACAGTCTGGACGTGATTGACTGAATACACCGGAAGATAGAGGTTAGGAACAAGTCGCTGAACAATGGAAAATGCTTCTTAACTTCCTCCCACTAATCCAGAAATGAAGCCAAAATATTCCGGATATAAATGCCGCCATCTTGTATTTTAAGTTCCCTTGTATTTGTCAGTCTCAGCTGTCAAACATTACATTTCAACTTGTGGAAATACCTATAAGAACTATCTAACAGACTCTATCTTTGAGAAAAATGTATTCGACATTGACTTTCACATTTTGTTTGGTCCATGTCCCAGCCATTAACATGCAGGAGGCGGGATTTATGAGCCATATTTCAGCCGGCCACCAGGTGGCGATGGAGAGGCTTTGACTCCAAGATGGCGGTGTTCGTATCCGGGATATTTTGGCTTCATTTCTGGATAGTGGGAGGAAGTAGCGAAGTGTCAGCCATCTTTAGTTACAGTCTATGGTATGAGAGTGTAATCACGTAGAGAAGTGTCGCTGGAGTGTTTTTCAGGGTTTCATCACTTTTTATCTTTGGGGAAATCCGACTTTATAAGAGGGAGGTCTTTAAAATTTGACCGCTAATGCTCGAACACATGCTCTATCTCAAAATCTGTCCTTGTTGTCGTTCACCGTCTCACTCACTCAAAAAAATTTGCTCATGATTCTATTCTCTCCAGGTCTACAGGATGGAGGTTAAGGGGTTTGTAACTGCAGTTGCTGGGTGGGGGTTAGGGTCTGTCGGCGAGGTGTGAGCGACACCCTCCGCTCGGGCTCCCAGGGCCCAGCGGGCTCGATGCGTGTGGAGCCGGGCCAGCTCGCCACACAATGAGGGGAAATGGGAATTTAATACAAACTTTCTCACAAAGTCTCAGAGACCTCCCGCCTGACTTTCAGACACCCCCCCCACCTCCCCCACCACAACCACAACAAAATGTCAGAAACCACTAGAACATGCCCGGGGAGCGTGCTGCTATAAATTTACACGCTTCCCAAAATGTTTTAGGCGGCATTACCCCTCCGCAGTTTTTCTGCTGACCACAGTGACTTTTTTCCGGAATAACTTTGAGAGCCAAAGAAAAGTGTTACAGCCGATAGAGAATGAAATATTGCAGAACAGGAATCTAATGAGATCATGAAGATGAATGGGAAATCTGACCAATAGGTGTTTACACAGATAGATAGTGGCATTACACAATCCACTGGAATCATGAAGGCCAAAGGTTATAATAAAATAGGTTTTTTATTAAATATTATTATTTTTTCCACAATCAAAAGATGGCAGTAGTTCAGAGCTAATCAAAAACTATTCCAATGTAAAAGGGTAAAGAGGTAAATGCTACTTTCTTTCTTTCTTTCTTTCTTTCTTTCTTTCTTTCTTTCTTTCTTTCTACAATCTTCCTACAATTTACCATGTCTTTTATCTTAATCTGTTTATCAGTTCATATCTGCTTTCATCTTACTGACCTATTTATTAGAAATGTGTAATTTCTTTTAGTTTTGTGCAAACTCTTCTGTGTGTAACATGTTTTTCTATTCATAACGTTATTTGTTTGTATTCTTGTTTAACTTTCGATAGCTTTTATCCGAGGGGAATCGTTTAAATTACATTTTTGAGCTGAATGGAATGTAATTCTGTCCTAGTGTGCACTTGTCATTATATGGCCTGAATGTGAATAAAGTGAGTCTTCTTCTTTCTTTCTTTCGTTCTCTCAGTTCAGCCCATTGTTGCACTGTAATCTGGGGAAGTGATTTCGGCCGACTTGGCCTGCAGACACACTACAACATATCTTCGTCTGATAATGTCATAAAACCAGCAGCCGTACCTCTAACAGCAAACACAAACTCATCATAATTACTGTACCACAACAAAGAGTTTTGGATACAATGGTTAATGTCTGAGGAGCACAAAGTGTCCTCCGCCCTGCATTCTCACCCCATCAGAATAACTTCCTTCACAAGTACACACACACACACAAGCACACACACACACACATACAGTGTTTTATGTACATGCATAGCCTACAACATACATACATGTTACTTCTCCCATGCACACATGTTCCCGCAAACACACTTAATCATAGGAAACCTCTCATTCCTGGTATCTGGCTGCTGACAGGCTTAATGCAGCCAGGAGCTGAAGCAACAGTGTTGATCCAGCCTTTGCACTTTTTCCCTTTTGGCTTCCTAAAGAGGCTCCACCAAGCTGTCAGCCGCACACAACCCTGTGCACATCTGCCTTTGCTCTCCACCTCGTTCGTTTCCCTGAAGAGAAAAACACAAGCTGCAAAACTCAACCGAAACCTGAAGTCACCACCAGGAAAATAACACACCAGGATAAAACTACATGCAAACTGTATTTCACTATTTGCAGCTTTAGCCGTGCTGCCAGCAGTCTGCTCATGTGACAGTTCCTGGTCATTGTTCCTGCAGAGGAAACCAGGGTCTCTCAGAAGACACTGTTCTGGCTCCTGAGCTGCAGAGGCCACACTAACAGGTCAGAGGGAACATGCTGATCTGAGGCGACTGTGGGCGCCAGGACCCTTTGTGTGCCAAGAGTCAAAATGGAAACTCTTTGATTTGTAGACCAAACATTTCCAACCAGGCTGAACACATTCCTATTTTGATTTATTTATGTTCCCTTTTTGTTACCTAATTGTGTGATTTGGTTAGTGCCCAGTCTTAGGATTTTCAATTTGTTATTCATTCACGGTTTTACCAGTGAGGAGGTGACACTGTTTACTTATTCAGATTAGACTTGAGTGTATCAAGAATCTGTAAATTACATATGATTCTATTCTTTGATGGGTTTTTTCTTTGAATCCAGCCAACAAACGATTATTCCCTTCAGTCTAAAGAAAACCACACGAGCTCCTGAGTGAAAAAACAGGAAATCTCAAACAATAAGAAGTCGAGTCGACTTCACGTTGATTGTCCGACGCTGCGAGGAAACGTAAAGAAAACATGGAATCGGTGCGAATGTCTTTCAGGAGAAAATGTGAAAAGGGCGCATGCAGTGTTTCAACTGAACGTTTCAAAGTGAGAGAGTGAAGCTCTTTTTTTTAATGGTCGAGAATGGCAGAATAGACACAACAAGCATATTGTTCATCATTTCCTGAGGCTGACTGATTGTAACAGCGAGGGAAGGTGCACAGGCCGACCATAAAAGCTGCAGGGATCGGAGAGAGTCACTGAAGTGAGAGAACAAAGCTGTTGCATTTGGCAAAACATGACACCAGCTGCTGTTTGCTTTTCTCTTTTTCTATAGAATCTGGATGTAGAAAAAGAGGAGCAGCAGTAAAATGCAGTGTCAGCATCATGACAAGTGATGCAGAGTGTAGATCCTGGATCTGCTTTCAGGGCGGAGTCATACACACACACAGCCCCATGCAGCAGGGAAAGTTTTGATTAAATCCATTTTTAAACTCTCCAAATTTAGTAAATAAGTTTTGTATGAACCCTGGTGGCATATCAAGAAATCTGCTAAATGTTTCTTACAGCTAAGAACTTAAAATATTCTGGCTTCAGCTTCAGGGACACACTCAAAATATAGTCAAGTTTAGAAATTATGAATTACAGTGAACTCACACATGCTATTATGCAACAAAATTGTAGAGACAATCAGAGTGGTTGGATTTATTTAGAGCAGCAGGTCTTCACATGCAGCCTCCAAAGAATGCAGCCAACTTAAATGTTCACCTTTCTGAATTGTGCATTGATCTTAGAGCCTATTAATTGGCCCCTCTGGGTAAATTGTGGCCCCTTCACGGTTTAAACTTCACACATTTAAAGTATATCACTTATTGGAAAATGTCTGAATGTCAGGACTTAGTACAACAATATAATACATAGTATTGTGTAATACTTTCTTGGTGTACAAATAAACTGAAACTTGTGTTATATATATATTATGCGTCCAGTTGTATATGTGGAGACAATGTGATGAGCTGGGTTTTTTAAGAACAAAAAGCGACACAGTGTAAACTCATAAATACTTTAATCGTATGGGGTCCGGAGCGCCAGCAGTCCTCCGCTGTCTGGTGACGCTCTTCCTTCCTTTCACACACACACACACAGAAAGCTTGAGTTTTACCACAAGTCCCATTCTGTGCCTGCGGTGCGACGGACTGTGATTCCAGCCTCTGGATCAACTCGACACGGAGCCGCTGTTGTCTTCACCTGAGAGAGAGAGAGAGAGAGAGAGAGAGAGAGAGAGAGAGAGAGAGAGAGAGAGAGAGAGAGACGTTCACACCTGAGGTGGATCTGTGGATGAAGTTATGCGTAAAAAGACGCACCGCTCGTCGTGACGCAGCGTCACCGCCTTGGATGAAGAGCTCTCCCACTGAAAACTTAAACCCGAACTGACATTGGATTTACTGAGCAACTTTTTGAGGCTTGTGGATATCATGAGGATTTTGTACGTGTTTGTTTTGGGCTTCATAAATGTGTCAAGTAAGTTGGGAAAAGCTTGGATTGATTTTAAACTAACCCAAGACTTGTGTTAATGAATACATGTGATTAATAATATATATCAAGAAAGAACCGTTTCTCAATATTTTCTTATTGTTGTATACTTTTTTCAACCATTTATGTTTTGTTAAAGGTGTTTGTTAAGACCTTCAGATTGTGGAGAAATCTCTGAGCCCCTCAGGGAAAAAAGAAGCTCATCCATGTTTCCTGCCATTGTTCCTTGGATCCGGGGTTAAATACCAGGGAGAGGGAACGTTGGATCAACTCTTTTACTCAGAAAACTGAATCCCAGGAAACTTTTACTTTTAGTTTTTTAACGGAAGTTATGAAAAATGGGGAAAGATAATATCAGAAGACGCCGCAGATGAAAGGAGATCATGGATTATCAATCTGTGGCAGAAACAGATCCATGTAGAGGATTTTACTTACTGTTGTATGGTTCTTGTACTTTACGTGTTGAGTTATATTTGAAAAACAGTGGCAGGAGGATAACACATCATACAGATACTGGAACAAATGGGACCTTGATTTCAAGCCAATTTAACATAATAGTATTTTTTCAATTTATTAGGAACAGACAAATCAGTCTTATACAAAACCCTGTCATGAGACTCCCTTAATTAAAGTTACAGGTTTTTTGATTTAAACACATTTTAAAGAGGTATCTTTATAACTTTATTGTTGTCAGTATAATTTGATCAAATTGAATTATATGAAACCCTATTAAATCCATGTTTTAAGAGAATAAGAGTCTAATAACCTGTTTTACAGATGCAGTGACCGACTTGACCATGATCTCCACCGCGGAGTTCACCAGCGTCAACCACTTCAGCATCTCCTGCATCAATGGAGGGAACGGCCCTGCCCAGGGCCAGATGAGCATCAAGAGAGACAACGAGATTCTCAAGTTCCCCAAGGAGCCAAAGTTTAACGTGCACAAGCCGAGGAACACGAAGGTCACAGCCAGAGAGTTCCGTGAGCTGGACCACATCGGGATCTTCTACTGTGAATCCCCTCAGGAGGATCCGCTGCGAGAGACGGTCACAATGATCAACAACTACGTGGGAGGTGGGTTCAGACGTCACACCACCATTTGTTTATTTATGTTCTATTTTCCCTTTTCTCATTATATCCTCCATTAACACCTTTTCTTTCTTTACAGCTAATTTCATTCCATCCCACCTCACGCTGACGGCCAACAAAGGAGCGACAGTGAACCTCAGCATGGAGCTGATCAGCTCCCAAAAGAGAGACGTCACGTGGAAGTACAACGGTAAGACACAGATATACGACTCCCGGAAGGAAGAGACACTGTGAACAAAATACAATGTCAACACATTGGAAACTATGCTCCTCATGTGCAGGAAACTACTATTACATGACTCACTGGAACGACGTGATCAACCGCACCGCCGTGCTGACCGTGGAGAACGCAGCGTTCGCCAATCAAGGCATCTACAGCGCCAGCTACGTGGGGGACAGTCCGCTGCACGGGGCCTGGATGAGGCTCATTGTCAGAGGTTTGTCTGAGGCCGACATTCACCCTGTTAGAAACATAAACACACACTTACACTCACACTCACACACACTCACAGACACACAAATACACAAAAATGAAATACAAATGTAATCAAAGGATGGTAAAGAGGGAGTCTTAAAATAACCAAAGTTCAAAAAGGGCATTCAAATAAGTAAATAAATAAATGGTTCTTACTCCAGGGGAGAGCTCCTGAAGGTAATAGTAGTTACTGTAGATATCTGAAGTGCTGTACTTAGATCAGCTTTAGGGAACATATGCAATATCAGTCCCATTTTCCACATCCAGTATAAAAAATGTTTCTTTGCTGGCCTCCCCAGTCTCCAGATTATAGCTAGGCTGTTTTTCTGTTCAATTGCAGATTAAATTCATTCATTTCTCACAAATATACAAGTTCGGAAATTCGTTTGAACAAAATACAAAGCGAAATTCCCTCCTTCCATCCATCCAGCCTTTCCGCTAAATCCTTGGAGGGTCTCGGGTTGGACCTGGAGCCAATCATTCAACCATTCATGCTCAAATTCACACCTACGGCCAATTAAGAGTCTCCAATCAACCTAATCCACCGGCTGTATGTGTTGGACTGTGGGAGGAGAAGGGAAAACCCACACAGGCACAGGGAGAGCGATGTGAACTCCACACAGAAAGAACCTGACATACAGTAAACTCCACTTGAACCTTCTTACCGTGAGGCGTTAGTTAAAAGCCGAAATCATCCATGCATTTGAGTTTTGAGCAGAGGTGTGTTAAAGAGAAAGAGGGATGACAACACAGCAGTTATTCATTAGTCTCTCATCGTGAATAAAGAAACAAATCAGTGCAAACTAATTCTAAAACTTGATTCTGTCACCAGCTCAGAAATAGTCCAACACTCAACAGCCTGTGGAATATGAGTTTTATTTTGACAGAGCCAGGCTATTCCCCTGGACTCTAGTCTCTATGTTTAACTAAGCTAATCAGCTGCTGTTGCTTATTAAGAAGACTCGAGACATGTGATACTAATGTCCTGAAATCATAACTCTCCTTAACATCCTCAGTATTTCATGATGAACACACAAATATAAACACACTTTGCCAAATTATGAAATGGGGAGCTGGTGCTTTTAATTTGAAATGAGCTTTAACATGGTATTTATTGCTGTGAACTCTGGTTACAGTTCATGAAGTTATTTCTGATATCTCAGTAATGTGTTCACCAGATGCAGTGGTTTTCTTCTGTGCATTTCAATCTGCTTGCTTCATCCTCCATTGTTCCTATAACATAAACACATCACATGTGCTATGGGAAAGCATCCAAAATATAGTACGATATGAAAATTGTGTGGTATGCATTGAAGTAATCCCCCTGAATGTCTGCACACAGTCAAGAAATGATCTGAGGCTTGATTTCCAGAATCGAGCCTTAGATCATTGTCATTTGCAACAGTGCAAATGACCAGCAAAGATAAAAGAATGCAGATAATTTACAGAATGTTTGAGTCTAAGGAGAGAAACGTCTGTTTCCCTGCAGACTGCCCCGCTAAGAGGTGGGGTCCTAGCTGTGATAAGGCCTGTCCGGAGTGCATCAACGGGGGAGAGTGTCACGACGTGGACGGAGACTGCATCTGCCCTCCAGGATTCATGGGGATGCGCTGTGAGACAGGTTTGTGCTGCACTCGATGCAACATCCTCACGTGTGAAGTTTGTGTGAGAGAAAGACGGCAATAGAGGGTGAGATGGGGAAAGTGTGTGTGTCCAACATCTGTCATTATTCTCAAGATGTCAGGAGAAGCAAAAAGTTACATGTTCAATGCTGAGGACAACAAAAAACACACAAGGATCCACAGCCTCAGCAGCAGCTCTGTGACCTGATGATTTAAAAGTCATGGATTATCCATTTAACCACAAGGATTTGCAGGATTTCTTTTCTCAGCAACATAAATACCTGCACAAGACTTCAAGAACAATAATTCAGTTTGGACCAAAGTGGGAGTGACACTCCAATCCACCACGAGTTTGAAATAGAAAGATTTGACATATTATCTTCTGTGATTTCCCTGAACTGGAATAAGCAACCCATGTGAAAAACTGCTGTATCAGACCCCGGGGCATTAGCGTCACTGCCTCAAGCCGCTGCTGCTGCACAGGTGCAAATAAGATTCAGCATCCTGGACGATTCATTGTGACACGTCTTAGGTTTGATGAGCCAAGTGCTCCTCATTCAAATTCATGGAGCATTCCGGCTCAGATTCCTTCTGCTGAGCACAGGGTTCGCCTGCTCTTCACGATAAGCAACTTAATGTGCTGATGAGAAACATTTTGAGCGAGGAGACGTCTCAGGACTGTGATAAGGGCATAGTGTCGGTGCACAGTAAAATAACTGGGTAAACTGGCTGAACCTAGCACCTATGTAGCACTGGGATACCCCTAACCAGTATACATTTTACCTTCTGCAAAGAAATGGCCAAGATGCACATATTTTATTAGCTATAAGCAGGTTTAAAAGGTCTACCCTCTGATCCAGATCCACACCAAAGTTGAATGGGTTTGAAGCTGGCCGTGTTAGGGGGCGTGCCAGAGTAGCATTATGCAGATGTGGAGCATTGTGACATCACTATCAGACGTTTCAGAAGCTTTAGGAGGCAAATCTCCTGTAGCTGCCTTTGTACAGCCATAAAAAAAAACCATATAAATCACTATAAGAGATGGAAAAGCTGAAAAACCATCATATGTCTCCTTTAATAAACAAATATATGAGTCTTTTGTAAATCATGTGATCTCTCAGCTTTGGCCAGATTCTTACACATCATGGTCTGCGGCGTGATACGGCAAAACAGGAGGAATTTATCAAAACACATTTGTGAATTTATCTTTCTCTGATGGTTTGCAGCCTGCAGAGAAGGAATGTTCGGTCGGAACTGCCAGGAGTCGTGTGGCTCCGAGCTGAACTGCAAGGGGCTCCGCTTCTGCCTACCAGACCCGTACGGCTGCTCCTGTGCCAGCGGCTGGTTTGGCATCCGCTGTGAGAAGCGTAAGCATCAGATGAATTAGTCCCTGTTTTTCCTTTTTATAAAAGTTATACAAGGTATCGATGTAATAACACAAGTCCAACCTTTTTTCATGCTGGGATCATATGTAGTGCAGCTTTCTGCTTTCTCTTTTTTTTTGCAGCCTGTCACAATGACATGTATGGACCAGACTGCAGGCTGAGCTGCAAATGCCAGAATGGAGGAGTTTGCAACCGGTTCAGTGGATGTCAGTGTCCCAGAGGCTGGAGAGGACCGAACTGTGAGAGGTCTGGTAGGTGTTGTCCCAGAAATATCAATCCTTACTTTTCCCTGCTTCCAATGTGGTATAGGGAATATCCCCTAGATTCCTTTTCTTCATCACTACACAGAACGTTTCCATTACCATCCTCCTCCTCCTCATCAATTAGCACCACCTTCTTCATCATCATACATTTCACCAGACAGGCTGGTTTCTACAGTAGATGCTCCAGTTTGTCTGGTGGAACGTTCTTGTGCCTGCACCTGAAAAAGTCGTCATGTTCAAGCTGATTTGTGTGTTTTATAAATCGGGCTACGATTGAGAACGAGGTGTTAAGTAGCATATGGACGACGACAGATTTATTTGTCTTGTAAAACCACACACATTGCTGCGACTTTGATGAATCTGTTTCCACACTCTCACTCCTCTGTGCGGCCACATCATTTTTCTCAGTCGCTCTCCGGCTCGTCTCTTTCTCACCGTCTGTTCCGTGCATCTCTCTCTCTTTTGGTCAGACCGGGCTCCCCAGATCTTGGGCCTGGAAACTAACTTGGAGTGGAATCTCAACTCCAGCCCCAAGATCCATTGTTCAGCCACAGGAAACCCGCTGCCCAGCCACAACGGCATCGAGCTGCGGAAGCTGGACAGCTCTGTGCTCAAGGTAAGGAGGTCCGGCAGTCTCTCACAGAACCCCAGGGCCAAGATACTGTAACTCACACGGGATCTGAACCGAAAAACTAACAAGAAGGTGATCTGGACAATATTGAAAAACTTCAAACACTAGAATGAAGCTTTAAAATGCCAGCTAAAACATATTTTTCAATATGGGAAGTGTTATTTTCTAGGTGAAGATTCAATGGGACGATTGCTAATAGTCTGATGTCTTTGCATTAATTATAAAGCTGGAGCAGGAAGATGTAGATGGTTAGCTTAGCTTAGCATAAAGACTGGACACATTTCTTTGATCTTTAATCTTTAACAGAAACATAAAAATAACTAATTGGGGTTTTAAAGACAGTTAAAGGGGAATTCTGATATTTTTTTAACCAAGACTCTTTGTATATAGATGTGGGTGTGTACAGGTACTGGTATAAACAAAAGCCTCAGATCGACATGAAGCTGTATCATGTAACTTTGTGGCCAGCGAGCTGTTTCCAGTTGCTATGCTAAGATAAGCTAATTATCTCAAGATTCAAGCACCATGTCTAAACACAGGAAGGGGAGAGGTTGATCCTCTCCTCTCAGGAAGTGTAAAGAAAACAAATTACACTGTTAATTATCCAGTTACTTCATAACATGAAGAACTTGTGTATCGCTACCAACATTGTCATGTAAAGAGTCATCAACCAAAGAACAAAAGCTAGGTTGCACTGCGCCGTTAAGTCTGATGTGATGATCACAAAGGTTGCGTTAATCTGTGAGGAAGTCAGCCACACAATGGTTTGACCAGATAAGCCTCTATCACAGCACAGGGCAGCAGTCAGCACTTGTTTCCTTCAAGTGACACATTCACGTTTACAGAAAATATCTGATAAAGAACATTTCCCACAGGACGTTCTTCACATAAATCATAAAGTCAAATAGGTGCAGGAAATAGAAAGGTTTTTAATCGTGTGTTGCTTTGCTGTATTGTGTTTTGTGTGTTTCACTCCCAGGCTTCTCACACCATAATGGACGCAAACAAGAGCATCGCCCTGTTTGAGATCCCTCGCCTGAGCGCTCAGCAAGGAGGAATGTGGGAGTGCAGGGTGTCCACCAATGGGGGCCAGGACTCCCACAAGTTCAACGTCACCATTAAAGGTCTGTCGGAGAAGATTGAATATAACACACTTAGCAAACGATGATGCTTTTTTCCTGAGAGACTATGAAATTGTAAATATTTTCCCTGTGTCCACTCAGAGCCCCCTGTGCCCATCGCTGCCCCCAAACTGCTGGAGAAGAGCAGTAAGCAGCTGCTGGTGATGCCAGTGGACGCCCACATCCGAGGAGACGGCCCCATCATCTCCACCAGGCTCCTGTACAAGCCTGTGGAGAACGGAGATTCCTGGTCCTCCATCATCGGTGAGCTCGGGCAAAGATATGACCAATTAGTCAGATTCCTTTTTGTGGACAGAAAAACCAAACGTTGCAGGAACCAGTCTTCGTCATAATTTTCGACACATCATAAGATCAGCCAAAGGAACAGTGTGTTAACATAAACACTGCAAGAAATCATTGCTCGTGGTTCTGAGTGAAACTAATCGTAAATGGAAAAGCTGGCAGAGACAGAACCAAACCAATCAATCACACGGATAAGAGATGTTTCTTCTGCAAGGCACTACAGCTTCTATATACACAAGGAGATCCCACAGAACTCAAGTGGCCTTGTTTCCATTGTAGCTCTGGGTCCATATGCAAGTTAACATAAAGTTTATTCATTCCTATGGTGATCTCAGATGTAATGTGAAACTCCTCCCATTTGGTATTTGTCAGTATTTGCCTCCATGTACTTGAGAGAGGTGTACGTTTTGTGTTGGATTTCATACAAACCATTTTCACTTTGTGTCGCAGGAAGTTAGAATAAAATGGAATAAGCTATGAGGATATTCAACTAAATAACATTTTTGAAATTGTAATTGATTAATTAATCAGAATCAGAATCAGAATTATTTTTATTGCCATGTATATTTGCACATACAGGAAATTGACTTGGTGTGGTTGGTGCACTTTACAAACAACAATATAAAAATATAAAAACAACAACATAAAGACAACAATATCGAACAATATAAACAACATCGAACAATATAAACAACATCGAACAATATTAGCAATCATATAAAAAACAAAACAACAATATATACAGTAAAAGAGTAACTACACAATTACACAGTTTGACTATAAACAACGTCAAAACACTTAATTGAATGAAATAGACTCTTAGCTAATTGGTTTTTATTCCAACCTCCCGTGGTACAAAGTAGATATGGTTTGTCTGAAAATCACTACAAACAATATTTTCATTATGGATGCATAAAAGGACCAAAATACCGGAGGGGGAGGAGTCTTACAACACGACGAAGGTCACTTAGGTCGCCAATGTTTTAGATGGAATGTTATTTAAAGGGATCACTGTAGGTTGATTGTTGTGTAATCTGCCAGTTGTTGTCCAGTCTACAGTGAAAAGGAACCAATCACACTGATGAACCTGGAGCCTTCCACTCGGTACCGTGTCTGTGTCCAGCTGAGTCGTCCTGGAGAGGGAGGGGAGGGGGAGCCGGGGCCGGAGGCCATCATGGAGACTGACTGTCCCGGTAAGACCCACAAATAACTGGTCCGACGAATTCATACAAAACACACTCAAATATTGTACGTAAACAAATTTGTCTGGACGTGTTTCCAGGACACAAATGTCTATGGTCTTTACCACAGAGCTTAACAACTGTAGTTAGGTCTGATTATGTCTGGTTCTGATCATTTTCTGTTGAGCCGTACGTTTCCCAGGCCTCAAGGAGCCAAAATCTGTCCTGATCACGCAAATCTGGGGCAAATATAGAAAACTGCCTGTGGCAAATTGTATGTGGCCACTTAAAATAAAATGAAGACCCTGTGGGATCGGGTCTTCGAATCATAAACAACCTGTGTTAAAATGCCAGAGGCCACATATTTGATTATTTCCTCAATGTTTGTGGTGCAGAGGGAGAGAGAGGGTCGGTGGGTGTGAACTGAGAAATGTCTATTTTGGAAAGAGTGATGGATTTGCTCTTTGGTAATATGTGGTCAGGTCCGTATGTAATATGGAACAAATTCTATTGGTTGAAAGGAAACATTGTTCTATTTCACAAGCACAAACTACTTCAACCTGGAGAACAAGAGAGTTCAAAAAGACCAGAAAGCAGATTAAGACCAAAAAGAAAAATAAAATTCTGAAAAAGTAAAATGATTCAAAATCAATAATCAAAAAAAGACTTTATTCATGCTGTTTATTTATCCATTTAATGCCCTGTATCGTACTGAAGCCTGCACATAGTGACAGGAAGGCACATGGGCAGGTCATGGTTAGATCACAGTACCCGCAGTATACCCACAATAACAGGGGGTACTTTATTATATTATTATTATTATGAATACTTTATAACTGTGAGCTCACTTGCTGATTCTTGCTCCTTATCGGTGAAATAAGTTTCTAAAAGGATAATAATTTTGTTTCATTTAGGTTTCACCATTTAAAAGTTATGTTAAGAGAATAATCATATTTAAAATGTTAAATACGTAAGTGACTCACTGAGGAGCAGTGAACCGGGAGCTGTGCGGCTCATTGTGTGTTCTCTGTCACCGCAGAGCCCACAGTTCAACCTGAGATTGACCTCAGTTCGGCGGAAGGCCGCAATGTCACGGTGCACTGGCGCCTGCCGGGCAGCGGTGGCGTTAGTGCCGGCACCGCCTCGGGCTTTTTAGTGCAGCTCTTCGGGCCGCCGCCCTACAGTGAGAAGCTGCTGGACAGGACCACCCTGCTCAATGTGCTCTCCACCAAGTTCCACGGCCTGGAGTACCAGCAGGACTACACCGTGGTGGTGCGCCTCATCAACTGTGGCAGCCGGGGGCCACCGTCCAAACCCTATCGCTTCCGCATCAGCAGCCAGGGTAACTAAAGCCTCTGCTGGGGGGTTAGGGACCAGCTGCAGTGGATTTGGGAATAGGGCGTAAAAAAAAATCCAAAACCTGTGTATCAGCCAAATTTAAAGTAAAAAAAACACACAACCAAATACATAAATACATGTTTTTTGTGTAACTCTGCTAACTAACAGACAGACAGACAAAATTAAAAAACATATCCTCTGTAGTGGAGGTAATTTCCATATGAAATGTAAACATAACTGCACATTTCTTTATGAATTGTTATAAAAACAAAAGTTCTCTTCATGTGAACCACTTTGTCTAATATCCACCAATTTTAATAAAGAAATCAATTCTGCTCTTATGGTTTGTGGCAAAATAACTAAATAAAATATATTCAATTTAGGCTAAAATTGATATTTAAGTGTAGAAAATTAGTTTCTTCACGTTACAAACTCAGCATAAGTCTCTGGTTGGTTCTTAGTGACTCACTCTCTGCCCACAAACTTTGTGAGAATTGGGGAAAAGTTCAGCAGCTGATAGTCTGGTGTTAGTTTGCAGTCAATGGGGATCAGCCAGCTGGAAACAGATCCATCCAACAGATTGGTAACGAATAGTTTTAAATCCAAGTCTTTGATTTCTAAAGCTTCTCCAGAGCCGTAAAAGCCTTCGATTGGAGCCCTTAATTTATTTAACACAATCACCGCCTCACACTGATCTTCTCTCTTGTCTCAGGTCCGTCCTCCCCACGCAACGTCCAGGCCCTGCCTCTGTCCGTGTCCGCCGTTCAGGTGAAGTGGCAGCCGCCCGAGGATCCCAACGGAGGCATCATCAAATACATCATCGAGTACCAGCCCCTCGGCCAGGGGAGCCCTCACCCGTGGGTGGACACGGACGACGGGAACAAGACCAGCAAGGACGTGACGGCGCTGAACGGCAGCACGGTTTACCAGTTCAGAGTGAGGGCCTTCTCCAAAGTGCCCGGGGAGTGGAGCAAGTTCGTTCAGGCGGCGACACAAGGGGACGGTGAGTAGAAGTTTACAGGCAGTGGTTCTTGGTTCGAATCCGGGGTCTTCCTTTGTGTTGTTTGCATGTTCCTGCGTGTTTCTGTGGGGGGTTTGTCTTGGTTCTACAGCTTCCTCCCACAATCCAAAGACATTAGGATTGGAGTTGGGTTCTTTGCAGGCTCTAAATTGCGCATAGGTCTTTAATAGAATAAAATAAAAAGCTCACATACTCAAACAATCAGGTATATTTAGCCCCACCCCTAAGGTTCCACTACTTTTTTTGAAACCCTGCCTTTCGCCCAAGTCAGCTGGGATTGGCTCCGAACTTTAAAAAAGATGAGACGTATAGATAATGGATGGACATTAGTAAGCTCCATAGATGCTCATGAAAGATGAATTCATAAATACTCCACACAGGCCATTCAATTTCATGTGAGGTAACCGTGTTGGAAGCCTTTACTCTGGCACAGCAGCAGAACTGTGAGATGCAAAATCTTTGGATTACTGGAATTGAACTTCTTTTCAAAAGGAATAATTAAACTTCCCGGCATACTTCATGTTTTCCTGGATGTAAATTACATTTTCTTATATAACTCCTAGTTGAAAAATCTCTACTCTTCTGTACTTGAAGCCAACAGTGGGCTCGTTCCCTCCTCGGCTCTGAGCTGGACCACCCACACAGAAACAGACATTTTACTCCTGATAATAATAAATCCCATTGAAATGCCTATTTATCTCCACTGCTGAAAATCATCTCCTTCCTACTCTGATCCCTCAAAAAAAGGTCTTCAGGGTTTAACCCCGACCACCCAGGGTGTGGCCGGGCGGCCAGGGGGGGACAACTACCAGCTGATGGTGGCGGTGGTGGGCTCGGTGACCGTCACCTGTGTGACCATCCTGCTGGCGCTGCTCGCTCTGTTCTTCATCCGCAAGACGCTGCTCAACCGCCGCCGCACCTTCACCTACCAGTCGGGATCGGTGAGGAAACACCGGCTGTGGATTGATTTCTCATTGAGTTGTTTCCTTTTGATATTGAAACTGATCAATCCTCCAGGGTGAGGAGACCATCCTTCAGTTCAACTCAGGAACTCTGACCCTGACGCGGAGGCCCAAGCCCAGCCCGGAGCCCCTCACCTACCCAATCCTGGAATGGGAGGACATCAAGTTCGAGGACGTCATCGGCGAGGGCAACTTCGGACAGGTGGCTAAACTCTCAATGTGCTTTCTGACAAGTTGAAAATGTTGTGCGTTTGTCATTGTTAACGCAAAAACGCTCAAGCTAACACCAGCCTTTTAAACCAGGTGATCAAAGCCATGATCAAGAAGGACGGCAGCAAGATGAGCGCTGCCATCAAGATGCTGAAAGGTAAACGTGGGACTCGTTCATGCTACATATACACATGTGTTTACTGCCACACACACACAAACACACTGGGATTCTCAGGCTGCAGCAGCTGTGTGATGCTGTGTGACTGATGTGTCTGCAGAGTTTGCCTCGGAGAACGACCACAGAGACTTTGCGGGGGAGCTGGAGGTGCTGTGTAAACTAGGGCAGCATCCCAACATCATCAACCTGATCGGAGCCTGTGAGAACAGAGGTGAGTGAGCGACACCTAGTGGATACCATGTGCCTTGACATATTTAGGTTTTGTTCTATTCTAGATGTTTATATTGTTCTATTTTATCTATTAATGCAGTTATTTACTTTCTCAGAATTGCTTCCCTTTTAATAACCTGCTTTTAGGTCTGAGTTGACCCACTCCTATACATTATATTTGATATTTATTATCTTTATTTTATCTTTGTGCGTTTCACATCTATTTTAGCATTTCATTATGTTATCATTATTATTCTATCTTTATCTTTTTCTCATTTAATTTCTCATTCTCTCATTTTGTATTTATTTCGTTTTTTTCATCTTTTTCTCATCTCTTGTAGCATTTCATTATTTAATCTTTCCATAAACAGATTCTACACGTGACTTTAATCTGTAGGTGAGGGACAAGAAGCCGGAGCCATAAGCTTCCTGGTTTCTGTTTCTAGTTCGATAACATTTTTCCTTCCTGCAAGAATAGTCTAAAAGGAGAAACACTCAAATATAAAACCATCGAAACGTCGGTTACTGTCTCAGTTTTGGCAGAGAGGATATTTTGGAAAACGGTTCCTGCAGGAAACACACTATGTCCTGATCAACACAACCTCCTGTAACTCTAAAGGAACATAATTGTTTTCAGGTTCTGACCAGTCCGTCCATTTCCACGCGTTTCTTTCCTTCCACATACGCTCCTCACTGATTTTTATTGGGCCTCTCCCTGGTTTGAGTGGATTCTGCAGGTCACAACTGCCTGGTGACCTGTGGAAACTCTGGGTGATAAAGCTTCAGCCATCTGGTTGAGCTCTGTGAAGATTCTATGAACGCTCTGGTCGATCTGTGTGGAGACAAAGCTGTCGGAGGCCGAGGTTCCAATGAGTAGAAGCTGTGTGTCTTCACAGGCCGATGCAGGCAGGACAACCAAGGCCTGGAGGATGAAGACGCTCTCAGTTTCACGCAGATGAGATGATAAAATGTTTAATTAGCAGGAGCCACGATCTGTAATGAGACTTTACAGGGGTTTCATCACATAGAACACTGGATAACAAAGGGTTGAGACTACAGGAAGGATGAGAGTGATATACTGACCGTCCCTCTGCCTCCTCCAGGTTACCTCTATATAGCCATCGAATACGCTCCCTACGGGAACCTGCTCGACTTTCTGAGGAAGAGTCGGGTGCTGGAGACCGACCCGGCGTTCGCCAAGGAGCACGGCACGGCCTCCACGCTCACCTCCCAGCAGCTGCTGCAGTTCGCCGTGGACGTGGCCACGGGGATGCATTACCTCAGTGACAAACAGGTACCAGAAGAAGTGTGTGGTGACGGACATTTTGTGTGGTCCTCACTTTGTTAGAGGCCTTTCTTGGGTTTATGGGTATAGGGTCTAGATTGGTTGGTGGGAGATCCGAAAGAGTTAAAGGCTGCCCTCAGTAACTACATTGGTATTTTACAGAAACAAAACTTCTAATAACCCCTCTCCTCCATCCTCTCTTTATCAGTTCATCCACAGGGACCTGGCTGCCAGGAACGTTCTCGTTGGGGACAACCTGGTGGCGAAGATCGCCGACTTCGGTCTGTCCCGCGGTGAAGAGGTCTACGTCAAGAAGACGATGGTGAGAGATTTCTGGAAATGTGTTTTGATTTCAGCCAGCAGAGGTCACAAGTTTTTATGAGCGTTATTAGTAACTTAGCATTGTATTACCTTCTCACAGCATTTTGACATTTCCACATGTCATAGAAAAACAAGGAACAACATAAGACAGAATATAAAAGCATCTGTATTTGTTCTATCTGTATATTATTTTGATGGTTTATTTCCGATGCTGTGTGTCATTGTACAACAGGAGGAAATGATGGAGGTGGTGTTTGTCTTTCAGGGGAGGCTGCCTGTGCGCTGGATGGCCATCGAGTCCCTGAACTACAGCGTCTACACGACCAAGAGCGACGTGTGAGTTTCAGACTCAAAATACACAAGTCACTGCTGCACTTGTTGCAGGAAGTTGAGTCTTCAGGATCCTGATAGTCAGATAATAACTTAATACTCGATGATTCATCCCTTTATTTCCTCTTTAGCTTTAAATTAACTTTTCAAAAAGTGTAAATAATGTCCCCCTGCCCGTGAAGTTTTGATTGTGTGCTCCACCAAGCCGGCCACAGAAAACAACAAATCATCCCTCTGTCAGTGGCAGGCTGATACTCGTGTGCTGTGTAACTGATAAGCACAAACCAGGAAGCCTCGGGTTGAACTCAGCAGATGGACCGAGACGTTGGTTCTGTCAACTGGGGCCTATTTATACACAGCAGGGGGACAGCTAACGGATGGAATGTGCAGGCTGCCTGTGGAGCCCGAGAGATTTATAAAGATGTTATAAGAGAAGAGTGTGATAGAAGATAAACAAAGAGAGAGACAGAAAGTAGAAACTGCACTTCTCTGCTCTGCCACACGGTGTTTCTGAGATGTTTAAGTGATGATGAAGAAGATCAGAATGAAGGAAAGACAAAGGGAAGATATTCTTGTGGAGACTCTCAAGGTTCCTCATCAGGTTCAATACTATGATGATGAGAAACACCTGAATTTGAAACAATAGAGTAAAGGAATGAAAAGTAATTAATTATCTAAGCTTTCAAATGAGGATAAATCAAAAGCAGAATTTGCGGCTCCATTTATTGCTAAGAAACATTCCAGATTAGTTTAAACTTTTTAATATTATCACAAAAGTCCCCGTTCCAAGTGACTTTGAGACATTTCTGTCAATTTTATGAACAAATAATGAAATTCTAATATTTTAAACAAATATTTATCTTTGTGATCTTACTAATTGACTGACATTCCTGTCTCGTGTTTTTCTCTCCCAGCTGGTCTTTCGGTGTCCTCCTCTGGGAAATAGTAAGCTTAGGTAAGTTTATTGTCTAAACCTTTGTCAAAATGTGTAAAAAGTAACATAAAAAGTAAAAGCACAGCGAGTCACATCCAAACACACACAGTTAAAACCAAATAGACATATTTTAAATTTATTATTATGTAATGCCGAGCACAGAGCTCCTTTTTCTAAAAACGATTTCTTGTGGAAATGGTTAAACATGGTTCTGGTTTTGTATTATAGTTTTGTTTAAGTTGTATGTCCTTATCGGTACTTTATTTTAAAGGTGGAAACATTTCCCCACAAAGTCAAATCAGAATCATTTTAAGACACAATCATGATTGACAATCTTAATTGCCACATTCCTTTACTCTCTGTGTGTCAGGTGGCACACCTTACTGTGGGATGACCTGTGCCGAGCTCTATGAAAAGCTGCCACAGGGATACAGGATGGAGAAACCCAAGAACTGTGACGACGAGATGTAAGTGTTCACTCGGCTGCTGATGAGCTGCTTCTGTTCGTCTTCACTCCTTCTCACCTCGTTCATCTGTGTGTGTGTCCGTGCAGCTACGAGCTGATGAGGCAGTGCTGGAGGGATCGGCCTTACGAGAGACCCCCCTTCTCCCAGATCTCTGTGCAGCTCAACAGGATGCAGGAGGCCAGGAAGGTAATGCTGCTTTCACACTGTGGACGTGGGAGAATGACAAAACGTCCTGTTGTTGCCTTTCGGGACGACGTTATTCCAAGATGGTCGCCCCCATTGCTTCAAGGACGGTTTCTTTGTTTAGACTTAGTGTTTCCTTCAACGTTCCTTTCCCCTTGAATTACATCTAGGAGGCTAAAGGAAAGGTTTATTTCTAATTTGATGTTTAATAGGACAAAAACATAAAGAGACGTCCTCATGTTTTCAGTCATTTAAAGAACCCACATTGAAAAGCTTCCCCTCCATCTTCCAGGCCTACGTGAACATGGCTCTCTTCGAGAACTTCACCTACGCCGGGATCGACGCCACAGCCGAGGAGGCCTGACCACCAGCCCCCCCAGGCCCTAGCACGTCACGCAGCTCCAAGAGGAAGTCCCGAGGATGGTCGCCGCGCTACTGCCATCTCCCCGCTGCTCAACGCCGAGACAGGAGGACCAGGCGCTCTCTCAAAACCACCCAGTTATAGATGGAGGACTGTGAAAGGACACTGTGAGGAACGGGGAGAAGTCAGGAGGCATGAGGAGGAGTGGAGTACCGCTGGGATTTGGATGGAGAGATTGCGAAACCTTTTGGTAAATATTGACACTGCCATTAGAAAACCATTGTCAGAGTAAAGACACAGCATCGTTCATCTTACTGTAACAAAGGTGAAGATGCTGCACCCTTTTCTCTGAATGTGGAAAAAAGTGGCAAAATCAAGGAGCTCCGTGACTTGCTGAAAACACCACCAGGGCCTGTGGGGTGGCGACGCTTTATTTTTTTCTCCAGTGTTTTAAATCAGGGGTGGAGGAACTTTAATATTCTATCAAGGGCCATTTAAAGTTCTCGAACATCCTTCGAGGACTGGACACATTTTTTGAAGTTCTTATATCCCCCTAACCTTTAATGTGATGGCTGATGTCAGATGGTAGTGATGATGACCATGTTGATTTGTTCATCTATTGTTTATCGTAGAGATAAATAGGAGTTTCCCTATTGGCTCCCAGAATCTGCCAAAGACCATTAACTCTATCTCAATGCATTCGTCTTTTCTAACTCAACCAGTTTAGCTGCAGGTTTCTAGCTGTTATGGCGTTTGATCTTCATCTTGTTCAACACTGAAGACAAGACACACTCACTTTTCTTTTACCTCAAACTAAGAAAATTACCTTTTTTCCATTTCTCTTGGAGAACATTCACGTCTAGATGTGACGAATTAGTTAAGTTTCCTTTTGTTTTCCTCTTTTTAACGCAAAAATTATTATTTGTCATGGGAATTTGTTTTTCCGAGATGCTTCTTCATGAACTGCCCCCGCGAATCGGATCAAACTATTCTGATCTGAATGGAGAAAGAACTTTTTCTTCATGATAAACACTCAAGTTCTCAGACTGGACGAAGGACAAAAAAGACATTTAACGTAGCACTTAAATCCAGCCTCATGTTTGCCTATCACTGCCAAGTGAATGTAACTACTGCTGTTTGTATTATACGTATATATGAAGAGTTACAGACCGATATTAATGCAACCGTAGGGGGATTGTGTTGCTTCACCAAAAGAGCCGTTGTTTGTACAGTACTACTAATGAAGGTCTAGGACCGTTATAGTTTAACGTTAACACTACGCAACATAACTGCTGAATGTATCAAGCACATATGAATGTACAGTATGTTTCATTAAGTGGTTCTTTGAATAAAGCTCTTGTGTGGTGACTGGACTCATCACCACAAGCAGTTCGGTTTCTTTTCAATTCAACTTTATTTGTACAGTGAAGCCAAATAACAACAGGCATCGTCTGATAGTTGTGTGTTATTGTTTGGCCGGTGACAGGGACTCTGGCAGTGACTCTGATGGTTTGTTGTTGTCGCCCTGTGAATGTGGTGAAGTGAAACCACACGCTGGGCTGCTGGAGGTCAAAGTGTCCCCGGAGAGTTCAGGAACCGTCCCCGGCTGCACCGAGCTGATCTGCCTCTGAGTTTCCTGCTTGAAGCCGACCGCAGGCCTCGAGCTGTCTGTCAAACACAGTCTCAGTGGTTAGGCTCTAACACACAGACAAAAGCAAACGCACACATTTATAAGAAGCAAACAAAAGCAGTTGAATACAATGAATAAATACTGGGAGCTATGTTCAGGTTTTATTAAAACTCTCTTTGAAAGGTGTTGCTCATTTTGTGCTGTTGCAGAATAGCAGTGTGTTGAATTTTTTGGGAGTCATGTTAAATGTGGTTGTTGTAAAGGTTACATGAGGTGTGTGTAAAATGTACATTATGTTTCCAGTACACTCTGATAAAAACTTTGAGCGAATTATTTCAAAATTAGCAAGACCAGAATTCAAAGACTTCATATAATAATTGTTAAAAACACTAAGTTTTCTGTAATTTAACGCCATAAATAAGGAGCAGGAATGTTTTTTTTCACTGTATATAAATTTGTTTATGTTCCAGACAGACATGGATGTAAACTGTAAGATGGCAGGTTGGCACAGAATCACAAGGCAGCGAGTCCTGTTGTTTATAGATTAGCATGTGGAACAGGAGGTTTCTCCAGAATCAGTGGTTGTTGTAAACGTCAGTATCATCTAGTGAGAGATGATCCTGAGTACAGCAGGAGACTTTTCCTGTTTTTCATGTACGGATAAATGTAAAAGTTGATTAGTTTGTGGAGGATTTGATAAATTGAGATTTTATTAAAAGTTCTTTAAGATCTGGTGCATTTGGATCGTGAATTTTCACGATAAATCCACACATAGATGTGAAAGACGCATTTAAACTACATATAAACGTGTAAATGATTATGAAAAAACAAATATCTCTTCATTCGAGTAACACAATAATTCTGAAGAGTTTAAAAGTCACAAAAACAAATAAAAGCATATTATCCATACATCCTCTGCAGAGAGAGAACAAATCCAATCCCAAATTGTTTGAGATCGTTTAAGCAAAGTTTGTTATGATCTCTTCAGTTGATCGATCAGAGAGGAATTGAGAATCTGAGAAACTTGTAGAACTTGGGTCACTTCTCAACAAACTGTGCTCGAACATGAAGCTCATTTCCTGCTCAGGCACAGTTTGTGACATTGGGCCGACCCCTCTGTACTTTTCCTAATCCTGCCCCCTGATGCCACTTCAACACCGTGCACAGCAGAGGACACACAAAGCTCATGCACACACATCTGCTGAGTAAAGGTTACATGTTATAGTTGCTCGTGATACTTCCGACCACCATGAATCTTTCCTGCAGGTGGGAGATGCTTCTCGTTGTCAGCTTGTGGAGTCGAGTGAACTTTGTGCCCGGGACATATTGTGAGGAGGCAGCTGTCAGTCATCTGTCGAGGGAAGGTACGGTTCCTTTTGTCCAGTTGGAGTAGAATAAATATTTACATATTCAGAAAGTGGAATATGGAATATTGGAAAGTGGTTTTTAAAATCGTTTATTTATAGTGAAAATGTTGAAAATCTAGCAAACATTAAATTGTCTTAATAGAAGTTGCTATTGTGATCTTTGGGGTCTTTCTCCAAACAAGTTAAATGAACCATTCATTTTTATTTTAACATTAATACTAATAAGCTTTATATATATATATATATATTATATATATATATATATAGCACATTTAAAAGCATTAAATACAGCTCATGGTGCTTTTAATGGTGAAAGTATTAAAACAGAACATAAGACAATAAAAGATGTTAAAACAATACAAAAATATAACAAAGACTAAAGCAATGTTGACAGAGGATTTCTTTTAATGAGTTTGTCCAAATCTTTGGTTCATAATCACAGAAAGCTTCCTTGTTTTGTGTTTGCACATTTTATGATGAGAAGTGGATCCAGTGAACTTTGTGACGTTTCTCATCTCTGGAGCAGATGTTTTGCTCTTGAAGGACGAGCAGGATCCTAAATGTTTCACCCGGACAGGACTGGATTTCACCTGCTTCTTTGAGGCCGCGGACAACAGGACGTACGAGTTACTCTACAGGTTCAACAGGTCTCTCACACATCATGATGTAGAATAAGAAACTTCACAGTAACTCCACAAGTTAACAAAGAGCTTTGCTTCATACACTGCTCCACGCGTTTGTCGTTGTGTGTGATTGTGTGAACTTGTCTCTTCTTCTGATCACAGCCTGTGGACTGGGATCAGGTGTGAAGTGTCCGTCCGGGAACCAGGAGACGACACCTTCCTCCACATCTGCTCGTTTCCGGCTGCAGATGTTTTGTTGTTTGTGGAAACGCACGTTGAAGTCGTGGAGCACAACAGCAGCAGCAGCGTCTTCAACAGGACCGTGTCTGTGGAGGACCACTGTGAGACATCTTCACTTCTACCATGTGGACTAGTGTTTAGAAATAATAATTATAGATATTCTTACTAACACTTACACAAAATACATACAAAAAATATTTTGGATGATTTGTAAATATACATAATTTGAGTGTAAATCCTTAAATCCAGTCGTCCACCATCATTTTTCTTATTTATTTATATTTATTCATTGTTTATAGTATCTGCCATTTTGTTAGTGTGAGCTTTCGAATCCCATCATCAAATGAAGAATTCAATATTTTACTTTCTTTTTATCACCATTCACATTTAATATGAATTTAATTTACAAGTGTTTTTCTACCAGTTGTTAAAAGTAGATGCTCTGTGAATTATTCCTCAGTATCACAGGTGGATCCGAGCTGGGAGAACTTCAGTGCCTCCTCAAAGCCTCTGGATCATTTTTAACAGTGTATGTTTTCTGTTATCTGTCTCTAGTTCTCCTGGATCCTCCACTGAACGTGTCTTTACACCAAACTGGGCGAGCTGGGCAGCTGCTGGTCTCGTGGAGAGCAAAGATCTCGACATACTGTGGAGATGTGATGTTCAGGGTTCGATATTTCTACCAGGGAATCGGAGAGAAGACGGAAGAGGTGAAGTTCTCCAATGCTGCAAAACAACTTCCTCCTTTTATCTTTTCTTAAGTTTGCTAAGACCAATCAAAGATGGATCCCATTTGAAATTGTAAAATAAATAAAGACTCAATATTTAGTTTGAAGGTTAAAGGAAAGTTTAAAGCTTAACAATTATTTTCACACTTGATTGTTATTCATGTGATCAGTTATGTTTCTTACTTGTGAGTCTATTTCTCACAGCCTTTTAGGTTTTATTATTTATTTATAAGTGGTTGGCTGTAAGGTATATTAGACTGATTAGTAATTAATTAAACATATCATTGATTTGTTGATTTTCTTCTCAGACAAACATGTTTATTGCACCTAACTTAGTATAACTATATTTTTGCTTTAACATTCAAGAACAAGTTATGTTAATGAAATTGTAAAATCAGATTTTTGTGCTGATTACAGGTGAAGCAGGATGAACATAACAGATTCATACTGGACTCTCTGTTGCCAGGGGAACAGGCGCAGGTCCAGGTCTCTGTTAAATGTGCCTCTAGTCCCAGTGAAGGACACTGGAGCCACTGGTCCCAACCAGTGAGAGGCTTCGTTCCCCAGAGCGCTGGTGGGTTTCGACCAGTAGAGAGTGGATAACATTATTCAACACATACTTTACCTCAGTGGTTAAAACTTCTTTACCTTTCAGATGATGTTTCACTCGTTTGTTTCACCTCCGACTTACAAAACGTCACGTGTCAGTGGAACAGGAGCAGACCCGGGTTAGAAAACTACAAACTCTTCTACAAGATCGATCTCAGGTATAGAAACAAGAACTCACGCTGCATTTCATCATTGATTAGATTAACCCCAAATCTTTTTTTTGCTATATAATCTGTTTTACAGGAAGTTGAAGTTACATTATTAAAGTTTCTGTCTAGCTAATAACTTTAAATAGAAATGTAATAAATTGGTGATGGAGGTATTTACAAATCATACATCTTTGACCCTTTCAGTGACGAGTGGAGCGAGTGCAAGACTGACGAGTTCACTGACATGTGTCGTTTCCATGGAGACCAGTCCAGAAAGGTCCGGATCAGACTGAGCGGCGCTGAGGCTCCACTCGGCCGAACCTTCTTCACCGGAGACTTCACCCTGAACAACACCAGTGAGTGAGTTTGGTGACTTGGGCGGCACATGTTTAGAGATAAGGTAGTTTGATTCCCACGTTGAGTCTCATCTCCCGCCTCTTCTCCATCAGGCCTTAGAATAAGTGTGGTGTCGTGCTGTTTGGTGTCGTTGTTATTATTGAAATGTGTGTTTGTGTTTGTTCTTTGTGTTTTAGTCAAAACGTCCGCACCAGATCATCTGAGAGGAGCGATGGAAACAAACCAGCTGTGTTTGAAATGGGCGGCTCCTCTTCCTTCTGTGTCGGCTCACCTGCAGTATGAGGTCGCTTACCGGACCAGACCGGGCGGGGCATGGAAGGTGAAATGTTTTCTTCAGAGGTTTCGATTTTTTTTTAAATTCTTTTCACTGGTTAAGACGTCCTCCGGGGTCTCGTCAGGATTTTAAGATGCTGATTCCTTTGTTCTGTGTAGAATCGGATGAAATCGTACCATCTTTAGAATTATTCTGGTTGGTTTGTGGAAAAATTAAGAATGTACCGTGGCCGAGATCAAGAAAACAAATCAAGAAAACAACTTCATCAATTTAACAAGACGTGCACTGCAAAAAGTTACAATGCATGTAAATACAGAAAAGCTCTGGAAAACCAAAAGTTTCCAAATAAGTGATGAACCTTATGTGGTTTAATAGTTTGTGAAGTTTTGGAACTATGCCGCGAATCAATGGTGATGAAACTCCACAAAGAATTTAACCACATCAGGTTCATGACTCTTTTGCATGTGTTTTCAAAATGTCTAGTGCATTGAGCTCTCCCGGCCACCGTAAGCATGATTGCTGCCAAAGTGTGGTTCTTTACATGGCCACTAGATGGTGCCAGAGTAATAATTATTGTTTTCTATTGTACATAAACTGACAAGCTCAGGGTGAATTTAATTTGTACAAACATGAAGATGTGTGATGAAGATTTGTAAAGAAAACAATCCCAATGTCTGTTTGTGAGCATGAATATAATTTAGAGGGACTGTTGTTTTACCTGAATGTAAAGAAGTCAATCATCTCTAAGATTGAATGTTCTTAATACTGAGAATTAAATCCATCTTTTGGTCCACAGACAGTTTCCCTTGAGGGACAGGAGCCAGGGACGTGTCTGGAGGTGTCCTCAGGGAGTCAGTACCACGTGAAGGTCAGAGCCAAACCTGATGGCTCCCTGTACTCAGGCCTGTGGAGTGACTGGTCCCATGAGCTCATTGGTCGAACCCCCACTGAAGCAGGTAAACTCCCTCTGAGGCTGATAATACCAGTGCAAATCACATTAGAAAAATATTAAATGATGAATAAACCATTTAAACATTAATGCAGTAAATTGTTTTAATCTTTTCAGGTTTGTGGCTGATGCTGTGTATCCCCGTCTCCATGCTGATAACTGTGACCTTTCTTATTTCTACGTATCTCAGGTACGATCTTATTCCGACTTGTTCATCTTTTATACCCATTACTTTTTAAATAGATGTCAAATTGCTCTATACAAGTCATTGTGTATTTTCCCAGTAAGCTGAAGCAGTTAATTTGGCCACCGCTGCCCAACCTGGACAAAGTCTTACACAACTTTCTGACAGACATCGACAAGCAGAGATGGGTAGATACAGATTCTATATGTAGAAATCTAGATTCAGATACAGTATATAGATCACACTCAGTTCCAGCTCCATGATCTGTGTCCTCCGCTCCCTCCTCAGGATCCTCCTCTCACACTGAAGCAGTGGTCGGAGGAAACCACTGAATCTGTGCTGGAGATCATATCTGAAGACGTGAGGAAACCATCAGAGGAATCCACCGAGATGCTTCCACCTGAGGAGACTCCTTCCAGCGGAGACCAGGTGGACGGGGTCCCTGGAGCTGGGGTGTTTCCAGACTACGTGACCCTGAACAAAGAGTGTGTCGTCCTCTGTCCACAGAGAAACAAGTACATGTATGAGAAGGTCGGAGAGGAGCGGGGCCCGGGGCCGGAGGTCGAGCTTCTCCAAACGTGTGGATGTTCAGTTCCACAAAGCTCAGCTAGTGACTTCCTCAACTTCTCCTACGAGCCTCTGGCCGAGGCTGCAGACAGACCTGACTGCTCGGTTCCTCCTGTCAAGGAACCAGGAAACATCTACACCAACTTACCCTGCAGCTGAACGTGAAGTCAAACAAGTGGACTTCTTTCTTTGTTTTTCACTGGAGCTGATCTGAGGTTTTTATTTTTGCACTTTTCACACCAATAGGAGAACTCACTGTTTACTGCATCAAGGTCAAATACAGAGATAGAGTCGGACAATGATTAAAAACTGAGGTTAAATCAAAAGTGGGTTCACAGCGTTAGTTTTAATCATAAATCATTTCTGTCACTTTTGTCTTTAGCTTGTAAAATAAAGTGCCCGGGTGGATAAAACAATAATATCACATTTATATTACTGTTCAACCTTTTGGTTAAAATGCTGCTCCATATGTTTAGTCAACAGATGATATATATATAACTTTTGTTGGTAATTGTATATAAGATTTTCTGCACATCATGGAATCTAAAGAGGAAACAATAACTCACAAGACACTTTGACATTTATAATTTAAATAAATATGCATTCCTCATTGTTGTATGTTTAGAGTAACCTGGATAAATAAATGAAAAACACATTGTTTCATATCTTAACTTCTTTGCATTGTATGTATCTTCAATGTATTTTGATTAATCGCACTCAAAACATTTATAGACACTTCACTACTAAGTTATCTCCTTCCAAACAACGTTATTCTTCTTCATTACCTCTTACTATTAAAACTCGAGGGTTTGTATTTCGTTGCAATAAACATCAATTGTCTTATTTTCTTTAAGTTGCCTTTTCTTTGAAGTTCATTTGAAACCGAAACATCTGAGAAGCTTCAGCGGTGGAGCAGGATACGATGTTTGGACACCAGGTGGCAGCAGATATCAACAGACAGACACAAGATGTTGTCTTATTTGTCTCAATAGTTGGATTCTGACCCAGTTTCAACACAAAACTAATCATGAACCAACTTTAACCTTGAGAGTAAAACCTGTAAATACATGGTCATGAATTAAAACAACGTTAATAATCATGAAATTGAAGAAAAGATGACACGACGCAGGAGAATGCTGGATGTTAATTTATTACACTAAGTAGATGAAAGGCTCAATAAAACATGACACAATTAATCATTACTCACAACTTGAATGAGAACCAAGAGACCTGAGTGGGAACATGGCCGACACACAACGTCATGACTACAGGGATGAGTGTGTGTGTGTGTGTGGGGGGGGGGTAAACAAGAGCCCTCAGCAAAGCTACTCAATAACAGCGTCTCCAGCCAAGAGCCAAATACATGTAGAAGATGTTATTTCGATTTCATGACTGAGAGGTGAAGGCAATTCTCGATTTTTTTCAGATTTGACTCCAGCGGCTGCCAGGTGGTAATCAGGGTGCGACTGCTCCTGTCTGGCTCGGCCCTCTGGAGCGTGAGCCTCAGACACTCAGCAGCCGTTGTTATCGCTCCTGCAACCAATCAGCAGCCTTCAGCAAAAATATACAAGACTCGCACTTTAACGCCAGATCATCACGTCCGCGCCGATCGCCAGGCTGCGTGATATCATGTCCGTGGAACAGGCCAGAATCGTATGTGAGGCAAGAACCGTGGAGGAGTGAAGCCAACGTTGTGTGTGTGTGTGTGTGTTTTTGTGTGTGTGTGTTTGAGACAATCGAGAGAAAGTTTGAGCGAGTCAGTGTTTACTGGCTGAGTCGGAGCCTCTCTCCTCCCTGCAGGAATTCTTTCCATGTTTCATCACTGCCCACTCGCCCGTACGCGAAGGGGCCGAGTCGCCTCCTGATGTCATTTCCTCGACTTTCACAAACGATCACAATGAGAAACAACATGGGGCTGGTCAGATGTGATGGGGGCCTGGAGCTACAGTACAGAGGAGTGTTTACAGTGTGCATGCGCCGTGCCGTCATATCCACAAGGCCTCACATGTGCAAACCAGCAGAGGCCACTGGGACGGAGCTCATCAGTCAAACTGGTGCTGGCAGATCCCAATAGTGTAAAACCAACAGGGTGAGATATCTACAGTGTTTTCAGAAGCTTTAGAGGAGCAGGGGGGGGTTTACGTTGGAGTAAATGAAAAGCTCAGGTCGTTTGGTAATGAGGGGAACACAGAGGGGCAGCTTCTCCCTGTCCTCTGAAGGGTTGGCACATATGAACAAGTTTGCATCCCCAGCAAACGAGAGACGCTCAGCAGCAGGGACGCAAACTCGCTGCAACTAAAAGGGCACAGATGGTTCTCGATGTAGAATGAATGGATCCGGTTTGCTCCTCCTGCTGGTGGGCAGGTGTTCAGGACCAGTTAACTGCTAACTCCAGTTCTCTACGATCGGGGGCAATGAGAAGAGCAACAGCAAGAGCAAAAAAACAACAAGAGCAAAAACTAAGAGCACCTCAGGTCTCAGCGGGGGTTCACTGTCAATACCACACAAAGGAAATCACATCACTGATCAAACTTCAAGAGTTGAGAATTCAAACAATCTGAAAAGTACAGTGGTGAAAATAAGACATCAGTAGGAACTCAGGAGCAACAGTGACATGGACGTTTTTTAAGTACCACAACAACAACAACAGGATCTATTTCCTCCACTAGAAGGAAGTCTATTTGAAAATACAGTTCTATGAAGAAAAAAGAAAAGCTGCATTTGTATTTTATAACCAATAAGATGAACATGAAAGTAAACAGAATAAACAAACTGTTTACATTGGTTCCCACGTTTCAATTAACTGGTTTCCACAGTTTGATTAATTGGTTCCAAGGATTTGTTTAATCGGTTCCCACTTCTTACAGCCAAGGATTGAGAATAATTCCTCATCCAAAAAATACGAATTGTGAAGATTGGCAGATTCAGTATGACATCAGAACGGATAATTGTAGTTAATTAGCATCATATTTGAACAGTTTCTCGACTAAAGAACAAAACGATTCAAAAACACATAGAAGTAAAAATGGGCCTATTCATTTGTCTTGTATTTAAACTTGATTAGGAAATGTGTAAATATATTCAAGTTAATAGTGAAATAACTAAATATAACCGGCAACTAATTGGAATTTGTGCCAACTGAGCAATTAAGAATCATTTAAGACATTTAACTTGGTAATGTTGAGGGGTTTGAAGGGAAGCCACATTTTCTTTGACCCTCACCCGGTGAGCAGGCTCAGTTGCTGCTCTTCTTGTTGAGGAGCACGGAGCAGCAGGTGAGGGCTCCGTCCACTTTCACCTTCTCGCTGTTGGCCAGAGGGATGAGGGTGTAGTCCTTCAGCTTCTCAAACACCTGCAATGGACGAGTGGAGAATAAAGAAACATCCTGACTGTTCTGATTCTCTCTCTTCCAGGTCAACGTGGTTCTAAACCGGCCTTTGTGTAGTTCTGTCTTTTAGGTTGTTAACTCCTCCAAGAGGTTTATGCTTTCACCCTATCTGTCTGTCAGTTGGATTATTCCAAAACCACAGAGCACAAAACCTGATGTAAGGAAGGGGCATGAACCATTCATCTTTCTTATCTCTTTCTTCTCTATACGTGCATTTTTCTGACATTTTTATCAATTTCCCAGAGAAGAATTGATGGATCTCCATTAAAGAAATCAGGGATATTTAGGAAACTGTATATATGAATGGTTTGTGCTCTACTGAGTGACATTCAGGTCACCTCCTCCAAGGAGGTTCTATATTCATATAAGCATTTGTGTGTGTGTCTGTCTGTTAGTTAGCAGGATTACACAAACACTTCTGGATGGATGATCATGTAACCTGGTGGATTTAGATGCTGTTTGGGTCAGAGGGGAAACATATTCAACTTCGGTGCAGATCTGAATCAGTTTGTGATGTTTGAACAATCTCTTTCATCATGTTTCAACATTTTCATTGATTTCTCAGAGAATATTCTGAGATCTTGGTGGAAAAATGTTCAGAGAACTGATTATTATGACTTTAAAAATCCTTATCTGATGAATTTCAATCTTGTTTCCTGACTGTTGGGCCTCGGTGGAGGTCTGTGCTCACCGGGGGTCATGCTGGTTATGTACTGAATTCATTTTTTGGTTAATATAAAATGATGTCAGCTAAAATACAACAGTGCTCAGGCAGATATGATCAGAAAATCAAAAAAAAATGGATGTGTTCAGCAGCTGTTCCTGTTCTGTCTCCTGACTCTGGCCTCAGGGAACGTAGCTGATGCATGAGCCAGTGTTACAGGTATCGACCAATCAGCAGCTCAGCTCCGAGTAGAAAAGCTAGTCACTTGTCAACTTGTGATATGAAAGCCCAGCAGAGTGCAAAAAAGCCTTCAGCAACAGTTTCCTGGTCTCGCAGCTAAATATACAAATAAAAAAGATTTGAGTGAGAACTATGACATCATGCTCCAAAGCCCCTTGTAAAGCAGTGTGTCACCCTGTGGACATTTTCCAGGAGGAAACCAGTGTTTTCCGACCAGACGTCCAAACCAGGATATTTTTCTCTCTAAACGCTGGTTCTCGACCCGGCTGCGACACCGAGCGGGGCCTCGCGGCTCAGCCAGAGGGATCAGCTAAACAAATTCTTATCTCATGATGCAACACGGCTGATGAGGGCTCTGCTGATCCAGATGACATGTTTGAAAAGCCACCGCAGCCATGTGCCTCAGAACCTCTGGATCCTGCTCTAACCAGGACACATTGTGTAATGTGGGCAGGAGTTCAGGTCAGAGCCCTGCTTTTAAAGGATTGGAACGTTCACAGCATCAATCAATCTTTATGCATTATTGCTTTTTGTGAGGTTGTGTTTTCAGATGTGTTTGTTGTTCTGAAGCAGGATTACACCACAACTATACTTGACAGATTACCATGAAACCAGTCGGAAAGATGCACCTTTAAATTTTGTTGTGGATCTGGATCAGTGGGCTGGATCCAGTTTTTCAAAAATCTTTAATTCTCAGAAAATAATTGATAGATCTGGTTTATTAAGGGAACCGATATCGCTCGTATGAATTCAAACTCCATAAATCTATCATTTAAATGTGGTTTCACACACTGTTGTGCGTTGGTATAAGTTCCAGTTGGCTTATCTGTGAGCACTAAAACAAACAGATTTACAGAACTGTGGAGCAGCTCTGATATCAGGGGTGGATCCACGTTTTATGACTAATAAATAATTTGGGTAATCGGACCACTTTTCTTTGTATACAACTACGAATAAAACGAGACAATCATGTGCATTGGATTCTGCCATCGTAGATTTAACTCATCTGCATGTTAACAACTTCTGATGAATAGAGATTACAAGTAAAGATGTTGAATATGAATGTGATTGTTTATCAAATCGTGACATCAGCGTCCAGACCCCTTCTGTTTAGATTACTCGTTTCCGAGGGTTCAACTCAGGGGAAGTTGCACCTTCTCATAACCGCCCTGAAAAAACAACATCAGTAAATCCCCCCTGTCTTTTATATCACCTCCGCCTCCAAAGTGTCTCTTTGTTTAATCATTTCCAGCAGAGTTCTCATTACTGCGGTGGAGATTTATACGTTGAGTCAGAGGGGAGGTGGTGGGGGGGGAGGTGGGGCTGGAGGTGGCATGGTCCCACACAGTAAAGGCTGCTATATTTCACTGGGTCTTTTGTCTGCTCGCTTTTCTTTATCTCCATGACCCCCCTGCCTCTGTTAGTGTGTATTATGTAACTTCACGAGACGCCTAATAATAGACCGGAGATTAGGGCAGGCGATGTTCGGAGTTAGAAAGCTGCACAGAAGTCTCTCAGATTGTTTTCTGTGATTGAGCCAAACGCCGAGAAACATCTTCGTCATCTCATCGGAGGAAGAAGCAACGAGTTCCCTCGGGAATCCCGAGACCCGCTGGACGAGAGGCCACGACAACTCTTATAAACGTATCCCTGCTATTTTGGTTCTTATGCTGTGTCTCGTGCTATTAGTTCTTTTCCACCTTCTTGAAGCTACAATTTCTTAAACACAGGTTTGGAACCAAAAACTGGGTTCGAGGCCAATTTCTGGTGGGTTTGAACATTATAACAGAAACTAGGTCACAGGACAAACACGCAGTTCGTACACACGGCTCCAACTGGGCATTGAAGAGGTGCCATCAATCAGGAAAAGCACAAGACACACAAATATATTTATCAAGCTCAAAATGAATTCCTTCAGTTAATCTACCCCCGAAAAAAAAGAAAGTTGGGCCTCTTCCGTGGAAGTTCGTCCAAAGACGCATCATTTTGTGAATTCTTCCTTCTAAAAATAGCAGGCGGAGGTTGGGGCTTTAACCACAGAGTACATTTTGAGGTCTGGGGACTGTCTCTGCAGATTGCAGGGTGCTGGGTTTGATCCCGGGGGGGGGGAATCTTTATGACTTGTTGTGATGTGAAATGATCCCCGAGCGTCTGAATAACACGGCTACCGCTCCAGCCTCTCCAGAGCCAGTGAGACAATAACATATCATTCATGTGGAGATGCCGCTGAGTGAAAGGCACATCCCTGCACGTCGGGGAGAGAAACCCAAGAAGGCGATTGGTCGGACGTGTTCCTGCAGTGACGGGTGTTTGTTGTGAGCGGAGTTCAGCCAGGTACACACAGGCTAAATGCTGGGAGAGTGGTTTTTAAAGAGAGGAGTCCAGCATGTGTGAAACTTGGTCTGCCGCCTGAGCCAAGTCCACAAAAGGTCACTTCACATCAAAGTGCAGGTTTCTTTGTTCAAAAAGCCTCAGCCTAGGCCGCGGTTAACCTAGAGCGGTTTGTGTAAAACAACCACGTAGAGCTTCGGCCACTTGTTTTTCTCTGAGGTCTGGACAGGATGAAGAGCAACAAAGAGTCGTGCTCTTTAAATCCAAGCCACTAAACGCAGCCCCGCTGACCTGACTGAGCTTCTTCCTCACGAAGGTGGAACCTCAGGATTGTAAAATGATCGCGTGACCGTGTGTGTGTGTGTGTGTGTTTGTTTTTTCTAAGATAAAATCTGCATCTGAGGATGTGACCGTGAGCTGGACGTTACCTTGGCGCTCTCTGGAAACTCCTCGGCTGTGCAGTGCAGCAGCACGTGGCCCAGATCAGGCAGGTTCATGTAGACGCAGTTGGCGGCGTGGTCGTCGGGCACCGTCAGCTTGTCGTAGCGATGGTCGCTCATCTGCTGCATGATCTGCACACGGAGACGGAAAACAGACAGTGAGGTAAAGAGACCCGGCCAGCGAGCGTCCACAGGGGTTTGACAGAGACAGACAAAAAAACAGTTATTCAGACACTTCGCGGCAGGAGCGAGGCCACGGAGCCGAAGGCAGCACCACGTCTCTCTGTCGGCCAAACCGCTCTCGGGGCCTGGGGGGGGGGCCTTAATGGAGAACACAGGAGCAGACAGACATTCTTCCTCAGCAGATGTCATGATATTTGTGTAATCTGAAGGACTGGAAGGTGGGACGGGAGGTGGAGGAGACGGCTGAGAAGACGCCCGTGTTGCCAAGTGGAAGTTGGGGTCAGGATGTTATGACCAGAGAAGAGGCAGGTGCCTCTTAATGTTTATGAGCTGAACATCTGCGGACGGATACCTCAGAGACGAGGAGGGGAGGGGAGGGGGAGGACAAGGTCTGAGAAAAAAAAAGTCCAAACATTCAGAAAAGATATTTTAAGGAGTGAGATTTTCACCAGATATGAATCTTCACCTTCTTCTCTTCTGGTCCTCTTTCTTTAATCATGTGCAGGACGGGTCGCTAATGACGAGCAGACAAAAAGTTATCTAGAAATCATGAAAATGCTAAAATCAAATTCTTACTATTTAGATGAGATCAGTTTTTTCTTGCACACGCAGCAAATGTGGATTTCAGCATCAGCCTGCAGCCGAGCTGACGTCAGCCTGGTGCACATGTACGGTCGTCTCACAGAAGCTCTGAGCAAACGTGATGATGCACACATGGGAGGAAAATGTGTGGTTTGTGGCCGAAGATGTTTTCGTTTCACTTCCCATTGAATACGTTTGCTGGAAAAGGGAAGACCAGGGCGTTTTACTGGGATGGAAAAGGCACAAAACCGGGATAAGGGTGCATCGGGTTACTCTCATAAATTAAATATACTCACGTACTCCTCGGACCTTAAAATAAAATGAGTTATTTGTTTGTTGCAAATCGGTTTTAACAAGCAAAGGATTCAACCCAACAGCAATTGTGCTGTTCTAAGTACTTTGCTTTTTCTGTTAAAATCTATTCAGCAACATAGGAAGTGACACGTTTTATGTTTCTGGCAGCAGCAGCACTTGGTTGGAATAAATATCAGAACAATTGTGTGGTTAGTGTGAGCAGTAAATCCCATCATTAAATAAAAAAACCCAAAGGGAAAAGCCGTGACGGGACCGGACTCATTGTTTAATGGAGGATTGTGTCTGGGACGTGCAGAGCAACACAACACAGTGACGACACTTCTGCAACAATGACAACGTTAAAAACTAAATGAGACTATAACAAGATAAACAATCAAATCAACTTTATAGGACCTAACATTGTCATATCTGAGTGTAGATGCAGGGTGGAATAAGAGCTTTGACAGCAAAGCAAGAAAAGTAAATAAAAGCAAAGTAACAATAAGGAAGTCAGACCACCACGTTCAGGTCGGATCAAGGTGGTGTTCAAACTAAATGAATATATAAAAAGCTTTGTCACGTTAAATCATATGAGCAGTAATATGAAGATAAAAATAAATGATCCATATAAAACCAGGTCACTTCTGTGTGTGTTACGTGATTGCAGCATGCAGCCCTATATAAAAACACTGACCATGTGCGTGCCAGCCAAGTGGGGGGGTGGGGGGGGGATTAGTGGTCGAGGGGAAAGCGAATGCTGACTCAACCAAACATCACAATTGTTCCTGCTCGACTCGCAGACTCTGAAACATCCAGTTGTCTTAGTAAAAAATGAAAGAAAAAGACATGTCAGCATGTGATGAAAAAATATCATTCAGGAAGATTTCCATTGTGATTCGTGTGCATCGCTGATCAATGAAACAAAACTAAAAGATGAGCGAGAGTGAGACCTAGATGAGCAAGTAGTCCCAGTTCCCTTAAATTTGATTGAGTTTTGTTTGTCAAGATCCAGGAATTATCTCCTCAGAAATTGGTGAAATATATAAAAAAGCACCCTTATAGGACCATGTCCCATTCAACCACCAGGTTGTATGGATATCCAACCATCCAACCAACCAACCAACCATCAAACCAACAAACCAACAAACCAACCAACCACAAACCAACAAACCAACCAACCAGCAAACCAAACCAATCATCCAGCCAGTCAGTGGTGAAACCATTACCGCTTTGCCAAAGGTGATAAATTGACAGATAGAACTATTGGTTTTCTGAACAAAAGATTAACATAAGGGCCAAATTACTATAAGTCCATTTTTCTTATCCCAGGTAACAAGAAATAGAAACTCCAGGTTAGATGATCTCAGTCACTTCATGTTTCAGTAGCTTTTGCTGACATCAGTTTATTCTGCCTGTAATTTGTGCTTTTTTTTTCCTCCAAGTGAATCAGAGCCAGTGAATTGAAGGAGAACTCAAGTCTGTATATATATATATATATATATATATATATATATATATACTGTACATCCTGGCCCATGACCAAGCGTACAGCCACAGCAAATTAGCAGCGACATGCTCCTGGACAGTGGCTGAGGTCCAGTTAATACACAGAGTGGTAACTGGGCAACAGAATCTGCTTGGTCAGAGCTACTTATACCAAATATTAACGGGAAAGTAATGAAATCCAGACATTTAACAAAAACACTGACGATTTACTGGAGCTGGCGTCATCCACTTAACCCCGATTCTGGCTCTCGCTATGAATATTTATAATGCTCATTGTAGAACTACTTCCCATGATGCCTTTAAAAGTTTTATATTACTCCTTGTTTTTACTGCTGCTAAACACAACTGTTGTTTCCATATCTGCTGGGGAAACTAGAGGGAAAGTGCTTCCTGTTGGTCGACAGTAAATGTTTGTCACAGTTCCTTGACACACATTCGCTCTGGAAATGTTGTTGGTCTATATGGACGGTTGATTGTTGCCCCCCGAGGTATCCAATGGGAACTGGCCTTTTCTTAAACAAGGCCATGTTCAGAGACCCTTTGTATTCTATGATATTTGACTTGATTCCATTCGTGTGGATAGTCTTGTCCATTTTCCTCCCGCTAAGCAAAGTATTCAGCAAATACATGAGACATGGAATCACGTGTGTATACAGAGAGAATAATGATCTCATCAGCTTTAGCTACAGTTTGTGTTTAAAGTGAATGAGCGAATGCTAGCATGCTAAATGTTCCTCCAGACTAAGGTGCTGGTAACCCTGTTAAATGTCAGTATGCTAGGATTGTCATTATGAACACGTTAGCAGGCTAAAGTTATCATGTCAAATTCTGAAGATACAGAATGTAATGTGGTTGTTTGTGTATTTTGACACTGACCTGTTTAAGTATGTTGATATTTTGGTTGTAAGCGATCAGATTGAATCACTTTATGATCTTAGTTTTATTAGATTATCATCTAAGGAACAAACAAAGTGGCAACTTAAACTTAAGTTGTTGTGTCAGCTGCTGCTCTTCAACATCACAGCTCAAGACCTTAATGAACGACTCATTGTGTCTAAACCTCATTCTCAAAACCCATAATTCACTTTGCCTAATTTTAAAACCTCCTAGATAAGTAGATACATGACCTTCACCAGGTTGAAGCTTCACTATATCTATAAAAGTGTGAAAACATCCTTGAGGTGAAGAGCAAATCGTGTCCGGCGGCGCAATGAGCTCATGGATCACACAGGGCTGAGTCGAAGGGCGACAGGAACTCGAAGGCTGCCGGTCACTGCTCTGTAATGTAGCCGGGGAATAGTGTGTGTGTGTGTGTGTGTGTGTGTGTGTGTGTGTGTGTGTGTGTGTGTGTGTGTGTGAGGGAAGAGGGAGTGGGCACTGAGGCCATATTTCAGGATGATGACTTTATGAGAGATGCTTGGCACTGACAGCAGAATGATGGGTGACGACATCCATTAGCTCAGCGGGTATTCTCGTCCTGGGGAGAAGAGCTAAACATAGAGCGGGGACTACACCTCGTAAACAAATAAATAAACACAGATAAATACAAACTAACAGATAAACCAACTTCCTTAATGAAAGTAAAATACGATCAGACCTTCAGCACTTTTCCCTTGAACCAAAATAAATCAGCGGTTATCTAAAAACCACACAGGTCAGGTCCTTCTCTCCCTAGAGTAACATGTACTTCCCTAAAGATAAACTTAATTAGTCTGGCTCCAGCTTTAAATTGGTACAACACGTCTTTGTCCAAAGGGTAAACAGACATCGCCACAAGAGCAACATCCGTATCCAACAGAGGCTTTAAAACAGTGTTCATGGGTTTTCACTCCTCCCAGAACACAGAACATTACCTCAATTACAAATCCAAGGTTGTTAAAAATCCTTTTAAAACGGGAGCTAATAGCTTCAGGAGCGGGGGGGTGACGTAAGATGCCATTAAGAAACGGGCAGTTTAGTCGTTTAGTCTCGCCAACGGCCACTCCTCGCCTCGGGCAGATTATCACTGGAGCGGACAAACAGGGAGGAATCTTAATGAGTCGATGCTGGAATACAAGATTAATAGCCCCGTGTTTAATCCATAGAGCAACACAAACCAACACGTCTTACTTGGTGCCACTCTCGAGTGCTTCATTGGCTCGTGCTGTCTGATTACCTGGTTTTAAAAATGCCCCTGAGATACAGAAGGTATTTAGAACAACAATGGACCAGTAGGGGGAGATGTCACACTAGGAGGGTGGAGAGACAAACATTGTCAGGGAGGATCTGGGTGTTTGTTCATGTGTGTCTGAGTCTATATATTTAAGTAATTACATGTGCTGTGTGTCCTTATCATAATAATTAAGATTAAGATTCATTTATTTGTCCCAAACACATGCACAGACACACTCATGCAATTGTAGGGAAATGTATCCACTGCTTTAAACCCATCTGGTGCAGGACACACAGAGCAGTGAGCAGCCATGTACGGCGCCCGGGGAGCCGATGTTGGGGGAGTAAGGTGCCTTGCTCAGGGGCACTAGACAGGGTAGGGAGAATCCTCTTGGATTTTTGGACAGATCAATCCAGGTTCGTCTTTTGTTGTTTCTCCGTGGAGTCGAACCAGAGACCTTTTCTGCCCATATAGTCCCACCACGCCTCTCCTATACAGTTTCACATCCTGATGTTTGGGGAGTTCTCGGGATGATTTCCATCTCGGGGACGAGCTCTGTCTCCGTGTTGTTGGTTCAAACTGTCTCTTCTTCCTCGTGTCCCCGAAGCATCCGTTGAGTTTTCCATCGTTGCATCGACGCCTTGATTGATTCAGAAGCCTCCGGGCGGTAATGAGCTCAAGCTGCTCGGTGGAAGGACGATACCCTTGTAATGGGAGCCGGGGCCGGAGCGTCAGGGCCAATCCACCGCAGATTAGCCGGGAATATGAATTAATGAGGAAGGATTAAGGTGACAGGTGGTTTCGATGTGCTTACAGTGGGAAGCAGCCACCGGGCTGTAAGCGAGGGAGCCTGCTCTGGATCAACATGTGTAATGTCCTGTCCTGCGGTGTTATTCTTGCTGAATACTTTGAAGAACGAGGTGTTCGTACCAACTGGATCGAGCCAAGAGTCGACCGAAGGAAAAAAGGAAGAGTGCCGACGCTGCGGTCGCACGTCTCCACCAACCAGTGAAGTTGGAGTTTGGATCCGTGTGTGTCACAATCCAGCCTCAGAAGGAACTGGATATAAGGTATTAAATGTATTTTGTAGATTATGTTACCTTGATGCTGACCGTTGACCTTGCAGATATTTAAAATGCCATCACTTTATATAGCCGAGTAGACATTTGGAGGAAATGTTTTCAAAAATGAGTTCCTTGAGTTGTCGCGTCGACCTTTGACCTCCAGTGGATAACAAGTTCATCCTTGATTCCAAGAGAAAGTTTCCTTCCAAATTTCAAGAAATCCCGAAACATGCCTCGAGCCTCAGCTGTCATCGGCACAGAGGGAAAATATGAAGCCGCCACGTCGACGTGCGTCATCGTTATCAAAACAAAGCCACTCCGGTGATTGAGTGGTTTCCATGACTACAGGCGGGGGGAAAAGCAGAGCTAATGTACACACAACAAACACATGTACACAGAAGCAACGTACTTTGAGAGCTTTCTGTGCCGGTTCACTGGAGCCGATGACGATGAGGCCGGGTCCCCCCATGCTGCAGAAGCTCTTCAGGTGCAGCCCCTGCTGCACGGGCACCGTCGACACAGCGTAGTCCTGCAGACACACACATTGAGAGAGGTGATGAGCTTCATGGAGATAAGACAGGTAATGGAATGCTCAATTCTGCAGTATTTCTTTAAATGCAAGGTTTCCATGCATATGGGCGACTGTGGGTCAGGAGGTCCAGTGGGTTGTCCACTAACCAGAAGACCCTGAACACCACATGGCCCCTGAGGGTGTTTTAAAGGCGTGTGATAGAAGAAGCACAGCATATGGGTTTGAATGGGTGATTGAGGCTTGTAGTGTGAAGCTCTTTGATAAGAGCGCTGTGTAAATACAGTGTGTTTACGGTGTGTCACTGGATTATACAGGTGTGATGACTCTGTGCAAGATAACAAAGCACCACACCTCCATTCAATGTCGAATGGTGTTCATGTGCATATACAGTCTCCTTATGAAACCACATTGAAATTCACTAAATCCAGATTTTAATTGGACCTGTAGCTAATTGCAAACACTCATAAATATCAGAACATCCACACGTGTCAAGATCCATGAATTATTTGCTGAGAAATCAATTAAAATCTAGAAAAGTGACCTCACACTGTTAACTACAGTGAATCCTGGACCCAAACCTAAATTTCATGGGTTCTTCTCTGACACGCATTAAGCGTTTCGTGGAAATCTGCTCAGTAGCTTTTGTGTAAGCCGGCTAACAAACAAACAAACATGGGGGTAATAAATAAAGAGGAGGGGTCGTGCAGTGGGGTCTCAAGTGGCCTTTTAAATAGAGCAGCTCGGAGTCTGTAACAGTAGGAGTGAGCTGGAGGATGATGTCACTGAGCCGAGCGCTCACTGGGGAGATTACCGAGCGACTCGTAGGAGTGGGATTGGAGAGGATTTCCCCGGCTGCAGGAAGTCACAGACCACATGTTGTCATCAGAAGAGCTTCATAAAAAACTGAGGATCAACAGAATCATAAACAACTGCCACTGATTAGAGTTTTCATAAGACATGAGAGTCATATTGACTTTTACTGATCTCATCATCTTGGTAAGGTTTTAAAAGTTGAGAAAATACAGTATGACGAAATCACAACTTAACAATGATCAATCAAAAGTTAAAGATTGTTAACAAAGAGGAGACTCCTCGGTCATAAACTACTGCTGCCCCACCAGGGAGTGTGTGGGAGTGGTTTGATCAGAGTTATGGCAACGTAAGCAAACACCACAACAACCCGTCATCACATTTTTGCCTGACACGCAACCGAACTCTGATTGGTGCGGGGAATCAGAGGACATGCATCGCCCCCCCGAAACACACACCAAAACACACACACACACACTTCAAACCAGTGAGAAAAGCAAGAACCAGAACACAAAAATAGAACTCTCTCTTTAGTGATTCATGTATTTTTAGGTCTCAAATGTTGATTTTGGCCTTGAAGTGCCAGTTACAAATCTCCAAGGAGACTCAGTCTTCCCCCCTGTGTGTTTATTCGTCTGTTTGTTTGTTAGTTCAATGACACATAAACAACTGAACACTTTTCCAGGAACCTTGGTGAGAGGATGTGGGTTCAGGGACGGAGGCATCAGATCAGACACGGTATTTAACCACTGCCTTCATTTGGATTTTTAACTTCCCTAGACTGAAAGAATTTCCCAGTTTCAAACTCATGGATTGAATTTCTGATGATGTTTGTGGCCCACGTGGAGTCCCGGAGAATCGCTCGGTCCGTCCTGAGTGATACTGAAGATTCTAAGCTTATTTTCCAAGATCTGTCCTTACTGAATCTATAAGAAAATAACAACATCTGACATCCATGTGTTTTGTTAATCATAAAGTACGTTTTCTTTCTTATTCCTCTAAGGTTCATATCTGCTGAAGTGTTGTGTACATTTTCCATTGTTGCACTCGCTCGTGTCGTTTTCCGTTCACGTACACGCCACATTAAAAAAGAAAAACTTCTCTGGTCAACGCTTCATTAGCTCCATTAAAGTTCTGCGGTTCACTGAAATAGTTATTGTGACAGAAAAACTGAAAAAGAAAAACTTGGCAGCTCATCGTGCAAATAACTCCTTGATGTTTTCCTGAACTCATTCCTTGGCACTTGTTTAGAAGATACAGGAGGACAATTGGGAATTATGTAATCTAAACTTTCTTTATCTCTTATCCCTGACCAAGAATTTTGGTATAAAATTAGAAATACGGGTTGTTGTTTCTTTTCTCCCCTTATCAAGATAAGAAATCCTGGGGGGGGGGAATTAAGGCAGAGACAGAGTCGCTTTTCATCTGATGTTTCTGCCATGTTGTGACCTGAAAAGACCCGATTTTAGAAGTTATGTAAACTATTGGTGCAAATACGATTCCAATCCCTGTGACCCGTGCTAGGGGCCGTACAGAAAAGGAGCTGCAACATCTGCACACAGTTGCGCAGCGCTAAACAAACCCGGCAAGAAACTGATCCTTAAATTCGATAATGAGAGGAAAAAACAACAGTGACAGAGGGAAGCCATCAGATATAAAACAAAAGAAAAAAAACAACAATAATGGACGCTCGAGTGATTTTTCCTTGTTTCATTCGCCAGAGACGCATCATTAAGTCCCGTCTTCTGAAAGATAACAGAGCAAAAACACGGAGGAATCTGTAATGAGGGATATGAATCAGATACAGATGGGGAGAGGGAGGCAGTGAGAGGAGGGTGTTCAGGTTGGTGTAATGAGCTTTGAACTCTTGGGGGAGTCGTGACCCACCTCTGAACTTCGGTCATGCTCTCTCACTTCAAAACCAACAGACGTTTGAATCAGACTGACCCACACTGTGACTCAGTGGAGTCTGAATCCTCCCAGAGACAAACCTGTCGTCTCAGCGGTTTCCTCCTGTGTCACATGTGGAGATGGTGGAGCTGGAGCTGTGGTGATGACGGCCCGGCCGCGGCTCGGGGAGATTAGTCAGAGCGGAAAAAAAACGTTTCCAAAACAAACAACAAATCGGTGACACTAACCAGGGCTGAAAAGAAATATTGAGCCAGACTCACACACTCACACTCGAGGAGGCTGCTGATCAATGTTTCTCTTACTGTCGACAAATCGGACAAAAAACCCCACGGATGTGTTTCTCTGTCTCTCTGCTCCAACTCTGTGGTTTTCTGCCTCAAGACGATTTCTTCCAACCGGAGACATTGATCTTTAGAAAAACAGCTCCCTGCTTAAAGGTGACTAAATAGTCGTTTTAAGTGGGGTTCAAAATCTTCTAGCAATAATTCACGTATTCCATTTGAATCCACAGTGAGAGTGTGACCTTGACGCAGACGGGCGAGCAGAGCAAACTGAACACAGGGAGAGAGGAAGGAGCCGCCATTGGAGTTTTTATCCAACATTACTGAAAAGGTTTAAATCGTGCACTGACTTTAACTGCATATCTGGTTTATTAGTGTGTATTTACAGTGGGTGGAGGGTGTGTGTGTTTGTGTGTGTGTGTACGTGCATCAACAGTGTGTCTCATTTATGTGTTTGTTATAGATGTTCAACAACAATGTAGAGATACAATCAGGCTGCGGTTACACAGACAAGACTTGATGGTCTGATTCCTTCATTGTTGGTTTTCTTTTGTCATTGACATAAGAACAGAATAGATTATTCCCAAAATAGATAAGTTAAAAACTGGGAAAGAATAAAGAAGTTATGATGTTTTTTTAATCTAAAATTACAAATCATATTTAAAAGATTGAAAATGTACCTTCGTTCAAACAGGGCTTTTTGTTTTTCCTTTTGCGTCTGTAAGTGGGAACAATCTGTAGCATCAGCCATGATGAGTGGACAGGTTAATTAGATTAATGACTATTAGACACAACTGTCCTCTATATAGTCAATAAGATGTTTCCTCTCACAGATCTCATTTATGATCAGTGTAATCAACTGCTTGTGTAATCACTGTGTACTGAGCTGGCAGAGGTTTGCATCAGCAGCTGATTGAAAACGCCTCTGAGCACTGGGGCCCAGTGACTAATTACCACTGGGACTCTTTACAGTCGTATAACTATGAATAATCACAGAGCGCTCTGTGACAGTGGGGCTTAGTAACAAAGCAGAAATATGATAAGATTTATGATTGTATCTTCTGGTTAAACTCATTTTTATATCAGTAGGTTAACAAGTGATATAGTTTGTGATAATATTTCAGGATTTGTGTAGAGAGCAGATGTTCAAAAAACATAAAACAAGGAGCAGGCCGAGCAGGAAACAAAAAGCTAAACTCAAACAGTCCAAGAAGAAGAAACAAGACACCCTGAGAACAACAGAGACAAAACAGAAACAGAGATCGTCACTAAACAGACGACTTACACATCAAGGCAACACAACTGGAGGGAAACACACAAAGGCCGGAAGTACAGAGAACAGAAACATGAGGGAAATCAGAGTTTCAAAATAACACAGAACGAATCACAGCTAGAAAACAAATCGGGTAAAAGTCAAATAACCTAAAGAGTTCATAATCAGAACAGTAAAAAAGTCTTTCACATATTCTAGCAACATTTCATATTTATGTTTCATGTTTCATGTTGTTTCCACAATAACAGCGTGGCCTTGTATGGAAGTCAGAGGTCTGCCGTCAGCAGAGCAGAGTGAACACGAGGAGGAAGAGATGGAGGCAGAGGTGGATGGAAGAAGAATGGATATAATGGACAGAGTGGGGAGGCAGAGATGCTTGCAGGGGGAAATAGAATTAGAGAGAAAGTGAGATGTAACCGAAGGGGGGGGATAATGATGCTTTTATCTTCCTTGCCGCAGAGCTTTTAGGATTGAAAACATATTTATCTCTTCCTGTCGGTTCTGTCAGGTCTGATCACTCACAGACTCGTGCTCGGGGACATCTTCAGGGGACTAGAGACGACAGAGTGGTTGTTGTGTATTTGGAAAATGGATGTTTAAAGTATTGCTCTCACTGTACAGAGAAGAGAAGGAGTTTGCATGTTCTTGCTACCGAAGTTTTTTTTCCTGGTCCTCTGGCTCTGGCTTCCTCCCACAGTCCAAAGGCATGCAGACTGGGATGAGGTCAATTGGACACTAAAAGTGGGAATGATGGTTTCTAGAGGTTTAGATAATCGATGGAGGTTTTTCACCTCAACTCACCTTAAACGCATCAGCCAGGATCTCTGCTCCTCTCTGATTGGTCCGCTTGGAAAGGCCCACAAAGAACTCTTGACCTGCAGAGAGAATCAGATGAAAAATGAAATCAAATCTGATGAACAGGACCAATGTGCAGCAGCAGTATCTGAACACTGTGTCTGTGAGGAAGAAGCACAACGACCAGTCGGAGCTGTGACGGCCCGGCCCGGCTGCAGCACACTGAACTCAGCACTGGACTCCTGATGGAGCTGCTGAGCCTTTTTTTAACAAACTGAGCCGTTAGCCCGGGGCCCGGCCAACAGGAAATGTTTCTAGCCCTGCCATGTGAAACCCATTTCAGCTGGAAGGGGCGAGAGCACACAGCCAGCGTCTAGAAACCCAATTAAGTGCACTGAGCGTTTCTCCCTCGCAGCCTGCACAGCGCGGAAAAGACATTGACCCACATTTTAACTCACAACACGACGGTAACGCAATGTACAGAAAATCGAACCCACACCACCGTGCTCCGGATCCTCGACCTGCATCAACGTTTATGACCTGATGGCAGAGTGATAAGCGCTGAGAGCCTGAGGTCCTGCTGAGGTGATCAGACCATGCAGTATAGCGAGCAACATTTTTGCTGCAGATTATTTTTCGGGTTGGGAATTTCTGAGCCGAGGCACCGGTTCATCGAGGTTACAGAGAGGAATGTTTGCGTGGAGGATGTTAGAAGTCAAAGACACGCAACCGTCTGCTCTTATAAAAGCTTCTATGACTGTAGAACCTCTCCCAGGTTTCCTGTTTGCATTCACAACATCAATACAACATATTATCACTGCTTTTATTATATTTGTTTTTTTAATGATTGGGGTCATTCCTGCATCTGTTTATGGCCGAACAGAGAAAACAGGAAGTAGAAAGCATGTCATTGTTGACCTCAAACATAACTACAAGCTGGAAATACATGGATTGTTGTGTTAATTTGCTCTCAGGAAAGTGTAATTTTACCAGTTTGCCTGAAATATAAAATCATCCAGGCATGAAAAAGTTAAATTTCCTCTTCACCGTGATTTTACAAGTTTACAGGCTCTGAGAAAGGCAAAGTTATCAATATGTTGATGAAGATGATGATGATGATGATGATGATGATGATGATGATGACCATTGTTATTGATATTCAGGGTCAAGATAAAATACAACATAACAAATACATACACAAGCCCAAAAAGAGAGACATATAAACATCCACTGAATAGATTCATTCATCAATGTTTTAAAGTCTGCTTAAGGCTGTTTTAGTGTGTTTTTATATCTTTTTATTACTCGTGGGAGATTGTGCTGTTAAAATCAACCTTCAAAATTCACTTAGAAAACCAGAGGATGTATTTTATAACAATAATCACAATATAGCACCAAAGTACCAAATTGTTCTCACATTTCCACCCAGTAGAAACTGATAAACTGACAAAACGTTGTCTCCCTTAAACTAGATGTGAATGCCTTAATCTATAAATGTATTAACTGTGTAGAGAAGCAACAGTTTCAAGAGTCCATGGACATTAATAAAATGTGAATGACTTGTTAGAAAGGACTTTATTCTTTCCTTAGTCATGAGCTACAGCCAGTAAAAGATGATGATATGTAACTTGATTATTATAAAAATTTGTCTTGCATGAGTTCATATTGGAGCCAGGAAACAAAAGGAAACAGCCTCACAGGTTGAATTCGACCTGTTTAATCCACATTACCAAGGATAAATGATGAGGTTTGGTGGGATGTGTCATCAACCTGAGTGAGGGAGGAGTAATTCACCTGTAAAAAGCACGTCTCCTCCATCCAGTGTGGCAGTTTCATCCGTCATCTCCACGATGTTCAGGTTCAGAGCCTTCAGAGCTGCCTTCATTGCCTCCGTCTGGAAGGAACACAAACAGAAAAATGCCCTTTAAAACATCTGCTGATACTTAACAAATGACCGAATCTTCACGATGGAGTTAAGTTGAACCGTCATTCCTTCCGATCTATCAGCGTTTCCTCTCTTCAGGAATATTACGATATGATCCAGCTCTAATCAGACAACTGTAAACAGGAGGAAAAATCAGTCTGAGGAGTTTCCCCCTGCAGCTTTCCCCTCAGCGTGCAGTCTTTAGCCGTAACCAGATTGAGTCGAACAACCCCGCAACAGGTTGCAATGACATCATCTCAATGAGCTATGAAATTGTGTCTTTTTTGGAGGAAGCATGTAAAAACCTTTACAAGGACGCAGCTGAGGAAGAGCATGTACGCTGCCTCGTGTTCCGGGTCATCTGTCTTTCACGTGTGTGCAGGAAGGAGAAGGGGAGAAAAGATGGCCGCCATCCGGAGAACATTTGCAAATATTATGTAATGCGTTCACCGGATGGAAAATTAGGAGACGGCCTCATTTCACTTGGATTATCTCTCTTGCTGAACCCGAAACCTGAGTTTTTAGGGGGGGGTGACCTTTGACTAGTCCCCTCTCCCCTCTAACCGCCCAGGCAGATTTCAACCGTTTGAGTAGTTTCCAGGACCGGTCATGTTAGCAAGAGCCTCAGTGTTTCCACGAGCCCTATCTCACCATGACCTCAGCCTGCTCACTGTGCTTTTTGGCGAAACACAATGCTTCTGCTTCTACTCAAGGCCCGACCATGAGGTCATACAGGTAGACTGCCATGCACTTCCCAGATAACACAACATAGGCCTGTACGCACACATGACTGCACAAGTGTCCCAGCGACACACACGTACAACAGATGCACACACAGTGATATTGTTTAATCTATAACCACAAGGTATAGTCTTTATTTGATTTTACAGGTTTTTGCAGGAACACCTCTTACTTTTAAAATTTGCCTCGAGGCTCAACAACCAAAATGGCATCGTTCCAATCAGTTCACGCTCCAGGTGTGAGACAGTGGAATCCCACAGAATATTCAAACTTTCCTCCTCCTCCATGTTTCATCCTCACTGCAGGCGTTTTGCTCATCTTCCTGCTTCAGTTAACACGGAGGAACACGGCGTCCTTCCAAGTATCTGGTTTCCCAGATTCATATGTGGCTTCTTAAAAGCTCAGAAAGCAGCAGAGTGCAGCGTAACACAGGTAACAGTTAATCCCTGTTCCCAGGGAGTCAACAAGCCGATGGAGATACAATCCGGGTGATTGATGAGAACTCGTGCTTTTAATGTTTGCCTGATGTCACGTGCTGTGTTGTCTCCGTGTGTCACTGCTGCCGAGTCTTAGCTGGTCCCAATATTCTTATTACTGCATCATCATACCTCAGGAAAGTTCGGTCAAATTAGCCAATTCAGACTCTGCTCCATGGAAATCCCGTCCTGCGCAACACAGCTGCAGAGCCCCAAAGGTTGAGAGCTGATTCTGTGATTGGTCACTGTTTAAAACTATGCCGTCATTACCAGTGACTCCTTTTTCCATTTTTACTTTCTGTAGAACTCTGCTGATTCCACTATCACTGTGGTCGTTCGCCCAGGAATCTGCTGGCCTGCGTGAGGCAGCCCTCTACCTCAGCTCTCTGGCATTTCCTCTGACATCACTGGAGGTGAAGTGACCCCAAGGGTGCTTAGACCCCAAACACACACACACCACACACACACACACCAGTGATCATGTGAAACGTAATGGCCGTTATAGACAGGAATCAGAATGGTGTCTGCTCTGCTGTGTGTTACAAACCATCAATTACTCTATTCTTCCAGGGACGTGAAAAGTGAAGCTGGTGTGTTTGGATGAGAGGTCCACAGGTCCACATGGAAAATGAGACGTGCCCCCCCCCAAAAAAAGCAAAGTTGGTTGAGTAGAAAAAGAACAAAAAGCAAAGAAGAAGAAAAATCTCCATTTGAAAAGAATAATAAATTTAAACTGGGTCACCACGTTCAGTGTACACAGAGGGGAAGATTGAGTGCGGTGAGGTAATGGTCTTGTGTATACAAGTTGTGAATGGTCAGGCAATCCCTGCCTACACAGAGTTGAAGTCCAGACATACTGTCATGTATCTATAAACCACAAGATGCTGCTGGAATCCTGCAGGAAAAAAAAATAGTAAAGAACCTCTAAACTCTTACATCAGTGAAATAAAGTGAAATAAATATCAGATCAATCTTGGGTTCTTAGATCAGATATTATATTATCACGTCATGGCCTTTGAGCTCATCAAATCATCATCAATCATGAGATCTACACCCATTAGTTTCCAGTGTCTTAAACCTGAATCAAACATGGACTATGACGTTGAGAGGCCGATGCAGAACCTTTAGAATCACCTTCAGTAACTTGGGCCACCATCAAGTAAAGGTAATCTTGGTTTGTCCTGGATTTAAATAACTGTTGTCCCCAAAGATTTTAACGCATAATTAGCAGCACCTAGAGAAATTAGTAAAAATACTTCATCTGGAATGAATAATTATATTCTGACTAGCAAGGGCAAGTTCGCAATTCTAAAGCATGCATTCAAAGTCCCAAATAATCAGGATTCAGGGCTTAGCCGAGCAGCATCACTTAGATCCTCCACAGGCCAAAACACAAACGCTCCGAACATCTTCCTGCATCTCGTTTCACACCAGTGAGATTCTGCAGCTGTGCTGGAGGCACTGGGGCAAAAGTTCACACTGGAAGTGTTGATTCAAACAGAACGGCTACTATGGCCACAGAGGAATGCACCTGTTCATCGACACAGTTTCTACACGCTGTCGGGTTCGAACGATTCCTTTTGGCTGCGAACACGTGAGACTGACAACCCCGAACCCCTCCCTGACAGCGCCACATCTACACGTCTACATTCTTCATGTTGTTTACAACCCGTGTGGACGCTGTTATCAGCAGGTCCTAACAGAATCCAGGATTCATTCAAGCAGATAACCTATATACTCGTGCATAGTTGGCAGGAGTCGGCCTTTTTCCTGCTGTTACACATCCACCACGAGGTCCAATGAGGTATCTCGTGCTGACATCCTTCTCCTTTGCAGTTATTGATATCTAAAGCTGCTGCTTCCAAATATTTCAAACCTCGACAAATTTTTTACCCACACGACTTCAGCCGAACAAAATTCTTCATAAATTCCGCGGAGTGTTTGGATGTCACAGAGGAATGGAACTTCCAAGATGTGAGAGCTGCATAAATTGTGCATCTTGCACATTGCAACATCACATCAGAGTTCTCTGTTTGTGTACTGTCGAGCCACAGCAACGATTCTCAGAAAGAGGAAGAGACTTCAGTTTAACAGGCAGGTGTTTTTCTACTATAAAGCAGCCAATGAATATTACGGTCATTTTGTATTATAATTTAATTACTCCTTGCTTTAGGTGATGGCAGCATAAAGGGCAGTGGGAATGATTGACAAAGCTCTGCTGGTGGTTGCATAGAGAAAACCAATAGGTTTGCTCCCCACAGATATAAGGTTGAAAAGTTGATGTTCTCCAGGAGTTGAAGTTGCAATCTGAGGGAAACATATCCAATTTCAGGTCCATTAATCATCAAGTCACAAATCAATCTTGCTTGTATTGAACTTTCTGGCTCATAGAAGTTATGGGTGCTTCATTACCTTTGTCATAAAAGGTGGTATGAAGTATAAATCATTAGAGATCTATACAATATCAAGCTGGAGGTAATTTTCTACTGTGGCACTCAGCTACCATCGATTAGAAGTTGGTTCTTGGTTCAAAAGTCTTTCTGTGCAGAGTTGGCTTGTTCTCCCACGTGTGCTTGGGTTTTCTTTGGGTACTTGGCTTTGGTCAATTGAAGACTCTAATGGGCCGTAGGTGTGAATGTGTGCGCTAATGGTTCTTTAGTTACACTGGCAAAATGTACAAGGTGTACACGCCTCTCACCCTGTTGCTTTTATTAGGACAACTTTTGGCTGATACTATTATTTGTGCACAGCTAACCAGGCTGACAGTTTCCTCCTCTCCAGTCTTGTTGCTAAGTTGAGCTAAATGTTGTGGTAGTTTAAGGTTGAACATTCACACATACATAATTTTCAGAAATTCAAATTAACAAGTGCCTACTAATAGCCTGACATTTAAAATGACATGATGACCTTTGAATACAATTTTTTCCACCAATTAATCTCACTTCATTATTTCTGACTCTGCATATCGGCCCTTCTCTCCTCCTTCGCTCTCTCTCTTTCTTTGTCTCTCACATTCCGTCTATTTTGCTCTCGACCCCAGTGCCAGGGTCAACAACGCTCCTAGAGCAGCTTCCCATGCAGAGCGTCCCATTATCTCTCACTGCGAGGGACATCCAATACCCCGTCCTGTCTAGGTGCCAACTCGCTGTGCCAACACCTCCTTCTCTTCTCCCTGTGCTCCTCTCGTCTTCTCCCCTCTCCCCCCCCCGAGTGCTTGGCCAGGCGACATGCTATTAGCCAGCACCCTGCTTTGAATGAAAAAGGCCCTTTTAAAATTCATTAGGGGCAGAAGGCTCGGCGGGCCAGTCGGTCTGCCTGCCACATTCCTGCCGTTCCAGCCCAGGACAGGGGAGACGGAGCAGAGAGAACAGCCTTTTATTTGGGTCTTTTTATGGACCCCCGTCTCCCCTGTCTCGCCTCTGGTACCCGTGGATATCGCATTCTGCTAAAAAGGACCATCAGTCTGATAGGGCACGGTGCATTTGGAGAGGGAATAGAGGACACAACAATGGCATTCCTGAAGGTCATCCTAGCCTCCCTACCCCAGGCAACAGAGTCCCACGCTCCAACATAATGGGGATACAGCATTCCTCCGAGCTTCACACGCAAGGAGGTCAACCTCTTCAAATGACAGTTATCAGCTGCAGTTTGTGTATAAACACAATGCCAGACAGTTAAGAGCTGCGAACACTACAGTGACAAACCATGCAAGCACCATCATAGAGCTGATAGAGTTGCCTATTTTACTTATCCAGCAATTAGTACAATGTTAAGCCGATATCAGCATTGATTTGGAGTCACCACGAATAATATGCACTCCTCTTTTAGCTCTGTTTGGGGCTCCACCAGAAAAATCTGTCATTTTCAGCAGCCTTATCCTCAATCCTCACCATGAGTGCCCCTTGCATATAGGACAAAAGTATTCTGCCACATTTCTGTGATCAAAATGTTTAGTGGTGTAGCTTTACAGTTACACAGAAACTCGGGCAGAGTCTGACGCTGTCATGGTGGTCAAACGGCACATTCCTCCCGGCGAGGGTTTGCACCGTCACCGAGTATGAAATGACAACAACTCATTTAGCGGCAGCCAAGAGAAAACAAACTCTCCGTGGCCTGTCCTTGCTTTATCTAAACAAGTCCTCCGTGTAGGTTGGAACATACCTGTGGTTAACCAAGACATGACAGGTTAAAGATTACATGAATGTTGAGAAGAAGGTCAAAGTGAAGGAGTGTTCAGTTAACAGTAGCAGATCTGGAGACCCCTCGCGCTGCATCAACCACAAGGATCTGGCAGGCGGGTTCCAGTAAAAGAGCTGCTTGAGCCAAACTGACTGCAGCGTCAGCCGGGGCTCCCGGGACATCAGGGCTCTGAGGAGGAAAATGCCACAGTAGAGTCCTGCTTGGACACATTTACAGCAGGCTGGGGGGGCGGGAGACAACAGCTGTGCCACGATTCAACAAATCAACTGAATACGAGAGAGGAGTAAAGTTAAAAGTGCAGGACACTGTGGGGGCTCCGACTGTTAGATGGCGTATCTTTGTAAAAGCATTTGGTGCGTGAGACATAATTGCATTTCTGAGAGCTAAGAGAGGCTAGGCTGTTGTACAGGTAATCACACGTTAAAGCCGTGGATTGAGACTCAAGAATAAAGACTCCATGATCAGTTTTCTATTAATACTCTAGTGGCTTCTTTTATTAAAGTTTAGATAGAAAACAGATCGAAAGAGGGTACAACTACATTCAAACAAAATAAACTTTATTTAATCTCATCTTGACTTTCGTATAGAACAAAGGTGTTGATTTGTGTCCTGGACTGAAGCATAAATATAAAGAATATTATAGTATAACCAATTTTGCCCCAAAACAAGACGGTTTGAGTTTGAACCCCCGGTTTGGCCGAGGGCCCTCTGGATGGAGTTAGCATTATCTTCCCGTCCCTTGTCCTCTGGGCCCACTGACGTTCTCGGGAGACTTTCAAGTCAGACTATTTGGCGACGGGAAAATGCCTGTAGGTGTGATGTGAGTGTGAATAGTTGTTTCTATGTGTCAGCCCTGTCCAGCTTGTACCCGGCTTTTGTCCCAATGTCAGCTCCTCAAAGGACAAGTGGTAATTCACAGATGGATATAAAAGACTGTCCCTTTATCTAACCTGATGATTCAGAGAATCAACCTTTCCAAATTAATTACAAAGCTTAGAGATAGTCATAAAACTTCTCACACATCCTCAAAGATTTGTGCTGTCTTTCAACTTTCCGTCTGCCAACATATTTTGGAAGATGCCAATTAAAGCCCCAGTTTGGATCCAACTCGTTAAATCAGTGTCATGGATCATCTTTAAAAAGACCATTTAAGAGGCTCACTGACATGTTAACGAGAACAATCTACGACGACTACAGCCAATCAGAATGAAGAATGGGGTGAGGATTGAGGCGGAAAGATTGTTTAGTGTTATGTAGTATCATGTAGCATTAACTCCCAATATCTCTGCAACATATCCGAGCTGTGATCTGCACAGTGATCCGACTTCATTCAGAAAGTTGTCCAGTCTGAACTTGGCGTTAAAGAACACTCTTCACCTCTCGAGTCAATAGTAAACAGGATGAAGGGTCCAGCACATTTCTGAGCAGTGGACAACAGGAAGTAACCTTAACACATGAAGGGAAAATGTGGTTAAAGAGCAGGAAAATGAGAGGAAATATTTAGAGTTGTCCTCAATGGAGAAGGGGTCAGCTGATTAACATCTTGTACTGTAACACCTTGCTGGTCTAGAAAGACACCCAAGCGCAGCCGAGTTCTACAAAAATAAACAGAAATACGAGTCTGTTTGACGAGTCCAAAGTCCGTCCCAGAGCAAATAAAGTGCTCGCTCCAATCAGCAGGGCTGTGAAGAATGTGTCTGCTGCCTACCTCTCACTGTGAAGGCTCCACAAATACAGGAGGGCTGCAGGCTAGGAGCTGGTGGCAGGCCGGAGGTTACTGAGGTGAACCTCCACCGTGGGGAAAAACACAGGGGGCTTCAGTAAATACATCTCCTCCGACTCCTCCGTGTTTATTGGGTTTGACCCCCACAGACTGGACCCCCGTACCCAAAACAAGAGGGAAAAGCCAATAAACTCGTCTCCCTCAGCAAATTACAGGCCAGCCTCGCCTGACTCCACTGATTTGATAGAAGATTACTCATCAAAGATCCTTTCACCACCTAAGAACATTGTTACCACAAAGGGGAAGATTTAGTACCTCCTTCGAGCAAAGTACATCTCACTCACCGCTTTCTGTTGGTGTGTTGGTTAATTGGTCTGATGTTTGTCAACAGGATGCGCACAAAACCGCTGAATGGATTTATAGGAAACTTGTTGGAAGACTAGGACATTGGGCTAGACTAGGACATTGGGCTAGACAGAACCAATTAAAGTTGGCACGGATATGGACAAAGGAACGGATCCAAGACTTTTTTTTTGGATAACAGAATTCCCAGAGAATGATCCATGGATTTCGGCGAACAAAGAAATCTGGTATGCGTAATTTGGTGAGGATTGATTGTTTAGCTGTTTTTTAAACAAACAATCTGACTTTGTCTACAAGTATTGCTGCAACGCGTGGTTATGACAACATGAATGGCAAAATTGTGCTTGGAACAAACCACTTGCATGCTCCCCAGGTCACTCTGCTCTACACCACGGGCATGGAGGGCCGATAAACTGCTTCTGTAACCGACACTTCCTGTGTTTCATGACTGGAAAAAGTGAAATATTCCAAAGATTTGAGGTCGAGGGTATAAGCACAGTGAGTCCTGCTTTATGCTTAAAGGTCGTTCCACTCTCCTCCAACATATCAAGCAGAGCTATAAAGCCTCTCCCAGCTTCTTCTATGATAAACTGAGATTTATACTTGAGCATTTACATGATGTTATTATCCAAAGCGATAAAAACGCTAATAGCCAAACCAGTGAAAAGTCATATTTCAGCTCTATAGCGAGCACAGGACAGTCAGTGTTGTACGTGTTGAGAATGTACAGACAAGAAGAAGCTGTACATCCTGTCCTCCTCGCTTCCTCCATTCCTTCTTTCTCAAGGGGAAACCAAAGTGGGAAACTCTACTCGCCGTCACCTTTGGCCTACCTGGGCCGGCAGAAGCAGGACCACCCACATGAGTTCAAGTTGAGCACATTGTGTGTGCCAATCACACCGTGTGTTACAGTGTAAGGATAAAGCCTGAGTGTGTGTGAGGAGGGTCATATATTTTAAAACCGTAGAGTCCACAGTGTTTAAAGGAGATGTTATAGCCCATTTACTCCAAATTACTTCACAACTTAACCATGTGAATCCAGGGTTTGGTTGTTTTAGTGTGTTTCCTACAACAGGCATCAAGTAGATTCAGTACAAGTCAATTGAACACCCTTATTATAAGATAAAGCCGTCAGTTAAATCAAGTTAATTCACATTTTATCAAAATAAGTGATGGATGTCTGGAAAAACTCTAAACAACAGGGTTGATCGGTTCATTGGAACGACTTTCTACCAAAGAACTGCCAATGAAAATGGTACAAAGCGTTCTGTCACTCATTATAAGAATGCAGCCTCTAGAAAAACAACTGTCAGTTGTGTTGCCCAAAGTAAAGAAGCGTGAAGTGGAGTGAATTGTTATGAAAACACATTTAAGGATTAAAATGTGCAAATAAAGTGGCTTGATCCTCAAGTGAAAGTGTTGAGAAGCTGTTGTAAACAATCCAATCATCTTATTGACAGTGAGGGACAGGATGAACTAATGGATCGTCTATGCAATATGTTCCACATCTCCAGGAAGTGCATATGGTCGAGGGGCTAAACGTTGAATGGAAAGTGGAATATCTGACAACTGTGACCACAAGTCATTTCCCATAACCTATATGTTTTTTTCCGAGCACTCTGGTTAACCCTGCATTGGCCCTTACGGCATCAATATCTGCACGCCAATGTGTTCCAAAGAAGATTCAATTGAGGTGATTTGAGATGGAATCCCCACTTTGTTTGTTTTCGTTCCACCGGTTGAGGCCCCATGGAAAAATCCAAAGTAAAAATACCCAGAACTCCCACACATTTAAGTTGTTTCAACATTTGCGAGGCCCAAGGTGTGCTGCGGAATGGAATGTCCGACCAGACACCGTCTGATGGGGTGTATGAATCTACGTGGACCGGAGAGCCTGACCTACCACCGCCTTTTCCAAGGGTTTGGTGCGGCGAGAGAGAACAGAGCTGCGAGACGGGGTTGAGGAAAGAGGCGGGGAGTTCGGGTGAGTCATCTTAAGTTGAGGTTTCTGTTGAAGGCTCCCCTCGCTCTTTATTCCAGGGAGGCCCCTCGGTGAATGGTGCCTGCTCGCCGGGAGAAAGAGGAACCCCTGACTATAAGAGGTCAGGGAAGCCACGCAAGTGAGGAGGGAGGACAGGGGTCAGAGTCAGAGAATTTTTACCTCAATTTATTGTCTGAGTGACAGGAGATGCTCCCTTGGAAACACCTCAGACACCAACAGGTTTTGTTTATAAGGTCTGAATAATTGCTATAAACAGGAATTGGGTGAGGTTATATAAGCGCAGCCCTCGACCCCACTTGAAGCCACGCATGCTGTTCGGATTGTAAGAGAATCCGTTGTCTTTTTCATATCTGCATTCTTCTCATTGTTGAGGTGTTCCAGTGGTTGCTCCTCTCTGCTCGTTCCAGGACTTGGACCTGGAAACACAGAGCGTCCTGCAGAAAGAAAACACCATCATACCACACAAGGCTACGCCCACACTTTCCAAAGAATGTAATGGATGTGATCCCAAAGGGGGAAAGAAGTGGACTCTGCCAGGCAAAGTACAGACTAACTGCCCATTATAAGGGATTTCCCAAAAACAGCCCTGTGAAGCTGGACGTATGGGAGGGGCTGCTATGGAAAAAGGAGGAAAAGGAGTATGTGTTTTAATCTTGTACGGCAGGAAAAAAGAGAGCGAGATGGGCCAAAAGGTTTCCCATAACTGTTAATGAAGGGCTTTCCCAGAAATATATATTTTTTTCTCTTCCTCCCTTTTCAGCATGAAAACCAGAGGTCAGGTGCTGATGTTAACCAGCAGGGCCGAGTCCCAGAGACTTCCTTTTGAAGTTTAACAGACGGAAACCCCGTGGAATTAACCACGCAGGGATTTCGTACTGACGTAGCAAACTGTGGATGGATGACGTGTGAGAAGGAATGAGCAGGTCTCCTTCACAGAGAAGCACACATGTCTGAGGAAAATCCAAAATACAGTAACTGTCTGTTTCCTTCTTTAACTTAGACACAGTCAGACCGAGTGACATTTACTGGATGGTTTCGTCGGATGATGCCCTTTCCATTTCATGCTCCTTAATGTTGCTTGTATCTTTATTGTTCTACTTGTAAAAAACAAAACATGGTTTAGTCACCTCTGATTCACTTTCTGTCCATAGCCACGTCATGAGTTAATTTAGGAGCTCTTAAGCACATCTTGTGCCGGCCCCAGGGCGGTAAAAAAGCCGCTGTGGCGAGATTTAAGACTCCATAGATCACGGTAATGTCTTCTGAAGGCGCCGCCCTGCAAACGAAACAAGTCACTTGTGTTGTGAGGCGTCTCTTAAACATCCTGAGGGAGACGGTGGATCATGCACTCCCAGTCCTCTGCAGCTGGCCTTTAATGAATGGTTGTATCAGTCTGACAAGTCTCTTAAATTCATAACGGTTAGAATCTGATCTGTAGATATTCTTCAGGTCAGAGGTACGTTGGGTTATGTGAGGAGATACACGAAAAAGGTATGGACGGGATATCTGGAATAAACGATAACCAATTAGAAACTGAGCTGGGAGTGTGTTCACAGTAGATGCAGGAAACTGGATAGTCACAAAAACGCACTGGTTCTTTGACACTTTGTGGGTTTAGCTATGAAACATATCCCACAAGTTACGACCGTGCTGTTGACCCCCTGCTGGGAGTTGTGTCAGGACCACAGCGGCTGAACCCAAGAGGGACGTTCAGCGCTGCATTAATAATCCAAATCCTAACCTCACTTAATGTGCTCACCTTTTTTTTTGATTTCTTTGACAATGTGACAATTTACAAGTTTTGGACTTCTAGAAGCCAGGGAAAGATAATAAAAGTACATGTCACAGATACAAAGTGAGATTTACCAGTTGTGCGGATGCATCTCCTGAACCCGGCCTCCCGACACTGACAAACAGCAGAGGCAACTGAACTCGTAAAATGCTCAATATTTATTTTAGATTGTTCCATTACAGCCAAACCAGTTTGGAAACACTACACTCAGGAAATAAAGACGTGAGTGACTCCACTGTGTCAGTGTATCACGATGAAGCTGACTTTACTGGGAGGATTTCAGTTACATTGCAATATTTATGGTCCAGACAGTTTTATTACAGTTGATATTCTACACCCTCACTAATATTACATCAGTGACAAGTTGCCTTAACTGCATCATTATACTTTAATGCTGTTGGCTGTGCGACGGTCTCAAGTGGTCCAGCTTATTAAAGCTTACTACTGATGTCATCAGAGCTGTTTGAGGAGGACTGCGATGATTGAATGGGAGATTTGTCTGGTTTGAAGCCTTTGTGCACATCTATCCATCCATTGTTATACATTATCTGCACCGCTTATCCTTCATAGGGCCAAATGGGGGCCGGAGCAAACCCTAGACGGCACCGGCTGAGAGGTCAGTCAGTCACAGAGATGGAATTCAGAGGCGAATGACAATTCAAACTCACATTCACAGTTAACCCTCTCACACACTTAACTCTGGACCTCCTCTTGAATTATCCAGCGTTGCTCTAGAAATTCTCTGGGGTTTTTCTTGCTGAATTAACAACGAGCTAGACGGCTTGTTGATGACCTTTCTAACAGCTGAGACAAAGAGATTCTAGAGCTTTTGAAGATAACGGCCAACACTGGTGTCGATGGGCTGTCAACAAAAAACATCTGATCCAGCTGCAGAATGAATGTGTTATGTCCTGTCTCCTGCTGCTCTACCCAGAAGAGAAGTCCGTAAATCATCCGGATCCAATAGAAAACACCTTTAGAGTCACAGATTTAAGCTAAGCTGCATGTTTTCAGACTGTGGGAGGATAAGTTCCCAGAGAAAAACCCACCCAGACAAATGGAGAACATGCAACCTCTGCACAGAAAGACGCTGCCTAAGAAGGAAAACACGTCAACAGAAAGCTAAATACTCCTTTATTATCATCCCGATCCTCACAAACCTAATAACTGGCGGAGCTTTTAGCACGTTGGCGTGTTAGCTTGCCAGTTAGCATGCCATCGAGCTGACTAGTAATCCTGTAATTCCTCCACTTGGCCACCGCGCTCATCTCACTGACTAGTCTGGACCAGGTCTCTGGCAGTCTGCTTCGGAGTTCCTGTCAGCGATAGCGGCCCGCCAGCAGCCAGGCCCGTCCAGCTATGTCTTTGAAGCACCACATGTAACCCATGTGTGTGTGTGTGTGTGTGTGTGTGTGTCTATGAGGGCCATAACCACTCCACCACCCCCCCTCCCAGCTCGCCTCTTACCCCCGGGCCTCCGTGCAAAAACATCACCACCACCACCGCTGCTGCTGCTGTGAAACGAGACAGACTGTAATGGAAACGACACACTTTCCAGACACTTGAGGGGACCAGCAAGCATCTTTGCCTGAACTGAAAAAACATACACACTGTTAACCCCCCCCCTCCTCCTCCAGGCCTGTCTGGACAACGGACATATTGTCTTTCAGGAAATAACTGGGCACATTGTAATGATTAGACTACATTGGAGATAATAAACTCCTACGGTGTGAGGACTTTGTAAAGACAACAAAAACAGAGACAATCCCGATTCCTCCCGGACCCACCGCCCGCCTTGTACCTGTTAATTATTATTACTTCTTATTTTTTTTCGTGTGTGTGATGCCAGGCTCAAGCAGTTTTGCACACTCGCGTCTGGAGGTGCAGACATTCCTCAGACTCACATTTCCCTGTTTTGTGTCGCATTCTGATCATTCTATGATTCAACAGATGATTCAGAGCGGGAAGTCAAGACTTTCCCCCCGGAGGGTCACGGGAATAGTTTACATAATGTAAGATTATAAAAAGATTTCTAATAATAATGTTTCCATGAAGTCTCTTGTGGAATTCCATGCCTCACCTGAGGAGGGATGGATTTGCTCTTGGGGGGGGGAGGCCGTGATAGACAAGGATGGTATTTTTTATATTTCACATTCTTCAGACTTTATATTAGTAACCGACATCGGCATGTTGCATATAGAGCGATAATGATTAGTCAAATAACTGTTTAGATGATTGACAGAAAATGACTCAGCATTTATGTAAATACCAAAAATGATTATTACACCCGGTGAGGGAATGCCCCCCCGCTGAGGCCCGACAGGTCCCTTATGAAACCACATTCAAATTCTCCAGATGTGGGTTATTATTTGGATCTGCACCAAATTGCACAAACTCATAAACATCCGTCTCCTAAACACGTCAGATTTTTCCATGAATGATTTTACTGAATCCTTCCCTCAAGTTTTGCAACTATCAGACTAAACAGACAACATGACCTGCTTGGTAAAGGTTATTATGTTAATTCAGCTTCTCAAATAAGAGGTTTTATGGTGATGGTTTGTATCATATAAATAAATTCATCTATTAAAGTGTTTTTAAATATATCACCTTGGATATGAGGATTGTGAGGCGAGACTGTAAACACTCACTTCACAAAGATGTTTGTATAGAATTAGACCAACTTGGCTAAATGACCTAATTTACCTTAGTGGATTTGAGATAAACAACCTTACTGGTTTCAGACAGAGTTTGATCTCATATAAGCAGCAATTCAATCTAATCTACGTCTGGTTCGGGGGTGAAACTGGGACACAACCGAGACTCAGTAAGAGTCTGACCAACTTTGATTACAGTTTTCAATCCTGCTATTGGTGTCAGGATAAAAAGGGATTAACCCGAAGGTGTCTGGGTTTTATTTAAAAGTTTAAATGAAGCAGTGTTGAAGGGACGTCCTGGCATCTGCTATACGGTGGTGCACAGATTAGAGATGGAACTGTGGAGGTGAAGAAGTGTGTGGTTCCCCCCCCCTCGCCCCCTGCTTCATTTCACTGTTATGATCGCCTTTCGACCTCACCCCCCTTCTCCATCAGCCACCTTCCATCTGATAACGTATAGTGCTGCTCAGGAGCTCTTGAACCTCGCCATTCTTCACATTCTCCAGATTCTGGCTGGTGTGACCTCATTGGGTGAGCGAGGCTGGTAGGAAAATAGCCCCCGGCCGAGCCTTTGCTTCAACATGGAAACTTAAGCTAACAAAGAATGCATGACTGTGTGCAAACTTGACTGTGGCTGCACTTGAGAGTGAGAACAACAGCTTTTCTTATGCAGGCGTCTTATTCACATCGATGTGCAGATTGTTATGGAGCTGCGAGAGAGTGAGCATGCGTGTGGTTCAAGCCTACACAAGCACACACACACATGCTGCACACACACATGCTGCAACATATCTGCACATTGAATCGCATCAGACTGACAGAGCTGTGTCAGCCAGAATATGTAACCTATGTTAACCTGCAGAACAATAAGGTCAGACAGCAATAGTCCGCCCAGTGGAGGTTGGCTGCATGTTTTATTGTAGGTATCAACAGACAAGCCCTGAACCAGACTATCAAAGAAACATCACCGACTCCAGAACACTGCAGCCCATGACTCTGGATCAGGAGGACAGATCACAACTGGGCCCAGAGATGTTAGGGACACACACCCAGGTCGGGACAGCCTGTGGTGGGCCTGCTTCCACGGAGGGTGTCTCATGTCCTTACAATCCACTGGTGGTTCGCAACTTGTCGTCAGACCAGTGCAGAAGAACTTGACACGTACAAGGGATATTCACCATCTTGTCTTATGTTTTTTTTTGTATCTTTATGTGATTCAATTGGGTTCACTAGCCAAATTAGCTCTTAGCACTTCCTGTATGTGTTGTTACAATAACACATGATATCGTGATATCATGACATAAGATCCAGCTTGCAGGGTATCAAACCTTGGCCTCCCTGCTCAGAGCTCATCTTTATAAATAGGATTTTAAAGTACCTTCACTGCCTCCATGACTCTACTGGTGCAGCTGCAGACCATGTTGGTAACTGGGTCAAGTTCAGTGGACCAAACTGCATGAGCTAATGTCCGGTTGCAGCCGACAGTTTCTTGTCTTATCTCATGTGTCTCCTCCTCCACTTTCCCACGGCCCCCTGGGTAGAAACACCTCCCAGTGAAGACCACACAACCACAACTCAGTCAACAACGAGAATTACAGTAATGTTTCTGCTTCTTGTTTAACTCAACAGGTGTTTTACATTTGTTTTATTCTTTATGATAGTCTGAGGAAAATATGAAGCTGTCTGTTTGGTGAATCCCTGTGATGGACTGACGACCCGTCCAGAGTGTAGCTTGTGTCTCAACCAGTGGAGCTATGGATGGAGGGGGGTGCAGAGTTGAAGCAGATGGAGGAAGATGAGGAGGATGAAGAGGATGATGAGGTGGCAGCAGCACTTGTGTAGAAAAGCAATTATATGCCTCCATGCTTTATGGAATGTTCTTAGAATACAGAGCAAGGCGATCCATTAGGTTTGCTAATCAAGCCGAGTGTGTGTGTGTGTGTCTTTGTGTTTGTATAAGTGTATGTGCATATGAGTAGGTGAGTTGCATGCCTCTCACTGGAGCACATAATTACGAGCTGGTGATAAAGAAGAGGAGAAGGGGGCATTGTGGGATAGCTGTGGCGTGAGTCGCCATTTCTCGTGGGGTTTATTGAATGGACATGATTAACTACATAGCTGGGAGGCTCAGGTATGCACCGACACACACACATACACACACACACAAAGGAACACATGCACCTGCATATAGTAGGCAACACATCTGAAAGTGCAAAGTAAATTAATACTTTATCGAGTAAAAACCCCCAAAATCTGCAAATGCTTAGAAGAACTGGAACATAAAATGTCACGCCGCCTAAAACGTGCAGCGTGAACAAACCGCAAATTTGGAACAATCAGAAACGTCAGGTCAGAACAAAAAAGGGAAAAAAGAAAGGAAAGCTGTTTATACTCATAACTCTGAAAACATTCATTTGGTCAAGCTCTGCTGAATCATTTACCGAAGCTGAGGTGGAAAGAAACATAGAAGCACAGAGTCTGGCTTTCTACGTAATGCCAGCAGCCAGTCAGTCAGAACCACAGGATGCATACAGCGCAGAGAAAACAAACATTGAGGGATGTCCTTTCTGCATACTTGATGCCTTTCCCAGCCACAAATGCCAAAGTTCGCCCGGGACGCTCGCTGCAAAACAGATTCACTGGAAAACCGACCTGCCATTTTACCTTATAAGGGTTCGACTAGTCCAGGCCTTGGGTTGTTTGTATGTGTGTATACGTGTCTGTCTGTGCGTAGGTGTCCCTGCAGGAACTAGGTAAAGTTTCGTTGGGGGGGATTTCACACACCTGGCAGATGGAGTCTCTGCCAGCGTCAGTGGTTTAGGAGAGCTTAAAGCAGAGAGGGGGGGGAAATTCCACGCTCACCACTCGATCTACCATCGTTCCATTGGCCTGGTCCATGCCAGTGACACACACATGCACAAACACAAACACACAAAACCTCCTGATGGCCTGTCTGAAGTGGAACGTTGTTGGAATTCGAGTAACCTCCGATCCAAAGCCTCCCCTTTCCTCTGCAGCTCGTGATGATCCTGCAGCATTAATATTAATATGTGGCTGCAGTCTGCTCCACCACCACTGGAGGAGCAATGTTTAGCATTCCACACATCATAAGGAAATGTCACTCTCTGATCATTCTTATTTTCTACCGCTGCTTCGACTTACAAAAAAAAGCCTGCCCCTGCCGATTAGCCTCTTTTTCACTCTGCTGGCATTTGCTGCTAATGGATGTTTAACATATTAACAGAACTAATTAAAAGTCCTTCATCGGTGTAATTGCATTAAATATTCTCACTACAGATGTAATTACCTTGAGTGCTGCTTCATGTCCTTATTTCTTGGCTGTTGAATCAGCTCGGATCTCTCTGTAAGGCGAGAGCTGTCAGATGAGTGAGATCTCATATCCGCGGGAGGAAGGTGACTCAAGGGAATCCACAGCACATCAGATGTAATCATGGAGGAACTTGAGACACAGCTGCATGTCTGAAGGTGAATACTGATCAAGTTGCCCGGGACCCCTGAATAAACGTGACATATGAACAAGCTACTTGAGGTGCGCTCATTATGGCGAGCATGCAGGGGCAAAGCATGCCCTACATTCTGCCTTACAGGGACAGGGCCTCAGAGTTCATGCTCCAGGTCAAGAGGACACATGCAGCAGCTCACAGAGGCGGCACACGCTCCCTCAGCCATGCATGCACATAATCAGGCATGCGAGCTGAACTCGTGCCAGCAGTAAGAGTCATCCCTCAGTCTGGAGTCACGGTTCAGGGCCGCGCACAATGACAAATACCCTCAGGAGTGACGAACAAAGGCCGCTCGCTTCAGGGTCCCTGGCCATGTTTGGGCCCCCCCCGCTCAGGGCGTGCAGTCATCGGACGAAAACAGGATCTGTGTGGAACGTTGTAAAACACTTGACACACTTTCTGAGCGCTCACACCGGCGCTGACATCAAGAGACAAAGTGACCCGCGGTCGTTCATGTCAAATGACTGGAGTGACAAAGAGAGCGGCGGCAGAGAACAGAGCGGCAGCTGTCACCGACACATTCACAGCTTCACTGGAGACTCACAGGAGTGAGGGTGTCGGTTGAAGGACGGATGCATTACCCCTGTTTTATGTCTTCATTAAAATAAAACTATTTGGACTTAGGCCACAGAGTCAAATGAAGAATAATGTATTTAATATTTCTTGCGGCTGGAAACATTAAGGATTGAGTTTAACGTCATATTTTGTGATTTAATTTGAACTTTATCTCAAAGGAGCAATGACATGTTCACCCTCAATGGCCCAACCAGGCCTCACTATGCAGAACACATTCTCTTCAAGTCTTGACAAACAAGGATTCCAAGGTGATAGTCTTCCTCAGAGAAGGTTATCGTCAACACCGCGGAAACCGAAAAGAAGACCAAACATTGGTCTGTGAAAACAAACATCTCTCCTTGATATCAGGAGGTTTGGTCTTATCAGATGTGTGGATGATGTTCAGAGAAGAACGTGCGCATGGCTGAACATATTTCAATCATGATAAACTTAAAAGTACAGTTTTGTTTATAGAAAACACTTTTTATCTTACACGCTCGAATCCTCTTCACGTCCCGATATCGATGAATGAATACAGTTGACAACAGCCGGAAGTCAGCGAGCAAGTAACGGAGAAATCCCCTTTTTGAAATGGGTTCAGCTTTGACAGGATTTACCTACACTCGCTGTAAGAGACTTTAAAGTGGAGCTTCAATATCAGGACCCCACAGGAGCCTAGAATCTGGAGTCGTAAAAGGAAAACACGGAGCTGGAGCTTCTAGAAAAAACAGCATTTTTGTGGACACTGTCTTCGGACAATAAGTTAAGGTATCTGCCCGTTATCTATATCCCTCCATCTTTAATTAACCGTTCCTCATAATCCACAGTTCAGAAGGCTTAAAACTACTATTAAAAAGTTCTTCTCAATGAGCTGAGGCAGTGACTCGAGTGTGTGACTCACCCAGACTCTGCTGGTTCAGTCCTACTGGTTCCATACTCGTCACCGTCCCTTCAACTAGAAGATGAATCGAGAGAGATCTGCTAAACGGTTGCATAATAGAGTCCAAAAACAAACCTCATGATGTAAACTAATTCAATCATCGGCAGGCAAAGTTCAGCTTGAAAACAAATTAAAGTTCAGAAAGAGAAGGAGGAACAGATTGCGTGGAAAAAGGGTCTGTGATGACGACTGCTCTCTGGGTTTGACCTGGGGGGTGTCTTCATTCATAAAAGGCCCGGGATGAACTCCAGCTCGGAGTTAATGGCCCCAGTATGACCAGTTCTGTCCTTTTGCTATAAGCATCGGAAACCAGGACCAAATGTTCTCATGCATCATTAAGGGAAAAAGATCTGACGGGAAAGAATCGATTTGTACATCCTTGCGAAACCTTTCCAAATCCCCTTAAACTTTGTTATGATTTCCAACTCTAAGTCTATTTAAAAAGTTTCCCTGCAAAAAAGCTGATGGCGCTCTGGTGTTGTTATCGCCCGGCTGAAGTCATGGACCCAATCTGAGAGGATTACGCAGATGGAGGGAGAGTTGAACTGTGAGTTTGGCTAAAGGGAAATGTGGATTCTTGGGAACTATGGGAAGAATGACGAGGGAATTTGGCTCCACATGAATCTCTTCCTTCTTACGGAGGAGGGTTGGCTCGTCACCAAATTGCTCCATTGTGAATGCTCAGCGTCTCATGCTTGTGTTTTCGTGAACTTAACTAAATTCCTCCTTGAGGCAGCAGGAAATATACAAAGACAATGGAAGGGGATACATGCTAAACGCTCCTCTGCGTCGGGACAATCAATTCAAGGCTTCTCGTGTTCCATTAGTCATCGTCCTTGAACAGCAACTCGCAATGGAGTCGGAAGAACGCAGCAGTTTCATTAAATGATTCCACTTCCATTACGTATCAGATTCAATAAACAACAATGTAAAAAGCAGCAAACATTTCCCAAGGACAAAGGAGCAGAGGATGACTAAGAGCCCGATCAAATATGGTCGTGTTGGTCGTGTTGTTCATTGGAAAAACCAGAGATATTTGACATTCCTGATGTTTTATACTTCGATACGTCGACTCCTTCATTAAATAGCTGCTGAACAAGTCACTTCATCCTCTTCCTTCTCTAGCTTCACTGGGCCGGGCTCCATAAATGGTTTGTTCTTCCTGGAGTCAGGGTTAATCCTCGCTGCTGGACGTCTGACTTACCAAAGGGCCATTTAGGGTCAGAGCTGGTGTGCCAGTATTCAAATTGGTTCCAGCTTCTTTTCTGTATTCAGATCTTGTCAGTAAGAAATCAAATAAATGCATTTCCCAAAATATTTAAATAGTCCTATTATGAGAAGGGCACCGAGTGCAAACCTCCCCCCCCAGGCCCAGTAGTCGCCTTAAATTCAATCAAGCTGCACCAAATCATTCAGACATTTATAGATATCAATATGTAGATATCAGTCACCTTAATATACCCAATTTTATTCATGAGTATCTCTGAATAAGTCTTTGGGATATCAGTGAAAAAGTAAAAAAAAACATCCTCTCTCTCACAGACATTTCTGGATCTGCTCCTTTTTATCCGGATCCACAAAAATATTTTATTGGTTCTGTCTTGGCCGACGTCCCATCAAGTTTTATGGGAAATCAGTTCAGTCACATCCTGTTCTGGAGCTTCTGGGTTTCTTCATCAGCTTAGTCTTCATTTCCTGATTGATATGTTACCACTACGACCAGGACATGTCCAACACAAGTACTACAGGAGCCACGAGGTGAGGATTTGTTTGTTTGAGAAGCAGTTATATATATTTGAACATATGCAACATGAGATTGCAAGTGGACATAGTTTAGTTTTACAATGTCCAAGGGCAGAAGAGGTCGGTGACCACTCACCTAAATGACCCGGGAACCAACAGGTGCCTTTCCAATCCATTCCAAATGTATGACACAGACCGATGAGGCCACAGACACGACGCTGAGTCATGATCCATACTGGCACCACAGCCCTACATGGTCGGCCTCCCCATTGAACATCTCCCAGTCATGCTGACTCGGAGCAAGCAGGTGACGGCCGAGGGCTCCGACGTGTCTGAGGAGACCTTGAAGCTGCGCCGCCATTACACCGGGATTCCTGTGAGCCGGACGTGTGACTTTCCATCTGTTTGCGTGTTTCTCTGTAATGTGGCCGGCAGGCGGTGACGCATTAGCAAGTCGGGTACAGGACGGGGAATCTCATACAGCAGCCGTTCCCAAACTTGAGAAGGCTATGGCCCAATTTGAAAAGGGAATAAATGTGTCCGGCCCATCCACACCTTTAATCACAACTATCTGATCCACACACAGGACTAGAATCAACTATTACCATACATATTAATCATTTCATAGCTAAAATAATTGTATATGAACATGGGCATATGCAGTGCAAATCCAATAACATCCACAATTGAGCACAACAACAATATCAAACACATTTGAGTCATAACCAAATATACTTTTCAGGCCCCCCCCCAAAAAAAGTTTGACTTTCTGATTCCCCTTCGTCATTAACAGCTTTCCTCTGCTCCATCTGCTCCAATGTCCCTTTACTTTATTTGGGGGGTTATTGGGACATTTTTATTTGTCTACACAAACATTCAGGAAACTCCGATATGTGCACGTGTGCATGGAAAGTTCTGCTCAGGCTTATAAATTTTATTTGAAAGACAGACGTTGCAGCATGTGGTGAATTAACTTGTGCCTCTGTATTAAAATAAATCTTTATCAAGCCGCTGCAGATTTACGATGGTCACTTTGTAGTTTCACCCGCTGTCATTATGTAACGTAATCCTGACTTGCACTGTGCACTAAAAGAGTCAAAAGCAATCCAGCCTGAGTCCATAATGTGAAATCGGGCATTTAATTGTAGTTTATGATCACTGTTCTGTGTCCAACTTTCCCATCGGCCTGCACGTGAGCTCCCTGTGTATGAGCTAATGAAATGTCCCAGTTAACAAGATATAATATTTACAACAAAATCAATAATCAAGGGATCAATATAACTGCAGAGATGGAGCCGACGGCTGATTTGTCTGGAGGGTTGTGAAGCAATAAATACTTTTATTCATCTAGAAAATAATGATAATCATTTTTCTGCCGGCGCTGTCACTCGACAACAAGTCTCTCAAACTGAAGGTGTCAATTATTATATTTGAGTAAACCTTAAAAATGATCATATAAAAGCAGACATGCTGTCAGAGGATTGGAATGTGAAATGGAGCACAGTGGGAATGTCTCACGGGCAGCTGCTGTGTGGCTGAGTGTGTGTGCATGTGTGTGTTTGTGTGTGTGTGTAATCCTTCAGGTCTGGCACTGCACAGGTGTACTTCTTGGGATAGAAAAATTCCTGTTACTGCCCAGCAAACCCTTTTTTATCACCACCTCATACCCATCCCATCCACACGCTGGTAAACAGGTCGACAATAAGAACATCCATCAATCACCGCGTGTGCACCACTCGTGCCAATTACACGCACACACACACACAAAAAAAAACCTGACCGTCAACACAAAGAGCAGAGTGTATTTCTGGAGGACAATCCTATTTTTCCAGGCATGTTTCTGTCATTATCATTCCTGCAGTGGCTCATGTTTGAAGTCAGCGGGCCGTAGAACAGCACAGCGCTCCCTCCGTACAGAGTGGGACGGCTGCTGGGAGCTGATGGGGAAAGCAGGTGCGGTGGTCGGGGGCTACGCTGCAGTGCCACAGAGGGAGAAAGAGATGCTTATTTCCTCGTCTGGACCCGTAACCCTCATTCTGATCTGTTGACTTGCTGTCTGATCAGATAGTTGAGTCTGTGATCCCCCTGCTTTGTGTGTTAATGAGTGTGTGGCTGAAACCAGAGAGGAAAAGTTGAGCTGTTTTCCTGCAGAGAGGGCGAAGGGACTGGGACCTCATGGTCCCCACACACACACACACACGTTTCACACACACTGGATGTCACATCTTGCTCCTTTGTTGAATATTTATATTAATCATACATTGGCCCAATAACCAGTTAAACTTGACAGGACAATTCTAGTTCATTAAAACTTAAGCAATAACTTGATTCTGTAGTTGTGGCCACTTTTTTTTCTCACAAAAGTTATTGCTAATAACTGGAAAAATCCCGGCAAACAGTCAGATCGTCTGTAAACAAGTTAACAGTTTATCAAGACGTTCTAAACAGCGTATATCTGTGACATTATCAATGACCCTGGTGGCCGTTCAGTGAACTGCAGCTCGTTGGCACGAGCAGGCTTCCTGTGCCGCTGCCAACACAGTGACATAATGGTCAGACTGGGGAGGAAATATTCAGCCTATGTTTGGCGTTTGGACGGTACCAATGTAAGGACAGCAGAGAGAAGCAGAGGGATCAGTAGAGTGGAGGATGGAGTTTTGACTGGGATTAATCGGTGGCTGCAGACGAGTGCACGGAAGAAACGTTTGTCGGTGATGGAGGGACGCAGAGAGGACCAGTAGAGAGACTGACGGATGGTGAAGAGGTTGTGGATATGTTGATGGTCGCCTGTCCCACTTAGATTAGTCCTGATGGTGTTAATGTCCGGTCTGACTCAACAAGACTGAACAAGATTCACAGGAATCGTGTGGATTCAGCCTCCACTCTCTGTTCCGAGCCGCCCCAGTAAAGTTTAAGTTTTCTCAACTACTTGTCAACTTGCATCTATCTACTCCATCATACAGGCGTAGAATTATTGTGGGCCACCTCATTCCTCCGAAGAACCTTATCTGGCGTTGCCGCTCCCCAGCACCCGAGCCAATCACAGAGCAGACCGCTCTCCCTCGAGGTTCCTCGATGATGGAGCAAACCACAAAGTGAAAGAATGTCCCTCTATTGTCAGGAATCTCTTGAGGACTCATCTCTTCCAGGAGCAGCTCCCCTCCGAACACACCCTCATTACACTTCCTTACTTGATCTCCTGCACTTTTGTCTCATTGTACCTCCAGGCCTCCTGCTTCACTTGGGGGCTTCAGCACATGTTTAGTCTGCAGCTGTGAGATACTTTGGATTCGAAATAGCAGCAAATTGAGAGACGTAAATGTTCAAAGCCGAGTTTAGTTCCGCCGGACTGATAAGTGCCCTGTTTTCCACAGATGTGTTTATAATTCCTCAGCATTGGATTTAGTAATAGAAACATTCACAGCAGACGAGCTGAGATGAGCTCTCGTCCGCTCAGCACAGACTGCTTGTGTTTATCGCTGCCTTCACCGCTCGGCAGCAGCAGGGGAGCCGGAGCGAGGCCGGGGATATTTGGTCTGCGCTGCGAGCCAGGAAGTGTTTTCAGGGAAGATTTGGGGCTGATGTCATCTTCCTGTTGGACGGAAGGCCAAAATAACAAAGTGTGTGTGTGTGTGAGTGGAAGCAAACAGGGACTGAGGGGGTGAGGATGATGAGGGGAGTCTGGTTGCTGTAGAGGTCAGAGGTTAAAGACTGATACTCTTGAACTCATGCACAGCAGGAGAAACACTAACGTGAATGGATGACGGCATGCAAATAACTTGTCAGGGCTTGAGTGTGTGTGTTTGAGAGAGATGCTGAAGTAGTAAGCACCCTAAGTTAAGCATTTTAAATCAGAACCGTGGATACTTACATAATACTATATATACTAATAATATCCTCATCCAGATCATTCAATCAAGATCAGACGAGAGATTCATTCCCTCAGTGGAGACACCTTCTAAAAACAAACTGCTGCGTGATGAGCTTCGGTTTCCCCCGACATGAAAAGCACATTATCACTTCAACTCTCTGCAGTCACACACACACACACACACACACACACACACACACCACAGCTATCCTCGAGTGCCACCACCTCAATTACAGGAGATGTCAGAATGAGCCTGTTTTCATACAGCGCTCTTCCTCGCTGGCACCGGAGTGTTTCATAGTGGAGGAGCAAAGTGAATACTCAATGACAAGGCAAAGTCACATCGGGGGTTTTAATCATGTTGTGATGAAAAGAATCCTGACTTATAATAAACTCCACAGGGGGCCTTGAGGGAAGGAAGGAAGGAAGCCTGCAGCAGCAATGGATGTTTCATGGCCAAGATAAAAAAAAACACACAATGTCAGAAGTCGATGTAAGAACGTTATTGATTTTTCTATTGAAACAAAACTGAAAAGATTATCAGGAATAATAAAAGCTTCCCAGAGCTTTAAGACCAGATTTTGAATTGTAAGTTTACTTTATTGAATTATGCTTAAAACTTAATACAGCTACTGCCCTGCGGTTAAATGCTTCCACCAACCATTGGAGTTTCAGTCCCTCCAGGTGTTACTGACTTACAACATGACACAAAATTGTGAGGTCACCACGAACTTTGACCTTTAACCACTGAAATTATGGTCACATTTTAAGAAATTCCCTCAGAGCAGATTTGAGATGTGCTCAAGAGGCAAAAACATGTCTTGTGAAGCTCTGACCTTTACCTCTGACCTCTAAATTCTAATCAGAACTGAGTTTTTGCTCCAAAATTTCAGAAAGTCCGTCCAATAGTTCCTGAAATATTGTGTTCAAATGAATGGGATTGAAGGATTCACAACAAACATATGTATAACGGACAACCCTGAAAAATAGTGCCTTTAGCCACCGGCTCTCGCTGGTGCAAAGGCATAAAAATAATTATTTGTGGCTGAATAATATCTCACTACTTGTTGGTTATGTTGTATATTTCTAGAAATGACGATATCTCTCATTAGTTGTCATCAGTTTTGTTCCATGCTTTCCTGATCACCACATTAACACTATACGACACAATCTAACACTGCAGCCGAAGCTAATGAGTCAGATGACACGAGCAGCCGAGGATCAGTGAACCTGACAACTGTGGATATAGATCCATGGAAATCTCTGACAGGAACATGTAGGAAGTCAGTGATCAGGGAAAATTGTTATCCGGGTTTAGGGGGGGGGCAGTCGCAGCGTAGAGCGGCCTGGATGAAAAAGTTCAGTCAATAACATCCCAGAGCAGAGCAGTGATGAGGAGGAACCGTCCACGTCTGTTATGGCTGGACGACGAGCGCGGCACTCGGCCAACAGGACGCAGACAATGAGTTTGGTTCACTGTTGCATGCTGGGACACACCCACCTGTGTATGTATGTGTGTGTTTGTCTGGAAGGGATGTCTGTGTGTACTGGTTTGTATTTGGAGTGTCTTCAGGGTGAATGCTAATCTTGGGTTTGGGTGTTTCAGTCTGTTTTCTTGTCCGGTTGTGTTTGTGTGTCTGTCTGGCTCTGGATGCGTTTGTGTATTTGTCTGTGAGCCTCTCAGTGTGTGACTGCCTGAGTGTTTGGGTGCAGAAGAGGGTGGTCGAAGACACGTGAAGAGAAGGAATCCTCCAGTTCGGCACGTTCCCAGTTTGTCCTCCAGACTGATTATGTCAGAGTTAAGTGTGTAGTCTGCACTTTAGAGACTGAACCCCTCACTCCAGCTGCAATTTAAAACACATGAAGTCTTTGTCTATATGTTCGGCTTCTCAATACAAGCTAGTTATCTGTATCTGAAAGGGTTTGAGGATTCAATCTTGCAGGATTGATCATGCAGGGGTGGTTGTACACAGGGAGTTTAGTGTTGCCAAGAAGTTGCTTCGTTAGTCACAGGCCTCAACTTGAGCAACTTTTGGTTGGGCCAGTACAGTTTTTAAATGTTTTAATTTGCGACCATTAAAATTACCCAAATTAGATGTTAGCTGTTCTTGTTAGCCTTGAATCTGTGGAGCACAAACCTGATCAGCTTACTGAAGAAAAAACTACTTTAAAGCTTTGCCTTGATGCTATATGGTTTATAATGATTATGATTAGTATTGATATTATAATCCAAAATTACTCAACATGCATTATTGTTAATGATTCATTCGTTATTCCCTCAAAAGGACATTTAATGGTTTTTCACTGAAGGAAGTCGAGCGTCAAATCTGCCGAAGGAAACCGACAAATCTATTTGAAGTTTACACCAGAAAACTGTAACAGCTGAGAAATTGGGCATTTTTCTATTATAACTCCTGTTGGTGTAACCTGCATGCGGTAGAGAAGAGCCACTAACCAGAAGGTCGGTGGTTTTTCTGTTGATTGTGTGATAGGGAAAGTGCTGCATATAGTTCCGTGTGAAGGTTTGTGTGTCTGCAACTTCTTCTGTGAAGTGCTTTGAGTGGTAAAGCACTATATATAAAGATACAGTTCAGTTGATTTACTACATCTCCAGGATGTCACTGTCCCTTTAACTGCAGCTCTCTCTCTCTCTCTCTCTCTGCACCTCCCCTTCAAGTCCTCCTCCCCCTCAGCGCAGGCATGTCCCACACTGTGATATAATCTGTATGTGTCCTGTACACAAAGTAATTTTGTGGTGTTCAGAGCACTGTCAGCTGACGCAGGCCATAGACTGAGGGCTGGATGAGATTTGACTGAACACTGTTGAGTTATTGTTTCTATTTGTGCAGCTGCTTCCGCTGAGTAAACCTCTTCCTCGGGTCTGACCACAGTGTCTCTGGCAAACAAGACCCAAAACATGACCTGCACGCTCGCCTCAGTCACATGCTCTTCACCCTGAAGACACGCTGTACTCCGTGATATGATGGGTTCGCCTGGGACACACACATCTGTGCAGATTTCCCAAAGTTAGGGGTAAAGATGCTTTTCTCTGCACGGTGCAGCCGATGCCACCGGCGGGAAAACGGCTCCTCTTCAACAAAGTTTGACATGTCGGTTCATGAGCCGTTATTGCCTTTCATCTCACCATGTGTTATAGCATTAGCTTGTAGCTGTCGAGCAGACTCCAGGACAATTTAGACCATTTCCACATAGTGACAGCAGTGTGATTTCACATTTACTCGACCCGATGGTTCCCATGTGCCTCGGTCCTTTACAGCCGAGTGTGCTATAAGGGGAAATGGACCCATTATGACAAAGGACAAGATGGAGGATTCTTTATAATAGCTCAGCTGTAATGACCCTGGCATCTGCTAGACACGGCCCCATCTCCACAGCATCACTGGTGCGACTCAGCCAGGGAGCCGTGCATCCTGTGATAAGGGGAAAGATCACATCGAGACCAATTAAGAGTCTTTTTTTAGCTTCAGACCAGCGGCGTCATCATCACCACCTTTCAACTCAATAACAAATCCCCTGAGTCATGCAAAGGATTTGTATGTGTGATATGACTCCAGAGCTCCCACAGCCACATTAGTCATAAGGCTTTGATGATTCAATAAGCATTTAAGTCATTAGTCAGGCAAAAATTACAGAATAAGGTTTATAATTCACTTGAGTTTCAACATAAAGTTTTGCTTTCTCTCTGTTTTATAACGCTGACATATCACATTGAGTAAATTAGGAAAATCAAATTGAATATATTTGGATTTTGGACTGATGGTCGCATATATAAGCTTTTTGAAGAAATCAACTTTGGTACTGGAAATTTTGGATTTTTTCATATTTCTATTGCTCAAATATATATTTGACTATATATTTTATATCTTTAGTTTGTAGACTGTTAATTACACAGTTGATTGTGGCACGGTAATCACCCAAACATAAGTAATTATGAGGCCTGCTTCTGAAATATCTACAGGTATTACTTATGTTGTACTTGGTACTAAAATGATTAGTCAGTTGATCAACCTGTCTTTGGATAATGTTTTATTATCTTAACTATTTATGTAGTCGTAATCAGGCAACACAAGTAGCCTAGAGGTAAACTGTGATATATCCATAATCTTAAATATCAAAGATCAAAATCCATAAAGAAGAATATAATCAACAGTGGCGGCTACATCCCTTTAAATAACTCACTGTAGCTGGAGCCTGTTCATTCACTGTTGTTGAATTAACTGTGTGAGCTGTAAAGCCAGTGCTAATGCGCTGATCCAGTCCGCTACCCAGCTGATGGGCACATCCTCTATTGAGCCTGCTGACCCTGCAGCCCCTGACCTGTGATCACCTGCCAAGACTGTTTCCAGCTCCCCCCCCCCGCAGAGCTGTTATTATTAACCCATCTTATGACAAAGATGCAATGGCACGCATACATAACCAGGCATGAACCCAGAGGGAGACACGTGCTCTTTTGCTTCCTGCTATGAAACATCTGCCAAGGGAAAAGACACAGCGAAGAAAGAGCCAATAGCGTATAAATCTGTGTTTATCAGTAGCTTGCAAGAGGTATAAATTTGTGAAAGATAAACTTAACAAGCTCACAGTCCACATGAGCACGTGTGAGCCCTTTCTACACCTTCCAATATACCGGAAGCCTCCTGGAGCCTCCCAGCGCTCCAGGGCCCCGGCGGATGGGTTCCTTATTGTGGGTTCGGAGCCCCGGAGCAATTAGATGAGTTTAGGGTAAGCGCTAGGAAGCGGAGAAGCTTGTCATTCTGTCAGAACTGATTTCCCCAACGCTCTGAACGCGACCTCTCCGGGCTGCCAAGGGTGGACACGGGCCATGGACGTGCATTTTAAAGCAGAGCTGAGGGAAGTGGAACACGTCTGAACCCTGCAGGGATTCTTTTTTTTGTAAAACTACATTTTGTTGCTAAGTGATTGGAGCCATAACATGCTTGCTGGTGACAGTTGTAGTTGATGTTTGGCAGCGTGAAATGATTTTAGTCCAGTAAAGGGGGACGGACAGGGACTTTGTGGATACGTTCACACAGAAGAATGCGTCCAGTGGCTTTGGTGAATCAACAAGGACTTCTGCTCTGATCGTATTATTCTTTATAGAAGTTGTATTTACAGTACAGTCCATGCATTTGCAATGGAAGCGGGCCAGCTGCAATAAGAAATCCCCAAAACCCCGAGCCTCCTGTCACGTTCACTGCGCCACAACGTCTATCATCGCCTGATCCGAGTGCTGTGGGAGCTGGGCGGTATATTCACAGGTTGCAGAGGGAGTCTGCATAAACAAAACGAACCAACAAAGACAATATAGAATAAAACAATGGAAATATAATCCTGCAGCAGCATGTGAACTAACACTAACACAGCATTCCCCCACGTGAATATAAAAAATAAGATGTTGCTAGACTTGCTACCCCCCCGCGCAGTCCAACCACTGTTTCCCAACACTGTTGATGTCTTTTTTTCCAACAGCGGTGCCAAATAAATACTTCATCTGCTCCACCTTGGAGGCCTGTGTATCCTCCTGAGGCTCGCTGAGAGATTCACCTCTCTGCCGAAGCATTTGCCCCGAAAACTAAACAAACACAGCCTCACAATAGAGTCTTATGCAACCGCACAGCAGTCGTGCTGTGGCCCGAACGTTAAAGTGTTCACAGCCCTGAACTTGAACACAACCCACACAACCCCCACACACACTGTTTATACAACATCCACCTGCTGTGAAATATGGGGTGTTTCTCTTTCTCTCCACAGTGACGTCTAAACGAATCCACGGAGGTGTGGCTTGACTCTCTGAGCTACATGATGATAAGACGCTGATATGCAACGTGATGTGCGTCAGTTTTAAGAGTTCAAAATGAAATGTGTGTTTTGAACATGGAGAGTTCTGAACATGCCGGTTGCAGCTTTTCTTCCTGAAACTATAAAAGTGACCTGCAGTGATTGAGCCGTGGCGAGTTAAGACCTGCTGCAGGCACTTCCTTGAACTGGCCTTTAATACCATGATCCCTGAGATATGCAAGCTACAGACAAACAAACAGAGAATTTCTGGAATCATTGCATTGATAAGGCACTTTGCTGAGAAGGATACTCTGACCTCCATTCAGCACAGCTCTACTTCCTACATTTGGCAGCACTGCAGGTATTTTACTATAATACAGGAAAATGTGCCTGCAGCTAAAAGGATCAATACTTGAGACTAAATTGATATGGATCATAGAGTTTGCTCTACAGAATTCTATTAACATAAGAAATGACAGCTGAAGATAGTCACCGGCTGAATTCCCAACCTTCAACACTTTCCTGTAAACAACCCTGACAGTCAACATGAAATATGCAATTCATGTGTAGATACGTAAAGGTAAAGTCTGCAAGAACTTCTCTCAGGCTTTCACCAACAATCCTGGAGGTCAGATCTCATCTGTCATCAAATGTGAAGCAATAAATAACACAAAATATTTAAAAAAAAAGTCTAGTCCTTCAGGTGCTGAACATAGAAATCTTAGTATATCAATTATGGTTCTATTAATTATTTAATATATATAAACCATGTTTGAAAAAGGATGTTAAATATCCACTTTCAGAGGCTGCATCTATTAAATGTGGAATAAATCCCACATTTTATGTAACCACTGGATTAGACGACTGACCATTTCCATCATGACACACATTCTTGACGTCTGTGCGTGTGCGTGACTGGGGAGAAGTGTGTGTTTTCAGTGTGATCCTTGGCGTGAGAACAGACTGACAGCGGACATCACACCACACTGTGAATGTGGAGAGCAGACACACACCTCTGTGCCCGGCCCCGATACCGGCCCTGCCCCTGCAGACCTCTCACACGTCCACATGCACATGCTAACTCTTACCCCTCACACACATGTGAACATGCACACATACTGTATTATTCACTGCTGCCTCTTAAATCACCGGATAAAGCCATAAAATGTACACTTCTTTGTCATTTTGCGATATGTTATTTATACAAAAATGTGAAAATATGCAGTTAATGACTAATAATTATTTAGCGGAGACGGCCTCTTCAGGTCTGAGCACCTCGCTCCCTTCTTTTAAATTAGATAAATACAGTCTGACACCACAGGTGTTGGCAGCACTGGCAGACACATTCAAAGTGGCTGTGGAGTGAAAGTCCATGCAGACGTGCATATGAATCACCGTGAATCACCATTACTGCCACATGTAGACTGTCTGCCACGGCCGGAGGGTAAACACTGAGCTGCTGCACGAATACAAAACGACTTCTTTAAGACGCTGGAGGGGAATTCAGTTTCCCAAAGTGTGAAATTGCTCACTGACTATTTTCTTCTGTCGACAGTAATTCCAATAAAAACTGTTGACAGCCCGGTTTAAAGATTTTTCCGTAGTAACAGAACATCGACTCTAAGAAATACAAATAGAAATCCATGCAGATCCCTTGTGTTCCTGCTGCAGCACCTTTAAACCAAATCTTCCCACGTGGGTCGACACTGCTCCACGTGCCGCTAAGTGCCTTGATTGAGTTTAACCCATCATCTAAAAGGTGGTTGGATGTCAGCAGCACAGAACAGATGTAACAGACACACTACTGTAGTGTGCACATGCACAAATTACACATTGGTGCAAAAGATGCAAAAGATGCCCCTTTGCCTCCAGCCTCCTCCGGACACTCGAAGAACATTGTGGCACCCGCTCGACAAATACTGTCTCCTGACTCATCCTGGACACTAGACACCAGAATCTCATCTCCTGCGCATGGGAATAAATGAATGGGTACACACACAGACACACACAGACACACACACTGTAAGCATTTCCGTGTGAATGAGGACGTGCATGACTGTCGATACACACATGGTGAATTCAAGCACTTTTAACCAGCAGTAAGCTTACACAACAAAAACAGCTGCTCAACACATCTTATCAGGTTTAGAAAGTTTCACTATTCATGTGAAAAGTTGTATTCATAATTGTTTTTGTCTCTGTGAAAACTGTGAAGTATCTGACAAATTAGGCACCCCATGCCAGTTTGAGGCTAGCGGCTCAAGGCTGTGTCAGCCAGTATTGCATTGTGGGTAATATAGCAGACAGGTTTTGACAGAAGTAGGAGGGAGAATTTATGGATCCCAATAAACTTATTTATGGATCCTCTGCATCAATCAAGATCTTTTGTATAATTGTGCAGTGTCAGTCCACGACAGGGCAGCAGAAAAAGCTGTTTACACAATATTAACACATTATAATCTTCCAAAACTGTTAAATATAACTTTATAACTGCTGCCAGTTCAACCATCAGGCTGACTTAGCAAGAAGTGGTTTGGTTTTGTGCCTGATCTGAACACGTGTTCACGAGAGGAGAGCGTCACAGTGATCACTGAGCAATAAGCAATGATGCTTCATAGAGTTCAAGATCTCCACAGAGTTCGATTAGCTGGAGTTTAATAATCTGAAATTGAATTTAGATCTACACTCATGCTTATAATAATCCAATTTGAAAGGAATTTACTGGTGAGGGGACAGATTATCAGAGCTGTTGAAATATAATTTAACATTTATTCAGTAACAGAAAATTAACATCAGCTTATTCCTTATCGGTGCTTCTGTACAGAGAGAATTGAGTTTGTAATAAACTCTGAATGTTTCTTGCTGAATCACTGGATCGATCTCTTGTTCACTGTTAATCCAACTTGGTTCAAATTGTTCAGCGATTCATTGGTCTAATGTCTCTTCAGAGGAAACAAACACATATCCTGCTGTAGCCTTACGATGAATTACAAGCAACTGGACGACACATGTTGTTGAGCGGCTGAAATCCACTTCATACTTGGGTCAAGATTCACTCCCTGTTCTGTCTGAGAGCTCCTCGTGCACGGGCTTGACTGAACACTACTCTGCAAATGGTATTAGTCAGACTAAATGATGGAGCAAAGAAAACATTCAAGCTCAGAGAGGGCTGTGTTCTGGAGAGAAAACAGCATCTCAGACATATCGCTTTCATCACAGACCAATGAGTCGGCTGTTCCAACGAGCCGGAGCAGAGAAGAGAAGTTCACACAGAGACCTGGAGGTTTGTTCCACGCTGTGATGGATCGGCCAGAAATTAAGAGAAGACACTCTGGGCGAGCATCAAGGAGAAGGTTTTCACATTGATGATGAGTTATCACCGGTTTGTGATTAGTGAACGTGTCAACATATAGAGAAAGACACATTCCTGTACTGTTCCAGGTTCATTTCAGGTCTGTGAATCTGCAGCATTGACTCAGGTTTGTTGTGGAAAGACTCTGCAGATGAGACACAGTGTTTTTGCCCTGGAAGTCCTCTGGAGGCTTTGCATTTCTACTGCAAATGATTAAAACTAGTGTTAAAGTCCAGACTGTATTTTAAGGTACGTGTTCAAACTGATCATTGCAGTGTGTCATTGTGCATCATGGCTCACTCTGGCTTAATCCTGACATGTAAATACAAAACCCTGCCCTTTCTAGTAAAGGGAGGCAAAGGGGTGAATAGTTTATAATTGAGGTGCAGGGCCGAACGTTACAGTAGCGCCGGGAGGAATCTAACATGTGAGGAGAGGAGAACTTTTCCAGAACTAGTTAAACGTCCTTAACGTTGATTCTCATCTCGTTGCTTGGTTACCTTATTCTTACAATTAGGATATAATTGGTTGTGTTGAATATTTCATCGCTTACTTCACTCGTGATGTAACTCTGCTCTGTTTCACGCAGGAACCACGAGGCCAAAGCCAAAACGGTTTCAACCAGTGTTCTTTCAACACTGAGCACAGAAACCTGCCTGCCCTACACAACTGTTAACTCACTGCCTGGTTGTGTGTAGAATTACATGTTCATCTACCATGAGCTCATTGGGAAGACGTCCATTTAGTCTCAGTAGTCTGATCGTTTTTTGGTCGATTCAAACTGCCAAATGGGGAAAAACACGTTCACAGCAGCCGCCTGGTTGTAATTACATGAAGTTGTGTTTTGACAGGCTCGCACCTGTAGTCAGGACACATGTCAACATTTTTTCATATTCAACAGCTCCATTACATTCCCAGGCTTCTTCAGTGGATGCAATTTACCATCGACTTTCAACAGCATGTCATGTCTGAACCTCAGGATCCTTTACAAACAAATGATCATTTCCCATCATAATCAATCTATTGCCTTTAAAGTGTCAGAATAGCATCTGACAATAGCATTCAGCCAAAAGTTAAAATACACCATGGTGTGTAAGTTAGAGTGAAAGTCTTAAAATGGTGATCTGACATATCCAGGAGGAATTTCATATAATTGTTGGTGTTAGACTGTGTCGAGTTTGTATGTAACGTTTCTGTGTGTGTGTGTTTTCTCACACAGTCAAGACATGCAATTTAGGTCAATTAGAGATTGTGTGTTAATTGTTTTTGTGTGTCAGCCCTGTGATCGATGGGCAACCTGTCAGGATGGACCCTTTCTCTCACCCATTGTCAGCTTGGACTAGCTGAAGCCCCCCCACCACCCTGAAAGGTTAAGTCCATCCATCCAACCATTTTGTGCGGCTTATCCAAGCACAATGTTCCCAGCCCATGCTCTCCTCCCAGTTTGTGCCCAGTAAACCTCCAATGGAACGCACCTAGGATCCCTCCTGCTAAAATGCCTGAATTCAATGAACGGATGGAAATACAATGGGGTTGAAGCATCTCAGGAACACAGCAGAGACCAGGCAGCAGTCTCCCCAATTCCTCAGACAGGTATAACCCATTTATAAAACTAGAGGTGGAAGCCAAATCCCATTAACAGGGACCTCGAGATAAAATTAAGGATGTGAAGACTTTTGTTGTTCAGAGGCAGCAGAGAGAGAAACTGGGCTTCAATTAACAACAACTACCGACTGGACTGATGGACTCAGCCTGTGAGGTCCAGGAGATTATCAAGACCCTGATGATGTTGACGCTTTGTTTCTGACAGGGAGTGTTTTTTAAGAGAGGGAATGAAAGGGAAAGGTGAGTGAGAGAAGTCAATGAGTGACAGAGAAAGAAGAGGGAGAGAGAAACTGTAAGAAGGTCCACTTGAAGTCGTCATGACTGATTTCTGTTGTTTTCCACCCCCCCGAAGAATAATGTGGCAGCAGCAACCGTGATATTACCAGTGAAGTATTTATTTGGTCGACCAAAGGCCACGGCAGTATTACATAAACTCTAAGTACATAAATGCACTCTTACTGCATGCCCTGACTTCTCAGTGTCAGTGGTGTCTGTTGCATAATCGGCTCTAAACCAACATCTGTCAGTTCTGTTAAAAACAAAACAAACATGTCCATAATCCACAAAGCATGCAACCTAATACAAATGAACAATGACTTAGTATTGGAGAGGTCTTCTCAGGACTTTGATAAGGCTCAGAGGGGGTAAGAGTTTACACATTTACTGTCTTGGAATCAAAGATCAATGAGGCCTTTCAGATAAGATAGAATAACAAAGTTAAAGGTCAATTAAGTTAAAATAATCATTTCAAATCACTGGTTAAACATTATCAAGCTCATGACCGTGACCAATTCTGACTCAGACCTATTTATTCAGAAGAAACTGTTCAGAAACCTCCTCTCAGGTTACTTCCCTGTGCGTTCACCCTTTGATGACTCAGACCGAAGATAGAAACTGACATTTATATGAAAGCAGCTTTCAGCCCCCGGAAGCGCCGGGTGAGAAATGGGGTTTTGTCTCGGCGCCCTCCCTGACCTGAGCGCGACTTTTTCCCCCAACGCCGCCGTGCCGGGCCCACTTCCTGTCTTCCACTGCTCAGTCTCACATACCGAGCCAGACATTCACACACCCACGGTGACGGCTGAGCGTGACCCGGTCATTCTGTGCGAGGCTGAGAGGAGTTCCTGTTCACAAGTCTCCCCGCAGCTGTCTCGCAGGCTGCCGCGCTGTGCAGGCCTGGACCGGGTGGGGGGTGTGGTGAACCCGGGGGCCAAAAGGGGGCAGGGATCCAAGGTGACAGCCGGCTGGGGAGAAAGCTGCCTGGTTTGTTCTTTACACAACAAGCACGAGATGCAAAGCCCCGGCACGTGTTGGCCGACCCGAACGGAAATGACTTACCTATCGAGGACCACAGTGGGTATTGGTTTTGTAACATAAAGGTCTTAGATCAACGTGCTGGACACAAACCAGGAAGAAACTTTAAGAGTCCAAAAACATCAATGAACATCTAAAGCAGCATCTAGTCACGATGTAAAGAGACGTCTAGGTCAGCAAGCAATATAGAGTTAGCTACATTTACCTGCTTTGTTTTGCAAACACAGTAATGCATGAAAATGCTTTTGAAATATACAAACAGCTTCATGCAGAGGGGGAAATGTTGGATTATGCAAATGTATCTTGTTGTTCTTATTTTATTGTTTGTCTGGTTTAGCTCAAATTTAAATAACCAAAATTAGCTCCAACTGAAAACAGGAGATCCGAGACTTCCAGCTAACTGCAATTTGTTAAGTGGAAGGCACACTTCATTTTCATCCCACTCACGGTTTTCAATGTGTTTTCAATGTGAGCCATATTTTCATGCCAATAAATGACATCTCAGCAGCACAGAAATTTACGAACAATATTATCGTATTACTGGAAACATTTATTTTTCCCGTATTTGAAACTAGTTTTCCTGAAAATCAGGGTTATTACATATAAAGGCAACTGGAGTTAAACACGACCTCAGGGAACCTTGTGCTGCTGTGACACTATCGTCTGGGAGAAAGTGATAAAGAGCCAGAGGATGGGAGAGGCGGCGGAAGGACAAGACAAGCAGTCAGACGGACAAACAGTGAGGGGAAGGGCAGGTTGGCTGTGGTAGGAATGTGACAGACAGTCGGGGAAAGCACGTTGACCCCCGGTCCACATATTACAGGCGGGTTCCAGGTGTCTCATCCGCCTTCCCCCCCCGTTCACACGCGGATGTCAAGCCTCCCTGAGGGAAGCCAGGTCGGTTCCGTTGGGGGAAGTCATATAAGAGCGAGGACAGGCTGCAAGGAATCTGCATCTGGAGGCCGTCTAGTCAAAACAAGGCTTCTGTGCTGTCTGGTGCGAGTTTGGGGCAGCTACGTGAGGCGCGACCGGAAAGGGGCTAGCACGGACACATAAACCGAGAGGACTCAACCTAAATATTACGTCTATGAAAAACAGGCCCTAAATATTGTGTCTGTGGAGCAGAGTTTTCCGTCCTGTCTCCAGACGCAAATTGACACCTGAGCCTTTCACCATTGTTATTTTACATTTTGAGCACTTTTTAATGACCGCTCCTTTCCAGACTGGGTGAGCCTAACTTACAGTAAGTACTTGCAGCAGGGTAGCATTAGAAGGTACAGTAAGTATTGACTGGCACTTCCCAAACAGTGAGAGGCTTCACTTGAGTCATCACAGTGCGAGTGCAAACCCATCGGGGGTGCAGCAGGCTCACAGAGAAGTCGGTTTCTACTCTTTACAATTATTACAACAATTAAAAGCTTTTTCTCAAGTGTCATATTTAGACTAGTGTAACAAGCAATCTGTTAAACTACATCATTAATAACACCTTAATTACCTAATGGCCTCAATAATTAGACTTAAAACAGCAGATTGTTAAATAATGTTATGATCAGCCTCGTCAATATTATCTTTGGGTAGAGAAATGGAATCATAAGAAGCTATTGATAAAGTTACAGCTACACTTTGGCTGAGGAACTCAATGTATGTCGTAATCATTGGCAGAATCCTGTGGTTAGTATTGGTCAAAGAGTCGTGCCACAGCCCAGAATAAGTGTTCTTGTTCCTCTAATGTTCCTTCAGCTTCTTCCTTCCTGCACAGATCTGTCACAACACAACTGACACTTGTGTTCACTAAACAAATCAACAAGATAAAGCATGTGGGCAGTGGAAAAGTGAATGGACCTCCCGGAGACAGTTACTCATCAGCCACTGGGCTCAATTAACATGCGGGGGGGGGGCAGCTCACTCACTTTCCTCTCTTCTGCCAAACATTAACACTTGAGGACCTTTGTAATTCAAACTTTAACAAGCTGCTGGGTTTATAGGTAATGATTAGCCAACTAAGGAAGGTTTGGTTAAATCCGCAACTCTGCAACCAACGTCTAAGAGACATTCATTTCATGCAGAACAAACTTTAATGAGACTTTGTCTGCACGAATACAGTTAAATTTTAAAAGGGAAATTATTCCTGTTCAGACAAGCAGTTTATCTCCATATCAGAAATAATCTCCATCGATACTAACAAACATGAAAACACACATCACGTGACCATTCCTGTAAACTGGGCATGTGCTGGCTGGTGTAAACAGGAAGCAGATTGTCTACTCGGCTTTCCCTTAATAACTATATCCACACATTCACTAAATGACAAGGGAACCCACTAACAACACATATAACATTAAAGATGTATCGAAAGTCAATTTGAAAACAAAACTTAGACTGTTTATTATAAGTTTATTATAAGTTGCTTTCTTTTGTCATTCTTTTTCACATGCGACTGTATTTAATAAATAATACCATAATAACAACAACATATCTCAATGGGGGTGATTTTGATGTCAAATCTTAACATTTCAGAACAGTTGAGATTTAAAGATGAATCTAACTGAGAAAATAAATCAAAAGATGAATAAATAAAAAAAATTATTGCTAGTAGCATCCTGAGCCTATGACATTCTGCGTGTCTGCATCAGATTAATGATCAGTTTTATGGAAGAAGTAACTTTGACTCTTTGGACTGATTTCAGAAAACGCTCCTGTCTTCAGTGCATGATCAGGACGTCCATTCAGACGAGCAGTTCCTCTAATAATAAAGCTTTTAAGCCACAACCTAATGGATGAGACTTCGGCAACCTTCAGTAACGTTCAATAACCTATTCCATCCCATATGGTTTTGTCTCCATGGAGTTGAACAATATCAGCCTTTATAATCTATAAAAATAAATTTAAAAAAGCGATGGACTCGACCTTTAAGAGGCAGGAGAGGGACCGCATCGTGTGAACCGAGCTCGTTAATCTTCCCTGCTGTGACTTTATAACACGACAGGAGGAGCAGAAGTAAAGGGAGCTGGAAGCAGAGCTGATGGAAGAAACCAATCAACAACAAGGGGATTCCAAGTCAGATAAGTGCACCTGAGATTTCCCACATCAATTTCCCGGCCGCCCTGCACAGAGTCGAATAGTTTAAGCACAAGTGTCTCCGGTTATCCGAAAGAACAAAGTCTAATTTGTTCCGGCAGCACGTATCCACATTTATTCTGGTAAACGATCAAATATCCTGAAGCAGAAGTTAAATCAGCCCGACGTTAATGACAAACAGCAACAGGTCCTTTCTTCTGTCCTTCAAATCAAACGTAGGACGAGAAGGTGGAAAGTACGTGAATCAAGACAGAGCAGACGTGGCCTTGATCAACCATGCAGCTGGTAGAAAGCCATTTCCTGATAGTGGCTCTTAATCTTTTAGCTCAGAGAACAGGCTGATACCATTAAAGTCCCCCAGTGTGTTTATCGACTTGTGAGATTAATAAACGATTATCTGGATCTAACATTGAAGGTGCCCACAGCTATATGCATGTTAACTTCAAGACATATTAAGATGGTTTAAAACCCTTATTGAAATTAAATTTAAGACCGAAATTAATCCAACACTTTGATCCCCATTGATTCCAAGTTTGAAAGGCTATGGACACAGTTGACTTCATTAGAACTTACAGACAATGGTCTTCCTGGTCATATTGTCAAACCACTTTACATTAAACTTTCTCCAGGCGGACTAGAAAGTCCATCCATCCATTGTCTTTTGCATATCCAGGCTCCGGTTGTGGAGGTATAGCTGGCCGAGTCACGCTTTCCAGCTCTCCTTGAGGGATCCAGAGGTGTTCCTGGGCCCTCTAGCCACTTCTGGGTTCTAACCCGGCCATGCCCAACCTCAACTGTCCCAATTCTACTACATAAGGTAGCAGCATTGCTACTCCAAGCCCCCTTCCAGATGTCTGAACTCCTCACACTTTCTCTAGACACCCAACTGACCTGACTAGACATTAGTTTAATGCATAAACATAACTACAGACAGACTAACAAGGCAGTGCATACCAGAAAAATAGATTCTTCTTACAGGTCTGCCAGAGTAGAGAGATTTTATGGTGAATTTCAGAAAATTTTACACTTTTTAAGGATCTGTATTCGACCTAAAATATTATCACAGCATTAGGATGCAAGGTTGTGGCGGCTACATGTACGGCTGCTGACATGTCAGGGGGGTTAAAGCAATGAAAAATCAGGCCTCACTCTTCGGTCAACAGCGAATAAGGGACGTTAATTATTTCAACAAAGGTTCGTCTGAAGCAAAGTCTTCTACTCCGCGCCTTCAAGCTGATTTTATCATTTTAACTGAACGAGCAAAAAGCCGAATGGAAAAGCGTTCGCGGAGCCTCCAGGAAGTGAGTGATCACACAGTTGCAGTTCTCTTCCAGCTCCACAAGCACAATGATTAATTCTAATGAGCGCCGATAAAAAGGCCTCAAAACTGCTGTTTCCCATTTTCTGTAATTTCTCAGGTCAAAAGAAAAGATGCACCTAATAATTAGGCCAACATCTGTTTGGGGGTGAATAATAAGGCATCGCTCACACACTGCAGGCGCACACACTCTGTTCAGACTTACAAAAACATATGCAGATTGCCAGCATTGTAATTATTCCTGACATGCAGTGTAACATATTACACCCAAGGGAAGCTCCAGCAAACCGATTTGACTGTTATGAGACTTGCTCCTGCATTTCTGATAGCCGCACCACGTATGTTGCAATAGCAGCTGCTGGGAACAATGGGCCTGATGGGGATCTGGGGAGAACTTTTCTGATTTGCACTGACAAATGTTTGAAGCTTTGAAATCTATACTGATTTGGTATTTGGAAGACGCAGGGAATGTTGGAGTGCAAAGTGATTCTGCTGCATCGCCAGGAGAACAGATGGAAATCTAAAGTATCCTAGTTATTATAACTGTATACAACTTCTAGCCCCAAACTTGGGCCAAACTAAAAAGTCATGTTAAATAAACATTTACCCCAAAGACGGTTTCTGTCATCTGATGTAGTTCTGACCACACAGCTCCACATCCAAACGGCCATGTTTGGTTTAAATTAGTTATTTGATCTCGGTTCGATACCACAATCACCACAGCAGCAACCCTGTCTCCAAATGACATCACCAGTGCAAGATGGCGGCACCCATATCCAGAATATATTGGCTTCAGTAAAACGGGAGGAAGTGGAGACACGTCGGCCATCTTTATTTACCAGCTTTTAAGTGCAGAACCGAGGTTTTGTTGAGCATCAGTCGGGTAAAAGACCTTTTTTCTCTCATCCAATCCAGAACCAACTATTATATAAATCCGTCATTTCCACGTCAATGAGAAGCATCACTTTGTTCCTCCAGGCTGCAGCACTTAAAGTCGCACCATGATCATAACAATAAGTCTTTATCACGGATAATTACCTCTCATTATGAACAATAGTATCATATTCAGCTGAATCACCTCAGATTCTCCAGCGGCCAATCAGGGCTCAGGCGGTGGAATCCATCTGGGACTTTTTTTTCTACAGGGCCTGTTTTTGCGAACACGTTATTTATGTCGCTCACTCTGCCAGTTTTTCATTCATCGCAGCTGACGTCTCCCCGTGAGCAGGGGACGGGAGAGAAACCAAACCACAGCTATCACTGTGAGAAATGTGAACGATTTCCATATCTGAAATGTGACAGGGGGGTTGGAGGTGTACTGATGCAGCGTGCAAATGTAAAATGCACCCCGTTCTGCACAAATAAAAATGTGGGGCGGCTGAAGCTGGGGCGGCTGAGCAGCAGCGTGCGGTGGTGGTGGTGGCGAGAGCTTTTCAATCAATACCCGGGGCCCCGCCAGTGAGACTGGGGACCATTAGCACCAGTGAGCCCAGTGGAGTGACTCTGATGTGAAACGACAGGGGCTTTCACTGGAGCTGTCCTTGCGTTTCCCTCATTGTCATTCACACTCACAGCCAATTCTACATTGCAGCTTCACGCTCACCAGGCAACCCAGTGCCCTTTGGACTGGTGCTTTGTTTTCCGACAATGGTCCCAGTCCAATCTAATCAGTAGTCGTTTCATAAAGTACTGTTTAATTCTTTACTTTTTCCATCCGTCCTGGTTCTTGTCCCTGTTTGACTCTATGAAGTTTGACCTGTTGGGACGCTTCTAATGGCCTCCCACCAATTCTGATGAGAACTCACACACAATGTGCATGGATCCCCACAATCGGACACTGCAAAGCAATTTTTACAAACTCATGCATGAAAAACAACCTTGTCCCCCACATCCCTTGGCACCATGTGGTTTTAAAAAAGCCTGATGTGACGTGTCACAGCTGGTGATTCTGTGCAGCTCTCCTGAAACCTCAAGTCAGACACGTGCTCTGCAGAGGAGTGAATCTGACACGAGGCTCAAACACAACTGGAGTCGCTGTTAGTTGAGGAAACTATGAGGAGAGTGAAATGCATGTTTGTAATCCATCAGCCACTTCCTGCAGCTCAGTGAGAACCCAGCTGATGATGCCTCCACTCCACTTTCACTCTCTCTCTCTCTCTCACACATGCAACTTTTATGTTTAAATCTTTTTTTATTATCCCGGTGGTGATGAGTCACGCAGTGGATCACCGCGGCTGCCTTACCTCCTTCCTGCGGCTCTCGGCCCCGGGGCGGGTGATGAGCGCCGTGTCACCGCACACCACCGCCGCGTCCTCCACGAACACGCAGTCCGGCAGCGCCTCGTCGGCGGGCAGCTCGACCACCTCCAGCCGGAGCCTGGTCCTCAGCACCTCCACGTACGCGTCATGCTCCCTCCGCGCGCCGGCGAGGTCCACCTCCGCCGCGTCGATCCGGAGCGCCTCCGCGGCCAGGGACGCGGGGATCCCCCGGACGATGGCGTGGGTGCAGCGACCGAAACCTGCCATCAAACCAGCCATGTTGCTTTTTGGCTGGGGGGGGTGTCCCGTTACTTTGCAAAGGGGGGTTTTAAAAAAGAAAAAGAGCAAAGGACTGAAATCAGCAGCTTCACAGAGAAGTGAGTGAATGAATGACAGCAACCAGCGGCAGTTTAACCCGATGACGCCCGGTTTGATTATTAGTGTGCAGGTTAATCTTTATTTACACCAGCAGCTGCTCACAGTGTCAGTCAGGGCTGCTCCAGTCTGCAGGCGAGCGCTCCGGTGACGCGAACTGTCACGTGTGTGTGTGTGTGTGTGTACACCCAACAAGTGACTGGCAGACACACACACTAACCACGTGGTTCGATCAATTCCACTGAGCCTGCAGGTCAAAACGCTGCCATGCTTTTAAAAACAAGGCAAAACAACATTCTATAAGTATATATTCTGCAGATGTTATTATAAACTCTGTATGTTAAATATCATAATGACTTGATGGGGTATTTGAAGGAACCAGTTCAGAGCTGAAATTCCCATTAATAAGTTTAATAATGGATTAATAATATATTTTCATTGTAGGTTTATGGTTTATGGTTTATGGTTTATGGTTAAGTCATTTCTACAAATCTATTGTAAAAAAAAATTGGATTTTCAGTTTTTCTTTGTCTTATGTGAGAGTAACTGAAGACATTTAGCTTTTGGATTGAACACCGAAAGTTTTAAGAATTTGGGAAACTTGCAATCCACAGTTTTCAAATAATGTTTGGTTGCAGTCTGACGTCTACTCCAATGATTATTTCTGCAGAAGGCTCATGTGTTATACAGGAAGCTTGGTGGCATGAAGTTATTAAATTGGTAAGAATACATAACAAAACCAATCAATCACCAAAGTTGTGTGGCCTGTTTTCACATTAATCCATCCCAGAGGGTAACAAGCTGTGAAAGCTGTGTCATCCTCTGTCCATAATAAACAATTTCAGCTGCTGTATTAATGTGTTTGCCAATAATTTGCACATTCTCTCTTCAGTTGACAAGATTTGACATATTTGGGGAAAACATATGATATTTTCAGAATGTGGGATCCATCGATATTCCCTCCATCTTGGTTTTTAGAACAGATTAAGTCATGATAACAGAGGCCGGTCTCTGTAAAACTGGTCGACTTAGCAGATCTATGAAGGCAGAATGTCAGCGGATGGATATTTATTGATGACAACACTGGCGAGGGGGGGGGATCAATCCTAGAGGAATGATTACTGGAGGCAACGTGAGAATCTATCTGCTTTATGGATCAGCATAAAGCTAGAGTATGTAGATCCCATGGATTCGCATCCTTTGACCAGTAAGAGCAAGTGGTTGTTCTTTAGTTTGAAGACACTTGGCAGACGTCAGATAACGTCCACAAACCTCAACACCAACAACATATACAGTAAAGAGGAGGGTCTCTGTGTCCTGCAGTGTGTGAAATGTAAAGCAAGAGGAGTGTGAGAGGAAGGGCAGTGTGTATGTGTGTGTGTGTGTGTGTGTGTGTGTAAGGGAGTGGTGAGGTGGTGGGGTTCTATTCCCTGTGGTGCCATCTAAGGAAGCTTCTGGGCCCGGTGAAGCCGTCTGAATGGATGGAATGTTTTCCTCAGACGTCCCAGAAGCACATTCTTCCACCGCGGGACCTCGGTTTGTCTTTTCTTGTTCCAGATTCACTCAATTATCCCCGACTGCTCGAAACATTCCAGGAGCCCCACATTCCTTTTTTTTTCCACAGCAGCCAGGATCAACAGCCGCCACCCTCCTTCTCCGACACTAACACCTGCCCCCGCCCAGACCTCGTCTTCTGTCTCTCTCTTCTTTTTTTTTCCATCATTCCTCATCACGGATGGACACGGCCCAAGAAAAGACCCTCTCTCTTCTCCGCATGCCGAGGAATTTGGGTTCCTCTGGATTGAAGAAAAGCTCTCATACTTCAGGCACACCTGGCTGGTACACCGTGCGCCTATAAAAGAAAAAATGAGTGAAAGCAGACACGACGCTCCAGCTGTGGCACCGAGAGCAGCGCCGCTCTACTTGACTGGTATGACTGGAGTCATGATGGGAGCGTGGACGTCTAAAGTGACACAGACAGTTATGATTACACAGGTGCACGGAGCAGATTTAACCCTTGGCAGTCTGGCCAGTGTATAAATCAGATATTCGAGTTATGAAACAGCACGAGATGAAGTGATTATAATTGGATTTTTCTAGAAGGCGTTTTACGAGAAGTTTTACGAGAAGCTACAATTAGTTCAGACATAGGACGTTTTTCTAAGAGTCTCAATCTTAACAGAATGTGACATAATCTCCGAATGAAAATAGTTCCACTTACACCTGTTTCAGTTTAGATTGCTAAAAATTACAGCCCTCCCTCCCGATAAAAACCCAGTCTGCTCTAATTGGCTAAATGTTTTGTGATTGGTCAACGACTTCCAGTGCATGTAAACTTCACTTGGCTTCGGGGGGGGGGAGAAGGAGGAGGAGGAGGAGGAGGAGGAGCACCCTTCACCGCTGACTTTGGACTTTTCAACTTTGCAGAACTTTCCCATACACAAATAACAGTTATAACACACCACACCAGAGGAAAATAAACACTAAAATATGTTGCCTCTAAGATTTGAATGTGTAAAAGCAGTCTTGTTTCCAGGCTGGGGAAATCAACACGGATCCAGAGACAGACTGTGACATGTTGGTGGCTCTGTTGACAATGTGTAAAACAGAGATTACTGCTGGCTTCATCCCTGAGGTAATGTAAAACCAGACAAGGCAGGTTGAGGGGAAATCGGATTCAAAAGAAGTTCAACACTTCATCAAGCAGTCACTCCTGGAATGCACTGGAGCTCAGAGTTTGATGAAAGAGCATTAAAGAGAGAATCTCTTCCCTTGAACTCGTCTTTCCTCTAATTGAGTCAGACACGAACATGGCAGACAACTTTCCACATGACATGTTTCCACAGACACGTTTCCCTGCTCGTTTCAATTTTTTGACAGAGCAGCGGCTCCTCTTCTGTCATTTTCTGACAGGGCCGGTTGATTCCTCACATTTCCGGAGGATGGTCCTGACAGTTTAGGTGAATGTTAACTGACATCATTCCACCGATTACTTTGTCCTTCACTGAGTCACGTGTTTCGAATACTTTATGTCCCATCTGGACAGAGATATTACAGTGCCAGTTAATCTGTCCTCAGCCAGCCAGCAGAATCATTTTACAGTCGTCCTGTACCGGTTGATTTTTCACATTTGACAACAAAGTGGGTTGAACCTCAGCCCATTTTCACTGTGACTTCTACAGCATCGATTTCCAAGGTTGGATCATCTGTGCTTTTCTTCCTCCTCAATAAGACCAGTTCCCAACCAAGGATGTGTTTTCTTAAAAAGGCAATACGAACAAGGAGACAGTTCTATTACACTGTTAAACTGAACAAGTCTTACACCTTTAGGACTACATATAGATACTTACAACCATAAGTAAGTCATCTGTTTATGACACCAACATGATTGTACCTCAGCATCTTAAGAACCAGTCCATGAGGAAGAATAAAAAGCCATTATGTCCTGCTGTTACAGATCTGTGATTCTGACAGTAGACTCCCCATGACACCAGATGGTGCTTTGAAAAGAAGATGGTAACCTGCGTCTACCCTTTCAATTTTCTCATTAATGCCCAGTTGGTGCACCGTCCTGTTTCGTGATCTTGCAGCAGATCAAAGCATCACCTTCACATTTTTAAACAATATATTCCGCCGCACAAATACAGAAGAAACCGCTCTGGTGAGAAGAGAACTGGTACAGGTCTGAGTTCCCTGAGTTACGAAGGAGACCCAACAGAATACAGGAAAATGTGGATGTAGCAAATAAGTATTCCATATAGCACGATTCACAAACAAAAGGCAAAGTGCTTCGTAAAAGCACAATAGTTAAACGCACATTTGGAAAACACGACATCCAATGTCTAGACAAAGGCCAGTTTGAATAAATGACTTCCCAGCTGCTTCTTTAAAGTCCTCTACGATGACCGCAGGAGGAGCGATGCACTGCACCGCAACCACGAGTTCAAACAGACGATCGACTTTCATTTCCAGTCGAGTGCGAGGGACGGCTAGACCCAATCAGAAGACCTAAACGACCTGCTGAGGTTATAAGGTGGATGTAGGACACAGGCGCCACAGCATGAACCTTAAGATTGATCCTGAGTTGAATGGGGAGTCAATAAATCATTTAACTATATCAATATAACATTGAAAAAAGGATCTAACTCATGGGTTCAAAGCTGAGACTCTGCTTTCACTCCCCGCTGAGTGTTTTTAGTCCCTCAGCTTCATCATGCAGAAGACTTCCTGCGGCTCCATGAGCTGACGGAGCAACGGAAGTGCTGCCCATACACACCGAGCACCGGTTATGACATTTATCTTGAATATACTACAATGGAATCTGTTGTCTAAACATGCCGGGCTGCGCTGCTCTGTTCCATCTTTCACTCGGACATAAATGGGGGGGGGGAGGTGGAGGGCTGCTGGCGATACACTTCCTGCAGACCAAATCCGAAGGCCGCCGTCTGATTGGCTGTGAGAGCTCCTGGTGGGATCTGACGATTGGTTTCCATTACAGAGCCACAACACAGGATGACATGCACTATCTCATAATTAAATCAACAATGAAATCACATAAGCCGGGGGATAGAAATTGTTTCAGATGGCCTTATAGAGCCGGGAGGGTAATCCAAATTATACTTTCTGTAAAGGAAAGAGACCACGTCCTCCATTTTGGGAGGTAATAAAGTGTGAATTATGTGTGTATGTGTGTGTGTGTGTGTGTGTGTGTGTGTGTGTGTGTGTGTGTGTGTGTATATGTGATGTGGGTTCTCGGAGAGAATTGATGGAAACTATTATGCCACGACAATTACAACACGGAGCCGCATGTCCAGCTTTTGGATGGTTTCCTGAACTGAGAGGGTAATCATGGAATGAATGTTACTCTCCAATGACGCACAATAACAACACTGTTTCCTCTCGCCATGACAGCCCTATGCACACGGTCTCACATACAATATGCGCACACACACACACACACACACACACACACACTTGTGAGACTTAAAGTCAGAGGACGGTCATACAGAACATGACATAAGAGCGAATAAGCAGTCCACACACATTAAAGGGTTGTTGCAGCAATTTAAAATGGCACTTTTCAAATTTTACGAGAGCAATAAGAAAAGAATCAAAACAGATGTTTGAGATGTCCTGAATTTAAGCTCCTTAATAAAAATATCCCAAAATACTGGATCCTACACTTGTCATCATGAAACCAATTGACAGTTGATATTAAACCATCGCATTAGGTTCCAAACCTTCACGTCACAAACGTAACACCTGTGGATTTAGTCTCCATCAGGTCCTTTTTGGGGTGAGGCATGAACTAGAGTAAAAAATAAACTGTATTCATTCAAGGTTTTATTTTTTTCAGCTGAGCAGGAGCACACGTCAATCAACTTAGTTTCCCCCCAGCTAAGTCTAGCTAGCTAACAGTAGCAAACACGGTAAAAGGCGAAATAGGTTTTGAGTTGTTTTTAATCAAATCCACAATCTGAGATCCACAACTACAGCAATGTACACAACATATATATCACAAATCACAACTTAACAACAGAATAATGCCCATCAGGGCCGCAGAAGGGGTGGGGGGGATTCTAAGGGCCCAGCATTGGAGGCCCAGAGTCAGTCAACACTATTATTGTCATAGGTCAAAGTCAGTGTAATAAAATATAAAATATACATTATATAATTAATGGTATACTCTATAGCAGCACCAGGGGTGAAACATGTGTGGTGCCACTGTAAAAACTTAAATTTGAAATGCACGGGTAGAAATAGTGACAGACACACATTTACATGGTACAGCCAAGAAAGACACAACACGTGCTCAGACAGACACACCCCCTATCCAGAGAGGCTGCACACACACATACACCTCCTGATCACACATACACACACACGCCACAGGCAATATGGATCAACAACATACGTAAATAATATATTCATGGATTGATTATTGATTATTCTTTTAAATAGAAAAGCACCATGCACAAAGTCATCCTCACACGTCACCATCTAGTGTCTCGAAGTGGAAGCATTAACATATATGTGTAAACACAACCCAGACAGTGTATTGAACAAACCAACAGAAAGTCAAGTTTATCATGAGACGAGACACTTTTGCAACTCGGGTTATGAAGCGACCCGGAGGAGAACAAACACATCACAGGAGTTATGAACTTTTAAGATGCTTTGATTCACATCCAATCGCTTCTGTCGAGCGATGCGTCAGGCTGTTTTACAAGTCAAAAGAAGAAGTGATTCACAAAGTCAAGAGAGAAGAAGAAGAAGGAGAAGAAGGAGAAGAAGAAGGAGAAGAAGAAGTGTAAAAACTCACCGGAGAGGCTGCTCGGTGCTGCTGTCTCCCCGGACCGTTATGTCGGGTCTCTACACAGGAGGCTACAAGGGGGGAGAGAGAGAGAGAGAGAGAGAGAGAAGCAGAGAAATGTCCTATCCCTATAAACACAAATACTAAAAAGTCCTGTTTTTCGGGGAGTGCTCCCATAGCCACATTCCCCTTCATGCTGTGGAGAAAGTTTTCATCAACTTGAAACACGTCGGTGGGTAAGAGGAAACTTATTGTGAGCAGACACCAGGTGTTTGTCTCAGCTTCTCCGGTGGAAACTTGGACCCACACCCTGTTCCCCGAAAAAAGATGATGGACAGATGGCGTGGAAAAGTCAAAAAATTGCCCGAAGGAATGGATGCAAAGGAATCCCCCCCTCCCTGCATGAAGAGCATATTTAACAAGGCTTTAAGCTGTCAGGAATGCTCTGTGGTTCCCTGCCTGGCCAAAAGGCAGGGAAATATGTTAATAATGTGGGCTACTACCAGACCAAATATGGCAATATTGTTACGTCTGGTGCGCATCTGGAAGCGCTTAGCTCCTCTGGATAAAGGCACCGGAGAGCCCGAAATAGACTGGAGAACGTATCCCTGCCCCACACCTTTAACACTCACAGGGAGAAGAAGAGGGGCTCCGGCTATTTAAAAACGTGGCCACTATTTATATATATATACATACAGTAAATTAACACAATGACTTAATGAGCAAAAATGAGAAGTGGCACAGGAATCAGCCCCGGTCCTGGATCAATGGGATGTGTGTATAGTGACGTTAAAACACTCTGTGGAGTTTTGTTTTTTGTTGGTGACATGTTTTAAAAACGGAAATGAATAATATCCACATCTATCTAACTGTCCGTCAGCCTCCGACTCCACCACCTCCCCGGAGAAGCCCATTGAACCCGAGTTGATAAATGTGAGAAGCGCGCGGAGGGAGGAAAAAACGAAAAGGGGGGTATAAACAAGAAAGGGAAAAATGTGAGACGGAAAAGTGTGTTCAGATTGGATCCAGGGGGGGGGAGACAAATCCATCTGAGAGAGAGGGAGCGAGGAGGAGGAGGAGGAGGAGGTGAAACCAAAAAAAAAGAGAAGGAGAAAGGTTTAGACAGGGTGGAGCTTAGGTCTTGGATGGAAAATGCGCCGAGAAACATTCCTGGCATAGTTTGGGAACAGTTCAGCAGGCAGCCCAGGGACGACGTCAGCTTCCCACTACAGTATAAAAGTCCGGAGGTGGCCGGACCTCAGCAGACTGCAACCGCTTCAACCAAGAGCTTCACCCTACTCCTCCAGGAGCCTCTAACACCGGAGACTACCCAGAGACAGACGGCCGAGCGAGGGGAAATACCTAAGGACTCCTCCGAACGACACACTTTATCCACTTTTCTTTTGGGATTCCTCTGGAAACACTTTTTTGATTTTATCCAAGATGCTGATGCTCACTGTTATCGTTGCCCTTTTCGGGAGCCTGGACCTGGTGAGTGATTTCTCTATTTCAGCCCCTGAAGGTTGAAACGTGTCAGCTGCTGTGGTTGTATCACATGAAGGAGTAGACGTGTGGGGGGATTTGCGAGTAGAAAATGAAGTTTCAGTCTTTAATGAGGAGTTTTTTTTGTTTTGTTTTGTTGTGCAGGTCCTCTCCTCCTCCTCCTCCTGCCGCTCCGTGTGCGAGTGTCCGCTGGAGATGCCCAAGTGCGCACCGGGAGTGAGCGTCGTCCTGGACGGCTGCGGCTGCTGCAAAGTGTGCGCCCGGCAGCTGAACGAGGACTGCAGCCTGACCGAGCCCTGTGACCACACCAAGGGGCTGGAGTGTAACTTTGGGGCCAGCTTTGCCGCTGCGACCACTCGTGGCATCTGCCGAGGTGTGTATGAGTTCATTCAGCTCCCAGATGTGCATGCCTCTCTGCTTAGTCTGAAGTTTTAAAAGTCTAGAAGTTAAACTGAAATAAGGGGGCTGAGTGTAGGGGGGGTGTATAGCAACCTGTGTGATTTCAACACTGTGGAATGCAGCTAGGAGGAAAAACAGTCTGAAACCTCAAAGCACACAGACAGCCAACTTGTGGAGGGAGAGAGACTACCTCAGGCAGCCTGAAGAATTTCACAGTTTAACTGATCTTTATCTGGCAGCCATGTGATGTCTTCAGCAGACGTCTCCGAGCAGAGCAGGAAAGAATAACATTCCTTTCCTCCTGTTTTTTTTTCTTCTCCGCGCTGCAGCCAAGTCAGAGGGCAGACCATGCGAGTACAGTAGCAGGATCTACCAGAACGGAGAGAGTTTCCAGCCCAACTGTAAACACCAGTGCACATGCATCGACGGGGCGGTGGGCTGTGTCCCGCTGTGCCCTCAGGAGCTCTCCCTGCCCAACCTGGGCTGTGCCAACCCCAGGCTGGTCAAGGTGCCAGGCCAGTGCTGCGAGGAGTGGGTGTGCGATGATGGCAAGGACACCGACATCCTGGAGAGGATCTTTGGAAAAGACACAATGACTGATGAACAGGAACGAGACCTCACCAACAGGAATGAGCTCATTCCAAGTGTCAGGGGAAGACCCATCTTGAAGAATCAACCTGGTAAGAAGCAGTCCCTTATTCTGGAATTTCTTTCTGGAAACATTAATGGAAGATCTTGAAATATTGTACGATTTCTATGTTGCTAATGGGATTATTTTTTTTCTGCCACAGCATTCAGACCTCAGGCTGAAGTCCACATGTTTGACACCCAGAAGTGCATCGTCCAAACCACAGCCTGGTCCCAGTGCTCCAAGAGCTGTGGGACTGGCATCTCCACCAGAGTTACCAACAACAACAACGACTGCAAGCTGGTCAAGGAGACGAGAATCTGTGAAGTGCGGCCTTGCACCCAGTCACTTTACTCCAGTCTTAAGGTGAGCTTGAGCCACAGTGACAGAATGAACCGGATGGATCTCTGATAAACACACAACCACTTCCTCTGAGCTCCAAACTAACCTCCCTCTTGTTGATTCCTCTGCAGAAAGGAAAGAAGTGCAGCAGAACCAAGAAGTCCAGCCAGCCCACCAAGTTCTCCTACGCCGGCTGCTCCAGCCTGAAGAAGTACCGGCCCAAGTACTGCGGGGCCTGCGTGGACGGCCGCTGCTGCAGCCCTCACAAGACCGACACCATCCGGGTCAAGTTCCGCTGCGAGGACGGCGAGACCTTCAACAAGAACATCATGATGATCGAGTCGTGCAAGTGCACCTACAACTGTCCCCACGCCAACGAGGCGTCCTACCCCTTCTACCGCCTCTCCAACGACATCCACAAGTTCAGAGACTGATCTGTGACCAGGGCGAAAGGAACTCCTCCACAAAGAGAAAGAGACGATCGGCATCACTGATGATCGCCGGGGTGTAAATAGATCCACCGATCAACTACCAGCTTCTTGTTGTAACTAGATTCCCAAGGAATTGTGGGCTTACATCATGAGGACTCAATGAAGTGCACTGTTTGCTGTGACGACGTCAGCATTCTTAATAAGAACTGCTTCATATTAATGGAGCATCTGAAGTAGCTTCGTTATGGAGCAAGATGTAAATTAATATTTGTACATTTGAGTTAGTCGCTGATATCAATTCACTGTGTATATTTTGATCCTTCACATCAGACATGAACCCCCCCGACTGTAGACTTGTGTGTGCATACGTGGATATGCACACGCGCAACTTCAATTAGCAAACCATCCTGTACCGAGATGTAACCCCGACTTGTTTGACGAGTGTGTGGGTTCCATTCCCTCCTGACGTGGGCATTATTGTTCATGTTTTGTGGCAGCTATTGAACTCCCTTCATGGAAAAAAAGAAAGAAAGACAAAGCGAAACATGTCAAAAGGATGAATGAATGTTTTTATTATTGTTATTAATATTATTTATCGAAACAAAATGTAGCTACTTTATTTGGATATTATGTGTCATACTGGAATAAATTGTAAAGTGATTTAATTTTATATGCTATAAATAAAAAAAACTGATTTATTTATGAAATATTTCGCTGCCTGAGTTCCGTCTGTTCAAACTACAAACAAACGATGGGAGGGCGGGGCAGGGGGGTGGTGGTGGTGGTGGGGGGGGGCAACTCCTCCTGTTATATCATTGTGTAGACTCAACAGATTCTCCCAGAGACACCGAGCAGGGTCAGTCTGCTCTTATATAACCTCTCTCTCTCTCCTGACTTTCTGTGCTCAGGAATGCCATTCTGCAGCAGGCTAGCTTGCTTTCCATTTGATCTGGCTAAGACATACACTTGACTGATTCTGAGAGAGAGAGAGAGGGGTGGGGGGGAGGGGGGGGGGAGAGATTAAGTCAACGAGTAGCAATGAGTATGGGAGTATGCCAAGAATCTTAAGTGCTGCCTCTGAATGGGCTTGGATTAGACACTGTGCCACAAGGACAATGATTATTATTGTACAACAACAGGGTGTATATACAAACCATACATTCCTGGCCTAAGCCTTTTTCACACGGTGGACTAGCATAAGCAAATTGACCTGATTCATTAGCAGCGGCCTTTTAAACGTGCATTAGCTGCGTTGGCCTCCGCTGGCTCTTAAACTGTGGGGGTCAGCTAAAGAGTTGTAAACAGGCCCGTTGGAGTGAGGAGGGCTTACGTCTCACTTTCAGTTTTCATCTTTAACAGGCGCAGAGGAATATTATTGTGAGGGAGGGAAAAGGGGGACGGACAGGAAACAGTGGTGACATAGTTGCTTTCCTGGCCACAGGAACTTCAGATGCTGTTTTCCAGCTCCTGAAAAGTGTGTCACTACTGTCACATAAACACCACCTCTCCTCCCTGTCTGGGGTTCTTATTATTAATGTTTACTCGTGCTCAGATGTGTCTTGTGTGTGTTAAGCCTGCATGCTTCAGGACGCCAACCCATGTGCAATATGACACAACAACACAATCCTGAATCAGTCAAATGTGTTATTTTAATTTCAGGGAGCCCAGGTCTGGAGTCAAATGCTTGCACCTGGTATAAATACCTCCGGTGGAGTTTCACCAGGGGCACGGAGAGCAGAGCTCAGGGGCAACGACAGGGAAGGGTTTTCTTTTTTTTTGATCCAGGTAGAGGGAGCGGCTCAGGAATGCAGCAGTGGCTCAGAAAGCAGACATCCTGATGGGCGGCAGATGTTGGAAAATATTTCAGAGAGCAACATGTTCACTTTAGCGAAGAGGATTTTTCCAAATATACACAAACACTCCCACGTACTCGCTTAGAATCCTCAAGAGGCATTTTTTTTTATCCCCACTCGAAGAAACTGTGAAAGCGCTCTCTCTCTATCTCAGTCCACTTGTGCACAACTTTCATGCATAGCTGCTGAAAATAAGTCTCGATCAAGTGCGTTTAATAAGAGGTTGAGCACGTTGCCTCTGACTGAACGGCATACCACACAGGATGTGCCCGCTGAGGTTTCTCAGACTGCTCACATGAAAGGCTTCTGAGGTTTACCTAATCACAAAGATGTGTGGCCGCCCCGTGGAGCCTGGATACACAGTCAAAACACGTCCAGGGAGGTTCTGCTTTTGCTCTCTCCTTTCTGCCGCTGCTTCTGAAAGCAGACAAGCGCTCCGCCTGTCCTTTGTAGTTTTTGCAAAGTGCCATGCGATCGCGCCGTCGTCCGTCTTGTTAACACAGTGCAGCCGATGGGATTATGTAACGGCGCTTGTGTGTTATGTGAGCGGTCCTCTCGGCCATCCGTGGCATTCCTTCATAATGCACAGACGAGCACAGTAGCGAGGCCGGCAATCCCTCGGCCTTCACGGACTCCGAGAACCCAAGGATTGTGTTTATTGTGAGAAATAAACTCCCGGTTCCTTCTGCACAGCACGAACCTGTAAAGTATATTGCTCTCAGACACTCAGGCAAACAAGCCTCTCACACACAGGCGCCCCTGCAATTAAATCTCTCAGCGACTACCTCATTCCCCCCGAACCCAAAATATGTTTATATGACAAAGACATTAGCATTAAAGCTTCATCAGGCGACTACGTAATGCTTTGCAACCAGGAGCTCGCAGGATCCAGAGTGGCCATTACGACATACTGGAAGCTGCTGAGCACTGATGTCAGCTATTTAACAACCCCCCCCGCCCCCTGTCCATAACCTCAGGTTAATGTGCACTGTTCTGAGGAACCAAGGGGGGGCAAGTAGCAGGGAGCGTTTGAGAATGACCACCAAGTGAAAACACAGAGGCTCCCGTTTGTTTCAAAAAGCTCCATCTGCTGGACAAAAGAAGAAGAAGCATTGTGTAGGATTTGAATCCAGATAGAATCATCTGTTAAAAACCCTTAAACATTTTAAAAGACTTGATGCGATCACATGTAGAACAGAGAGGGTCGTCTTTCAAATGGTGTTTTAATCAAGTTAAGTTTCTCACTGCAGCTCAGTGATGTAAAGGACAAACATTTGCCAAATACTGAAAGGGTGTGGGACCCTCATGCTGCAATAACACACACAGACGCACACACACACACACACACACACACCCACCCACACACACATACACACAATGACAGCGATTCAAGTCGTCTGACACACCCATCCATCAGATCCCCATCTGCGATTACATAAGAATAACTGATGAGCAGGCTTAGGGGGAAATCCGAGTGGATTCCCACCCAGGCTGTGGGGATTGTTCGGCGGCTCTCCGGAGGGCCACCGGCTACTGAGGTGATTATTTGGGCAAACTGAATAATTTCCAAGGGGGCACATACCATCCACAGCTGAGCTAACGTTGGTATTTGAGGCTGTTGTTGTGGGTTCACATGGGCGGGCCGGGCCGAGGAGGTCACACCATCAGAAGCTGTGTTGTTGCCCTCGCTTCACTTTAAAATGCTAAACTGATTGAAAACCAGAGCTTCTCTCTGACGGCCTCCTAAAAAAAAGCTAAAACACCCGTGTTAATATCGACATAAATACTAGATTTAAGATATTTAGGGATGAATATAGAGATGTAACACAGAACAAATCCCAAACTGAATATCTACAGATAAAAAACACTCCAGCTGAACTCCAGCAGTTTCCTAAAGCAATGGTGCAACAGGCCCCTCGACTCTTAAAACTCACAACTGACAAACCTGTGAGATGCATGAGTGCAGGAGAGACGGATTGGATTTTACTTTCCAGATAATTTAAATCTCTACCAGACCAGTTAAATATAACTTTTTCTTGTTTGGAATTTCAAAATGTGCTTTGACCATATAAGCAGCAGCGGCCCTCAGGACCAGGACATGTGCTGATATGGATCATTAAGGGAGAAGAATGATGTATTTTTCCGACCCTCGTCTCCCTCTTTGTGGATAATTGCAGCCTGGTTTCCACGTTTGTGAAGGGACGGGGGGACGGGGGGGGGCCGGGGGGGTGCGTAAGGCCTCAGTCATTATACCGCCACTACTTTCCCCTGTAACACAACTTCTGATGCCTCCTGCGTCTTTTGATCTCTGGGGCCGACTGTGGCTGTGACATGAAAATGTGGCTAATGAGTGGCAACTGTGACCGTTGGGCTGGTGCGCTATAAATGTGCTGGCTGGCCTCCAATGTCACGAACTGCAATTAAGTAAACACACAAAGAAACAGACATAAACGTGAGGAAAGAAGCACTTAGACACGCACTTGACAAAATGTGGCCTTATATTTAGTAGCCTATATAAAAAGCGACGGATTCAAAAGATGGTAAGGCCCAAACATAAGGACGTTAAGGATGTGGAATTAGATTATGTCGGGACCTTTTCATGTTTTTATCGCTGCTGGACGTGTTGTTTCAGCACACATCAAGTTTTTTAAGGGTCATATCTCAGTTTTATTTCACTCTAAGCTTCATTTGGACGTCTATCTCAAACACTGAGCCCAGAAACCCTTCACAAAATCAAATTGTACTACTTGTATGTGCAATTGCATTGTTTCACCTGCTAACCAGAGGTCATCACAATGAATTAGTGAGAGCAAACGTGGATAGATTTTTCTAACAACTGGACATCAGCAGGTTTCAAACTCTGCTGCAGGCTCTGTCCTGGTGAACTTCAACAGCAGCCACAAATAAAATGTGTTTGTCAGGGATCGTTCAACAACCATCTTCAGAACTGTACAGGGAACATTTCAGGGTTACCACCCAAAGAGAGAAGGCTGTATACTTTACCTCACACTGTTGAATGGCACTTGCTCTTATCTGATAGACAATCAGAGCAGATGCTGTTGTTCTCAGCCATGAGGCGAGTAGTGATCCCCAGTAAAAAGGAAACTGCACCGATTAAGGACTTTGTTGTACCATAGTAAAATATCATTTCTCTTTGAATTTCTCCACGTCCAAACCCACATAATAAAGACATGAGAACCCTTCACGTACGTCTTCCTCCTGCCATTCGACTGGCATCACTCCAGGACCCCTACACTTCCAAGGTACAGGCCAAGGCCGGTTTGTAGTCTGTCCCTTCCAAAAACGATATAGACCATTGAGTTACTTATAGCGTGTCCCATCATCTTTGACCAGTTTACTGTGGGAGACCCAAGGATCTCCATCATGATGAAATAGCATAACTTTTTTTATGCACTTTTCTTTAGAATCATTCTGCATGTGCCTCGATGCAGTGGAAACCAGTCGCAATTCAAGATGTGCAGCTGGGACGTGGGAGTTAAGATTGATGGTCACTTGTCACTGGGAGCTTTTGGTTCTTTTCAGATTGTTTTATTTTGCTAACCAACGGTCTGCTCATATTGAAAGGTGATTTGGCGAGTTGGGGTCAAACAGGGCAAACCAGCTACCACAATGTCGTATGACCACAAAGAGACAAGTTGAGACAACCGATTCATCACAATAACGGGGGGGGGGCGGTTGATAAAAGAAGAACTCAGACGACCAGCAGCCTTTGTTGCTTCGAACTGTCGACTTGACACAAGACAGGCGAACGGGAACAAGTGAATCACTTCCTGAAAACGACTTAAAGGGGGATCGGTCTCTGAGGTGACAATGGTTACAACACTGCTGGTCTGCGTGTTGGAGCGTGGCAGTGACGTGTGTTTATTCTAAACGAACACAGAGTTCAACCTGCTCTCTGCCCTGATCCGTCCTCAAGGGGGATTTACAGTAGAGTGTTCTGACTCAACTCCACCTACGTCCAAAGTGCACGTAGAGGGGAGAAGGTCTGAAGAAATCAAACTCCACTTGCATTATGGTGAAGAACTGAAGCAAAGCCTGAGCCTTTTAAACTGCTCGGGCTGTAGGAGGTTTCATCTCTCAAGGATGAGGTTATGATCGATTACTGAAGTCCTCCAGCAGATTAATGCTTGATCTCAGAAAACCACCTGCACTTTGTGTCATTCTAAGGAAAACGGAAGAATCATTGAACCTGTGAATCCACAATAGGTTACGTTAATGTTGACCAAGAAACTCAAGCTTTTCGTTAATGAGCTCAGCAACGAGAAGCTCGAGGAACGGTGGAGTTCTCCTAAATGTCACCAAGCCTATGAAAAACAGATGGCCTCATTTAGAAGCACTTTCCAAAGCTTGGAACTGCGAGATAAGCGAAATATCAGCTGAATGTCAATTTTCTAAAATGTAAAATATGCCTGCAGAAGTGTAGACATGGTTTCAGAGGAAAAGTGTTTGATTTTTGGAAAATGTTTTCCATCCATTTTCAAGGTCGTGCTTGGTAATTTATCCTCAGTGTGCTTTCTGTCAACCCGTCTGAGGAATGGATGACATCAGGCTCTGGAAACATGATTTTGTGCTTCAGTACCTGCCCGACCTCCTGATCAAGAGTTGTGCCGACGTGTGCCTGTTCCTGGATCAGGCCGCCACAGCAGGGCTGTGCTCTGAAAATGACCTCGTAAAAAAAGAAACAGCTCTGCACGCAGCACGATTGAGCACTGCCCACAAAATCAAGACTAATTAAGCGCAAACCAACTTAAGACATTTCAAAGGGCAATTAAGTTAAATTGGAGGCATTATTTCAAATGGCTGCGTCTAAAAACAGCTGAGATTGACTTTTAAGAGCAAACAGTAACAAACGCACGGCTTTCGTGTGGTCACACAGAGCGACTTTATTGAGATCGAAAATTAAGAAAAACTGCCCGAATTAAACGGGTGGTAATTAAACCCAGAGAGAGCTGTGAGAAGAGGAGCAGCAGATGTGAAGGCAGCAGAAGTTACCAACCCGGCACTTTCATCCACTCGCAATGGGTTGGTTTTGCTTCAGAAGAGGTCACATAAAAAGGTCAATGGGCGTTGAACCCAAAATTGCAAGTGGTCAATGTTACCACAAGGGTCCCTGTAGGATGAAGTACTCCCTCTCTTTGAAGTGAGCCACTCACCGCCTCCTGGCTGTACCGTCACATTTTCTGAAATATGAAATTGACCTTCTAATCCAATTCTTGACAAAAACATATTTTATGTTTATTCAGCAAACTGTTACACCACCAAGCTCTATGAGCACAGATCATGATGTACAGCAACATGGCTTCAAACACGGACATTCAGATCAGCACTACTCACAGGGCTAGTAAATGAGTTTGGGTCCCTTGCATCTTCCATCACAGAGGGGATGCGCAGTCAGATGTGAGATCATTCCCCCCCCGACTGCAGAGGGTTGGAAAATGCGTCACCGCAGTCATCACAGTGCAGACATCAAAGGCGTCCTGTCCGGAGGGGTTACCGTCCAAAAGGGGGGGGGTTAGCAGAGGTTATAAAAACACATCTATAAACGCCGGCCCCCACCAACGGGGGGCCACACGGTCAGTCAGTACTGGCACCTTGTTGTCGTAATGAACCGACGTCAAGTCCGAGGAGGCTCCACACGCGTAAAAACATTCTCACAGCGGAGACACGTCAGAGGTGTCAGGGGAAAAACCAGAGTGTCAACGTCAGCGTTTATTAGCTGGTGGAAAAATTACGCTAATGCTCGACGGAGAGGAGGCATGCGCTGGTTTCCTTTAAATTAAGACAAACAGTCACGTTAAGGGACATGTGACCTAATTTGTGGTACCTTTAAAAAACATGTAGTTAAGAGAGTAATGTGCAGAGACAAAAAAAAATGTCAAGGTCATTTTTTTAGCTCTTAAATGCTATAATTTGACCAATTGTTGGTTGGTTTGTGAATTTGTTTGTCAGCAAGAATACAGACACAAAAAAAACACTTTTTTCCAGAGAATAATTTAAGGGTGTTGATAAAAACAAAGCATTTTCTGTGATGAAGATATTCAACAACTGCTTGAGGTAAAGAAAAAGCCTTGAAGCAGAGTTATTCAAAAACAAAAAGTATTTATTTCAGAAATTATGATTTCAGACAAGGTTAGGTTATAAACAGCAACATTGAAAGAACTCTCTGGATACATGATAATACACTTGGTGAAAATACTGAAACCACAGGTGATAAACTTCCTGTCAGATGCGTCTGTGTCCTCAATAACTTCATCATGAATATCTGGGTATTATAATTCCACTGCACAGCTGCCGGGAGCTTTAACCTGGTATGAAGAGACGCTGACTATTTCACAGCCTCCTCCGCGGTCTTGCTGCCCTCAGCGCCTTCTGTGCCAGTTGAAATATCATCGGTGGAACAAGTGATGTCCTCGTTTACACACTGATCCCTGCTGCTATCAACGTGTTCATCCACACGTTCATCTGTGATAACCTGCGTGTCACCAGTGGAGCTTTTGGCATCACCAGAGCTTTTATCACGCAAGTTAGTTTTATCTTCCTCCTCCTCCTCGTCACTACTGTCTGTAATCTCCCCCTCTTCTACCTCCTGCTCCCCTGATTCCCTCCTCGCCCGTTTCTCCCGTGGAGGTTCAGTCTCAGGACCGGTTCCTCTGGCTCCCACACGGCCGGGGGTTCCTTGTGTCGTGCGAGATGGTGAAACTCGGGTCCCATCTTCCTCCTTGTGGTCCACCTCTTCACCCTTTGTTGCAAAACCACTCCGGGCTGACGCAGGCTCAGCTGAAACAATATGACCCCATTTGTGTATTGCATGATTACACAAGACTATTGCAACAGTATGATTCTGACTTGTTTGAACTAATACACAAGTGATCAGAGTGATCGTGAAAAATGCTCAGGCACAGCTGGTGTCATGCTTGAACAGAAGGGGTGAAAAAGCGAGGGTCAGTGCAGATCAGTTTGGGATGGATGACGCCATGTTTTTGGCTCCGTGCTCGTTTCCAGGATGAGGCAGCATGCCAAGCAATTAGTTATGTAATAAAGTAGGGTGGACGTGTGTGAAAGAAAGACGGCAGAGTAAACGACTGTAAAACAATAATTGTGAATTATAGCCAATTACTCCCCAGAAAGATGTCCCCACAGTCGGGTGGATCATAAAACGCTCGAAACGATGTGCATGAACTAATGTGCGTTAAAATGTACTTTAAACCTCAGAGACGCTGGCTAATGGTCTCAACTGAGGCTATGGTATGAAAGATTAATGCAATTCAACTTTTAATATGTGTGCTGTAACATGAGAGAATTAAAAAGATGGCTGCTACTTAATGTAAAGGCTGCACGTTACTTTGACCACATAAATTTGAGGTTCGCTCACACACACATCTCGAGTTTGAGTTATGGATGCTGTGTTCTCAACGGGGCCAAGAATAAAAACATACCTGCTGCAGTCAAATGTTGCTGAAGATATTATTGGTGAGAACATTTGACGGCATGAGAATCAAATATAAGCTTAGATTTAGTTGTGTAATCACATTTTAATACATTTTTGGGATTAGTTGTGTTATCTTCCAGATCTCTGGCCCCTGTTCAGGCCCGGTGTTCATCTGTCTTGAGTCTGATTCGATCTCAAGCTCTTAGCACAACTAAGATGAGATAAGTGACGCATTCGAGATCCATCACTCAAACCACATCGGGAGGTGACCCGGGACACTTCCGACTATTCTTTTAGCCGTGTGAACTCAGCTGATGTCCTCTGACCCGATAAAGTTTAATACTGAACCCAAGTACCTTGGTTTATTGGTACATGTGGAACATTTCTCAGTGTTTTCTCATTCAGCAGTAAAATCCTATTTCCTAGGAGCTGCATGGAGCAATTAGACTCGCTCAGCCCCTTCTTGCATCGGCAACAGAGTCGTCTGTATTCAAACGTCCTATCACAAGACAAGTGTGGGGACATGTTCTAACGCCAGATGTGAAGTGAAGAACTTGCAGCTGTCCACTTGTGATCCGATCACAGGAGATGTCTGTTAATACCAAGTGTGAACAGGGTCTCTCAGGGAGATCTCTCAATTTGGGATACGGCTCCGTGTTCGTCACGCCAGTCGTCACACGTGTTGATTCAACATGTGTTTTCTTGTTTCAGAAGCTGACACATTTCTCTCTGTGTAACGAGACCGGCAGACACCAGTTTGTTGGAGAAACTTCTCTCACCATTGGTAGATTTGACCTTTCTCTGAAAGCACTGGCAACCTGGAACTTAATACTGTGAAAGTGGCCTCAGTGTGATTGTTTTGATGTTTGTTAATGAGGATAACCTTCCGACCTAAACCCTATGAAGGGCAGCTACATTTGACAGTAAAGCTTTTGAGACAAAGCTGTTGGAGTCAACAGTGTGTAGCTTCATGTAGTTTAGACACTGAGCGACTGTTGCTTCCTGTACGGAGCACTCAGGAACATCAACAGGACTTTATCCTCACTGAACGTGCTGCAGCCGCGGGGAGCGATTGCTTGTTATCACTTCCTCTCCGGCTTCCCAGGCTCTGGCATTATCAGGATGTTTCTATGGTTAACATCGGAGCAAAACAGTGCAGCACCAAGGCCTTATCACTGAAAACACACACACATTCAGACTAAAATGCCCGTATTCGTCATGTAGCCCGTCTGGGCCTGACAGAGTAATGATACTGGGTGACTGTGGTCTTTTCTGACCACACTAACCCGACTCAGAGAGACACTGTTTTGCCAACTGTGCAGATCTGAGCAGACGGAAATGGCTGAAAGCTTCTTCATGATATTAACACTGGAGGAGACAAACAGGTGAGGCAGAGGGAAGGCTGACCTGCTGCTCACTCTTCTTCTGTCGTCTGTCACAACCCATGAGGTCACTGTTTAACAGTAAGCCGTGTTTAATCCTCCATTTGGCCATGGTCGCCGCTGAGGTTAACATGGTGTGCATGAGGCTGTGCAGAGCACTCTCATTTCCGTTGGGCTAGCGTGTTACCATAGTGAAAAATAAGGGAACCAGGAGACTCAAAGTCTCAGCTGGAAAAGGACATGATACAACTCTGCTGGAATCAAGGGAGGGGAGATAGGTTGGTTTGGGGCTACGCAGAAATTCATGCACACTTCTGTTTAGTGATGAATATAGGGAGGAAGAAATTATATTGTGCAAGAACAGAAAGAGGAGGTTAGTGTTGATGCAGAAAATAGCTTCAGGGCAGGATGTAGGGAATTTGTAGAAGTTAAAATTAAAGATAAGGCTTATTTTTTTCTTACCTGCTCCTTTTAGAGGATACTCCTTCCAATGTTCTCTGAGTACAACATGCAGCACAGGATATTCAATCAGGGTTTTGTAACTCAGGTTGTCCCTCAGGCTCTTCTGAATGTCCAACTCGTGGTACCTATTTCACATAAACACACACAAGACAACGAGGAGATTACAAGGCAACGCAATTACATGATGCTAAAGGTAAATTGTGTGACATTAGACCCATTTTAGGTAATTTTCATGTTTTTAGGTGCTTGGCATGGAAACATGGCCGGAAATCCTTCACCAGCAACTGCAGGTTTTCATTTCCAGCCGCCTATGGCATGTTGAGTGGGGGAACATCTTCTGAGGATGATACTGATTTGAGTCACTTCTTGGCAAAGTGAATTCCCTGGTTGGCGTTTGTCTCAAAAGATTTACAGAGATTCAGAATTGTTCCTCTCATGTAAATCTCAAGTCCTCTAGCTCTTTAGCTCTGAGATGACATCAGTCGAGTCTCGTCTCTAAATAACCCTGTCAAACATTAGCATTGGTCATAAATCACTGAATTGTTAACTAGATGTTTCTGGGAGACGTGACTTTCCTCAACTGATTCATAACCGTCCAGCTCGGGCTGTCATCACCGAACAGCAAGGCACCGTATATTTTGGGTACATCTATTAACTGGCACCGGCGCTTCCAGATGTCAAGCCTCTGCCAGACTGACGATTACTGAGCCATTGTTTCTTTTGCTTAGAGCACAAGCAGACTGGGAACCATGAGGGTAGAAACCCACTCCCACAGGGAATCAGAGCCCTCTGCTGTAATGTGAATTTTTTACTGGATGGACGGTTTCCAGGAGAGCCCTCACTCCTGGGAGAGCTGGTCTTAGGTGGGCTGAAGATTGATTTCATATGATCCCACAAATAAATGGCCGTGTTTTGGCACTTCCTCCTGGACAGCATCAAGGAAAGAAAGTAAGAGTCTGAAAACGCACAGGAAATGTCTTGCCACAGTACAATGAGTGGTTGCATGGTATTTCAGACAGACCTCGACATCAGAGACGTATAAATAGTCTCTGGGAAGCTGGACGCGAAAAATGGTGGAAGGATAATCTGGAGAAACCAGCTTGTGGAGCTGATACTGCAGCAGGATATCTAGGATCTCTTTGTAATGTGGTTGCAAATGGGGTTTCCATCAATTGTCCTTGTGTCAAACTTTAAATAAATGGGATGTTCGTAGATGTTTTTGTATTTCTAGGAACACACAAGCAAAAAACAAAACATTGGTAGAACATTGTGTCTCTTCATGGTGTCGATTGGACCATTAGAGCTGCGTCCATTTCTAGAAACACGGCTGGATGGCTCAGCCAAGAACACGCACACATCTGGTCTCTATACAGTGTCCTGGTGGATGAACAGAACAGAGACTGGTGTTCCTCTTCAGGGAGAGTTTTTCCCGCTCAATGGCTGTGTCAGGAGATGATGGACAGTAATGAACCAGTCCCCACTTGTGGCCACTGGGTCTGTGGCATTATTCCCAACATTTTGACAGCTCAGCAGATCTTGGCCACTCTACGGCAGCGTGCTTTTCATTCTGCCTTCAAGGGAGGCAAATTCAGAACATGCATAAAGACTCTTTTCTGCAAATAACCTGGCCCATGATCTCAGCATAACATCTGAGGCCGAGTGCGATTGAGAATACAGGACAACCACAAATTCATACAGCAGAAATATTACCACACTGTAACCGTGACACTGATGAATTAGGCGATATTAACTGCTGCTATTTATGCCCTGCTATTTTAGTAACAATACCCAGTACAAGCTCAGCACTGCAGGAGACCTGAGGAAGCATCTGCTGTACAGAAAACCAACCTGAACATAGCTCCAGGCAAAGCGGAGGGAGAGCGGGCTAAGGAGAGGGTTTGCCACAAATGTGGGAGAGAACAAACTGCTTGTGCAGGACAGAAACATCAGTGTCCTTCAGGGCCCTAAACAGTGGTTAGAAAAGTAGACTGAGGTTTCGTTTTTCTGGCTGCTAATGTAAAACCAGCATCTCTTCTTCAGGTCAACACTGTATTAAGGGGAGGTACGGGGAGAAGGCATCTTCTGGATCTCTGGGGTGGAGTGAATAAAAATAAACAGAAAGTAACACAAACACCCAGACGGGTATGAATGCTTCTCTTGATGCCCAGTCAGTCGTCTTTCCCGTAAGAGGAAGTTGACCGCTCACCCGTTTATGTTTAGTTTAGCACAAGAGCTCCTTTATTGGACCTGCGTGATATTCCCGGAGACCTTCGACAACAAATAATGCAATCACGACCTTTGTGTTGTACTTGGCAAATGGCAACTTAGTAGACACGACTGGTGCCAACACTAATTAACTTTGACTGAGCAACAGCGCCCCCTGCAACCACACGTGGACGCAACCACAAACTGGATGTGACCTCAGTTTGGAGGGGTCCCTCTTCTTCTTCTGTGAGCTGCACTTTGGCCGTATTATGAAACTCCAGCAGGTCACGTAAGGTGATTCTCATTAGCACAAGCATCCTAGTTCCACCCTAGGACTGTGTTGACAATAAACACTCACTAATAACTGAATGGCAAACTTCGACAGCTCCTCATTGTGCAAGCCCGGGCTTAAGGCTACGAAGTTATGAGAGGAAACTGTTACTGAGGTCAGAGAGAGAGCGAGATTTACATCCGTGAATTACTCACTACCGCAGACATGATAAGACACGGTCAATACATTCCTTCTTCGATTGTTTCCTTCATGACTGGGATTGTTCCAGGCAAGACGCTTTTCGGAATAACTCATAAAAATCTTTTTCCCACGATGAGCTATGCAGTTAAGTGAAGAGCGGCTGTTATGACTCAATTATATAAAAATTCCAAGATAAGGGCTCACCTCGATGTGAGTCTTTCCTGATACCAACCACCTGAGTATCACCAAGTGAAGGAGAAACTGGTAAAGCTGCAACACTCAGCCATGCATGTATACCTGTTACTACAGCCAGTGAGGGAAGGGAATCCATACGTTGAAAAAGGTTTCTAGCTTTCACGCTCCCTTCCTCTGGCTCACGCTGATATAACGTTACAGTGGGACACATCTGTGACTTGTTTGTGGTGTGTGAGTGAAATCAAGTCTTCATATGTAATCATGGAGGAGAAACTAGAGAAAGATGGAAAAGATTATTAATCACACATTTTGATTGCACCTATGTGTATTAATGATTCATTAAATGTCTAAGAACGACTAGAGCCATGTTATATATTGTGTTGACATAGTGCTTCTCAACTGAGCAACTTATTGCACGTTTAAGACCCAACTGTGAATGCTTCAAAACCTTCTATAGGCTTAAACATGGATCTATATAAGACCTTTGAACATAAAACCAATATCTGACTTTATTAATTGTTTTTAATTATCTTCCGTGTTAGTACATTTGTTTGTTTTTCTAATTATCTAGTTTGGATCATAAAAATGTCAATGTAATTTGAAGAATTTCAGTAACTGTGACCTTGCAAAAATGACATATCAAGTATTTGTGATGTGCAGTATTAATAATACATTGTACTGTTGATTGTGATGTCAATATAATAAAGCTCCCAATGTTAAGGTGTATGGTATTAGGAGTAAATTAAAGATTTAAAAGCATTTAAACTCTCATTAAATTCATAAAAAGGTTTAGAGGTGACAGATCATACCAGCTCAAATTTCATCTTTCAGTAATTCCTCTCTATATGCTGTCATACTATATCATTAATCTTGTTAGAGAGTGTGTGTGCGGCCACACCCACTGGGCAAACCAAGAAGCAGCTTGAGTGTTACGAGGATGAAGGATGGGGTAATGATTATAAACACAGAGGATCATCATTCACTCCATGACTAAGTGGAAATGGAGGACAGCCAAAGCAGTCGACAGTAGGCGAGGCAACAAATGGGTGCTACGAATACCATCCTTGTGAAACCCGAATAAGGCTGTTAAAAAAGAGAGAGGATGAGGAGAGAGGAGACACAGGACATGAGGATGGAGAGAGAAAGCGAGTGAGAAAAAGAAAACTGGGATGGGAGATGTAGATCCTATAAAACAAGTTGTGGACAGTTTTCTCGATCGATGGCGTCTCTCGGGTCTGAATTCCCCTTCAGGCTTCGCTCCTGAGAGTCTGGTTAGCCTCGCAGGGATTTAGTGAACTTCTCAGTCAGTGATGTAATGCTCATCAACGGATTAAGTCGACTTTGTACATTCTGAAGCAACCAGTCATGACTGGCAGGCCTGATCAAACCGTCGCAGCCAAACATGGAGAGGATGCCTGAGGAATGACAGGAGTCGCAGCACGCAACCGTTTTATTTTCTGTAGCACTTTCAACAAGGCATCATTTATATTTTAGGACTTTATACTTTGGAGAATATTAACTATATTTTTTAGTGAGCATATTTTTTTTTCTTATTTATTTTAAAGTGTAATATCAGACATCTTGAATCCCATCGTATATCCCTTCTCTATACTGTTCCACTAAATAAAGGCACAGATATTATAACAAATAAATTACTGCTTCATTCTTTATTTAAAAACGAAGAATGAAAAGGGGGGGGGGTGCAAACCCTGGCTGTGCTGCAAATACAGTCAATATAATAAAAAGCCTTGTTTCCATTCCAACCATATGATGATGGACGATTGGTTAATCTAAATAAAAAGATTGTGTTATTGGCTGAAAATGTTAAAGCATTACTGCACTCTATGATGTCATATTCTGACTCCATAGTGGATCATGATGATTCATTCTTTCAATATGATCATAAATTATGATAACGTCCGGACTTATTTATCGTGATTCCTTCATGATGTCACTGATATGAAATATGATTGGGAATTACTGATTTCTGATTAAGATAATATTGATTAAACATAAGCTTCAGATTGTCTCTATTTATTGTTAATCATCTGGAAACAGTGAAAAATCCATTTATCTGTCCACACACACGCAAAAACAAGAGGCCTCACAAGTGGACAGGCTTTTCTTCCTTGAACTGGAATAAACCCTGTTAACAACAGGAATTCACCTTCTTTAACCCTTTGAGATCGTGATCTCTGCTTTACCTCATTCAACTAAGTTCATTTCAAGTCAACCGGGAATATTTCACATTGTTGAACATGTGAAATAAGACAGGAAACAAATCTCACCTCACGGAGTTAGCCTTCCTGCCCTCTGCTTTCAGGAAGACCTTCACGTGATTGGCCGGGGCGTGCACGTACACCTTCAACCTGGACAAGAAGTTCACATCAACACGGGACATTAGAGACTCAAATCAGGTAAAGAGACAAGAACAAAAGATGAGGGTACATTAACTGTGCAGCTTTTCTAATGGCCACGGTAAAGGTGAAAACACAAAGAGCCCATTGAGCACACCAGAGACCTAAATGTACACTTGTCTGGCACGTCGACTGATAGGCAGCATGCACAGGCTCTGAAGTATCTGGTGTAAGGGAAACTCCTGAATTGCTACTGACGGCCACAGCACTCGAGCCTCGGGGAGTTAACCTCCGCTCACTTGACTCCAGGCGAGGCAGGGGCTGTGTCTAAATGGCTGGTGTCTGTTCAAAGAGCTCCACCCGTCTACAATATGCTTTACAGTAGTTTTACATTAGGCCGTTTACTGCTGATTGTTATCAGCACAAGGCTTAGGTCAGAAGAGTCAGATCGCCGGTATGTGAGAGGGGCACATTCTAAATACCGAGGGTTTCCGAAACTAAAGAGCTTCTTCAAAGTTCATGTCGGGGAGAAACACAAGCTCGGGAAATGAGAAAGAAAATAAAGCGAGAGCAAAATTGAAAAGATAAATGTGGGGAAAGAGGATCAGCAGGAATCAGACGGAACACGATGAGGAACCGAGCGGATCCTGTGTGAGTGAAACTGGATTTGCTTGATATGAAAGATCAGGAAGTAAAATTGCCTCAGAACAACTGTCCCAACATATATCAGTGTCAAATGTTAAATTCATGTATGCCATATACCCTGACATTGTACTGTAAATGTCAATTTTAAACAGAAAATATCTTTGAAATTTGTTATTGAAAGGAGAAGGGTCTTCAAAATAAAATGCTCTTATCCGTTCCTTTGTTTACACGCAGACTGGATTTGTACCGAGTCTCTAACTGACGCATAATCCCTGAACACACTGCTGCCAAACTCAATTACAGGGGTTCTGGTCTGGCGTGACTTGATTCAGGTCATCAAAACCAAGGCCGCAGTAAAACAGCTGATATTTTTAGATGAAGAATGGTGTGTGTGTGGCCAGAAAGTAAATCTCAAACTTTACAGCCACTGCAGTTCTGTGCTTTAACGAGCGCTGCTGCTAATTAACCTTTATACTCAAGGAAATGTTGAAAAATAGAGAAAGAAATTATGTCTTGAGTCACGTTAACATTAAGACACTAATAACCAACTGGTACATTATATAAAGTGAGTGGCCATGTTCTCCTGTGAGACTTAGAAGTTAGAAAAACAAAGTTCAAATCTCAAATATTCAACTTTTAAAGGAATCTTTTAAAATATCCAGATTTCTACACAGAGTTTGTTATATTTGTTACAGCTGGCGGCTTCTGGTTCAGGAAGCCGGGGATTATGGGTAAAATCCCATGATATCCGCTCGGACATGGACCCCAACAGAATTAATCCCCGCTGGGCAATAGAGGGCGCTGCAGCTCAGTAAAAGTTACATAATGTTGCTTTTAACTCTCTAATAATCGACCGATGATCAACAACTGATTCGGGCTCTATTTTTAACAGCTGTTTCATATCTACAGCAGTGATGCTCAGGCTGCACGGGGAACAAGTCAGTTTTTAAACAATACACTAAGCTCATAATCTGTGTAATGTGCCCGAGACGAGATGATGCAACTACAGACGAATGCAACTGCGTCACACTGGTGCTGAAATCGCTGGTTTGTGTTTGTTATTATTACGCTATGCTGCTAAAAGTGCGGATATCACTGTAGCTACATTTCAACAGCAATTACCATGAGAAATTCAATTAGCTCGGTTTTCTCCACTTTTTGCCTCCAGTTGTTATGAAGAAGAGAATCCACAAACTAAACACAGCTTCACAGCGGTTAACAACAGTGAAGCTGCTCATTTGAACTTTGCAAGAGAAGAGAAAACAAGCCGTCATTATCCTTGAGCTTAAAGGTTTTCCAAGCCGCACATCAAACCAGTGTTGATTTCTGGGCCTGTTATTACATTGTTACGTTTTCTGCTTCTATTCACGAGTCCAGTGACTGAAGCAAAACAACCCAGTGGCTGTATTTCTACCACTGAATGCAAGTCATTGATCTTCAGGTTTGTGGCTTTGCTCCACGATTCAGCAGGAGCTGTACTCAGTGGGAATAAATCGAAACTAAAAAACCCACAGTGGCTAAATATACTTCAGTCAACACCTCGGCCTTACTGCCAAGAACTCAGACACAGTTTTCCTTTGAGCTCAAGAGGGCAGAACGACCTGTAGCTGCTACTCCGCCAAACAACGAGAAGAAAGACATAAGATGGAACAAAGCTCACTTCTGGCGAGTCACAGGGTCCGACTCGGTGGGATGGATGTAAGGCGTCAGGAGCTGCTTCAAGGTTTGACTGTCAGACACCCTACAACCAAGGAGAAGGTGGAGGAAAGAGCAAACGTGAGAGAAAACGTTAAAATCAACTTCACACAACATCATGATTGTTACCTTTATAGTATTCTTACTATTAAAAGGGCCGTTGATACTCACCATTCATGCTCTAACAACATCGAGTATCTTATTCACTAATTGGAATATTGCGACATGACTCACCTCCTCTGACTGAACTCTGTGTTGCTCTGGATAAACATGAACTTCAGATGCCACATGAATTGTTTTTCCCTGAATGAGACAAACACAAACACATTTTAAGTTTCTGCTTTTGTTATGCATATTAAAAAAAAACACAGTGTTGCTCGATGTCTGTTGTTCAACAGACAGATGAGGTCACCGGTGCTCTCCCAGTATCCCACAACACAAATGTCCTTGTTTGAATTCTGAACATTAAGTGGATTCAGTCTTAATCTCTCCAAGACAATACGCCTGGCTGCTTCCAAGATCTTGTCCATCTGTGTGACTCTGTGTGTGTGTAAATGAATAAATGAGGGTTGCCATGGCGACCGTGACATATACACTCAATACTGGGACAGCAGCTGGTGGATATCACAGAATGATCTCTTCTTCTGGGGTAATACTTTGGGGCAGTAACTATTAAACATGGTTGGGTTTTTTCTGGGTTGCTGGGCGTGCTCTACAACCAAACATTTATTCCCCAAACAGCAGCTGCTGTGCTCATATTTACTACTGTCACCAGGATTCAGAAATAGCTAAATCTAATATCTCAAACAGTGCGGGAGATACAAGACGATGTGATTCCAGCCTCTTTTAAATCTTTTAAAAAATAGGAAGTTATTACCAATAAATTGCTGATTAAAGTAACTAAAGGTTATTTAAACTGTTACATTGTTAAAGATAACAGATACTTTTTAAACAGATATAAATAAGAGAAGAATGACACAAATGCTCAAACATGCATGCCAGGCCAGTAGGTGGCAATAAAGTAAACATCAACTCTTTGTCAAATACCATAGAAAAACCTTGGGAGCATGCTCAGTGAGCTTATTATCCTGATAACTGTTCGATGTTGTTGCTTCTGGTGCATCGTTATTACTCACGCTGTAGTCGGCATGCACAAAGTAAGCTGGGTTGTACTTGTACACACAGAAACAAGAGATTTAAACAATCTGCACATTGAAAGACGTTTGTAAGAATCTCATTTTTCGTGTCTTAGAATGTGGATTGTCTGTGGATATGAGGCCCAAACGTCTTCAAACTATCCACCGGCTGTATCTGACTTGAAAGACAGGTAAGACTTTGTAGATAATCACAGAAACAGAACATATAAGCTACTGGCACATCCTCAGAAACCCGTCCAGAACAGTCTACCACACATGCGGAGCAGTGAACATAACTACAAGGACTTGTGTTCACCAAGACCACAGAATTTGCCACACATAGGGTGGAGCCGATTCATCAACCACTTCTCCATCAGAGGAGGAGGTCTGAGGCCTTGATGGATCTGAGGAGTGAAGATGAAACATACCCTCAGAGAGACGCAAGGTTTAATTGTAAAGTACATGTGAGAGACCTTGTTATTAAGGCTTTGGTCCTCACCGAGAGAGATTAAGAGCAGTTGGAGGTTTCTTTTGATATCTTTAATATAAAACCTTTGTGCCCTTGGATTTCATATAATTCTGGGGGGTATAAAATGCTTTATTTTTGAATAACACAGATACAGATCATTCGGTGCATGTAGTAGAGGACTGTGGATCTTCACAATAAACCAGTAAGTAAACAAGGTCATTACGATTCATGCCCTGAGGGACCATTATCGTGCGTACTCAATGTCCTGCCAATCTCCGGGTCTCTGTTTTACTCTTGGCCAAATCGTGATGTAAAAGTACAACCAGGCTCAGAAGCAGCCAATTCCAAAGCTGCATTTGAATGCGAGAATGAATTTGACCCCAACTTGGCCCAATATTAAAATATGTAATTTATATTTAATGTAATACCCATGGTCCTAAATGGAATCAGGATAATAACCACAACAAGTGTTTAATTCTCTTTGATATATTATATGCATCACAAAATCCCCTTAAATTTACTGACACAGTGGAACAGCACAGCAAATTACGAACAAAACAAAGGAGAAGCTTATTGTCATTGACTCCGTAATCAGCTACATGTGTATTTTGATAGTTGTGGTGCTTGTTCTGTGGATCCAGGTGGAACCAATATGAATCAGGGGGCTTGTTTTTCTTTCTTGAAAGAGAAACATAATGGGTAAGAGTCGTTCAAAGAAGGAGAGATATGTGCAGAACGGGCAGAAGACCCAATGAAAAGGTAGTTCTGAGTTATAAGAAGGGTATGGAAGACAAGAGGCTGGGAGGAGATTCCCTACGTAATTGTGGGAGGTACCAATCACCTCTAACCCCTTAGTCAGAGGAATTTATGTGTTTGCAAGGTTCTTGCATTATTCTTTGGTTTGGTGTACGTGCACTTCGTAGAGGTGTATATGTGTGTGTGTGTTTGCAAGCACATAGGGTGGAGCACCAGGTGTGATGCCATTATTCTGTCATTACAACAAATGGAAACTATGTCTTTCATGGAAAAGAGGCTTGCCCAAAGGTGATATGCAATAATTTCAGACAAGGCCACAGTGCATACCTGGGATAAGAGCCATCATTCATTGTCAGGAGAAACGAGGAGAGAGCCGGGGTAAAAAAAAGTTAAAACAGAATGCACTTCCTAGTTCCTCAGCAGTTACTGTAATGCTGAAGGGCCTTGAGCAAAGCATTAAAACTCAAAAGGGAGAGAAGTGGCAAACAGTAAAAAGGCAGTTGTGTGGTTCAACTCCCTCCTAAGCACAGGAAAACATGCTGTTTGAAAAAAGATTATGCACTTGAATCGCACAAAGATTAAGCTGAAAGGTTTATGCCCTCCACAGAATTCCTTGCCAAAAGAAATGTCCTGCCTTACATGTCCTGCATTTATGGGCATTTCTCTTCCAAGCGGGATTATTCATCAAACAGCTTGTTGGGCCACATGAACTAAGCCTGAGTGAATTAAATAGGATTCATATAGAAATGGATAGAAATGTGTTTCATTGCTAATATGGTACAAGTGATTAACTACTCCTGGGATTATATCCTGATACCTTTAAATCTCTTGGTTCATGATCTATTGAATTGGTGTCAATCGGCCACTGTGTGTTTTGTGTTTGAATACACACGAGGGAGAATAGTCCCAGAGTCTAGATAATCTGAGGGTTGCCATGCAGGACAATTTAATATCAGCTCTAGAGGTAATATTGTGAGAACCAAATTTAAGATTCAGCCTGTTTTCTCCCACTATGAAATTACTCAAATTACATTGAGTAGCATGGGGAGGGTTGAAGCGGTCACCCCTTGTTGCTTTCCAAGTTTGCTGTCTATGTTCTAAAATGACAGAACAATAACATTTTGTTTTTTCTAAAAAATCAACACGCTTGACGTCTGAAAACATAAAACCACTAAAGGCACGTTTAGAGAGAACCAGACTTTTAGAGGCGATTATCACCTCCACCGAGGATGTTCTGTTCTCGCTGCGTACATTTGTTGATTGGCTGGTTTGTTTGTTTGTCAGCAGGATAACTGAACTACTGAACATATTTTCACAAAACTTGGAGGAAGAATGGAACATGGAAACCAAGAAGAAACCCATTGAACCTGATGAGGATGGAGACAAAAGGGGGCAGGTCCAAGTCATATGTAACTTTGCGGTATTGATATTTTTAACACTTTCACTAATTTCCTTGTGAATAGTGCACAGTTCTTGATGAGATTAGATATCAATGAGTATGTTAATGTCTGGGCGACTAAATGGAAATGAAGTTGGGCCTTGGCGGAGGTGTGCTCTCTACTGAGTGGCCTTCTCGTTGAATTTTAACAGATTTTTAGGACTGATTTCAAAATTTCTGTTTTTTTCCCCATTTCCAAAGCTCGCCTGAAGTCAGGAAAAGTGTGAGTGATGAACCGGAGCACACTTCTGTCTTTTCACACACAAAAATGCAAAGGATGCCGTCATTCCTGGCAACCATCAACTTGAAGAGCTGTATAAATACAAAGTCTGGTGTTTAGGCTGTAAGTGGATAAATTGTGACATTTTTGTGTAAATATATCATAAATATCTTACAAAAAAAACCCCAAGAATATTCAGGCGTCAGTGTGCATGTATAACAAAGGGCAAGAATTATATTTTGTCCCAGAGTATTAATAATAAAACATGTTTACATTTTCCACTCCTCTCGGGCCACATGTCAATCTGGTTTTTGCACAGTTAAGCTTCTTGTGGTCCAACAAGCTGTTTGATGAATAATCCCTTTTGGAGGAAAACTGCCCATTAACAAAATGCCATGTTAGGTAGCAGACGGCTTACTGCAATGGAGTTCAGTTTAAATCTGTGAAATTCTCGAAGTAAATCAATTTTTTTTGAACAGGCATGTTTTCAGGTTTGCTTTTCTCTGTTAGCCTACTTCATGCAATCATTGGGAATACGTTTAAGAACGAAGGAAAAGTCAAGTCTTTCAAGCTTTTTACATTTTCAATCTTCAGAAACTCAAACTGTTAAAATGTTATTTCATAGATTAATTGCTTTGAGTCAACGGAGGCATCCAAAAGTCTTAAGATCACTGGAGAGGGATTGGACAGCAGCTCTTTTGCTTTGCTTTACAACAGGTGGAAAACTTTCCCTTTCAATGACATGGTCGGCCGAACTAGTTTGAGGGGGGGGCAAATCGGTGTCTTTGGGGCATCATAACTGAGATACAACAAATAATTGGAGTATCCAAGAGCTCTGGTTGGTTTCGAGGAAGGGCGGGGAGACAAATATTACCGTAAGACTCATTCTTTCTGCTCTGGCATGAATCTTAATTTTCTTAGTCATCGCCTACTTAAGCTGAAGAGTAAAAAGACCAAGGTGCCAACATGTAATGGGTCAAAAATAATAATTCACTATCTGCTGATATATTTTGTGTCCACCTCTTGAGCTGTAGAATCAGAGTGGAATAAAAAATGAGGGAAGGTTTTGCGGCCAAAAGTCATTGACACTAAAGATCCTCTGTGCAAGTACAAAATAATGTCATTAAATTGTAACTACAAATCGAAAAAACCTGATTATTAAAACGTAGACAACCAAACGATACACATGGCGAGTTCATTCCTTGTCGAGCTCCTGCAGCACGTTCACGTCTCTGGTTAATTTACAGTTTGGAATGTCACTTGGAGCCAGGGAGCGGCGTGTAGCCCACAGTTATGTGACCAATTGTGATGACAGCGTTCGCAACGCTGATGAAACTGCTGCCTGCCGTTCTGATGGGAGTTTTTCTCCTCGGATGGCAGCCGGTGCAGACTCTGTTCTGCCTCAGCAGTGGTTAATCAAGCCAGTGACGGCCAGCAGGCTGTCTGATGGAGTCTAAAACAACGTTTGACGAAAGCTGCTGCTGCTGATTGTTACATTTGAACCAAAATATTTTGGAAGGAAGGCGGCGTAGGGCACTTGAGCATGCAAAGTGATGAATAGTCATCCGTCAGCCATGAAATATGGCTCTGTCTGATTTAATTCCCGATTGCATTTATTCATCATGTGCTAGATTACACGCCACACTCAGATTTCTGCAAACCTGTGATGAATGAGGCTACAACATTACAGCATTTTGAAAATTGCATTAATTGGCCTAATGGAGGGACTGAGTTAATGCCCCTCATCTACTGTTCCAGTAGCTGTGGCATGTTCATTTCATTTTTGAATGTTTTCCTTTTCTGTATTGTTGCTGTAGAGAAATGCAGCGAAGGGCTTGAACCCATGATGCTGCTGTAAAGATGCACTCGACCAGGTGAGGACCAGGGTGCTGACAGTATTATCATCTAATAGCAGTAGAGCTAAGGGATCAGTGTTCTCCAGTGCCCGTAAACAAATACACAGTCTCCTTTGACTGAGAGAACTGAGTTAATTGAGTTTGTTTCCAAATATTGCGACATACTGACATACATGGCACTGATCCCCGCCAGCTCGTATTTCAATTTAATTGAGTTTTTTTTAGAAATAAGAAATAGTTATTGTGCACAACTCTGTAATATGTTGTCCAGTCCACTCAAGTGGTTGCTGGGAAAAATATCCTGCCACGCCAGGCTGAGGCTGTAGAAAACAGAGTTCCACCCTAACACAACTGCTCCACCATGTTCTGCCAAGTGCCAGCTGTTATATACTTTCCCTCCAAGGGCTGGACCCAGAGGCAACCTGTATTTCTTCAAACTCTTTACTGTTCATACCTTGTTTTGGAAATTAGTCACCGGCGAGAGGTGGAAAGAAAGTAGCAGCACGGCCGCTACTTTGCGTACAAACATTTAATCTGAGATACACACGCTAACTAACCCACACTCACACGCACGCACACACACACACACACCACCGCCGCCAGGCATGAAAGTGTTCTCGTCAGCTGCCTGCCAGTAATGATCCTTCGCTGGCAGAGCGAGTGCGTAGCATGAATATGTCGCTAACCAGCTGCAGTCACACCGCTCTCACATCTGCTTCTTATATTATGTACTGGTTACATTCTGAAGCACGTTCTCTCTCGGCTCCTCACAATGTACTGTACAGCTTTCATCCCGTGCCTCGTGTCCATTTGCTGATCGGGGGGAATGGTACCCAGTTGCGGTTAGTTGAATAATCTTCACTCGCACTGAGACGTGGTGAAACTAACCAGACTAAACAAAGACATAAGACTGTGCAGCTGGTGCATGAGTCCTCTACGGATACTGTCATGGCAGAAAAAATAAAAAGAAGCATAAAGACTCTTCTTGTGTCTTCTGCTGGAGCAGTTTAGCTCATTTCCCAGAGGCTCAACCTCTATGAAATAACTTCAACCCCTCAGAGACACGCTGGTCCCTTCCTGCAAAAGCTGCCTGTCACCATCTGACGAGTGTTAGGTTGGGAACGAGGGGCGTGCGGGCCCGGAGGGTGGGCAGAGTCCGCTGCTATAACCTGACATGATGTTGCCTCATCCTGAGATGTGACGTGCACGTTTAAGTCACTGCCTGTGCACACCAGAGACAGACGTGTCCAAGTAGCGGACACTCAGGAGGGAGAAGAGGGTGGTGAAAGGGAAAGTAATGACATGAAACGAGCTCCAGGGAATAACAAAGGATTCTTTCAGTGGCAATCCTGATTGGCACCCAAAGTTGTCCCATGGCATTTTAGACTCGTGAAACTTTAATATGCAGTTCAATAACCATTTTCCTCCTCCTCCACAGGGGGATTAGAGTGGCACAGCTCGGGAGTCATAAGAAAATGAGGAAGAAAAGGTGCCAAACATGAAGAGACCACCAGTGGAATCAAGCTTAATTGGAAACAGGCCCATGTGAAAGAATTACTCGCTACTTCAGAGTCTCGAGGAAGCAATGAGCCTTGTCCTTTAAATTACTGCTAGACGCCTTCTGTTGACTAAACTGAAATCATCTCCCATAAATCATTAAAGCAACAACAGGGACGAGTTAAATAACAACAGCATCTAGATTGTATGTTAACCTGTGAGTTACATTTTAATCTAGAGGATAATTTAGTGATAAAAATATCTTTTACTGTAGATTCTTCTTTGGTTACGTGGTCTTTTTTTCTACCGTTTCTGATTATTTATTTTCTCAGTAAAGCCAAAGTCTCCTTATTTAAAGATCTCTGACATTTCATGACTATAACCACTGACTTCAAAAGTGCTAACAAGCTACACCACAGCACATTCAATAACTTATTATCAAAACAAATGACAATAAATAAATGATGAAACTAATTTCCAACACATCATAGATGTGGAGATAAGACTGAGCAGTTACACGTTTAATAGTTTTTCCGGAAACTAGTCCTTAACGTGTTTAGTCCTGTGGACTCTGTCTTCTGACATGAAAGGATAGTGAGTGTACGTACGTTTAAATACTAGTGAAGGTGATTCAAAATGAAAAGATAAGGATCATTATCATGTAATGACAAAAAAGGCTGAAGGCAATATTAAAAGTGTCAATTACGGGAAAAACACTATGTGGGCGGCGGAGGAGTCAGAGCAGCTCGTCCTCTGACTGGGTCAAAGCCCAATTAGCTGTAACGGTGAAAGGTGTGTTAAGATCAGATTCACAGTGCAGCAGATAGTAACACTGCATGAATGAGTGTGTGAATTTGTGTGAATGGGTGACTGTCAGTGTAAAATGCTTTAAACAGACTAATATACTGGGGGGATGTTTGTCTGCAGCTTGAAATTCAGATTCAGAGATCTTCAGCAGGAAGTGTGTGTATTTGTTTGTGTAAATACACACACACTGATGATATCTGACAAGAGCAAACAGACTGGCTACAGCTCAGTAGCTGGAGAAGACCCCCTGCTGTGCCCAGTTAGTTATAGACTGGTGTAAATGCCAGTGAGACCTCCAGCGCCTCAGGTGACTCTACATCACATTGACGTGGTTAAATGTCCGTGTTTCGTCATCATGCCTGGAGAAGACCTGAGGAGAGGCAGCACTGATGCGGCTGCTGTGAGGCTTAACAAGAGTGCCATCCTGTGGTTAAGTTAAACATCACTAATGAAGCTCAGTCTGCTGCAGACGACACAGGACTCATCAGAAAACCATGACTTGCTGCCTTGGTGAGCGAGCACATCGGCAGTCTGACATTGTTCGATGCAGCTCATACTGAATTCAAACACTGACTTTGTTCCACAGCATGTTTTTATGTTTTCTCTCTTCTCTGATAAGGTACAACCGGTGTAGCACATTTAAGAAAATTACAAATACCTCCACCGTGGATGTTTTAATGTTTACATCCCTGTTTGTTTGTTTATTTGTTGGCAGGATTATGCAAAAACTACTAAATTTCAATGGCATTTATTCCCAATAAACTTGATTGAAGGTTTGGGACCTGGAGAGAACTCGCTTTGGAGCAGTTGTGGACTAACAGGCAGATCCAGGTTTTGTATCACTTTCTAGACAATTGTGTGTTTGACCTTGACAGAGGTAAAAAGTGCCATTCCAGTTATAACCTCCATTAAGGTGATTATTGTTTATTGACGTTTGTTTGTCTGATAGCTAGCAGCATTGCCATGAAACTTGCTGGATGGATGCAGCTTTGTCAAACATGTTAATATCCAATTTGAAGTAAACCTACAGTATGAATACTGTATCTGTATCTGAGCTACTTACTTTGAAAGGAAGAAGGTGGAGTTCTCCTTGCTCTTGGAGAAGGTGATGGGGAGGAACCTTAGAGTGATGTTCAACTTCCTGGCGTTGGCTGCCAGCCTCTTTGCCTAAATCACAGAAATGGTTCAAGTATAAATTAGATAAATTCACTGGTTTAAGTTTCTCAAACGTGAATATTGATATGATTGTTTATCATTACATCTTTGATTTTGAGCTGACAAAATACAAACATTTTGAAAGTGTTTGTTAGGGCTTCAGAAAATTTGGAATAGCCACAATTATATAATAAACACAGATCACTTATTATAGTTGAATAAAGCATCAACCACCACAGTATTTTATAGTACTTTCCAGGAAGATATTGTTACATGTGAGGTTAAGTTTAGGCCTGACAACAGCAGATTCATATACACAAAAGCCATTTGATCTTTAATTAAGATTTCACAGCAGCACCACACATTAATCTGATTAATTATAGATGCTGCTGATGAGATCAGCCGTGTCCAGTGAAACAGGTCGTAAAAAGAAAGCCTCTGTTCTCATCCTTGGAACAGATTTTTATTTTGGGACCACATACAGTGTGACATTTCAGTTCAATGGAAACGTCAGTGGGGGGGGGGAGACGTCTTGTCTAAGAACAAATTGATCTAAATACCACACATCTGTTCTGCTTCCAATAATCCAGCCGGGCAAGTTTCATTACCAATCAAACTGAGGATGACCTGAACTTCTCTTTACCGCTCTCATCTAAATCTGAAAGGACAAGTCTTTCCTGTCTGGCGCTCCTGTTGCTTCTACACGACTTCAGATTGACGGGTTAGAAAGACACAGTAAAGCAGATTTACTAAGAGCCGGGGCCAAACAAAGGGCCAATAACAGATCGCTGTGCATGCAGTGATCTGGAATCAAATCAAATCTCTCTTGATTTGTGACCACAGGAACAGTCGCTGCCTGGAAGTGGATTTACCGACTCGCTGCCGCTCGCCTCCGCTAACCAGCCGAGCAGCAGTTTACATCCACGTCCGTCCAGACTCATATAAGTCTAGTACAGTCTCTGAAGGAATTAAATAAAACAGTATTGAGTGTATTTTGTCATAATAAATGTATTTTTTGTGACTTTTGGCCAATGGTATGTTTTGTTGAGGTAACAATTCATCTTTGACCATCAAATTTTAATCAGATCGTCTCTGGAGCTAAATTTAAAGAAGCTTCCTAAAGACATTGCAAAGACAACTTGTTCATGAATCAATATTTGATACAGTCACAGTGACCTTGACCTTTAACTAAAGCCCTAACGATATACACTTTTAGGACAAGAGCGATGCAGATACCAATATTAGGTACAATACAAATTTCCGTTACCGATTTATCCGCTGCTACACATTAAAAATTATGATGTTCTTAGCAACCTTTACCTTCGACAACCAAGTTATAATCAGTTAATCTTTGAGTATAAGATAATTTGAAGAATTTCCCTTGAAGCAACCTTGAAATATTCCATCCCAGGAGCCTAGGAAGAAACATTTGCGAGAAATCCCCACACATGTTGAACTTGACCTTTTCAAACCAGAAGGTTGATCCTTGAGTCCAAGTGAATGTTTCTGCCAAATACGAGAGGATTCCCTCGAAGTTGTTGTTTACACTTCACAAGACAAACACATGTTTTCTAAAGGTCACAGCAGCTTTGACCTTTAACCACCAGAATCTAATCAGTTCCTCTCTGAGTTCAAGTGAATGTTTGTGACAAATGTTAAGGAAATTCCTCAAAGCAAACTTGAAATGTCACATTCCATTCGAGGCCACAAAAGGCTGTTCTGTCAGATCACAAGACAGATTGACTTTGACCTTTTGAAACTAAAAGTTCATCCTTGAGTCCAAGCGAAAAATTCTGAGGGGAAACTTGAAGGGATTCCCTTGAGGTGTTCCAGAGATTTTGAGTTTTCAAGGTTTCTGAGGTCTAATCTAATCTAATCTAATCATTCCATCTCTTGAGTCCAAGGGAATGTTTGGACCAAATTAGGAGAAATCCCCTCACAGAGATCCTGAGACATCGCTCTAACACGAGTGGAACAGACAGACTGGCAGAGACGCTGAACGTTACATAAAAGTGTCTGTGGTCTGGAGTAAGAGCCGAAACAATGACATAACTACAGCCGCACAAACTGCAGAGGACTTGAGAATAAATGTTGAATTTATTCTACCTCTCTCACACGTCTTTTTATACGGATTTATTATTAACAAAACAATTCAGTCTGCTTCTCACATTTAAATCTAATAAAACTTCAACTTCAGAAAAACTTACCTCATGGTGTGTGAATGTTACGTCTGGATATATTTATATTTTATTAAGTTTCTTTCTTTTTGTTCGAGGATATCAAAACTGTGATATCTCTGTGGATGCTCACATGAATAAGGAGCCTAACTGTTGAGGGAATTTTCTACTTAACAAATTATCTGTTTCCGACGTTTAGATACTTGAACCCATCAGTAGAAAAAGAACGTACTTTAAAAGTGGTCCGAGGAACCCGGACCAGACGGTCCCTGGTGCTGCCATCAGCAAACCGCCCTGTATCCTCCAGAAACCTGTAGTCTGCAATGAACAGTAAAAATACAAAGGTAAGAGATCATTTATTTTAAATAGCACCACTCATTTGGAAAATACCCTAAAATTAACTGCAGATCAACTATTATTTTAATCTTTGAGGAAACGAACAGCGTCAGTTGAAAATCTCACAGCACAACAACATTTAATACAACATCTAAAATAAACAGTGTCTTCCCAAAGGCGTTAAAATGAATATTGCTTAGTAGTTTTGGAGGGAGGAAGATGCTGACCACTCAGAAGAGCCATTTCATCGAACTGTGACAGGGGCACGAAGGCAGCTCTGTCTCTCACTCCACTGCATCCGGATTGTTCTTTGTGTTTCTTCACACACATCAAGCTGGAAAACAAACAGACACAAAATCAGAAGCAGAATCTCTCTACTATGACGTGTTCAATGTGTATTTGAGGATCCATGAATTCTTTATCACTTTCTCTAACAATGTGAGACAGATGTTTTTGTTTTTACATTTTGACTGAAGTTCCCAGGAATTATTCATCGATATTGGTGAGAAAAAATAAACAGATTTAGTGGAGTGACTGTGTTTGGTGCAGCTTGATTGACTCTAAGTGGCCTTGGCAGAGGAGGTTCGTCTACTGAGCGACATTCTACTGGAAATTGTAGCTGAATAATCTCCTGTCTATCAAATGTCTCATTCCTACATATTATTACAAATCTCCCCTTAGTTTGAGGAATAAAAGATTATCTTATCTAAACTTGTACAAATAGAAGGAGCCATTAAACTGCATGAGTCCATTTTCTCTTGATGCTTTAATAACATACATTTACCTATTAACGTATATTTGGAAAGCAAGACTTTGACTTGTTAACACAGTATTATACCAGAGTTTTATTACTACTTTTAATTAGATAAAGAACCTAAATGCTCAAGTCTGCTCAGGAACATTTTTGCCTGAAACTGCTTTAAATTAAAACCATCACTGTAGCGAATACAATTATTCCCAAGAGCCTGTAATTGACATTCTGGAAGATGTTATTAGAAAAGAAAAAAAAACTACTAGCATGGAAAGAAAGTTGGACGGAGACAGGTATTTGGCCGGAGTCCGACAGAGACTGTCTCCATAGAGACCAGGGGACAATGAGAGGAGGTTGGACATCTCCTGGCAAAAGTTAAGATGTTTTAATGAAATTTTCAGGTATGACCTTTAATCTGCCCTTTTACTATTTCAAGGTTTTTTATTTGTGAACGTTTCAGCTTCCGCAGAAAGAGGAACAGACCGTGAATCAGTGGCATTTAGAGTGGCATGTTGTTCCTGGACACGAGTAAAAGAGCAGTTCAGGCAGTAAGTCAGTTCTAAATATGATATTTCTACATGCGGCCGTAGGGGAGAATCGTTACATAATACTTTGAGGTTTGATGAGTTTTAATCTGTAAGAGCGCAGCTACTTCTTCGTTTTTTATTAGTGATATTAGACGAGCATGGAAGACAATTATTATGTTGTACATGAGCTGAGTGGAGGGATAGAGCAGAGGATCAAGAGTGAGATCTACAGACTCATATCAGAATATCACACATAAACAAGTATTTCTCTCTGATGAGGTGACAGAAGGTTTTGGCTCTTTTCTCTCAGTTCTGGACAAATCTGCCTGCAGTCGTCCTCAAAGCTGTGAAATAACCAAAGATCATGGACAAAGAGAACCGGTGCAAAAACATCTACAGCCAAATCTATTGGCAAATCAAAAGTCCTCACTTTTTCCTGATTGTTTTATTGACTCTGTCCATCGCACACGATAGAGCAGACACACAAGATTCCTTCAAAGACTTTGTGCACCCAATCCCATCCTTGTCTTGTCGTTAAATAACTTCAAACAGCCGAAGAATAACATTTTTAGCCATCTGTCTTTAAACAAGACAGATGGCAAAGTCTTCCTTGTTTTTCTTTTGTATAAAGTGCTTTCATTTTTTTTCTTCCTCGTCGACTGAGCGCTGTGCCAACAGTGCACAGGTTCATAGAACATTTGGTTTTCATGTTCATTTCAGAAAGAACAGGCCTCATGGAATTGGAGCAATAATCTTTAGTCAATAAACTAAAGGATCAAATTATACAACTTTCATTTTCTTTTGTAATGAAGATGCTTCTTTATCTTTGTATATATAAATGCATGTTGCAATATAAATATACACATTATGTAGGATTATGTGCTACGTATACAGTGATATAACATTATTGAACATTTTGCTGTATAACTTGTATAAAAGAAAAATAATCTCACCTGCAGGAATGTGTAAGACAAGCAGGACATCTGTACTTTGCCTCCTCTGATCGACACACAACACAACTGTTGGAAACACAACATGTCAATGGTACAGACACACACACTGAGCTGTTTTACAGTTAAACAAGGAGAGAAAAATAACTCTGAATGCTTAGAATATCTGCTCCAATGCTTTATTTCTTATCTTTACCTCCACCAATTCATTTATTCATTTCATTTGTGTTGTTCAGCAGAGTGATGCAAAAACTACCAGAGGGATTACAACTAAAATTGGTAGAAGAATGTATTAGTCTTTTCCACAATTAAATTCAACATAATACTATGAAAAATCAATCTTGTTTGTTTTAACTTCTTATTATTGGCCACTTATCCTGTGTGTTATAAATAATGTACTTTATTCAAATCCTTGTAAATGATCATTCATTTCTTCTCTGACAACTTTTCCATTCAAGTGTCAAGAAAGGACTTTTATTTTTTGACTTACTTTACATGGTACCTCTGTTTACATTAAATGTGCATTCATGATTGACGTATTTCTATGACATTTACCGTTATCTAACGGTTTTATTTGTTTTTTTTTAAATCAGCGACATTCAGTGTAAAAACCACAAACCACACATCTGTACCTGGGTCTGTGATAAACCCGCTGTGGAGCACATGAGTTAGCATTTAGCTGTTAGCTGTTAGCTCCTGACTGTGTTAAAACCACTCACCCAGACAGAGACATCTTCCTCTTCATCCCTCTCTGCTCTTCCTCCTCCCCGCTGTCCTCCCCTCGGGGCTCCGCCGGTGTCACGGCCCCTGTGGCCGGTGAAAGTAACGCGCACATCCCGGTGGCAGCCGCGGAAACACGTTGCACTCAAAGACTCACAAAACTTCAAAACAAACCCCAACACTTCCGCATCGGCTGCACGTGCGACAACACGTCCGGTTTGGGAATCTGCTCGGTGGCGACTCCTAGTGTCTCAGCGGCAGAACTACAACAACCTCCAAGTGATGAAGATTGAGATGGAGCCACATTTTCATCTTTTCAATCTTTTAGAATTGTTGCAAATATTCAATCAGACTCTATTCAATGCACAGACAATGTCTGTTTAATGTGCATTATTATTATTTATTTATTTATTTGTATTTATCCCTGTTATTTTGTTTTGTTTTAATCAATTGAATTCAATATTATTTTCATAGAGTCAAATCATAATCTACGTGATCTCAAGGCCCTTTGCATATATTTTCAATACAGTAAAGATTATAGAGGAACCAAACCTCCAGCAGAACCAGACTCAGTGAGGGTGACCGTCTGCCTCGACTGTTTGAGCTGAGCAGAGAAAAATGGGGAGGAGAGACGAGATGGGTGGAAAAGAGGGGAGAGAAGAGAGAGAGAGAGGGGGGAGGAGGAGAGAGAGAGAGATCAGGAACAGTCGTGTAGCGATCAGGTTTCAGCTCTGACAGACTAGCTGTGATAATGAAAACAATGAGAGTGATAATTATGGATTATGGATCATTGTTAATGGTAGATGCAACAATTCTAATACAAATTATAATAATTAGGGCCCCAGCACCGAACAGACAGTGAGACAGTGAGGCCTTATTGAAATTGTAAGGATTATTATTATAAAAAAAGAAATTGTCCCAAATGGAACCTGCTTCAATCTTCCACATTCTTGTTTAAAGGTCTCACTCATTGTCTCCTCAATGATGGCAATGAAGAATCAACTCAATAAACCGTATATACACATATAGATATACTTATGTGTATTTGTATATGTCAATACAAATTCTATTAAAGTGTACATTCAAGCATTGTCTTTTCAATTCAACTACACACACCCACTTGTGGATAAAATGTTTCATTTAATTGTTTGACAACTTGTTTATTATTTACACATCAGCATCCGACTGAATCCGCCACAGACTTTATATAATTACACTTTGTTCAAGGTAATATAAGTTAAGGATATGAAACGACTGAGTTGTGTGTGTGTGTGTGTGTGTGTGTGTGTGTGGTGTGTTTGTGTGTGTGTGTATTCTGACTCTGGCTTATTGTAGCTGCCAGTCCACTGAACCAACTGTAAATAACAGGATGAAAAACATAAAGTCACAGGTGCCAACACACAAACACACCTTAAGAACATAAATACTTCTTCAGACTGAGTTGTGGTGGACCAAGTATTTCTCTGAGTATAATTTACTTTGATACAGTGATGTGAGCAAAAAAAAAGGATATAAATAAACATACATATGCTGTCAATATATACACAGGAAATGCAAAAACTCGCTGATGACTAATTGTGTGTTGCAGCACCAATGGTAGGTTTCCCCTGAACAACCTGCCACATAGACGGAAAAGCTACAAAAATATGTGGTGTATCAAAAACAAAAACAAAAATGGTTCATAAATTAGAAATGACCAAATCAACATAGGTACTTGTACAATTGAACACATCTTGATGTAACCGGTACATACAACAAACGAAAAAGGCAAAACGGACTAACTCGACATTAGCGGCTATTCTAGGAAAAGCAATTGAGCGGGTAGAGGTAGAGCGCCCTCCGTCAGGATGAGCAGGTCCGACTGAGCGGGACTATTAAAAAATGAACTATTCAAAAGTCACACGTTATCATCCACATGCTATTGCACTCATATAAACCTTTAGTTAGACAGTGCTCCTGTGTCGAGGCCTGGCACGCTCCTTCGGGTTCGGCCCCCTGTGTAGGATGGTGTGTGTGTGTGTGTGTGTGAGTTTTGGGGGTTCGGACCGGCGGCAGGCTTGGTGAGGCCCGGCCCTGTGGTCAGGGACTAACGTGGGTCCATGTGAAGCCGACCTAAGCACCATTTGACTGCAAATTAAAACAAACAAAAAAACGTATGCTACACATGTATTTGATAAATATTGTTATACACGGTTCTCCTCTTGGATTCTTGGCCTGGATGTTCCACAGAGATCGAGTTCCTGCAGTTCGGCCTTCAGCTGGACACAGAGCGTTTTTTTGTTACTCTCACAAAAGTCCCATCAACACGCCCCGAGGACGAGGACCGGCTCCCGTGGACGCTCTCGCTCAGGCTTGGTCTTCAAGCTTCGGCCATTTTGAAACCGCCTTGCTTTGACTTAGTTTGATGTGAGTGGGTCAGAGGACGGTGATGCTGGTGTCAGAGGAAGCAGACCGGACCGATTTCGAGATGCTGCTGGCTGTCGGGCGATGACGTGGGTGTGAGTCCCTGCACGTCTACGATCGGGAGCTGACGACTGTCCTGAGTGTGGAAGAGGAAACGTGACTTGTGCCAGCTCCCGTCCTGGATCTGAAAGAGAAGAGAAAGAAAAGCTGAGTCACGTGTTTTATTTTTTCCAATTTTACAACGATGCAACTGTTTGGAAACAACTTTTATTTGGAAATCTTTATTACTCAAGGGACAAAAGTGTAAATCAGGACACCAGGGCCTGCTTCTGTACAAGCTTTGTACCTGCAGCCAATTCTAACCCAGCTTGGCTTCTTTCAGGGTTCATACACACTTTGACCAATGGATTTCCATGACTTTTCAATAACTTTAAACCTTTTGTGAAATCTCGGTGTATACTCGAAAAAGTGTCAAAATGTTTTTATGTTTAAAGTCATATTTAAACTAACAATGAGAATCCCAAAGCATACAGTATACCTTAAATGACACAAACCAAAGTATATATATTTTGAGCGTCTTTCTTTAAAAGCATATGAATTATTTAAAACTCAGTGTAAATGAACGACATGAAAATATGAATATAACAAATTTCCATGACTTTTCCAAAACTTTTGGGGACTTTTATTTTTTTCCATGACTTTTCCAGGCCTGGAAAAAACACCTTTTTAAAATTCCATGACTTTTCCAGGGTTTTCATGACCGTAGGAACCCTGTTATTATTCTCCATTAAAATATCCTGTGTTTTTGTATTTTATTGTCTCTGTTGTCTGTTTCATGGGACGTGGTTTGTGGGGATATAGATGTGCAGTGTTGTTAAACTAAGACTATAAGTTTATTGATCCCTTTGATGACAATTAACGAACAAACAACAGAAATATTAAAACCAGAGTAGGAGCGATACTGGATTTTTGGGGCTCATATATTGGCTGATAGTCTTTAGATTCATGTGTTCGAGTTGTGTATTGAAAAGTTAAAAACATGAGGTCAATCACACCAGGAGAGACAGTTTACAAATCGCCCTCAAGCTACTTTTTCAGAATTATGTTCTGTACAAAATGATTGAACATCGGTATCACTTTCTGTTCGATGGATCAACGTAGCTTACGATGACATCTTGTATCAATCAGCCTCTAAATAAATGAACTTTCACTTTCTTCAACATAACAACAGCTGTACAGTGAAACCACCTCAGACCAAATCTCCTGACGGCCTGATTTCCATAAACATAATCAGAGCGAGGGGACATTCCAGGATTAGGAGAAGGAGCCACTGGTTTGTCCTTCCTGTTACCTTGCACTCGTCTTGCAGCACATGTGGTTCGAGTAGCGTGTCTTTCTCGAACGCCTGTTTGTTCCAGCCGCGGAACAGCAGCGTGGTGTTTTCATGGTGTGTGGGGCTGGTGGAGGTGAAGCCGATGGGTGGATCGTTCAGGCAGTGGAGCGTGATGCTGTGTGTGGCCTCAGTGCTTAACAGGTGAAGGAATTTCATTTGGACTTTGCCGACACCGAACTCCATCTGTGGATGTAAGAGTATAAATTTGAACAATCTGTAATGTTAAAGACTTGGATAAATTACACAACATAGAGTTCACAATACAGAGGATTTCTGATTCAAAACCTTTGGGTTGCATTCAACTGAGGGAAAGGTTCTAAGAATCAGAGATGGGAGAAAACATGTTTTCCTGTCCCCATGATTAAAAAACATGTTTTTAAGCTTCAAGAGAATCAGGGTTCAAACATCGTTCATTCCTTTCTCCAGCTCCTTGAAGGTTTGAAGTGTTGTTTGACTTTTTACACTAAGTTCTTTTTGGTTTGGCCTGGGCGGAGGTCCGAGCTCAGTGCAGCTGTTACCTTATTCGGGGCCAGTGGATGTAAACAGGTCTGTCCTCCTGCGGTGAAGTTACAGAAGACCCTGAAGGCATCAGAAGTGCAGCCCAGATTGGGATCAGCCCAGAACCAACCTGCAGGTCCCCATTCAGACAGAAGGAAAAGAACAAGGAGAACAGGATGAGTGTTTTAGTAAAAGGCTTCTATAAATAAAAAGGTGCACGGAACCAGTTAGTCGAGTCTCTCACCATCTTGGACTTTGTGTTGACAGTCCAGCAGATCCTTGCAGACACGAGCCGGGTTCTCCCTGGTGCCCAGAGGCTTTTTGATGCTCTCGATCACACTGCTCAGGTAGTGAAGGCTCTTCAGGATCTCCGTGTTCTGGTCGGGAAGGCTCATCTCTGTGTTCTGGAAACTCTGGTAAAACACGGTGAAATGGTAAATGCCCATTCACACAAACACACATTCAGCACTTTCTTTATGAGAAGGGGCAATTCGGGGTCAGGGTCTTGCCCAAGGACACTTCAGCATGCAGACCAGGAAATATTGGGATGGAACTGCCGACCTTCTGGTAAGAGGAGTGTCAAATTAAATAGGAGGGAGACCCAACCATCAATCTGCAGACTTGTTTACCATCCATCCAACAATCCACCAACTGATAAAGTTCGGTAATGAAAGAGAATCAGTGTCTCACCTCTGTCCTGAGGTCAGCATGAGAGTCGGATCGACCGTAGAACGCCGAGTCGTCATATATCCGCCTCTGTGGATTGAAAATCATGGTTATCCACACAACACGCTCAGTATCCTGTTCATTATTAAACTGAGAGATTTTAATCCACGGGGCTTTGTTGATAGTTTACAGTTTCAACACACGTCCAGTTTACAGAGAAAACTTGAGCAGAATCTGAATCCACTTTTAATAACAAGAGGAAAACAGTCAAATAAACCGTCACATTCCTGACTCCGGCGGGGGGGGAAGAATAAGACATTCCACTCAACACAAACAGTGAAGTTATCACATAATGTGTGTAAACAAGACACAGAGTCCATAAGTCTGAGACCGCTGTCCCCTCTTGGACTCCTGGAGCCCCTTCATGGTTTTTCACTTCTGGGTTCTTGGAATTGTTTGAACAGGAAAACGTCATTCAGACACACTTTATCCAGAAGTTATGACGGATTAGAGATGTGAAGATGATGACTGGATGATTTGTTGGCTCATGTGTAGTTTAGCAAATAAGCAGCAAGAGATTCTCGCGCTGGCTCTCGCACATGATCCTGGCTTTGCTCTGCGGTCGGAGGAACGGATCTTGACAGAGGAAGATCTTGGGTTACAGGACGGGATGGAACAGAAACTCCACATGAAAACAGTCTCCTCTTCCCTGAGTTGTGGTGTTAACCAACCACCAGTAAGATGTTATGTCATCGTGAAGTTGAGCTTTGACCGTCTGGGTACAAAATATCACTAATTTCATTAAAAATCGATTGTAATTGACACTTTAACTCTGACCTTGACCTTTGGCCGTCAGCCATTAGTGGATGCTTGTGGCAGATATAACAAAATTCCCTCCAGATGTTCCTGAGACATTCACGAGAATGGGACGGACAAGTGATGGACAGACAAACGCACAACCCCCCAAAAAACACAACAATTCTCTTATATTTCTGTCTTTTACATCGGCCTGAAAACAACAGTCCTGCTCCTTGTCCTGGTTCATCCTTACTGTGTGTGTGTGTCATGAAGCACTTACTGTTGGCCCGGGAGCTCCAGGGGGTCCCTGAGGTGGGGAGAAGGAAAAAGACCCAGTGAAAAATTATCCTATTGTGGTTGAGTTCAGTTCACATTCTGGTGTATTGAGTCTGTGTCTCTGTGAAGCTACAGTAGATGTATGAGGGCCCAAGTGAAGTTAGACAGAAATAAAGTAGTCTTTTGTTTCAGATATGTGCATTTCTATCGAGTTACAATTAATTGAAATGATTTGAAATCAAAGATTATTCATATACAACGCTTTCAGTAATCCAAAATGGTCCCTGAGTTTTTTATGCACAGGCAAATATCTGTCTTGATTAAAAGTGAAATGAAGCTCATCCATGATTCTTCACAAATAGAAACATCACAGAACTTTATCATTACAGTTCATATCTGTAGCATCAAACTGAAATGTGATGATGGGGTTCACACTCACTGTGGGTCCTGGATTTCCTTGTGGTCCCTGAGGCCCCTGGAGACGAGAGGCAGAAAGAAGATATCCATTAAAACGTGATCAAAATAAGTAGAAGCTGAATTATCTGTGAGTAAGTTAACTCGTTCGCAATTTGTTTACATTGCGTTGACATTTCGTTAACTTTCTCTGTGCGTGTGGAGCATGAGTGGGACTGTGTGTCGTACTGTACGTGGTCCTCTGCTGCCCCCTCTGGCTGACTGAGGATCTGACACAGTCCTGTAGCAGCTACTGTACGAGGGGCAGCTGGACTTTATTAAGTCTGTTTGTGGAGTTTCAGGTAGCTCATGTCAACACACACATACTTGACATCAGTGTCTGAGGGAGAGGGCTCGAAGAAAGGCTCATTGTGTGTTTGTGGTTGTGTGAATTACAGAAGGGATTTAGAGCTGAGCCGGAAATCACTCTACTGTTTATATTACAGACTGGATATAGACGTGAATATGCGGATTTCACAACATTCTGACAAGGCATTTCCTTTACAGGGTTTACATGAGTGGGTCGGCACTCGGCAGGGAAGTGTGGGAGACGCCCGAGGAACAACCACGACTCAGCGATCGGCCGTCACCTCAGGATGAAGTCATAGAACCCAAACTACCACTGGACCTAAAGTATCAGCATCTCTAAACACAGACATTTACACTGAGCGGGTGACGTCAGGAGCCAATGCTTTGACAGGGAGGACGTATTGTCACCATGACATTAGCAAATTATCAGCATGTATTCATATGAACTGTCAATTATTATCATGTCAGTTTGAATCAGACTTTACCATTTCACCGTAGTTTCCTTTTGGTCCACGTGGCCCCTGTGGAAAAGACAAATAACATCATGAAGTAATATAGAGTATATCATCACACTGTTAGATTAGATTAGATTAGATTTCTTTATTTATCCACACAATGGGGAAATTCACTCGTTACAGCAAATAAGAGAAAAGCAAATAAGAAAAAAACGAAACAAACAACCAGCAAAACAGACACTTATCTTGTGAAAACACACATACAGATACACACACACAAACATAGAGAGACACACACGAAACGTACAGGTTTCCCCATCGGGCCGATCATTCCTTCAGGGCCAACCGGTCCAGAGAATCCCTGAAAGAAACAGTATGATTGAGGCTGAATACTCAAGCTTGTCCTATTTACTTTTTGTTATAGTTATATTTGTATTACCAGCTGTACTGTGATGTACTTACCAGAGTTCCCATCGGGCCTTTAGGGCCAGGGAATCCTCGAAATCCAAAATCACCATTCGGCCCCTGTTTGAATTAAGATGTTAATAAAGAAGACAATAAACTCTCCTCTTCTATTATCCTTCTGCTCGTTTCTCCTGAGGTTGTTTGACTTCTGGTTATCTCCTCAGTGCCTCACCTTTGGCCCTGGAAACCCCTTTAAACCAACCATCCCCAGATCTCCAGATTCTCCCTGCAAGCAGAGAAGTAAACATCACGTCACAGCAGCAGAGGAGCTTCATCTCCTTTTGTACAGCAACACTGGGACATTATGCATTTCACCAACACCATAAATAACATACAAGTGTTTTCATGTGTGATTTTCCCATCATATCTTGATGATCTATACACACAGAAGACAGGCTGTGAATTGATCTATTCAAATGTATATTTCTATTTCAAAAGAACTGGGACACACACACTCAAACAGCTTCGCGTGTGGAGCTATCCTAAAACCACATTCACACATCCTCCTTGACAGACACACACACACACACACACACTGTGGGGTTGGGTGGCAGACGCTGTGTTTGTACAGCCAGTCAATCACATCCTCCAGACAGCTCCGCTTTCAGCCCCGCGACTTTGGCCGAGAAACTCTATTCAGTGAAACAGCGTAAGAGGATCTGACCAGAGGGCCTGAGAGCGCTCTCTGTTCCCTGAGCATCAATGGAGATAGCTGGAGGATGTTACATAAGTGAAGTGGAGCACCTCTCTCTCTCTCAGGTCCCTGGAGTGCGAGGACCTTATATAACTTACCAGGCACAATGTTTCCATTCCTGGTCTCGCCCGCATAATTTGTAACTTCACTCGGGGCGGAAAAGTGTCAGACACACACTTTTTCAAACCCTCACCACAGATTGGCCACCAAATCCCCCTGAAGCTATATTTAGAGCAACAAGGATACATTCATAAACCCCCCCCCCTCGTGATAAGAATTTTCTAGGGTCGATTTAAAGCCACATTATGCAACAGTTTCCCCTTGAAATTGGATGATTCACTGACTTAGCAGAGAGAACGGAGTTTGTTGTTTCTCAGTCTGTGAAAGAAACGCATGTTCCTGCGTAACACAACTTTCTGATAGTCAGCAATTTTCAAATATACATTAAAATAATGAAGGTCAAGTAATAATAATAGCAATTTTCAATTTGTTTCCGTGTAAGTAGTTTTCCCAGTGCATATTTAACTTTTTCTCCAAAAGTATTAATGTCAAATTTTGTAGAGCAATTTCAACTAGATAAGAACATATGTGTCAATATCCCTATATTTAATAATCATAAATAATAATCCTGCCACAATTTCCACAAGATTGAATCTTATTTTGAGGTATTTTATTTTATGGAGTTTGCTTTAAATCATAAATGTCCTTATACACTTACTAGTTGTCCTTTGGGTCCCGGGTCACCTGTCCTGCCCTGGTCCCCAGAAGCCCCCTCTACGCCTTTGATTCCTGACGCCCCCCTCTCCCCCGGCAGACCAGACTCCCCCTGAAACAACAAAGGTCATTCAAGGTCATTCAAAATGGTGGCTGGACATATATATATATATATTTTTTGAATTACATTAGATCAATATTTACCTTGTGACCAGTTGGTCCTCCTTCTCCATGAAGTCCAGGAAGTCCAACCTCTCCCCTGGGACCTGGACGTCCAGCAGGTCCCTCGAGTCCCAACAAGCCTCTGTGACCCTGCAGGTTCACCACAGTGTGTCAGAGTCAAGTGAAAATGTCCAATCCTGTGTGTGGCTGCATTTAAATACCAAGGGCAAACCATGGGCCGACATTTTTTCCTTGAGTCTTCATGTAGGTAATATTGTAAAACATGCTAAACCAGTGGTAATGTCCTTTAAAAGAACAAAACATTGATCTTAATGTATTTTTGTAAAGCTGGAACTAAACTGCTTGACGATGAATTCCTTTATGTACATTATGTGCGATGTAAAAATTTCCTTACATCCCCGACACGTTTGTAAAGTCATGTCTGCAAACCACAGTGTTCACATCTGCCGGCCTCTGCCTGTAATAACAGCTCCTGACAGCCTGCCCCTGAAGTGTGCCCATAAAACTGACTGCCTGTCACCGAGCGGCTCTCGCTCACCGCAGACCACCGCGGTTTCCTGCTCCATCAGCGGTGCGGTGAGGCGGAGGCGAGCGGCTGAACAGATCGAGGCGGGTCACTCCCTCACGTACGGGCTTCTGTTCCTCCAACGCCACGAGGATGCTGAGAAGCTCTTGCTTAAGAAAACGCCACTGTCACTTTAATAAGGTTTCTCAGAGACTTGAGATTGATCCATCAAAACTTTCACATGCACAAGGACAGAAGCAAGATTATAGATTATCATTGCTTCAGATTGTTTCCCGGGTTTTGTGGCTTTGTGCATAAAATAATCAAATGACTACTGCCTCCAACAATTCCTCTTCTGCATTCCGTCCCTGTTATTTTTAACTTTTACTAACAAGCTCCCTTTTCACTCTGCGAATGCATCCAACTGGCAATTTGAGCAGATAATGAGGAAAACTATAAATAAAGGAATATCTTGACAGTTATGGGAATAGTGACCAACAAGTGCAATGAGTGGTTTGATGGGAACTGGTTTGCAGGAAGCCATATTCCAGTATCTTTGCCACAGTTGTGTGAGACTGATAATGGGGGTTTTCCGACTGAACTCAACAGCTCAGACAGGCTTATTAAAATATCATAAAAAAACCATAGAGGCTCAAGCATGTTGGCTCGAGAAAACATTTCACATATAATAATGGATAATAGGAAGAATCATTTTTTGAATTCACTGTCTGTGTATTTTTAAAATGAAACGTACTTTGTGTGATTTAAGAGCTTGCGGAGTTCTGCTTGAAAAGAAACTCTCCCACTTCAGTCCAAGTGAAAAAACATCACAGGCCAAAATTAGATTCACTTGACCTTTACACAGTCATATTGTGCAAATGAAAGCCAGACAGAAGGGACTTGGCCTTCGTGCATGAAATCTCAATCCGCTCTGGCTGCACATTTATTTGAATAAACCGAGTGTGTCACAAGCAGAGGAAGCCAATCAAACCAAACAAGACATCTAATGATTAGTCTATCTCCGCCACATGTCTCTGTCTTCTTTTAAAGATATTTTCTGGGATTTATCTTTGGTCAAGAGAGAGAGAGAAGATGACGTGTTACAGCCTCAGACAGATTCAAACCCGGGACGCTGTGGTGAAGTCTTTATATACTACTGATCGTCTTCAGCTGATAATACTGAACTCACTCCACCGATACACTTGCTGTAAATGATCAAGTAGTTATATATTTGATAGAACTCTGTGAACTCAAGGTCCACACAAGGTTAAGATGAGGATCTCTCACTGACCACAGGTCACTGATCGAGGTTTAATCACGGAGCAAAGCAAATGTCGTCTAAAAAGTTCAGTTTTAAAAGCAAATCTTCTGACTATGACCTCCATTTATGGTGCGAGGGACTCGAGACGTAGCATAAAACTCCCAATATCCTCAGATATTAATATCTTTCTATGTGGTTATGTTGTCTGTTACCTGGCGTCCCTTTAATCCTGGTAGTCCTGTGAATCCGCTCAGTCCTGGTGGACCGTCGAGCCCTGGGTATCCGATCATTCCCACGAGTCCAGGTGAACCACCACGCCCCTGGAAAAAGGACAATGCCTCTAACAGTCAGTGTCAGGCTGAGGGACATTTACAGATGAAGAGCAAACAACTGTTCTCACTAGATATCAACCCCCCATGATCAACCCATGTCATTTCTGAATTCGTTCCTGATCAACTAAACCAAAGAAAAATATATTTTCCATCCACTTACAGATTTTGCAAGTTTTGCAGGCCCTAAAATGTTTGTAACTTTAAGGAAAGTCAGTTTAGAACAAATTCAAATACCTAGACACAAACTAAACAGTAAGAGTTGCTGATGTCGGGCTTATTCTGATACCTGTTCCATCAACAATCCAATTTAGCCTATTAAAAGTTGGATGGTTTGCGTGAGTGTTTCCTGGGATGGAGCCAAAGTCAGGTCCTGAGTTATTGTTCTAGTAAGCGTTGCCCTGCTGATGTTTCTCTTTGAGCTTTGAGCCTTAGACGATTTGATACTCACTTCAAGCCCAGGAGCTCCGGTCAGGCCTCGTGCTCCTTTCTTCCCTGCTGAGCCCTGGATAAACACAAAGCATGAAGAGTAAAACATACACGGGCGTTTACACAAACACACAAGGTTACATATCTCAGTCGCCCCTCGAGGAGAAGAGACGTTAAAGCTCTCGTTACACAAAAGCCTGAAGAAGTTTTTTAATACTTTCTATGGTCCAGACACTCAAGAAAATATACACAGGTTAAAGTGAAATATGTGGCATAACACTAACATTTGGGGTTTTAATAATAGTATATGCCACCTCATGAGATTCCCAAAATACATTGACAACTTAGTTTATGCTTTTGAATCCCTGATACAATAAGTGGCGTCTCCAGTTCTGCAGATATCCTTCATGGAATCCTTCTCTAGAGCCCTTAGTTTGAAACAGGACGACAGAAGATCCGTACCTTTCCAGTGTTTCTTGGCAGAAAGTTGAGTTACTGATATTTCTCCACTGCTCAGTCTATATGTTGCATGTGAAGGTTTTTGCTCAAACGGATTTTAAGCTCACGCCAAGATGAATAAATTAACAGAGATACTCCCATAGGGTCAGAAACACTTCTATAGCGTTCTGGTTATATAAACCCCACTTGCATATACAAGCTGTTTCACATATGGAAGAAAGGCTGTGGTGTCTGGAAACCTGTGAACATTTAAAAAGGAAAGAAAGCTACGTGCAACTTGATGAAGGAGGCTCGGCGTTGTTTCACGGGGGAAATGGAAGTTATGCAATCGGACGAGGCTGAGGACTCAAAACAACACGGCTGCTATGAAAGCAAAAAGCTGTCTGTTCGGGGGAAAGTTTGTTTTGCCCAAAGATACGTCTGCTTTGATGCCAGCAGCTCAGATTGTTCAGGATTCCAAGACATAGAAGAACAAAAGCAAAGACTCTTTAATAAACACCGATGGGATAAACGTAGACGAGTGGAAGCGTGGCCACGAAAACATCAAAACATGTTTTTCTGCAGTTGCTTTCAAAACGTCTTGCTATATCCTTCACAGCCTGTTTTTTCTTTTAAGAAGTTATTCTAACTTCTCTTCATCGTTACACAAACGAATCGGACTCAGAGTTTCTTCTACTCAGCTCCTGAGTGACAGGATTTCCCCTTTACCCTTTAATTGGCCAATTAAGGTGATTTTCAGGGACTTACCTCAGGTCCTATCTCTCCTTTTGGACCCAGCTCTCCAGGGACGCCTGGTGATCCCTTAAAGAAAGAAGAGAAAAATACAAACACCCACACACAGTCACAAACAACACATAAACACCAAGATACTACCTGGATAGACACTCTATTAGCACTGGAGATAAAGTCATTTGTATTATAACCTTTTCAGATAAAACAACATGAATGTAACTGGGGATGGATACAAGTTAACGCTCTTCTTCAAGCTTTATGATTTAAATGATAATTTTCTCTATTCTTGTGCTAAAATACATTTACATATTTTGCCTCCTATTGTTCAGGACCCAGAAAATGACCCAGTTTAGCCTTTTACATCATTTCCAATCTTTTTACATCGATGTTTATATCACAAAACTACTTGTACAGTGGTATGACAGTAAAAGTACTTGGAAAAATACTTCAGAGCTGATGTTCCTTTGTACTTTAGCGACTGTACTACAGACAACAGATACTCTCTGGCTTACCGGTAGGCCTGGTGGTCCAACCGCCCCACGAGATCCAAACGTACCAGTATGGCCCTGGAACATAATTTAAATACATAATCAGGGCTCGACTTCATATTAGCAAGATTAAAAAAACATGTGTGCAGATTGTAGAATGTATTCAGGAGCTTAAGGTACCAATAACACATATTGTGAAATTCAGTATCAACAAAAAAGTTGAGAAATGTTTTCCCAAAGTTGTCAAAGATCCGTTCATATCAAGTTAACCTCTGGCCGAACCTGAGGCGAGCCAGACGAGGCTCTTACACAATCTGCTGGACCCGTCACCTCCTGTGTCTGAATGCACGGAGCAGACAGGTTTGGGTACGACTTCATATAACGGAGGTGTTCACACCCGTCAATCATTTCAGTGGAAATCAGCGAACGAGACGCTGAAACATTATTTGGCTTCAGCAGCAGGCGGCCGAGGTTCAGAGTCAGAGATTGGACGGATACGCAGGTTCACTCTGCTCCAATGACAATAATCATTAACTAATCAATGGAGAGAAAAACCTTCAGCTGCAGCTTCTCACTTTATCCTGTTTTTAAAATAACAAACTTTGCCGGCGGTTCGTTGAATCAGCCGTCGCAGATTAAACTTAGCCCCTGTCAGTTTGTGTGTCTGTGCACAAAGCTGTCAGCGTGTGTCAAAGATAGTTTATGGGAGAAGAACCACCAGGGTTTTATCAGTCCCCAAAAAATCCAACAGAGTGGGACATCTTTGTCATTTTCGGCGGGGACATCTCCCAGCCTACATTCCTATTATATCCACAAATTATAAACTTTATACTTTTGAACCATGACCTTCGGTATTCAGATCAAGAAGCTAATATAAAACAGTTGTGTAAGATTATTTATGTTATTTGGCATAGGACTCATAGCTACAATCTACAGGGTTCATACACATTTTGACCAATGGATTTCCATGACTTTTCCATAACTTTCAACCAAATTTCCATCACCGAACATTTTGTGAGATCTCGGTGTATACGCGAATAAGTGACAAAATTTAGTATTTAAACTAACAATGAGAATTTCAAGGCATACAGTGTACCTTAAATGACACAAACCCAATTATGTTTATATATTGAGCGCATGCCTTTTTAAAGCATATTAATTATTTTAAACTCTGCGTAAATGAATGACACGAAAATATGAATATAACAAATTTCCATGACTTTTCTGAAACTTTTGGTATTTTTTTTTCAATCACTTTTCCAGGCCTGGAAAAACATATTAATAAAATTCCAGGACTTTTACAGGTTTTTCATGACCCTAGGAACCCTGAATCTATTAAAGGACTATGTTCAGGAATAAACTAACTTTATCAACACACCCCTAATAAACAGAGTTATAAGAAGTGTGTGGATGTGTGTGAGTGTGTGTGTGTGTGTGTGTGTGTGTGTGTGTATGTGTGTGAGTGATTTCTAAAAGTAATGACTTCACGTAGCCTGTCTGGCATGAACCAACAAAACCAGCAGATTTCCGCAGCCTCATTCTGGGAATGTTTCTACTCCTCTCCACCGTGTGTGGTCCGTCCTTATCTGAACGGAGCCGTGTTTCATCCGAGCACCAGAAGAGTGCGAACAACAATCAAACAGACAAGCGACTCGTGACTGCGTGGTATGTCGTGGTGTTGATCTAATGGGCTTGTGTCTACCTGATACCCTTCATCGCCCGGCTCTCCGCGCTCTCCTCGTTCTCCTGGGGGCCCCTGTGTAGACACAAATGCACACATATGAACACACTCACTGTAAGCGCATGCCCTGTAATGTACACCCACAAAGTCTGGATTGAGCCCGGGCGGCTACTTAGGAGTTAGAGACGTGACCTACGAGTCTGGATATTTCCTGGGATAAAGAGAAAAGGCGAAATTTCACCTTGAACTTTACTTCTCAGCCGATCGTGGTCAGTGGCTGCGGCGAGACAGAGGCGGCCATTGTGTTGCTGCTGCTGTGTGCGGTGCCAACTTGATAATCCGATACTACTCATATGGAAGGTCGCTATCTAGACGTGTGTGCACATGCAAGCAGATGTGATTCCTTCATGCTGTGTCAGTGTCCAGGGCTGGGAATCGAGTCAACGCGGAGAGAATTCATGGTGTTGTTGTTTAAGTGGGAGCTCTGCAAAGCTGTTGATCCTCTTTGATATGAGCTGATCCTCCTTTGATATTAGTCAAGGAATCAATTTGTTGTTTTCTCAGGGCGCTCTCGAATGGGCAAAATCCAGGAGGTAACGTGAGGAGAATTAAAGGCCTCAGAGGCTCCAGACATTTTCTGGAACTTTCCCTGCCAGGCCTCTTGTAAAGTGTCTTGAAATATCAAAGTGAGCCCATGTGAGAATACAGCAGGAACATGTCGTGGGCGTGTTGATGATGTTTCTATCAAGTGAAGGTTGTAAAGAGGAGCCGGACCCCTGCTGTGTTCTTCATGTTCTAAAGGAAAACTCTGGCCCCAGTTTTCCAGACAGTTTCAAGAGCTCATATCTGAAAACAACTCATTGTTTGTAATTGTAATTGTAATTGTGTTTTTTTTTATCATTTTAATTTCTGTTTATATGTTGTGAGTGTAATATTGTGAGTGTATACATGTTATTTGTTGCTGCCTCTTGGCCAGGACTCCCTCGGAAAAGAGGTTTTTAATCTCAATGGGACTTTCCTGGTTAAATAAAGGTCAAATAAAAAAAATAAAATTAGAGCCTCTTGAGTCACAAACGTTTCTGTTATGATGACACATCTATTTCTATCTTAAGGGGAAAACACAAACCTTCCCCAGCTTAAGTTTTACCACAGCATGTTCAATATTTTCCATAAAAGCCAAACAGGTTGATAATAAGGGTCGATAGTGAATTACTGTGCCGGTCAGAAAAGACTGACCCTGGCTAATTGGTCGTTGGATTAACTTTTACCCCAGGAGTCAATCCGGTATTTACAGCTCGGACGTAAACAGAGCAGAACGTGTTGGGCAGCAGAAAGGAGAGTTTAAAGGAAAGCAAGACCTACTGGTTCACCTAAGGGCCCGGGCGGTCCTGGAATCTTATTGTCCTCGCCTGGGTAACCCTGGAATGCAGCAAACAAACACACAATCACACACCACCACGCAGACAAGAGCTTTGCAACCAGGTGGCGCATAGACGCACAGAATCAAAGTACTTGAATAATTCAACTCTAAACAGTCGCTCAGGTGTCGTTTTTACCTTTTCCCCCTTAGGCCCCGGTGGTCCAATGGGCCCGGTCTTGCCAAGGTGACCCTACAAAGAGAAAAGCTTGTTACTGAACCTGAAGAAGCCGCCATACTTGTACCGGCTACAGCATGTTTCCTCCGAGGAGCTCCTCTGTGACGGCTGTCAGCATATTAATCAGATCGGCTGATATATAAACACAATTCCTTTTAGAGACGCTCTCGCTTTCTGTCACTTCAGGATCTCGGTTCTGGCACAGGCTCAGAAATCACTCAGCCACCAGACTCAGGTTTTGAAGAAGCCTTTGTACACAAGCGCACACAAATGGCAAATAATGAACTTGAGGTGCCCTGTGTGGGTTACGCAACCTAAACCCAGTGTCTGCTGGCACCGACCAGAGAGTGGAGCTGCCTGGAAAAATCTGCCTGTGTATAATTCCATCTCCGGTATTTGTATGCAAGTTTTTAAAAGAGGTTTCCCCCCCCCTCCCCTGTTATTTTGTTGTCTTTGAATAATTAACAGTGACATGTAATGGGAAATAGAGGAATGGCAGGGATGCAGTTCAATGCCCTCCGCCAGACTCAGACTCAGGATGTCTGCAGGCTTATGGCACAAAGTTACCAGGGGGGGGGAGGAAAGTGAAATTACCACAACTATGAGGAGATGAGATCTGTAATTCCTCATTGAGAATCAGGATTTGACGGATAATGGAAGAACAGCTCATTTTCCTTCAAGCCGTGTTCTTGAATTTGACTTTCTGCAACAGCCCTGCTTGAAGCAGAGCAGCATGAGCCTGAAATCTCCTGGATGAAGACGTCTTATGATCATAAACAGGCGAATATGTGTTTATGTGTACAGTATATATGCAGGTGTACAGCTGTTACAAAACAAACCGGTCAAACTCACTGTGTATCCCGTCAGTCCTGGTTGTCCCCCTTATCCCCATGACTCCCGGCTGACCCTGGAAGTGAAGCAGAAAGTGAAGATAAAGTAAAGACTGTGGATCGGTGAGGATTTGTTTTCACAAGATATCACAACATGGTCGTACTGGTTCTGCTGAGACTCTGTAAAGAAGATCACAACAAAGGCCTTTCCTGTCTTTTCTTGTTTTCTGTGTCTCAGGCCTGGAGCAAAGACGAGCGTGTGATACTTTGCTGTCAAACTCTTCTCATAGAGACACGTGTAAATGTGATGTATTTAGTATTAAGACAATCATTTCTGTGTGTATTAAAGTTTGAGACTGGGGTGGGAGGAAGAAGGGGAACTAACTGGTGTTCCTCGGGTTCCTCTGGCACCTTTCAGCCCCGGCTCGCCCGGCTGGCCGATGTCTCCCCGTGCACCGAGCTCACCGACAAGACCCGGAGGACCTTTCTCTCCCTGCAATGACACGTAAGAAATATGACCTGAGTGACAAGTCAGGCGGCTGAAACACGGTGACTCAGTGGTTCTTGGACCAGTGATTCCAGTGCTTAACGCTGGTTCCCTGTAAAGAAACATACCGTGTTGAAAAGAGATGTTGAATAAGTTCTTTACCTTCTTCCCATGTCGTCCTCTGTTCCCTGGTGACCCCAGCTTTCCTTCAGGCCCCTGTAACAGGAGATCAACTTAATATTTACCACACATCAGAACATCTATCTTGAAACCAGGGGCATTGATTCAGCTTCGTGAGCATAAATGGACATAACATATTTCCTCCTGCAGATCAAAAAAATACAGTATCTTATTTTAAGGTATTTTAAAGGTTTATAGTCGACAATTTACTTTGTTCAACCACGTTTGTCAGCTTGTACTTATATAAACTGAGAAATGCTGCTTTCTCTCCCACAGAGCTTAGTATGTGTGCCCAGAAGCTCTCAACACCCCCCGACTAGATCTGGATCTGCGTCTCAAAACAAACCAGCTCTCAGATCAGACCTTTACAGACACTTATCACACGCTGCTAAAAAAAATTCACTATCTACAACAGTAACTTTGACTGTGGTTGAAGTCTGTGTTGAAGAGAAGGCTGACCCCTACTGGGATGACAGGGCATTAACTGGTAAAGAGTTTGTATTTCAGTGATCTTCTCCGTCAGTTGCAAGTAAATTAAGGTTCTGCAAGTAATGATAATCAATCAGCTCTGGTTTCAAGTGTTGAGTCAATGGCAATATCACAATAAGCAGTAATTTCTCTTCACCCTCCACAAAAAAAAAGTAAAGTCATTCGTAAACGTACCCGAAAGCCTTGTTTCCCAGGCCCTCCAGTTGGTCCCGGGGGCCCAGGGTCTCCTTCTATCCCTTTGTCACCTGGCTCTCCGAGTGGCCCTCGCTCACCAGGCTCCCCCTGACAACAGAGACAGAAAGTGAAAACAGAGAGAGACACAGTTCAGCTGAGAGACAGAGCTAACAGAGACAGGTCCATAATTCAGACAACCTGGGGACGTGTGGACGATTTATTTTGATTTCCTTTATTAGATTAGATTCTACATCCTATTTATTGTGATAATATGCAGTGTACGCTGGGTTCACTTTTTTAATACTGAACTATTCTCTATGCCCTATTTAAGAGGATCTACTGAAAACTCAGTGTTATTCTTGTCATATGGAGAACTCCCATTAAAACAAACACTTGGATCTTTTCATGCTCGATTTAATGAGACAGACGTGAAGTCCATATAAACAAGAGCTTGTTATGTTTACCTTGTGTCCATCTTTCCCTTGTGGCCCGTCTTCACCCGGGGGACCAGGGGGACCCTGCAAACACAACGACAATATAGGAGAATTGTGAAAGTGGTATTTTCTGTGTGATAACAAATGAGTTTGTGTTTTTACTGGAACCTTTCTCCACCACGAAAATAGCTATAAACCCTTATAGATCATAGAAAGTATTCAGATTACTGTTTGTCTCAATTAATCCAAATCATCAGTGTGGTTGTTAAAAGTATATTAGAAACCGGTAATGATGCATAAAGTGCACAATTTACCTAATTTTCCAGCTCAACAGTTTATGCAACCGTCAGAGTGAGAGCTTGTGTAACTGAACACCAGGCTGAGCTGTGTTTAACTAGTCAGGTATGTTCGGTTACACCTGCAACCTCAGGCCAACAGGGAAAACGCTCTCCTTTGGTGTGTACATAAAACACACAGTGATTCTTCTGGACAAGAGAATGAGAGGGAGTTCATAACCAATCGGGTCGGATTCACCCAAACACAAGGAAGGAAGGGATTAGTGGTTTGTTTGCAGGCACTCACTCGTATCCCCTCCTGTCCCTGCTCCCCTTCAGCTCCTGGAGGCCCAGCATCACCCTGAAGGGACACAACACACAAACAAACACGGAGGTCAAACACACCGACACAATTTACTTGTTAGAATTCACAATTAGCTGCTCGTTCACTCGAGGTTACAGGTGTGTCAACTACAAATTGATCTTTTCACACGATAGATGTTTTCTAAGATTCAGGTGTGCGAGGGGAAAGTTGTGCTGACCTTTGAACCCGGCTCTCCGATGGCACCTGGTTCCCCCTCTGCACCTGGCCCACCCTACAAAGATTAAAAACAGAAGAAAGAATAAACATATAAAAGATGTAATACGTAAACACAAAACCTATTTAATAAAGAGTTATTTAACATATTTAAATAAATATACCCCAGGGCCTGGCTCTCCATCGGGTCCAGCTTCTCCAGAAGGTCCTTTGGGTCCCTGCAAGATAATCACATGATGCCTTTAGGACTCCAGTTTATTTATACAATAATATCATTATGGAATTTAGTGTGTACAGTAAACCAGGAAATAAAACACCAGAACAGACTATGTTTACATCTTATAAAACCCTATGCTGCTGTACTTTAAAAAATCTGTATGTTTACTTCTGCTACAAACTGTCTGGTACTTTTGCACTTTTATCACAAATGACCACTTTAATACTTTTAGAGAACCTTATGCCACTGTACTTAAAATATCTGTATGTTTAGTTAATTATAGAAATGTTTTGTGTTATTTGTTGTGCCTGTGCACTTTATATGTTTCACCGTGGGAGAGTGGGAAACGTCATATCGATTTCCTGTATGTCTTGTACATGCTGAAATTGACAATAAAGCCACTTTATCTTTATCTCTTTATCTTTATACACAACTTTGGCACATGATGGTAAAACAAACACATTTACGGTTTAAATCTCTGAAAACTGAGAAGGACGGGAGTAGAACTGAAATCCAGCCAAGAGCAAGACGAGACCCGTAACATAAACAACGCCCCGAGCGTTACTGAAACTTCATGATTTGTTTGAAAGAAAACTCTGTGGAAGATGATCTCACAGTCATTACAGATTCCAGTTGGGTTTCCACAGAGAGTGTGGGTTCCATTCCTGAAACAACCACATCAACGCACCAGTGATGAGACAAGAGCACTTACTGGTTCTCCGTGTGGTCCCCTCTCCCCGCTGCTGCCTGGAATACCTGCTTTACCCTGGAAATCAAACACAAACAAGCGTGAGAAAACCTGGCTTTGGTCGGGGTCATCCTCTCGTTATCATAATCATCATCATCATCATCATTATCATCATTATCATCACAGACAAAACCACAAACATAACGAGGGACTCTAATATTTCAGTGTTGCCTTCAAGCACAACACGGAAAACTCTTTGATGCAACACAAAGGGATTCTCCTCCCTGAGATGTCACATCTCTTTGTTGTAGATCAAAGCTTGATTGAGCTGCCAAGTTCAAACAAGACACACAACTTTGAGAAAGATTTTAAATCTGACACTGACGGAGGAGACATTATTATGTTGTGTGTAAGATATACCTGGTTGCTCCAAGCACTGAGAAGTTGGATGAGCTGTAGAATAATTGTTTTAGACAATAATAGAACATAACTCTTTATAGTTAAATCTCTAATATGTTTGCCTCTATTCACAGAAGCAATTGTGAGAGGAAGTATCTAATTTCTCTGGAAGCTTTGTCGACATTAAAGCCGGTATTTACATCCGGCCTCTGCTCTGAGCACGTGTCTGAACCCACGTCCTCAATGTGTCCTGGTACAAGATCCCATTTAGATGAAGTCTGGGACACATGTGGTCACATTCTTCACACTGTGCTAGCCCCAATGCATCACAAACAAATTTGAATTCTTCTTCCTCTGTGTCCATATGTTGATAGTTTTGTCACATTATCAACACTGACCACCAAATAGTTAGTGATATTCTTTCCCAAATGAATAAATATTTCTTCACCAGTGCACATTTCATTCATGAATTCACCCCCTCCTGACTTTACTCACTCAAACACACATCTGAGAAATCCGACTGGGTAAAAACATAATTTGTTCTTCTCTAACACAATGTTGTTGCATGCAGAGCAGGAGAGTGAGATCCGATCACATGGGGTCACAGGAGACACATTCAGGATGCAGTTGAACACCAGGTGTGAACAGACTAACTGAACCCTGTCCACTGGTGATTGGTCACCAGTGTCTCTCAGGACCTCTGTCCTCTGCTGACGTGTTCAGGTCGGTCCTGGGAGAAGGAAATCCTTCATGTGTGTGTCTCTCTTTGTGATTTATGAATAGGGGACATACAAATAAAATGTATCTGATTGATTTATTGATTGTAACTTTGCCTTCAGCAGTGAGCTGAACGAGCTCTGACGTCACACATACCGACGTGATTCTGACTAAACCGCCGAACGATGTGTAACAGTGGAAAAAGAAAACACAAACATCACTTCCTTCATGTCACAGCAGTGAGGTTGATAATATTTAATTATTGTTTTACTGTTGAAAGTATCAAGGCCGTTTTACTAAAATAAAACTTAAAACATTTCTGTTTACTTCAGCCTCAAACTAGATGTTGCAATTTTGTTTTATTAAATGGTATTTCCTTTCCTTTTAAGTGTCATGATACTTCAAATCTGTTATTTTATATGAATTCCATTTTTAAATGTTTTTATCTTTATCTATATTGTATGTAATCAACTTGAGCTTCATTTCATGTATGAAACTCCTATACAAATAAAGTGTGTTATTATTATTGTTACAAATAGTAAAGTACGAAGTGTGTGTGCACGAGTGTCCTGTACGTGTGTGGGTGTAACCGACAGCTGCACAGGTCAGTGAAAGCACAGGCCTGCACGTGTCTGTGTGTGTCTGTGTGTGTCTGTTCAGCGTAATTACAAACAATCCTGAAATATCACATGTTCGGCCAAAACATGATTAGAGAAAGAGACATTTTATCTGAGGGAAAATCCCACAAGTGCAGCTGATGGAGCTTTTCTTCAAACTCGTGGTCATCGTAGATTAATCAAAACAAACTGCACAATAAAAACCGTGGATATTAAAACAGTTTGGATCATCTCTGGACTATAAAACAGCCCATCTGCCTCTCGGTCTGCTTTCCATCGGCTGTTTGCATGTTTCTAACATCTGTCCAAGTTATTATTTCCTTTAACAGGCCGTCAAAAGCTCAAACTGTCATTTTTTTTCTCGTTGGTTTAATGGTGGATACATGGATCCTGGGCTGATTCTGGGACACTTGTGTTGACGTAGTTGTTAACAGGAGACGGAAATAGACGAGCTGGCAGATACAATCGATTGTTAATAGCTGGTTACGTGTATATTGATGCCGGAACACACATCGGTGGAGATGTAATATAAAAGATATTATAAAACAGAAATGAGGTAAAGGGGGAAATAGTTTCACCTTTACATCATTTGTCCACCAGGGAGCACTGACAAGTGTATTTTTAGAACACACAACATCCTGCTCTGTTGTAACAGACGTGTCAGACTCAAAAACGCAGTATACAGCTCTGATATAAAGGTATTTTAAGAAGCACATCTTAGCACATCATCAGCTGGACATAAGATATATAGGCAGTTGAAAGCTCGATCTGGAGTCACATGGAGAGCATGGACGTAAACCTCACAACCACACACATCTGCTGCGTCAGGTTGTGTTTTGATGAGCACCAGCGTTGTGCGTCACTGCCCCTTGTCTACACAACGACTTCCTCCCGAGTGTCTCCGAGTCATAATTATATACATTACAGGTGGAGGAGGATGTGGAGGTGTTTTACGAGCCTGTGTTGTCGGCTGCGGTCGCAGTGATGTGTCTCGTTAAAGAGATTCTGCTGATTAGAGACTTTACTCACAGGTTTTCCGGCCGGGCCTCTCTCTCCTGGACCGCCGGCCTTTCCCTTTGAAAAGAGAAAATCAATATATATTAACACCCAATTCAACCAGCATATCGAATCCATCACACAAATCTTCTGATGATGTGTATTCTGGGTTTTACAATGAGAATTTCCCTCTGATTAAAACATATTGGATGTGTTGTTAATGTGGCCGGAAGCCTTTGAATGAGTGTTTCCGAATGTTTTCGATTAAAGATGGGGATTTTTAGGAGAAACATTTGCTATTAATTGCTTTGCTCTTTACAGTTATGTGTCAGGTCTATAAACAAATTGTTCTGAATGCTAAAAAAAGCAGTTTTAATTTGCTGTGTCGCCTCAAAGTAAGAAGTTTGAATCCTAGTTCGGTAGAAATCCCCTCCTCTTGCCCAATCCGCTGTTTGCCTCCATGTCTGTGCTCAGTTTCAAAATGTCTTCATTACTTTACTAATTCAAAACAAGGCCTCTTGGTTCAGTGTGAAGCTGAAGTTTCACTCGTCTACATCAGTTTCTCATCTTGTTCGTCCTCAGCAGATTCAGGTTTTCCTCTCAACAAGCTGCCAGGCGCACACAGTATTTACATTTAGGGGAAACCTGATAGAGACAAGAAGACACGGGCTCCTCTCTGCAAATAAAAACTGATTAAAGGGCCAAGCAGGGTTTTTTTTACAGAGGCAGGAGGGATTTACTGGAAGCTGTGGTCGTGTTTGAAAATAAATGCGGCCGTGTCTTTTCCACTGAGTTTCAAGGAGGATGCGCTTGTTACCCACGGTTTTTTATTACAATGATTATTCTTGGTTTTGGATAAACAAGGTTGAACATTAATTTGCCTTCTCATTAACTCCACAGCCCGAAGCTTGTCCAGATATGAGAGTGAAACTGCATTTTGACCACTCAGCCATAAACGTACCGTGAAATTTGTTATATATATTTACACTACAAAAAATATAAGGCTCAAAACTATAATTTGTTCTTTTCCTTATTGACAGAATAGTGTGTGTGAAATGAGCAGATGTGTGATGGAAGAGACAAAGTTTTACACAAGCAAGGTGAAATGCAATAAATCGAAGAAATCTTACAATGAATCCTGGTTCTCCTTTCTGTCCAATGTCGCCCCGTTCGCCCTGTAGAGAAGAAAAGAAGAGGCATTAGATTCTTTTTAGTTTTTAGAGGGAGTAATGAAATAATTTGTCTGATAGTTATGACGGATTATTCAATAAATTATTTACCCTGGAATGTTCCGTCTATATTTAAATACGTAACATTTACATCAGGAGCGAGTCCTCTTTAAAGAGGCCGCCATGTTTTTTACAGTAGCCCAGACTGGACAAACTAAACGTTTTGAGTTTTTTTGACAACTGAACGCTACCACAGGTTCGATCTCATGTTTGGAGGGGGAGGGTCATGTGAGTGGTATTCAGCTGCAACATGCAACCTCACCACTAGATGTCCCTAAATTCTACACACTGAACCTTTAAAATTCAGATAGAAGATGACAATTTTTGAAAAAGTAAAACATCAATATCACATGGTGTAGTTTCAGTTTCAGGGTTGGCATGTTTACCTTGGTGCCCTCGATGCCTGGTTCTCCCAGTGGACCATCAGGACCCAGGGGCCCCTGAGCAACAACAACACAAGAGACACCTTTGAACATCACTCAACAAAGACTGAGCAGTACAGGAATATACAGGTAGCATCAAAGCATCACACACAAGAGGGCATGTTGTATTTACACTTCACTTTGGAATAACATCATCATCATGGTAATAACTCTATTCTTCTTCTGCATGGGGGGTTTACACACTGATGTTAGCGCTCTTTGTAGCAGCAGGTCACAGGTGAGGTGACAGATAAAGATCTGTAAACACAACCCGAAGCTCTTCTCTTCTTCATCCTGTCTGCTCGTCAAGGACCTTTTCACTTTCAGTGGTTTGCATCTCGTCTCTATCTCTACCTTTGACCTGATCGGCCCCTGGTCTGTCTGGGCCTCTGGCTTCAGACTCCTATTACTCCCATTACTCCCAGGTCACTCATCAGGTCGCTCCCATGCAGACAGAACCCAGCGTTATCTTTCTGATCATTCGTCCTCGTCTGCATCTTGTTGATCATGGCTAATGTAGTTTGTCGACCCTCCTCACCAGTGTCTCTTTAAAATGACTTAATTCTACATAATTAAAAAAGTTCAAATGAAACAGCTTCTGGACATAATTACAATTACAGTGATAGACAAGTACTGCCTGGTTAGTTTGCCAAGAAGATTTCAACATAACCATTAACAGAAGTTACACAACTTTTTGTAATCGACTTTTACACGGTTCATAGTTTCCTCCTCTCTCACAGCAGCAGGTGGAGCATGAGAATGGAAAGTGATGTTTTCAACCCGACCATTCAGAGATTACATTCTTTTATCTTTAAAGCAAAGAGAAATTAATTGTAATATATAAATGTAAATTAGGTTAAAATCTGTTTGAGATGTAAGAAAAAGAGAAAAAGTGTTCCTGTAATAATCATCTGATCAATTAGACTCAGCCAGACACTGCGAGCATGTTCCCCTCAAACCAAAGCTGCAGTGTGTTAATTGCTGCCACATGTTTTCCTTGGAAAAATTTTCATCTGTTAGAAAACACGTGAATGGAGGATAAAACTCAGTGACGTGTGAGGACGAGTGATGACGTGTGAGAAGCAGAGAGGCTGGTTAGTGTTGCATCAACTGAAACTTAAGAGCGAAGCAACAAGCAAAACCATCAGATCAGAGATAATTAACAGAAAATAAAAAGTATTAAAAAACACGGAAGAGGAGAAACTGCACACAACCTTTAACTGTCATGGACAAAACCTTCAACAGTTGTCTTCACAGTCGATGACAAGCCACAAGACAATGGTTCATCTTAATGTTAATGCACTTAAAGTAATATTCAGAAGCATGTTTTGGCAACTGTTCTGGAACCAGTGCATGCCAATAGAAAATGCAAACTGGACTGGGTTTCTGATTCCCAGAAAGTACAGTAAAGAATACTGGGAATTATGACACTACAGTGGGAGATCCTACAAACCAAAGGCCAATAAATGAACATATCAAAATGATAAATTTAATTAATCTGCATATGCACACGATTATCATGATTTGATGACCCGACATGTTGGTCCAGGACCGATGTGTTTTATGGCCTCACATTATTTGAGCTCCACTAGAATAGAAATTATTTTATTTTACGTTTATATGTATAACAAACTTTGGTGTCTCAGAGCTTTAACATGTGAAGATGATGTGTTAAGAAACTAAAACTAAATCTTCTCCTCTATCTATTCTTTGTTCTGATGTGGAACACTATGGATCTCTTTAGAGATTTAAGTGTCAAGGAGCTTTTCAATAACTAAAATCTATAAATCTATGTCCACCTTCTCACCTGAGGGTGTCGTTCTCCCTGCGGCCACACGGTGTCCCACCAGTATCACATCACCTCATCCATTTGACTCATAATGTCTTTCAACATTTGGCTTGTGAAACAGTTTTTAATGCACCAATAAAGAAGCTCGGGCCAAGTGGGAGGAGAAGCGCGTGTGTTTTAATGACTTTGACTTTTCTCTTGTTTTGGGAAACGAAGCTGTGATGCTGAACAGACGACCACAGGCCTGACGGGAGTCGTTCTCATGGTCACCGTTGAGTTGAAACGTTCATATTCATGACATGTGATGGACCCACGCAGCTAATGTTCCCAGAGGTAAAGACAGCTCTTACCCTCCTGCCCTTCGGCCCAGCGATGCCCTGAGTGCCCCTCAGCCCCTGAGGACCCTGCGAGAAAGAAGGAAGAGATAATGAGCATTTGTAGTGTGGTAAGGTTTTTATATCCTGCCTGGGACTAGCTCTTAATACAGAGCGCATGTCGAGCAAAACCTCTCTATCCATCTTTGAACCCACATCAACACCAGTCAAATGAATCTCATAGAGAGGCTTCACCAGGACAACTGAATCTGGAACAGCTGGAGACGAACTGTTTACACCCGTCTAGACCAAATTGTGGGAAGAGTTAAAACCACCTTCTTAAATTTCATGTTTACAAAAAAAACTTGTTTTCAGTTTGAGTGTCAGAGTAAATCTTCTAAGATTACAGCCTCCGGCCAGGACACTGTGAAATTATCCATTTACTACTAATGTGTGTGACTCAATCCTAAAATTGCAGACCTGTCAATACAAAGCATCTCTATGTGTGATGACACGGGGACGGGGACGTGATACTTACAGCCGCCCCTTGCAAGCCGAAGTCTCCTGGACTTCCTGGTATTCCTGGATAGCCCTTTTGGTCCAAAACGAAAAAAGAAAGAAACAAACACACTATTTACACTGGGGAAATAAATATTGTAACGTCAAGGTTTCTGGTTTACGAGCATAATAAATTAACTCAAGGATGGAAGTATTGTTACATGAACATTCAAGGTCCAGTGTGTTTCATCTAAATGACCCTTGAATGAATCCTTTATATTTACATCGGGAGCTGGTCCTCTGTACGGAGGCCGCCATGTTTTTTACAGTAGCCCAAACTGGACAAACTAGACCTTTTGAGGTTTATGACAACTGAAAGTTATCACAGGTTCTTTGTCATGTTTAGAATTGGAGGTAGAGGTGAGGGGTGCTCAGCCTCAACATGCAACTTCACCACTAGATGTCACTAAATTCTACACACTGACCCTTTAACGTTGAATGTCGGTAAATGTATTTAAGACCTAAACTTATTTAAGGTTGTCACATTTGAGACTTTGTTAGACTTTCTAGGACCCAGCAGAAACCCCTGTTCTACTGTATAACCTAGTCATACTATTATGCATTAGAGTTTGGGGATTTTTACAATAAGTAGTGATGAGCAACTGTGCAGCAGCAGCAGCATGAGACTTTGCAGGAAAAGGGAGTGAATAAGGACTGTTCTGTAGAACTGTGTTTCATATTAAGTTGTGTCACACTGGCTGCAAGAGCCTCTGGAAAACAGCTGGAAGTACAGAAATCATCACAGCTCCCTCCACCGCCTCTTCTCTTCCTATAATAATCTATTAGAGGATAAAACCACGATAACAAAGAAAACCTGTGACGGCCAAAGTGGCTGAGATTTGCCAGAAACATTAATCCCAGCGAATCGTCTTCAAACGGAAACAGAACGTTGTGGGATGATCGTTGTGATGAGGAATGAAGCAAAGTCTTTATATTGAACTGTCACTCCTCCAAACTGTGCTTCACACAACTCACCAGAGCTCCTCACATGAGTCACTAAACTCTCTCTCAAACACACACAGCAACGCGTCAATCATCAGCCATTAGAATCAGTCATTGTCTCCTCCAGCCAGCCAGTTGGCCCATTAGCCAGTCTGCCACCCAGGGAGGTGAGGACAAGGGCCCGGAGCCACAGACAGGGACTTAATCCAGGGCCCCAGGACCGAGAGGGAGAGAAGCCAGCCTCAATCTATGGGCTCAATGTTATGACATTGCTCAACAGACAGAAACAGGGATTTTAAAGCTAGGGTTGGTAATAATGCCTCAGTGTTGTACGTCTCTCTGGCTTCACGACTCAGGTCATGTTCAGTGAGAGCCCGAGCAGGCAGACAGGTCGGAAAGTGTCAGACAGGTACGCTGGCCAATAATTTCATTTAAACCGAATCAAGGTTGTGTTGATTAGAGAGTGCAGCTTTTTTCTATATTTCGTGGCTATCGGAAAAATCGAGATAAAAGTTTCCAACCCTACATTTAGGGTCAACTCACGCACTATATCTGGTGAATCGAGATTCTTCCTATCATCAAAGTAACAATGGAAAAACAACTTTGACAAAGATTTGTCTCTACATGACTGGGAAGTCTGGAACCCTTTAGGTGCTTAAGTGGCTCCGCTTTCATTCCCACGAAAACGAACTAGCATCAGCCAAAGAAATCACATCCAAATGTACTCAGTGTTTTGGTTTTAAATTCATCATCCTCAGACATTCGTTTACTGAACCATGTATCCAAAGCTCCTCGTAAGCGCTTGAAGCTTTGCTGACTTCCTGGAAAAAGCCGTCCTCACTATATACAGGCCGGGGGTAGGGGTGGACCGACTCTCAAGACGAGAGGCAGAGCTCTGCAGTGCATCCCTGAGACGACTGAACTTTCTTACCCGCGGCCCCGTCTCCCCGAATGGACCCGTCGGCCCAGCTGGTCCTCGGTCGCCCTGGGGAAAAACAGCACAACAGAAAAAGAGCGAGCGGATCATTAAACTATGACCTGAAACCTTAACGCAGCTTCACGTACACTTTACCCAATAAAGAGAAACTGGAGAGCGGCTTCTTGAGTTTAGAAGGTAAAGAGTGGCAGCTGGTTTAAAGCCAGCAGGTACTTTGAATCCCAGTTGGTGGCTCTGTGTGCACGCCGTGTTAAAAGCAGAGGTGAGCTGTAAACCTGCCTCTCTAACCCCAGGAACTCTCAGAGATGCTCTAATCCTCCATGAATTGTGTAACTTTCATGACTGTACAAGTATCTCTTCACGTCCTGCTGCCCTCCTCGTAGACGCTGAATAGTTTTCAGGCGCTGTATTGGAAACTCGTGTAAATTAGGGGGTGGTTTCCAAAAAATTAAATATATATATAATGTGAAAGGAATTTGTGAGCTGACAGGGTATGGCTGGTGCTGACAGACTGAATCAGGAGGAGGCGGAGAACAAGCGTCCCATTACAGGAACATGTTCTGACACACAGGGGGCTTCTGGATGGGAGGGGGAAGAGTTGGAGACAGAGGGAGGGAACAGTGATTTTTGAACGTCTGTCAATAACCAATTAATAAACTTTATTTATAAAGCACCTTTCAAACTAAAAGGAACTTTAAATCCTTCAAGATTCAGAAGAAAAACAGGTTTGAAACATACACAAAAAGGAGACTTTATGTATGTGCTTGGTAAATGTCCTTTGTTTCTTAGATGTTATATTGAAAAGACACTTTTTGATTTGTCTTTTAAAATGTGTCAGTAAGTCTGAACTTCCCCTGTTTCATATTCCTGTGTAGTGGCTAAAAGTGTCAGATAATAAGTTTGAGTGGAAAACCCTAGGATTGTTTAGAAAGCTGAGATGTGGAGGATCTTATGGAGCCTGTGATATCAGAGGGGGTGAGGTTGTGAAACTATAAGAGAGATAAAGATATACACTACATTGTTAAAATATTTAAGTAACAACAGATTCAAAATGATAACACATGATGACTTGACAATTATAAGAAGAATGTAGGCCTGAAAAATAATAATACAGGACCAACAACTTGTATTTACTTTGTGGGTTTACATGTGATACAGCCAGTAACATATGTTTCATCATAACATGTGTTGTATGTAGCATTTCATTCATAGTGTCTCCCTTCAACTGATATGGATGAAAACCTGTGTGTGTTCACTTTACAGCACAAGATGTCACCAGTGAGTAGAACAGCTCCAATGCATCTTCAGTTCTAATCACACAGGTCACGCCCACTGGCACAAATCAATATTGCACTTGGCAGCTTTGGGTTCACATGAGATCTGACCACATGGTATCTTAGAAAAGTTTGACCAGATGGGAACTGAGGCTCAAGTATTTGGTGTTTGTGGCTAAAAATACTTTGGTTGACTGGTTCCAAACCAGAACCTCTACAAGGATATTAAGATTTAGAGTGAGTGGTCAAATTCTCAAAGAGTTATGGCCAAGATTAACTTAGCCCTCACCTTAGAGAAGAAACTAAGAAACTAAAATGATACTGGTTTCTGACTTTTCCCCCCATGTTTAGCTTGATTATTTTATATAGGAGGATCTCAGTCTTATCTCAATTTAACTTAATGACATCGTCAAATATTCCTGCCACACATTCAACGTCCAGATTGATGTTGTAACATAATTCCCCTGAAGCAGGACGGCTGCAGAGCAGAACCCGGCGACAGAGCCAGTAAAGGTGACACGGCTTAAACAACATTCTAATTGACTTGGATGTGCGAGTGTTGAGTGTTTATCTAAGCTTGTGTTCCTCGGCTCTCAGGGGCCTCGAGCCAGGGCTGCTTAGCACGGCCCTAATTACAGGGGTCCGCCGCCGACAAGCAAGCGGCTGACGCTGACTGACGGGCTAATGACAGAGAAACACACTCGTTACCTTTTCACCAGGAACTCCCATCGCACCAGCTATTCCGATCAGGCCTGCCGGACCCTGGAGAGGAGAGGAGAGGATGGGGAGAAATCGTATATTCAACACAAACACATGAGGAGAGAGTACGTCAGCGTGAGGAGCTGATCTGCATTCATCTGAGGATTATTCTCAAACCGGGTGCGACACCTGGAATGCAAGAGGTCATAGATTACAACCAAGTGCTCTACGTAGGAGAGAGGGAGGAGCTGAGGAGAAACATGAAAGTGGACTTCTCGATTCCAAGGAGTTCTAAGTTTAATTCTGTTTAAAAATTGGGTTGACTATTTTAATAGCTCTACCTAAAACAGTTTTTAGTCCCTTCATTTTCATAACTAAGAAAACCTGTTTGCATTTTAAAGGATTTCAATGTATTTATCAATTCCAAGTAAAAGTTGAGACCCAGAAAAACAGAAATGCAGATGCACGCTGTTACTGATTAGAAACCTGTTTTCATAACTCATATGGAATTGATATTCAAAGTCCGCTCAACTGAAAACTACAAGAACTAAAAGAACAACTGCTTTGAAAAGCTTTTATGAGTTGAGGGAAAAACGATATTGACTGACTAGGAGCAATAACTGCATTGATGAGGAATCATAGTGGGCGTACTGGTTTTACAGCCACACTGTAACTGAATACTGCTGGCGCCAAAAGAGACACACACTACTCAGACATGGAGTCATCATGGGCAGAACACAAGCTAATGTGAATATGGGAGTTATCAGGGGACGTTAACCACTTCCAGATCAGCTGTCTGGGACGGGAGCTGCGGTGTGGACATGTGCCAACGTCTCCACTGGTCTCCAGATCTGAACTCAACTGAATATTAAGTATTATCATAATAATCATAATAATATATTCATGTGACTGTACAATTGCAGATCATAGTTTTAAGAAGAGATTTATTTTGTAGATTATCGTGTTTCTCTAAGTTTTAGGTTTATCGAGCTGTGTCGCAGTCAAATAAACAAATACATGAAAATGAAATTAGAAATATGATATGACGAGTTTCTTTAGTTGACAGAAGTTAAGGTGTTCATGTGGTGTCCAAATAATCTAAAAAAATAAGATAAAACGCTAAATTCACACCTGAGACACTTAGAGAGAAACATTGCAGCTTTACAAAGTGAGCACAACAAAGACCACAAGAATAAACACAACAAGATTTTGTTCCATTTGCTTCTCCTGAGCTCAGCTAAAAGGGCCGAGAGCCTGAAACGTGTTATTCATGCATCACCACCTAAAGGCCATTAACCTGTTGGATGCGAGTGAAGCAGCGGATTAGTCGCCTGTGAGTGTGTGTGAGGGAACGCAGCCTGCAGCCATGGGAACAGCGGCTCTAAATTGACCTCAAATCCCTTAATTGGGGACGTGGAGTGGGTCCCTGTGGTACCCTGCATCGTTTAAACTGGAGGAAAATGGTTTTAAAACAGGGTTTTCATGGGACGGGGCCTTGACTTCAGAGTTTTTACAGGACCGCTGTGAAGCTGATCCGGTTCCTCGGGCACAGCTCCGGTTACAGATGTTCGGCTGCGACCGTTAACTTAACAGCTCGGAAAAAGAAATACGGCCCGGGTCACACAGCGTCTGGAGAATTGAAGGGTTTCACCCTCGTACATGTCTCTTCCTCATGCACATGTTTAAGTTCAAGTGAGTCACTGACATGAGAATCAAAGCGCGGCGTCCATCACGTGAACCATATTTCAAAGAACACCTGTGGCTGCCGTCGGGGATCGTCGAGCGATGGATGTTTTATTGCCGGTGGAGCGGGAGGTGACTTAAAAATGGAACACGGCAGCTCCTTCTAAATTGGCTTAAAATACATCACACTGTAAAAGCCTCCAGTAAAATGTCTCTTTAAACTGTTTATGGGAGGCCTCGGGTAACAGTCGGCCTCGGGCCTCCTCGCAGACTTTCTCCAGAGCGTCTAATCTATCAGAAAGTGATGTAATGGCTTTCATTAGAGCCTCCATATGTTGTGGAGTCTTTTTTTCTGTGGCTTCAAAGCTTCGTTTTGTCAGTAACTCCTTAATCCTTCTCATATGTGCACTGCTGCAGCAACACAGCCCAACGCGGCCCACGCTCTGCGGCCTCCACTATGCACAGAATGCAAATATTAACAGTACGAGGCCTCTAGGGACAGAAGGACATACTTTGGATGCTCGGAGCAGTTGTGTCCGTTTGAGGATTCTACAAAAAGGGGGAGACAAGTCCTGACGTTTCTCTCAAGGATCCACGTTGTGTATATAAAAGGCAGCGAAGCAAGTGGAAATAATGAAAGACACACATTCTAATCTGTGATTGTGTTGTTGGTACGAACATGTGTTGCAAAGTCTCTTAATGTGCAAAAGGCAACATCTCGTTCGGTCACCGTTTCCTGCTCAAGCTTTGATAACGTGAACAGTTTGATTCTTGGACAGCGGCGTGTGTGTGCAACCTGAATGAGGTCACTTCCATGGAGGATCTCTGCCTGTGATTAAAACCCTGTTTGGTGATGATGGCTCATCAACATCTCTCTCAACAGTAGAAGAAGTGACTCAGGAAAACCCTGAAACTTCCTCTGCACCCGAGGACTTCACTGCAGAAGCACTGCACGGTTATCACCATGTAATGTTAATGGAAAACTATTAAACGGGATTTCAAGGGACAATGGGAGGTAATAAAGACTTAAACTGAGGCACCACGCTAACATGTGCAAGAGGATTTAATGAAAGGTTGCTAATCAGCGTGTGTAATCACACCATTAGAAAGTAAAGGGGCGACTCACTTGTGCTCCGATTTTTCCGACGTTTCCCAAGTCTCCTTTCTCTCCCTGAAAGCAGAACACATCAAACAGAGCGCTGGTTAGTTTCCTGTAATTAAAGAAATCTCTGTTTGCAATCCTGCCACATACTACTGGCATTACACGTTGAGAAAGGGCCCACACACACACAGCACACACACACACTGACACACACAGTATGGGACTCTGAAAAGCTTTGTGTTGATTCTCATTGTGGTTTATGATGATGATGCTCCTGGAAGAAATCATTTTTTTTCTCCTCTAATTAAAAGCATGTTCACAACGAAGCGGCTCACAAACATGGAGACAGTGGCACTCAGTGGTGAGGACCAGACCACAGAACATCATTTAGAATCATTAAATCTTGAAACACGCTGATAACACAATCATGCAGCTGTATTTGTGATGGGTACACAAGGAAATAGATAGAGGAAGAGATATGGCCTATTGTGGTTGTGTAGAAGCGAAACAATCAGAGAACAATGTGACAGTTAGATAATTAAAGAAGTTATCAAACTAGTTCATCTGCAACAAACGAGGATGTAAGTAACTCGCCTCTAATCCGTCAGGTCCAGGTTCCCCGATGTGGCCTTTTCTCCCGGGTCTCCCCTGAGAAGAGACACACACACACACACACGCGGTAATGATCACAACACAGTAAATCTCATAATGGGTTTATCACATCCAGCTGCTTCCTGACACAACCTCCAGGTGAACTATCACTCACACCCGCAAGCAATAAGGTAAAGTGTGTACGTGCGTGTGTGTTTGTGTGTATACTGTGTGTTAGTATGGGAGTTCTTACAGTCGGGCCGGCGCTGCCAGGTGGGCCGAGTGGTCCTTCATCCCCCTGCAGGACACACAACAGTTATATGTACTAATACTCTGAGTACATACAGCCTCACTGCAACTACCAGACAATTTACAGATAAGAAAACAAAAATCCATTTACATTTAATAAACATATTGATTCTAGACCCATTAAAGATGCAGTTGATGTGGTTTGGGGCATCAACAATCACAATCAGGTTTTATTTCCAAGCAGGTTTACACATACAAGGAATTTGCTGTGGTGTTTTTGTGCAAGTATGAATATAGAAAATATAGAAATAGGAAACAAAATTAAATAAGTACTATAAGCACCAGGGGAGGGATTGTGCAAAGTCAAGTTTGACCATTATTTGCCACGGGAAGTTAAAGTGTCAAGTTGATGTCATCCATTGCTCCAAAGTCCAGTCACAACAGCCACCTGACCTAAGTGCTTTCAAGAGTGCACAGGCCTGAGTGTGGGGATTGTGTATGTTGTTCCTTGTAGGATCTCAACCTTAACCCTAACCCTTTTATTTAAGTCTTAATCTCTATTATTATGAAACTAAATCCAGGTAAATATCTAAGAACAAACCCTGCACGTGGGTAATATTTCAATTGTTTGAATAGTTAAATATCTGTGTTGCCTCTAACAGGATGTTTACGATCCCCGTGAGGAACGGCTGAGGTAATAAATCTGATTTACTGAAGTCTCCTACAGCTTCTAAAAACCAGAGACACAATATTAACTTCAGCTGCCAGATAGATGCTAATCCTTTAAAAACTTATTTGGCAGTCTCATTAATTGTTTTCAGTTTATCAATTTAACTGGAGGAAATGCATGTTGTTACTAATTCTCTCAAACTTCTCAAACAAGCTTCATCTCTGTAGTTTTGTATTTCCACCTGAGAGGTCAATGATATGAACGTGTGTCTGTGTTTTACACCTTCCTAAGAATCCTTTGTCTTATCTAGAGGGATGGAAACGTTTCAGGTTTGTTTTCATAAGCACCCAAAAAGGTGAATCACCCGGTGGAACATGCCCCGAGAGATATCACAGAACTGAGATACAAACACTGTGGATGCTGAATGAGATGATACACTAATGATCCAATGGAAATCTCTGGATGAGCCATATTTTCCACTTTCTTTCTAAGTGAGGTAAGAAGATCCAGGTGCAGCGTCTCACCTCTGTTCCTTTTGGCCCCGGCGGACCTTGTGGCCCTCTGGCTCCCTGCAAACCCTGAAACACAAGCGAGTGAATGCGTTACTCTGGATGAACGGATGGTGAGAGAGTGAGACTCTGTGGTTTGAAGGGTACCTTTGGTCCAGGTGGACCGTTGGGCCCTGGCACTCCGATGTCCCCGGGAAACCCCTGGCAGAAGAGGACGAGAGACATTAGGGACGGATTATGTCAATATTTCAACTGTCATGAGTCATTTGAGTCATTTGTTGAGTTTGATCCCAGATAAAATCAATTCACTGCAGCTCTGTGTGCATTACAGGAGGGGCAGGATTACACTGCATTCAAAATGTGGCCGGAATATAAAGAGACAGGCTGTTTGTGTGTTGATATGCAACAATAATCCCTCTGTGGAAACCAGTGGAGGCAGCGTCCTGCACATAAATCCGTATCAGACAGTGTAGATAGTGATGGATTGCTACTGGTGTGATAAAAGCTGAACACCTTCAGGCAAACTTTCCACGAAACAATCGCTCATCTCAGCAGAAGGCGCCTGCCGGGTGTGTGCTGCCTGCAGTGACCTGTCGTTGTGTTGCGGAGTGTTTGACACGTTACACACTGTGCAGCATCAACAGTGACCTCACTGACACCAGGTGAGTTATTCTACATCCAGAGATCAGACACGCCGCGTGAGGGAGACGCCAGAGCAGGAAGAGAGAGGGACGGTGGTTTGTGATGCAACACATGGACACAATCAAGCTCGGAGACACAATGGAGACACAACTCGATTAGTGCCTCTGTTGCCCACAATCAAATTGTGTCAGTGAAGTATGAGAAGTTTAACTAGATGCCCTGAAGAGAATTCCCATTCGATTCCCTTTCTTAAGTTTTTTTTTGTATTGTGGTTCGAGACAAATACAGTTAAATTTAACTATGAACAATTTAACAGGGCTTAAACTTTAAAGCTTCACTAGAATCCCTTGTATCATTAATACATAGTTCAAATCGTATAAATACTGAAACATACATACTGGAATCCTTTGATGTTCTGAGAACCGACTTATTACAACAGCTCAAAGATGAAACCTCAGGAAGGTTTAAAGTTAAAGGCTGCGTTCAGCAAATGTAATGACAAAAGGTCTTGTAATGCACATTGTGTTTTATATGTCATATGCAGGGATTTCTTTAGATCTGATGGTGGAAGTAGAAGAGGGAATTTTGAGAAGCTCATGCTCAAGCTGCAGGTTTTTATGTAACACCATGTTTTATGTGTTCATTTTCACGTATCAAAGGTCCTTCCCACATGAGGCTGTAATATGTGTGATTTATAGAAAGCTACATCAATTTAGTCTTCTTTTGAATGAGGCTGCTTTTTTTCAGTTTTAAAATTTTGCCACAATAATCCCCAAAGTATAGAAAATATTGCAAATCAAGTTTATTATCCTGGCAATAAAGAAAGATTCCTGTCCTGTCCCATCGCAAGTTAACTTTGAGAAAAGTTGTCTGGTCTGTAGATAACTGGAATAAGTTGTCATCATCACAATCATCCACTTTATGTAATAACCACATGTTTCTCTGCATTAGACTTTCAAACACCAAACATTGTCCCTGATCCTGACACAACCAGGTAAAAGAAACTTTGAATATTAACACTCTGATGTCCTCTTACCTCTGGTCCTGGAGGCCCAGCTGGTCCTTGTCCCCCGAGCTCACCAAGTTTACCCTGTTCACAAAAGAAACAAAGAAATCATATATAAGATATTATTTTCCAGCTTATGTTCTAGTCTCTACCTCCTACTCTGCCTTTAAGTGTGAGTTGATTGTGTTACTGCATTTGCAAACCTTTTTGGGGATATGATCTACTTTGCTATTGAATATTTTGTGCACCAAACTGCATTAAATCCTTTCCCTCTTCTTCTTCACATGAGACAGTGCAAACACTAACAAGCTGGTTTTTCTGCTGACTGGAGGATCTGTGGTAACGTGTATAGAAACGTCTGGAACCGAGAAGCATCTGGACTTGTTTACGATGCACTCAGGGAGTTTTCAGTGTTTTATATTTGTTTTGCTTCCACTGACAAGTAGATAGTTCAAGTGCTTTATTCCACTTCTTTCTTCCCTTGTAGGAGCTCACTGCCCAACAAGTGCACGATTAAGCCGATGTGCACGAGAAGGAACCGACTTCAGTTTACAAGCTGACACAAATGGACTCCAGACTTCATTGTGGTGCACTGTTTGTCTATAAAAAGCTGCACAGACACAGACACACTCACACGGACATACCGATGGTCCTGGTTTCCCTTTTGGCCCGGCGGGACCAGGTGAACCGGCAGCTCCCTGAAAACACAAACACACACCTCTCAGGATCTTTGTGCAACCTTGTGTGTCTGTTAGCGGCCATTAGCGTGTGTGATTGAGTCCATGTCTGAAACACACATGTGCCCATATTCACATGGGACAAGCATTTTGTGGTGACCTCAAGTGAGCAAGGAATCGACATCTGCCTCTAGTCAGACACACACTGAGAGAATGCGGATTTGTGTAAATGCTCATGTTTTCTCGATTTAGCAAAATGCTCCATTAAGAATTCTGCTTTTCAAAGCTGTAAGGAAACAATTTACATGTTTAATCAAGACGGAAAAATAACAAATGTTCCTTTGTTGCAAAAGTCTTGTCGAGTGAGTTATTATAATTAATTATATTAGAATTATATTTCCTTTAAAAGTATGTTTGTGTGACAGGGTGCTCACCTTGTCACCTTGGTAACCCGTCTCGCCTGGCTCGCCCCTCGGTCCAACTTCACCCTGAATTTCACAGTATTATTCAGAGATATAACACAACACCACCCTGCTACAGTGATCACAACACAACTACACATAAAAAAAGATAGGCAGTATTTCCACTTTATCCATAAACTAGCAACTCTTGTAAGGTTTTACAACGAGATGCTGCCAATAGTCAGGCTGCTATAAATGTCATCAACACAACAACAGACAACTTGGTGCTAGTGAAACGTTATATCAAAAAAAAATACACTGCAATAATATAAATATTTAGATCACCTTATCACCTTTCAATCCAGGCAGGCCGGCTCGTCCTGCTGGGCCCTGCCACCGGTACAGAGGAGGGAGGAGAAGCAGAAAGAGTGAGTGAGTGAGAGAGAAAGAACAAAGGGAAAGGGGTTCTAATAGCAGTAATTTTAATTTTATTGGGTTTTAGTCATTAAAAAAGATTTGTTGGATCCTAAACCAGGTCTAGACGTCACAGCATGACATCCTCTGTCTCTTTTTGAGGTTCTAAAGGTCATTGCCAAGGTTTTAACGTCCTTACTAAAGTTGCAGTGACCATTGAGGAGGTTCTGCAAATCCTCTAATGGTTCTATATGTCCTTTAAGAGGTTTCCCATGAGCCTGCAGTTGATTGTAGGGCTCTTCATGGTTTATCCTCCTTTAGTTTGTAGTACACTTTATACTCAACAGATTCCAAAGGTGCTGTAAAGTGAACTTTCTAAACATTTTGCAGTTTGTCCTACCTGAGGTCCCGTCATACCAGCCAGCCCTCGTGGTCCCTCAGGCCCTGAGCCCCCCTGTGGAGAGATGGAGGCAACACAATGTGATTTTATGCATCACAAAGACACAAACCCACACCGGATACTGGTGATCCTGGCATAGGGGTGGAGGCCTGACACTGAACGGCATTTCCTCACTCTCAAATATTAGATCTCCTCATGGCGATATCTGCCGTTTCCATCACAGAGCATTCCTTCTTGTCAGAGCGGCGCAGAAAGAGTTTCCTCTTTGTTTTGTGTGGGTCTGCACTCGGCCCCGCTCACAACATCCGCTCTAATTGATGGAGGCAAGGTGGGAACAGCCAGGACGTGTGGCTGGATGGAATAACTACCCCCCTTACAAGAAGTCAGGCAGTTTGCTGGCAGCTGACTGGGTGGGTGGCAGGACAAGGTCAGATTTATAAATACACACAGTGGAGTCCAAAGGTTTTAAGACTTTTTAGTCTTTTAGTAACAAATAAATGTAACTGGGTACAAATGTTTGAATGTACTTGATATTGGGGTAAACGTATTTATATGACAACCAGGCAAGTTTGTCCTAAGGTTTAAATGCAAATTAAGTTCATGTATTAAATGGCAAACTGGTCAAGTGCTTTTCCTTTGTCATACGTCTTTCTCCCCTGACGTTACAGCAGAGACGGACAATGTCACATGTGAAGTGACATGCCACCAGAATCAAACGTCCTTGTACCTTGAATTTCTCTGGACTTAACTTGATAGAAACCCTTTTGATAATGTAAGAACACAAGTCAACGAAAGATAACATTTCTCACTTTACAAGAATTGTTACATGGCATAAAAGAAGAAGGAAGAAACCTGCTCCGAGCCTAAGACCAGCGCATTGTGCTTAAATAGTGAAAACACATGCAACACTAATTAAGAACGTTTAAACTCCTTAACTCACTTCTCAGCAGAAAGAGGCCATATGCTGAAAATGTTTCTTTCCACACTCGAACCTTCGCTCTCTCTCTTTTCCGAGAACACAGAACTCAGCGAGTGAGAGAACATGGCTTCACATCGCGTCATCAAGGACATGTGGTCTGAGCTCAGAGTCCATCTGGAACCTGTCAGGACCTTGTTTGATGTTGCAGTTCCTCTGTAGAAATGCAGCAGGATATGGACGTGATGGTGTAGTGCTGATTGTTTAAGTACCTGGACGCTCTTGTGCCACCCCACCCACACACACACACACACACACACAAACACATGAAGCAGGTTTAAACTGAAGCTTATGCCAAAGGTTAGATAACCACTGTTCCTCTGGTGGGCGAGTTCAGATACCTGTATCAGCTGTAACTGATTTTACAGGCCTTTTTGAATTATTTAAATTTACTCCCTTGTTACGAGCAAACAAAGCTGCATTGTAAACATCCATTCTGAGGAAAATCTGCAGCGCTGGCAGAGGTCAAGCTCATCCAGCAGGCTATAAAAACTCAGCAGGGCCATTTTACCAGCAGTCGCTGTTGATGAATCACGAGCTGCCCGAGTTTAATAGGCCGGCTTTGTAATGTTACTTTGCAAATGCATCACAAAATAAGAAAAGATTAGAGTATACGTAGATATGAGCACTGAGCCACACGCACACCCTCTGATGACAAAGTGAACATTACTGGAACCGGAGCAGAGCCTTGCAAACTTGCAGACTCAGAAAATATTGGATTCAACCTCAGTCAACGCACAGGTGGAGGTCAAAATGACAACCAGTCCGTTTGTTATTGTTGGATCAACTGCACGAGATACATTTTAGTGAGGATTGAGATATTGCAAAGTTCAAACACTGCACTTCCTCACGTGGAGAAGAAGTCTCGTGCTCTGCGGAAGTAAAACACGTGCAGACATAACCGGTGCTCCATCAAAACAAGCTTTCGGCAGAGAACATAGTAACAGCGACAAACTGGAGGAGGAAAAGAAACCTTTGCCTGAGTGACTTGATAGATCAACAGAGATTTTCCTCCGAGCTCTTACAAGGAACTGACTGTTAGAGATCCTCGAAAAACATTTTCACCTTGGAACACGGGATGACAAGTGATTAAAGACTTGACAAAAATCAGATCGCTGCAGTGACACACAGTGTTTTAACAGGTTCCACTGTAGCTTCAGACAAACATCTCGAGAATCATATAAGATCTAACATACTTTATTGTAATTAACCATTTTTTACTGCTTTATTACTATCATAATTAAACCAGTACCACATAGAGGACAGGGTTTCTCTTCTCTGTCTCACCTTTGTGTGTTTCATTCAGCCGCACACTGGCAGAGACATCAAGTGCATACCAGAGCGAACACTTGCTGCTCTCCGGCTGATTACTGAACTAAAGTTAAACTAACTTTGTGTAATGTGCCTTTCAACTGAAGCCACAGGGGGCCGAGATTGACACTGGGAAGTGAAAACGAGATTTAGACATCAAATTAAAGTTCTTAGTGAGATCGTCTGTCAGAATCGGTCAGCTGGAAAAACCAACTGCACACGATCTACATCAAAGACTGGATTAAGGAGTATTTTTTGGGCTCTGTGGTGCGACTACTCACCACCAATTAATATTAATAAAGAAGCTAATGCATCACATTTCATGATTCATAATTGATTTATTCCCCTCTGATAGAATACAATATACAATTCAGTGAGAAAACACATGAGTAACACATAATTTGCGATATTTTCCTAAATCCAACATCTTCAAATCTCTGTGTTTCAACCGTTTGTTAAACTCAAAGGCTTTTCCACTGCACAGCTCTCTCTTCCTATCCCACTGCAAGTCGTTTAAGTGCCACCCACTGCAGAGGGACTGGTTTCTGGACTTGAACCAGACTTTGTGCCACTGGCGCCTTTTGGTCACAAGCAAGTCCATAACCCCACTTTAACATTGGGAGCTTCATTCTGAGCACTATTCACTATTCAAATGTGTATTCACCGCTGGTAGTTGAGTCAGGACTGATAAGACCCCATGTGGAATACAATGTGCGTAATAACATCATAGTTTCCAAAATCTCAGTTTGTCCGTCCCGACTAAAATGCAACCCTGGAGTTTCTTAAACTGAAACCAGACCAGCAGCAATTCCAGTGACGGAAAGCAGACGTAAACGTTTTAAAACTACAAATCATCACAATAGAAGTAAACCACAAATCACTGTCTTTGTGCTTCACAAAATGAAAATATATATTTATCAGTTAATACAAAATTTCAACCAAATGGGAAAATCGCTTATTTTTTGCCTTGTTCCAGTTTCCAAGGCAAAGGCAATGATTTCCAATAAAACCCCTGAAGCTTAATCGTGCAAATGGTTTTCATTTCATGTTTCTACCTGATTGAGAAATAAAGATTTTAGTTTGCGTCACAAAGTCTGGTTCGAATCTCGCCCATGGTCAATAGTGTGAAAACCAATCACGTGTGAACATCTGTGTCACCCCCCCAAAAAGTCATTCAGTGGAAAACTCTGCATCATAACCCATGATATAAAATAAGTGAATTCATGTTTGTTCTGCGACTCTGAAGTGAAAGTGTTTTATTGAGATTCAGTCGATGTAGTGATGTCACTCTTCTCTGTGATGACGACCATGTTTCAGTTCAAACTTCCACAATAAAAACGTGTGTGAGGATGTTTCCTGTCAGTAGTAAATCTGACTTACAGCCAGTAGGTAAGGTGAGGTTAAAGAAGCTTGTATCCATCCAGATGTGTCTGGTGCCACCCGGTGACCCCCCGACCCCTCAATAAATCCCCCCCCCCACACACTCACACCCCCATGCTGTGAGGACGTCACACCAGTGGAAACATGGGTTGGATTGATGACACGGGAAAAGGTGTCATATACGTTTGTCTGTCTTTTGGTTTAAAAACAGACTCTTTGAACTTTAGCAGCTCAAGATCCACACAGCAGAAAGACACCATGCTCCCCCCCCCTTCAGTAATAAGACACATCCCTCCTTCTGGTTGTGTTCAAGTTAAAGACAGTTCCAATGACTTTACTTTGCTGTTGGTAATTTCCCTTATTAGAAAATTGAAGTAGGAGAAATTTGATGTAATGGAGCTGGAGCCATGTGACGTTGCTCTCTGAACATCTGGCCAACTGGTGATTGGATTCTTCCTCTTCCTTTAAACCTCTCAGCTGCAAATCATCAACTGTTTTTAACTTTAAGGAAATTTTTTGTTTGTTGGGTTTCTCTACGCACATGGATTTGGGATATCGGCCAAGAAAGAACTCCTTATTACAAAAAGTTGATCACTTTCTTTGACCTGGGCGGAAATATGCATTATACTTGGTGCCATTCTACTGTCATGACCCTGGAGTTCCTAAATAACATGCAGCAACAATGGTTCTTATTTGTACTCTATTCAATTAAGTGCCAGTGGATTACTAGAGGCCTCACCGACAGCCAAACCCTAACAGTGCATGAACTACTCACAATAAACCCCCTTAGTAGTCCAGGGAATTCAGCAGTGAGAATATCTAACAATGAAAAATACAATACAGCCAATCACACACACACACACACACACACACAACACCCTGGCTCAACTCTCAGCGAATAATAGCTGGCATGGAAATTCCCACTCATCCTCCATCAAAAACCAAAACAGCACATCCTGCATCAATCATCCGAACCACAATCGAACAGACTAGCAGAACGAAAGATGGACAGGGGAGTGAGGGGAAAATACAACACAATAATACAAATAATAACCGATACTCACCCTTAGACCTGGAAAGCCGCTGATGCCAATCCCACCAACAGGCCCCTGTGAAACATCACAGCAACATCCTAAGTACACAGGACAGGACACTTACAGCATCGGGCAGTTCTCTTTCCTGAGGCTACTTTGGAAAATACTGTACGTGGGACAATGTTTCCTTCAGCTGCAGCCTCCTGCATCTCATCATATTCATGCAACTCAATGAAGCAAGGCAGCCCAGTAATAAGAGTAATTGTCCACTTGTGAAAAACCTTCAGTCTGATTCATGCATATCCCTGTGAAAACTACACAACTGGATATTATGAGATGTCTCAATACAGTTGTTTGTTTGATGAGAGAGGACACGGGGACATGCAGGGAGACCCAAGGAGGCAAGAGAATAAAATATGATGAGATAAAGGAAATAAAAACCTGAGAACATCTCACCTCATTTCCATCAGGACCAGGAGGCCCCCTCTCGCCTACATCGCCCACCACACCCTGCAAGGGAAGAACACCTACATTCAATTTAAGAGTCAAGGCAACAAGGGCTCAGTTTGTTTTGTATGATCTCCTTTTTCTGATTTCCTTGTAACCTCATCAACACTTCCTGCTCTACATATTATCCGGTAGTTTAGATGCAGTTTTGTCCGAGCTGTTGATTGAGATCAAATCAGCACTGACATAGAGTGAAAACCATGCTAATTTAATGACGCTAAATTAACCAGTGTGCGTTGCTCATGAAATACAGCCGCCCCTGGGCAGCAGACTTGGATCCAGCTTAGTGCGCCAGAAAAACCTTCAGATAAAAAAATTTGGCAACTTTAACACAGCTAAGATTTGTTTTTAGAACATTAACTTTTCACGGTGCGAGAGCCCAACCTAGACATTCCATCCGTCTCTATCTTAAACTGCCTGATTTTCTTTTTTCTTAGTTCCACCAATGCAAAGGGGGGAATTGAGCCAAAACACAGAACATGCCATCAAAGTGATTTGCCGCATCTTGAATAGTGTTAATCCCTCGGAGAGAGAGTTATTCCTCTTCCTCTTTTCTCTGTCTGGACCATTTAACCATTGGCTCTCGGTGTTATGCTGCATCAGCACATTGAAAACAGATGCGGAATACGAATTAATCTCGATTTGATGTTCTCGGGAATCACGTAGACTTCTTCAAAGGGACTCGATGGAAAACATTTTCATAGGCTTTTACAATCCTTTTTTTTTACGATGAAACAACGCAGATAATGACGGCTGCACATGATCCCCATATTATTGACAGATGGCAAAGATCTATAAACAAATGTTTGTCTTAGAAGCATTTATGAACTATTCCATTAACCACAATTGATTCATTATTACGTGTCTTCCTTTGGGGCCAGATTTTCCAACAGGACCAGGAATTCCCTAGAAGAAGAAGGAAAGAAGGATGAATATCTTCGGTTGCAGTATCGTGTCGTGTCCCAGGGGCGATATGTGTTTTAGCCATTACACTAAAACTTAGACACCTTGACAGGTTATAGAAGAGTGTTGGTTAGGCCAGTATTCAATAAATGAGTCATCATATTGAGCCAGGCTGATATGCAGCTTCAGAGCTTAGAGGTCTACAGGCTGGAATCAGAAGAATCAAGGAAAAAACTCACATGTTGATGAGTAAAAATGCAACATTTTGTGTTACCTAAGCTGTAAATGTAAGTTTTACATAACAATATTACTATTGCCCAAAAAATGTAATATAAAACAAACAATTCTCTTGTAATTAAGTAATAAATAAACAAGTCTCTAACATACATCTGCAAGTGGTCGTCATAAATCGAGAGTGAAATGTTGATCACTGCGAAGCCAACAAATCTGATGGAATTTGGCAACAAACCTCGGTCAGTGATGTGATAGATATAAGACAAAGGAGTGTGTGTGTGTGTGTGTGTGTGTGTGGAGGGGGGGATTTATTAAAGATAGTTGAGAATAGGACTAAAACCAGCATGAAAAGGTTTGTGCTTAATAATCATTACTCACTTTCTCCCCCTCCAGTCCAAATGGCCCAGCAACACCAGGAGGACCAATGAAACCCTGCAAGTTAACAACACATTATATGACAACACCGCCTGAACATTAACACAAAACACTAAAACGATACCACAAACCCCCCCCCCAGGCTGGACTGCTGAGCTATTTCTGTTCATATACACACAAACACACACTTCAAATATGTAATTAAAGCTAAATCTATCTTAGTAGTTGTGCATGTTTTACATTGGAGCTGTTCCCATTGTTCTGCTACTTGCTGACTGCTTAAGGAAGAGACCTCCTACATCTTATAATTTATTGTGCATGCACCACACGTTAAACATACATATGAAACAGTCACGTGAATATCAGATAGAACAGAGAAAGGTTGGGCCCTTCTTCTTCTTTTTTTGTGAGGACAACACACAACTTCCTGCAGCTGTCATTTTGGACATGATGGGGTTTTATCAGTTGCTATAAGACATCATGTATGAGTCATCTGTGCAGCCTCTTTGGCTCTCGCTCACAATGCCTCCTTAAGTCTGACACAGTAAATCCCGGCTCTCTTCTTTCTACGAGCTGCACCGCTCCACTTAAGTCCCTCGTCTCACTCGCTCATTTGACCTCATTCCCCGGGCTTCCATACTTTCATACTCTCCCATCTGTTTGTCTTCCATCCACTTCTCTTCCCCTCCATTCTCCTGTTGTGTAAGTGTGTGTGTGTATGTGGGGGGCGGGGGGGGCATTCCTACTTGATGAGGGACTGAGCCAGAGTAAGGAGAAACAGTCGGCCTTCACAGAGGCAACCCAGAACCAGGACTAGACCCCCCCCCCGAGAAACACATTCTCCCATCAGGCAGCATGTCCCTGTCAGATTGCATGACAGGAATTCTACTCAGATCCCGAGCAGAGCCTCTGAAGGTGAGAGGCCTGACACTGTCCTAATCCGTTCAGGAAATGAAGGGTTCAAATCCCATGCAGCCGAGTGAAAGAGGGAAAGGAATGAGAGCAGAGAGCTTCTTGTGTACTTACGCGGACACCTTTAGGACCTGGGTTACCTTGCGGCCCGGCTGAGCCCTGCAACAAAGCAAAGACTCTGGTGAGGAGCTCTTATTGTCACAGCGCACACAAGCTCCAGCACATGTGAGGCAAAGCTAAACACAACAGACACAACAGTCCGACGGCGACCTGATAATAGATACAGCGAGTCTGACTGACAGCGAAAGGAAAACAGGTTTTATACTTCTTTAGATTTCACACATGAAAAACATCAGGAAAACAAATTTCATTGGTTTGTGTAGTTTCATATTTAAAGTTTGCGGTTGTTTACAGGTTTGTTATCTTAACTCGGGGTCATCTAGAACAGGTTTGCATCCTCTAATGTATAAAATTTGGATTATTTGTAAAATGGAGCACTCCAGCTTTTAAAATGCTCCATTGGGGCTCATTCAATTTCCCGAAAAAAAGCCTCATCTGATCAGATTTTCAGCTGACTCATTGTTTTGCTCTTTGAATGCATGTCGGAAATTTCATGCAGCTTCTTTCAGCAAAAACAAAACAAAACAAATAAAGCCATGATAACAAAGGACTTGGTTCTAGACGATTTAAGTTGGAGGTTGAAAGTCAATACAGATGTTAAATCAGGATGAACCGGCCGACACACTCAAAGCACCGAATAAGATTAAATCAGGAAGTTCAAAAGGCACAGTTCATATTTCATGCAGATCTAAATAATTGTGTAATCTCTCTGTAAAACAGCACGAAGGCGGACATGCTACTTGGTGACATAGATGCTTTAAGAAATATAAAGGAATGCCTAGCCTGCAAAAAGAGGCTTTTCTGAGGAAATTTGTTCTGCAGGAAAAGACAACTCCTTGGACTTTGGCAGACCTTTAACACGACATGCACAAACAGTCATTGAAGTAAAAGGTCAAACCCTGAATGCGAAATATTGGCCCTTTAATTCCAAACGCAGTGTGAATCATGCAGCTATCATTATTGCATTCTCTGCGGAGCTCTCAGCAGAGCAACGGAGAATCTCAGAGGGGATCGATGGAGGGACTGGAAGCATATTTGTTGTATTTTTCACTGCACCTGCCTGCCAGGGTAACCTGCAGCTCCCGCTTCCCCAGGAGGTCCTGGTATGCCCTGCAGCGGAGAGAGGGAGTGAACGGTGAATGGGGAGATTAGATGGATGGATAAAGTGAAAGAGGAGAAACACAAGGCCCTCTTCCAGCGTTGCCAACTGAGGAATAAAACAAGCACTGTTCATTGTGGACGGCCCTGGACCAAGACAACCCTGTCTGTTAACTTTACCTTTCTGCAACCTTCTCTACTTCCTCAGCGGCTCACTCTACTGTTCATTCAGCAAAATGTTTACAATTTAAACATTCAGCCTAAGCCACAATTTAAATCAATCATTGGTTGCAGTTCTGATTAGCTACTTTTCCTAATTGCACTATAAAGCCATTTCCAACTGTTGTTATCGCTGATTTGTAAAAACACAATTACAAAAAATAGATAGAATAGAATAGATAAGTCACTGAGGACAAACTCTTAGTTTCCTCAGATCTATAGAACTATAGGAGTGTAACAATCTCCAGCTTTAAAAGAAATTTATGTTTTCCTTCTTCTGCAAACCTGTGTGTGTGTGTATAGTCTTCTGGTGTGTATAGATAGTCTGTGTAACCTGGTTAATTAAATGAAGGGCTGAAGAGATTTCCCATCACAGTGAAACATTAGTCTTACGCACAATTAAACGCTAAGACGTAAATGTTCTCTCGTCCCTCTGGCCCTTATGGAGTAATCCTCTTTGTGTATGACTGTTAATAAAGTCTGTGATTATAATTTCTGCATCCTCAACTAGAAAGTTTCAGTCTATTGGACGCACAATGTCCCATAGATGCTGATGTGAATTACTGGCGATACACAACTTGTTTACATGCCGATATAACTACTTACTTTTTCTCCTGGCAATCCAAGGGGGCCTGGATAACCTTTAGGACCCTTGAAAATGAAATGAAACAGGGTTAGGGGTACAAGTTTATTTAACCCAAAACCATCACATAAATAACACAAAGAGCCTGAAGCCATGACAGCAGCTCTATGAGGCTGTGGAACCGATAAGATGGTTGAGGGATGTTAAGGAATCTTATGGAATCTTTTACCCACAGGCAACAGTTTGGCACCACTCAAGAGTTCAAAGGATACTGGGATTGCCAGCAAGATAATTCTGAAAATGGGTTTGATGGTCACTTCTTAGTAGTTTGTGTGTGTGGATTAGATGGGATTGTGCAGAGTAAGTAATAAACCATAATGAAGTGTGTCTGCGTGGTTCCAGATTTGTCACATTATCCAATTTGTGCTGTGCAGCTCGTAGCAGTAATTGGGTCCTGATCAAAAACGTATTGCTCAGAGCCCAGTGCGGGGAGGCCAGTAAAGTCTTCTTCGATAAAGTGGCTCATTGTAATCCAGAGTCCGTTTTGTACGAGACCCAAGTCCCATATTGACTTTAACAAGCACTTCTCTGTAAACAAAACAAGATTTATTGTTTGTTAAAGCTGAGCTTGTTCTACTCTTCAGCCCTTTATTCTTCTTTTTTTACACAATCATCAACAACAAATGTTTATGGCTATAAAACCCAGGTTCAGGGCCGGGTCAGGGCCGGGTCAGGATCCCTTTGGGGGCGCGGCCGAAGACCTTGAACAGTACCACCGACTGTGTGTCCCGTGCTTCCGAGGTTGTGACACCCAAACCTTCACTGTCAATAAAAAAAGGGCCACTGGGGGGTAAAGAGCACGGGCCCAGAGTCAGTCATTTCCTCTGAAAATACCTGACGGGCCAGAGTTCACGTGCTTAGTATATTAGGTTCAGCTACTGCAAACACTGGGACGGCCTCCTGAGAGCCGAGCCGGTGTCGAGATAGAGTGGAATCCAGAAGTCTGAGGCCACTTAAAATGGTCTCTTCAGACGTCTCCCAACCATATGTGGAGACCAGACTCAGGCCTTCAACGCGGGGCTACCTCCGCAGCTTTGTAGACATAGCCATGGGGCGACAAGGAGACCTGCAACAATTGATGTCTGTTCTGCATCAAAAGGCTGAAGGTTCAGGTCCGGCAACAGAGACGTGGCCTCACGAGCGAGCGGCAGAGTGTCTGGAAGAATCTGAGTTAACAGATGCAGGATGTTAGTGTGTGGTGAAATAGGCGGATTCACAAGATGAACGCCAGCAACTGTCATTTTACTGAAAGAAGCGCCTGGGAAGTTCGGCTTGACGAATGACGGCCGCTGACCTCGTCCGCTCCCTGACCCTGGGCAGGGTGCCTAGCTGCCTTTCCTCTTTCGGATGTGTCTTTTGACCTTGACCTCAAAGCCTATCAGGTTTAAGCGAGACGGCAAAACATCCCAGCAGCCAGCTGAGACGCTCCAGCTGACACGGGCAGCAGCACAGATTGATTTATGCCGGGACAGAGGTATTTAGAAGGTTGTGAAGAAGCCGGCGAGAGGAAGAACCATGGAGCCAAAGAGAAAAATGTCTACATATATAGCTAATGCTATGTTTATTTCTAGAGAACAATGTAGACGGGTAGAGAGAGCGCTGTCGGCAGTCTCTGACCCGGTGACCTTATACTGACCACATGAAGAGGCGACTGAGGCCTGAGCTGACGTCTCACTGATACTTTGGGAACAGCAAAGTGTTCATGTGTGTGTTTGTGTGCATACAAATCTTTCTACGGTTGTGTGGACATAAGCTTTAAACCATGATTGTGAGGACATTTTCACAAATTCTTAAGTTTTTTTAAAGGTTAAAACTTGTTTCAAGGGTCAAGTTAGACTTAGGTTTCCCTTCAGGATTCAGCTCACACATTTATTATTTATTATAAAGATCAGGGAGTCTGCAGGAGCTGCTCGTTTCAAACACAAAACAACTGTTTAACACAATGAGACTCACTGGTAGACCTTGAAATCCATTTGAGCCGGGCAAACCTTGAGGACCTCTGTCACCCTGAATGAAAGAGAGAGAGAGAGACTCTTAAAAAACAAATACTACATTTGTAAATATTGAGGATCACTGAAGAAGTCCTTAAGTTCAGTCACAGAAGGTCAGTGGGATGGAAAGTTACATGTTTGTATATTAGGATGCGTGATTCAAACAGCATTCGAGATGAACTTGATATCTGAGGAGAAGCCAGCGTCTGTCACTGATGTTGTTAAGATTGGATGTTTGAAGAACCACTTAAACAAGTAAAAGCTTTTTGATAAACAGGGGAAACAAACGAGAGACATAATCATAAAAGAAGAGGAAACACAAAGAGTCAGACACGTGGACCAGAGGCTGTTTTCGTACCTTGTCTCCTGGTAGAGCCTGACCTGGGGACAGTCCGGGGTCTCCCTTCGAACCCTGAAATAGACATTATTTATTGGTCAGTTTGTTTTTCTCTTGTCAATGTGGTTGTAAATAACATTTTCCATGAACAGCTCTTTACTCCCCGCTGAGAGAGAAGTTCCTCTAACACCTGTGCATACTAGAGATGCCAGTGAGGATATTTTCAGATAATTTAGTAGGTATTGATGTGATCATATTCCCTTTTAGCATTCAGGTTAAATCGGAAATATTCCCAAACAGCTTTTGCTATTTTTAGTTTAACACCAAATCCTTCATCACTCTGATGTGATTCTACTGTTTTTCCTTTGAAGAACTTGGATGCTGTCGCTGTTATGGAAATAGAAAGTTTTAGTTTAGGTAGAGAATTGTTTTTTAGGAAGTCTAATTTTTATACTAAAATGACAGAAACCATATCAAGTCTACTAACATGGAGGAGGTGAGGTGTATGACCTGCCAAGCAACCAGCCACCAGGTGCTGCTGCATGAACACAAATACCTGACATATGCAACGACTTTAAAAACTGTTTAAAGTGACATTTAAAAGGAAAGAAATCCCAGAAAATAACTTGTCATGTGTCTTTTCTTTAGTTTATATAATATATAAGAGTAGTTTATACTAATTTCAGGTCCTTTCTCCATGAATACTGCCGCCTCTGACATACTATTGCTGTACCTGCTCCAAATAGTTATTATCTCCTTGGAATCTTCAGCTCATGTTTCCATAGTTTTGACTGACAGCCAGTGAGCCATACAGGATTCATGTAAGTAATTGTTCTACAACAACTTTAAACCAGGGATTCTTCCTGTTTGAAAGGAGGAGTCAACAGTGCATGAAGCACATTGAAAAGCTCCTTTAAGTCCTACGAGTACATTGTCATAACATTTCTGCCTGGGCTTAGAACACATGTCAGCTAAGCTCAGCCTGTGGGACCCAAGCATGTTCCTCTGTATTTATCCTGGTAACCAAACACATTTCACCTCAAGATGTTTTTCCAAATTGGGACAAAGAGTCTCTCGATTCTCTTTTCCACCTCCACAAAGGGGGTTTGGGGGCGTTTGAATGACTCACTCGATTCACTACGGCATTGCATACACTTTGTTTTATGCATGTGTACACACTAATGTGGGTGTACAGGCTAAAGGAACACACAACTCTGTATTTCATAACAACCCCTTCACCGGCCTTAGGCCAAATGTGCACAGCACGGCAAGGTCAATGGTGACAGTTCATCTCGTGAAGCAGGGAAACAGAACATTCTTTGCTGTGTGTGTGTGTGTGTCGGGGGGTTGAGGGAAGTGAAGAGAACATAAATCATGACAAGTACCTTCATAACTTTGTCTCATCTTTAGCTATGTACAAGCAAGAAGTGAACCACGATCCACATTCACATCAAAAGACATGAGAGAGAAGAAGATCTGTTCCGTGTTCCTGTTCCTTCACTGATTGCATTTTAAATGTGGGAACCAGTCGGCACCACAGTCACCACAGACATCTGCATGCAGCTGCCCACATCCTCGCCTCGTGGTACCCATGTAACACTAACATCTGGTCCAATGAAGGCTCAAACTTATCAAACTTTTAAAAATACTCTATTTTCTCCACTTTATAGGAAGTTAATGATCCTCTGTGGTAACTCTGTACGAGGCGAGATTTGTGATATGCAAACAACCCCTCATGTCTCCTCCGGTCTCTTGTGACCACTGTGACAAGACAGTGGGTCATTATCATCCTACATGATGTCCTGTCAGAGCTAATCCCACTTGTTGAGATCATTTCTTTGAGGAACAACACATCAGTTTTATGCTAAAATGTATTTATCTGACATTCAATGGGGAATTCACTTCCATTAACAAAAGCTACCAAGTCGAATGGTTGTAATGGAAGAGCGTGGGAGCAGAATGTGTCATTGATGTGATTGATAGGTGCTGGTTCTGGTTCAGATGGAACTCAACTGTCTGACCGTGTCTAACAGCTGTTCATGTCTTCCTACGCTGAGAGAAGGCCACTCACCTTGGGCCCAGGGGGTCCGGGCTCTCCTGCATTTCCATGTGGACCGGCAGGACCCTGAAGAGAGGGAGAACACAACATGTCATTGATGTGTATTGTTGACGACAGAAGATCAGTATTCAGGATGAGTTTCTGGCAGCCATGTGAACCAAAGGGAAATAACAAGAAACAGAATTCTTATTTTCTACGTGCTATGTGAATAAATCTGACAAGAAAAGCATATTTAGACTTCTTCCTATAAACACATGTGCACATGTATGTGTGTTTATATTTACACCATAAACACGCCACATTCCTACACATTCATAACTGAAAAAGTCAAAACCGCCACAGCATCTTTCTCCAAGTATCAAGCACCAATCACCACCTTCAGAGTGAGGTTAGAATCCATAACAACTGCCCACAGCGAATGGCACAGCCTCAAAGTCTCATAACGATGACAATCAGTGTCAGGGTAATAAGTCTGCTGATCTGTGCTGAGACAGCAGAGACGTAACCACAGTATCACACACTGTTCCCCGCTTCCACCACATAATGGTTCCTCCCTCTGGCTCCACTTTATGAGTTAACCTATGGGCTCAAGAGTTTGTTCTGTATCAGTCATGTGCTTTGTAAATCTTTACTGGGAGACTTTACTGTCTGCCACCTCTCTGCTTTCCAGTCTGCCCATTGAGTTCTCTATTAAAACACAGCTGAAGATCAGGACACTTTCAGAGTTCAAACACAGTCTGTCCAACAGGGGCGTTTCACAGGACACTGGGGGCTCCAGGTTAAAGGGAACTAGGGGGGCCCCCTGCTAAACTCTTCAAACAAAGTGCATACAAAGTGCAAAACGCCACAATCATTCCCAGACACATCGAAACACACATTTTCAGACTCTCACAAAATTATCATTGTTGTGGATAAACATAATTAGTCATTCTTAGGGCCCCCCTCTCAGTTCGGGGGCCACAGGTGATTGCTTGCTTTGCCTTTGCAGGTTGCAACACCCAAGGATGCAACAATACAAGGATGCCAACACAATGCCGCGGGATCAATGGTAATAATGAAATGGTCGCCCATCAAAATAAGGTGGAACTTCGCTCCAGTTGTGCAGCAAGAGAACACAACATGTTTTTGTCAGGATGCTGCTGCCACCAAATAAGAACATTATAGTCCTGGTAGAGTTCTCTGATGTTAGGGCCTTAATCCTACTCTTTACCTCATCATCAGAACACATAAGTTAATTGCTGCCATTATAGCAATTTTCAGACTTGTGAAGTCTTGTCTATGAGTTCTACACATTTTGCAGTGGTTCATCAATCTCTGTCTCATTATAGATTAAAACAACAATCCGCCACACAAAAATATATAGTATAAACAATGACTCAAAACCATTTCCAACATTAATCAGTAATGATGTGTCTATAGATAAATAAAGCTTTTAAATGGACCAAAGCTTCTAAAAAGACAGAGAGTGAACTATTAATACATGTCCTCTCTAACAAATACCACATTCATTTAGTAAAATGTGCCTTGTTCAGTCTAAACGTGCCTCCAGGGCCTGTGGTATGATCGCAGCGTTGCATCATGACAGCTTGGCAGCTGCATTCAGCGCAGTGAGGAGATCAGAGCGGAAACTCGCCCGTGCTGCCAACGCTGGCACTGGTTGCAGCTGGTTGCACCTGGAGCAGTATGGAAACAGCCTTGATGCTCCAGAGGTGTTGACAACCAAACAAGTTTCTATGCATCCTCAAAGAGAACTATCTCAGTGTCATGCACTTCTACAGAGCTCAGCTTCTATACTGACTTGGATTATGCTCACCACAAACCATCAGCCAATCAATACTGAAAAGAACCTGCCCATTGCCAAACCATAAGATGAAAATACAACATTGAAATCTTCAAATCACAATACTCCATGTGCTCTGATGGCCCATGCAGCGTGGCATCTATTTCAGAAAGTTATAGCTGAACAACTGTCTTCTCTTGTCCTTTCGTGAACATCCATGTTTTTATAATGAAGATGTCCACAATCTCATTTTCCAGATAGTGACATGAACCAACAACACAAATTCAGACAACATTCACTAACCAGTATATGAATTGCCTGTGATGATTGACTAGAATCAATTGTCCCCATCATAACGTTCCTTTCATGAGTGACACATTTGAAAAACAATTCAACGAGAGCTTAGAACCACGGATGAAGAGCTGGTGACAAAAATGAACTCAACGTCAGTCGGGCTGAATCAGTCAGAGACCCGTCACTCAAACGAGATTTTCACAACTCGATCTTTTCAATTTTAAACACAATCAACACATCTGCCCTTTCCCACAAGTTTAAGTTTTACTTGTGTTGGTGGGTGACATTGTGTGTGTGACTGTGCAAAACTCAAACTCTATTTTCTAAGTAACAGTTTACACGTGTCCTCAAACGCCTCATAGGAAGAGTATCAGTGCAGTTACTACAAGAGTTTGAGCTGAATGTTATATTGTAGTTATTTTGTTATACCTGTAATGTGTACTAGGTCACACACTTCTAAAGACATTGTACAATTTGCACTCATCAAATATATACATTTTAATTGTATCACAAGATAACATACACTGAAATGACACAATACTTTACACTTTACTTTTCGTAGCACATAGTTACTCACCCGAGTGCCTCTTTGTCCCTGAGGACCAGGTAAACCAGGAGGACCAGGAGGACCCTGAACCAGAGACAGAACAAATGGATTGTTATTGAGAGAGGAGAGGGAAAGAATGGACAGACATAGTTTGTCAATAGTGAACAATAACACGCTGTCACTTCCCACAACTCTGTATTGATAAGGGATCCATTGATGTCAGAGCTTTGACGCTTACAGAAAGTGAACCAAGTGGTTTCTCTGATGTTTAATCAGATAAACTCACATGGAGACGGACAGAATTCATGAGTGGAAACTAATACTGGTTACAGAAAATGTGAAATATCATATATAAAATAATTCATGCAAAATAGCTGACTGTGCAATTGTGGTTTTGTAAAACTGTGATTGTACAGAAAGGAGAATTACAAACAATATCCACTTGACTCACCCTGAATTATGTCATACAATACAGAACACACAACAATGATAAATATCTTACATGTGGCTTTTAAAGGATTGGTTAACAACCCAAAAACGAAAAGTTTGTGTACTTTCTGTTTCACCAGTAACAAACGCTGCTGATTGATTCTAAAAAGTAAATAGAAGACTCTCTCATTCAGGCATTTGAACATGAATCTGAATATATGACAGAACTCTGATGTTTCCAAAGTTCAGCTGAGGAGTCAGAGAGACCCCGGTCAAAGGAAGCTGTTGATTCTTTCTCGCAGCTTCTCTACTATCCCCCACAGTCACCTGATTCAACATAGATAAATAAGATCTCTCTATGGAAAAGGTAGAGACATCATAAGAAATTTAAACGTTCACTATTCTGAACTGTTGCTGAAGCCTGAGCCTACAACGAGGTGCTACGGAGCATCTCTATCCCCTGTCCGAGCTGTGGACACATGAATAAAGACACAGCTGTTTGTTCCTTCGGACTCCCACACACAGACACATGGAAACTGTGAGCACAACACCGCCTTCGCTACAACAACAGGGACCATAGACACTGAGGCACTTGAGGAGGAAAGTGATGATATTCACAAGTTTAACTGTGCTACTGAGACACGGGTCCAATCTTTTCCCCAGTGGAGTAAATTCAAGAAGTCACTCGAAGGGGGGAATGAGTCATCCTCTGAACTTGAGCTGAATCTCAACACCCTCATTGTTGTCACCCCACACATGTCGTCCATAAATGGGCCTAATAACAAACTCTGTAGCCGAGGGAACATTATAGACGTGACAAAAGTGTGAATAACCCGAAACCACTAACCCGAATCCTGTGAAGCATTTTTATAATCACTAATAATAAAACCAGATCCAAATAAGTCCTGTTTTTTAACAACTATGGTCCCTGCAGCTGTGTTAAAGAACAATCAGTCCAATGTCTTTTAAAACTCATTAGCAATAATGACATAAAATAAAGTTTTATTATCAATATGACAATAAACTTTAAGATTCGTTAAGTCCCAGTAGACCTGTGACAAATACATGGATTTATGTCACCCATAAAATGATCCAAATGGATTCAACATGGTGCATTAAAAGCTAAAAAGTCACATCACCATCGCTATTTAAAACATTATAACCTCATAACTACCAGAAAACTTAAGGAATCCTTACTGGACCGGACCAAATCAGGCAAACAGCCCCCAAACTCTCCTGACGCCCTTTATCCACAAAAGTCTGAGAAACACTCAGAAGTTCTACATATTTCACATGGTTTGTTTTTAGAGAGGAGAAGATGTCTCCCCCTGAACAATGACCACTGAGGGACTCACATCCTAAAAGCAACTAGCACCTAGAAGTAACCTGAGGTAACCTTAGCAGCAGCTTGGCTACCAGCCCCCAGTCGCCTCTGTCCGCCTCTGTCTGCATAACAGTTTCGGAAGGAGCTGATTTTTAACTTAAGTGCTTTATTCAGTGCTTCTGCCTAATGTATTCACCAGGTGCATTTGTTTTGGAGCGGAGGAAACCTCTGTGGATGATCTGGCTCTTGAAAAAAAAACTCCTGGACAATGGACGCCCCCAACACACACAGAGCTGGCTACTGTTTTCACCCAGCTGGCCAGAAGAAGCCTCTGACCTTCAGCCAACCCAGAATTCCAAAAATGCAAAAATACTGTTTTATTCATATTTTTTACCAAGTTGAGAGCCACTGGAAAAGAGATCATGCTCGTAACATTGCAGTCAGTTGTATTCAGGCTCTGAGACGTGAAAGTAAATGGCAACCTCTCAGTCCCACCTACAGGCCTCAAGGCGTTTTATATCTCATATAGCTGCACCATGGAAACAGGTAGGTTATTAAAAACATATTACATCATGACTCCACGATTTAAACAGATTAGATAAAGAGCCTTGACGCATCTGACTCGTGGAAACATAAGCAACACCTTCTACATCTGAGCGGTAGAAGTGTGCTCAGGGGAAAGTTTCCCTGACAGACAGCGTTATATAATACTTCTTCTTTCTCCAGGATATACCTTCAACCTTCAGGTGAGTTTTCAAACCTGTCTGGCAGTATTTCAGCGAAGGGAAAGACATGTTATTATAGCGACTTGTTGATACATGAAAAAAGAACAGTCCTTGGACATGATAACACCGATAAATCACTGCACTGCCCTGCCAAACAATTTTTTCCATATACTGTACCCATGTAGGAAAGCCACATTTACATATCGTTAAACTGGTGTGGCCATAAAATAGCTCTGATTGCCACGCGACCAACTTTTTATGTGAAAACTGTTCCATAAACATCAGAGCATTCATGTATTCAATGACTTACCGGAGGACCTGGCTCTCCTTTGGGGCCGTGGAAACCGTCTTCGTATTCGTACAAGAAATCCGGTTCCTCGTATCCATAATCGTACCCTTCCATGTCGACATCATCGTAGCTGCCATCCAGATCATGCTGTTCTGAGGTGTCCACCTGATTCTCCCTGTACAATGTGGTACCGTTGACTCTCACATGAGGCCCTTGGGCCTGATGGGTGTGTTCGGAGCCAGAGTCCCTTGAGCTGATGATGGAGTTGTTCCTGATTCCTTCCTTCACTCGACTAAGCCTCACATGAGGGATCAGGCCTGGGTTGGCATCTGGAGTCGGCAGGCTCTCTTCCTCTGTGCTGTTCTCGGCGGAATCGTCATCCCCTTGGGGCGTACTCCCTTTTATCAAAATGTTTTCTGTTGTGCTGTAGACAAGATCCAAAGCTGCTTGCGCCCTCAGGGTTGCTAAGGTAGGACTTTCTGGCTGAACCAAGGATGCGGTAGAGTGAGCAAGGGGATCCAAAGCAGGAATGTGGCTCTGGTCCCCCAGACTAGGTTGTACTGATGGACTCAGAGCCGAGTTCTGTGTGACCAGAGTACCTGGGGACAGTTTGACAGCTGCTGTGATTTTGGTGGGAGTCTGATGAGTAGCTGCTACTCCAACAAGGGAGTTTGTCAAAGCAAGGGAAGGGGGTACATTTGCCTCAATAGCCAAACCGGGATGTGGCAAAGGCAATCGGTAAGTGTCGGCCAGTCTGCACTGTTTTTTAAGGTAGCTGCAGTAGTGCGCAGCGGCCTGGGCTGAGGGATAGATATCTAGTTGGCATACTCGACCGTTGAACGTGGCTGATTTAGAGTTCATCCTCCCCAGAGTGAAGAGACCCCCGGAGTCCCCGAGCGACTGAGATCTCCCCAGGGTTTGCTCCTGCTGATGCACGGCTCCACAATCTGCGTAGAAGGACACCGAGCGAGGACGAACGGCAACAGCGAAAGGATGCTGCCGCCCATCCTGCCAGTTGTAGTTGAAGTAGATGGAGGCCTTCTCTGCAGTGTAGACCACCACCCTGCGCGGCAGCAGCTGGATGCCAAAACGCAGCCTGTCCCTGCCATCTTTAACAGTAAAAAGAAAAGCATTGTTCGCTCGCCAGGAGCTAAGACTAATCACGACGGAAAACTCCTCACCAATCTCTGGCGGGAACAGACTTCCTGCCGGAGCCTCATAGAAGGAGTTTGAGTCGAGCAGTATTCCATATCCAGAAACAGGAAGAGTTAAGTGTGAGGGAACAGTGGTGTAAGAAGTCGAAGGTGGGCTTTCCCTCTCGTAGGGATCGTCTGTGGTTTGATCCGTGAGTCCCAATCGATAGAGGATATCCACTCCTGAGGAACAGAGGAGACACTGGTAAGGTTGACATGCAGAAACTGGATCACAAAGCAGGCAGGTAGACGATAAAAAAAAACTGTCGTGGTCTTATTTTACGTTATTATATAAGATATAAGGCAGTCTTTAGGCATTTCGTGTCAACTTGAGGTGGGTTGTTCGGAGAGGAAAACAATTCCACTGATATTTGAAGGAGAAAGAATAGGATTAAGTCAGCTACACCAGTCACATACCATGTAGCAGTGAAGCACCCAGTTCAAGTCCTACTGAGGAACTTTGGCACATAACTTCTCTCGCTTCCTATTTCCTGTCACTTCCACTTCCATTCAACTTTGTCATAACTGGAGGAACCTGTGTGTTATATTTAAAACTTTCTTGTGAACCACTCATCCAATCAACTTGAAACTTGACAGGTGTATTGCTGAGGACAAAGGGAAGCGCAGTGTCGACTGTCGACTGAGGTTTTATGGATGAGTGGTTCTTGAGTAAGCTTCAGACATTTTCACTCTGTGAAAGGGATGAAACACTTTTAAACTGATTTTAAACCGGGATTTACAATTGGATTTTGCTGTGTGTTTCTGTAAAGGGTAAATTTGCCAAGTTTCTGTTGATGCTGTTCACTGTTGGTTTAAGAAACATCATCCTCTGCTGTTATTTTGAATTCAAATAGAATTCATCTGTTACAGTAGACCAGTCTCCTGATGACGCTGGTGACCCCTCCCAGTTTTTCCCCTGGAATCAGTACCAGTAGGGCACCTGGGGCCCAGATGGGTGGACGGGACTGGAGAAGGACGGGGCTGAACTGGGATTCAGGAAACACAGACTTTCTGCATCAATCTGCCACCAAAGATTCATGAGAGCAGCTTCTCTCCAAACGCTCCTGTCATTCTTTACCCGCTGCCCATGGGGAATTCTTTAGAGAATTTATGCCGTGTGTTTGAGAGTGTGTGAGAGAAGGAGAGGGACACATTGTGAGGGAGTGAGTGTATGTGTGTGTGTGTGTGTGTGTGTGTGTGTGTGTGTGTGTGTGTGTGTGTGTGTGTGTGTGTGTGTGAGTGTGTACCTCTACATGTGTGTAGGGGTGGTTTTGAGGTATTTTCATGACTAATCCAGAAACATTGTGTTTCTTTGAAGCAACTGCTCTCTGTATTCAAGGAGGTTTATTTTACTGTTATTACGTTTAGCTTTTATTTTAATTTTATAAACTAGATTTACCTAGTTTTTCTAGATTCATATTTTCTTTTTTAACAACCTTTAGGAATGCAGACATGAAAAGAATACCAGACATCAAAGCAGGAACATACTTCTGATGAGTTGCACGTGTACAACCTTTTGACCTTTCACCTTGATCATGGATCGAATCAAACTGCCAGTAAATAGATGAATGTCAACAGAAGAGAAGTCTACAGTGGGGGGACTTTTCAGAAGCAAGTTTTAAAGAATCCTTCTTAGTCACATAAAAGTTATATCTTAAAGTTATGTCAAGGTTCTGTGCATACTAATAACCGTCCTGTTACCTAACTTGTGATGTGACGCATCAGCGGCTTCTGTAACAGATGTATTTTTATTTTAGTCTCTACAGGAAGGATGGGATGAAAGGAGGAATAGAGCCAAAGACAGACAGATGTCATAAACAGAAATAAAATGAACACAATCTTCTTAGATGTGGTTTCACAGGGAGTTTAGACGTTCAACCCAAGAAGGAAGACTCATATCTCTGCAGCTGAATCAAGCAGGCACTGATATGTCTTTGACATTCTTTGCCCCGGGTAATGTCAGCCCAGATTCCAATCAACCTGTCTCATATGAGAAGACAAGCTGTGCATCCCTCCTCCTCTCGTTATGATTGATCCTGCCTGGAATGGGCTCATCAGCTACAGGTACACGTTTACCTCCTCTGTCCAGGGAGCTACAGACAATGCACATGCATGTGGAGATGTGAACAGGTATGTAAAGAATTCATCAATGAGGTCAACCTGACACTAGTGTGCCTGTGTGATGTGGTATTTCTGGCAGTCGACTATTAATGTGCCAATCAAAATACAATGCGACCGCTCGGCGAATGCTCAAAGGTGCGAAACATTGGTTCAGAACTTAATGAAGTTTTCTAAAGATTGTTTTGACAGCATTTTGGTTTTACTGAACACAGGCAAGTTGTTTCAAGGAGGTTGCATCCGGAGAGATACGTGGAATTATCATCCATCATATAGCTACAAAGAAACTAAAATGTACCAACATGGTGTGACGCCCCTTTGGGTTTGACTGGTTCTTCGTTGTCTCAGGTTCTCTATGGGCTCCACTCCCCCCCCCATCCTGGTCTGGCTATGTTCCCTTAATTTAAAAGATATGTTTTGACTTGCACCTTACACCTGCGCCCACATCCTTCACGGATACACACCACACACAACTGATGTTGTTATCACATCCCATGCAGAGGGTGGCTGCAGCTCCGGAGGTGAGCAGGCGTGGGTTGTCTACCGTACTGGCGAGAATGCCGGTGGTTTGATTCCCCGGCTCCTCCAGCCTATATGTCTCTATGTGTGAGTGAATGAGGATGTGTGTGTGTGGGAATGAGTAAATAGAAATCGTAGTGAAAAGCAAAAAATATTTAATTTGCCACGTTAATTGAATTCATTTGGTTTAATAAATTATTCTCTAGCAGTCAGTAGATTTGCAGTGTTTGCGTTTTGTGGTGCACACCAGAGCTAGGTCATAACAAGCAGGGATTCGTCCTTTTTGTGCCTGGTGTTGATGGTGAATGCAGATTTGGTGAAGTGGTGGACCATCATGCTGGTTTGGGATGTGTGCCCATCAGAGGAGCTGTTGTTTTTTGAGAGATAAACCAGCTGTTTGTTTTTTTCTCAGTGTCCGTATCAGTAGTGAGGGCTTCTCTTCTTTGTAGCTGTGGACATTTCATATCGCACCGTGCAACACCAACACTCAAACTGGGCGAAACCAAATAGATGTGAGAAGAAATTATCTTGTTTATTATCAATCCAACTTGTGTCTCTCTCATCCTCAACTCCTCTCATCCCTCTTGGAGAATCACCTCATCCCTTTTATAAAACAAGCCAAGCTCTCATCTGGTATTTCAACTTCTTCTTTCTCCAAACTAATTGGTGTACTTTCCCAGACTGACCTTCCTAGCATGTACTTCAAGCTATGTTTACATGTGGCATATTTCTGATAAAGCAGAGATCAGAGGGGGGAAAGGAGAACAGCGGCCGAGGCTGAGAGGCTATTTTGGCTGTTTCTACTCGCAGGCTGATGCAAGAGCTCCAGAGCGTGAGCAGACATGTTTAGGGAGAAGGTTTGAAATGAGAATAAAAGCAAAGGAAACAAGCTCCTGTTTAAAACCTCTCGGATGAAATGTAAAGCAATACAAATTAGTTTTTTAATATTTGGATCTTATCCAGCAGAAATTTTCCCATAAAGGTAAATGCTTCACACGGAAGAAATGCACGAATTATACTTTTTCTATCTCGCTTCGGAAATATCTGCATATATTGAATTTGAACCTGAAACCAGTTTTAATTTTCCTGAAATTTGAAATGTGTAAAAGTAAAAGCCACCAGTCATTAACCATTATTCATTAAAGTGGAGTCACACAAGTCAGAAGTCACCACCAGTTCAACTATTTCCTGACTCAAGTTAAAACCAGACATTATAAAAATCAACTGGATCCATTAAACTGTAGAGATGGTGAGAATCTTAATTATCAGAGACGTTATCTCACAAGCTGCACAGACAAAGACAATATATAGAGAAAGGCTTTTATATAAATAATAAGTAGTATGATGTTCTCTTGTGCTTCAGGGTTCTGTCTCGTACCTTGAGATAGATAGTGTTCGTCTCCAGAGAGCACTGCTGAGCATACTGACAGGAGCAGGAGGAAGTTCCACCTGGAGGAGCAGAGACACACACATTAACAACACATCACTGAGTTTTAAAAGCAAACAAGTGAAATATAACAAATGTAGAGAAAGGCGATCACTGATCAAGATGAGTAATTCTGACAGGGACAGGTCGCTGGTCACAGGAATCATATAGAGATTAACATAGATATTGACAAATATGACTTATAAGGTTTAAGTCACCCTGTGTGGGACAAAAAGACAGATACATAACTCCCTGAGGAAAAACATGAGGAACATGACAACTGTACACACAGAGGACCTGGGCCAGAACTTCCTCTACGCTCCTTCCTGCTGTGAGGGAACACACACATCCTTCTTATGCTAGAGAATTATAGAGATTCATTTTATGTGATTGTGACTGTATAACATGAGACTGTTAAAGAGGAGACTACACACTGAATATGCTGACTGCCATGAGTGAGTCACAGGCAAAGTGAGCCAACACTGGAGTCGGATACTAACAGCTCACAAACAGCTCAACAGAAAACACTCACTGAGGTTTTGTCTCAGTCACATGTGAAATATGGTGGAGAAAGTGGAAAACACTGATTACTGCAACTATTGGCTCTTTCAATTGGGAAGTCTGGCCTCTATCCTGCTGACAGGAGGAGAAGGAATCTCCATGAAATCATAAATTTACAGTAGAGGCCAGTGCCCAGATCTACTTGAAAAACAGCTGATACATAGATATGGTGTGAGACAGAAGCTGAAAGTTGAAAATAGTTCCTGTAACTTAGCAGAAACAGGAGATCTGTTTACAGCATTAATGAAAGACCAACTCAGAGATAAACTGAAACTAGCAGGAACTAACGGGGAAAACGCAGGTCCACTGAAAACCATTAGCATTTCATTTGTTCAACTTAAGAGCAAAGCTAAAGTATTGAATCACAGCTTTGTGTCTACGCACGTGTTTACACAATAATCTTATCGTATCATTAGCGTCATAATGGAGACACAACTCACTGTTGCCAGAGGTTTATCTTAGGGTCTATAATTGTGAAATAAAAACACAGAAGCCTGTTACATAAAAAGTTTACAGCCTTTTTTCTCAAGTCAAATAGCACAAGGTAACTACTTTTTTTGATTTGGCTCCTTCAGAATAAAAGCATATCGATAGTGGAGCTGCATCACAGGGAGTTCAACTCAGATGTAGCTCAGTAAAATAGCTCATTACTTTGTGATGATCTAAACAATATTCAATGACTGTGATCCACACGAGCATATATAAACCAAAAAGTGCCTGTAGTGGTACATCTACAAATTCATTGAAGAGATCAAGAGATTGAAAAAAGAAAAGAAGAGGAACAAAAATAAAGATGGAATTATTTAAAGTAAAAAACAGTAACATGGATTCAGCCTTCAAATGGAACTTGTGGTTATGACGTGAATTAACGAGAACCCGGCTGCTAGGCAACAGCAACACGGATGCTAATATTAACACAAGTGACATTGTCTGGCAACCATTGATCAGGCTGGCGGCCATGTGACGTAATGCAGCATGTGTGAAAGACAAAGTAACGGCAGGGAAACGTTAATTAGAAAGGTCTGGTTAACGACTCATTTTAAAAAAAGGCTTGGAGAATGAATTGCCCTTCACGACTTGAAAAGAATTGAGTCTCAAAAAGCCAGACGGGACACGTTCTCCCTCCACTTCTCAGCCGAGGCTTTTCCCCTTTTCGCTGGCGTAACTCTGAACATCATCAAACTGCTGTTAAGCAAATGTGACTTTGAGAGAGAATCACATAATTGTCTGGAAACGATCAAACACGACACAAGTGTTCTCTGCACGAGAAGGACGAGTGGGTGAAACTTCTCAGAAATGCAGCAATGAGGCCAAACGGCTCAATTTTGGTTTCATTAGACCAACGAATCTGGTTTCTCACAGTGTGGGAGTCCTCTGGGTGCTTTTCAGAAACGTGCACTGTGGGACGGCTCGTTCTGGGCTCTAGACCCAGAGCGGTGAAGAGCTGCAGTGGTGGTGGTTGTCGTTGTTTTGAAGTGTCTCTCATTTCAAATACGAGACCTCAGCCAGACCAAGGCCTTTCTCCTCTCTAACTGAAATGCAGCAGTTATCATCCCCACATCTGAGCCTCAACACAATCCTGGTTCTTCCTCCACTGCCTGTGTGACCCTTTTCACCTTTTTTTAAATCACTGAATTTACCACAAGTAGAAACAAATAAAGAAGTAGAAGCCTGAACTGAATTTCAATTGTCATAGCAACATCTGCTTTTTTTCTTTTTTAATATTCATTCCCATCCATCATCTGTAGAGATTATCCTTCAAGAGAAAACTCATGCACATACAGGGAGAAAATGCAAACTCCACAAAGAAAGAGCCCAGGATGTGAAATGGGACCCTTCTTGTTGTTGCACAGACAAAATAAAAGAATAATCTCTTGCAGCCCTGGTACATTCAGCTCTTTGAACCCTGCCTACCTGCCTCCTCCACACTGAGCTTGAAATCAGAAGTCATAACTTGAAAAACTCAACCGGGGAACCGCTTTAAAGACAAACTGATTCCTGTGTTTACCAAATCCATTCAACTTTTACATTTTTACAATCGGAAAATGCCATGAAGTCATGCAGAGCGAATTGTCGTGTTTCAGTGTTGCCAGATGATGGAGTTTGTCTCAAAGGCAGAGCTGGTTAATAATTGAATGTTGTTCAGCAAAGCTTTGACCACAAAGAAGCAGAATCAGCCCCAGCGATGATTCAAAGAGAGAAATTGTCTCTTCTGCTTTTTAGAGATTTATTCTTACAAAGTTGAAAAGCACAATAAATTCTAACTGAGTTGAGCTTATTTAATAAACAGGATATAATGACGTGCTTACATGTTCTGAAAAACCTCAACACTTTGTACTGGGAGATGATGACAGTGTTCTAGATACAAAATATTACATCTCTAATGTTGTGACGCACAATCCCTCCCTCATACTGATGGTTTTAAAAACATCATAATGCCAAACACATATAAATTAAAATACAAACCTTATATTCCACTAAGTTTGATGATTCCTATAACTAATTGACCTGTGTGGTGAACTCTGACCCTAACTGACCCCACCTCTAGGTGGCACTGCCCACCACGTAGTGCATCGAGAGCAGAGGAGAAATTAAACATTAAACTGAAGTTATTGAAGTTGTCACATTTTCATATTATTTATGCTCTGTGTCGACCCACTCCTCTTTTTTATTTGTAGAAATCATAAAACATGCCACTATTTGACAGGTATTCATTCTCTAACTGTAGAAAAAGGGTCAGTTTGAATAATACTCATACTGACATAAGGTAATATAATAAAACAGTAGAACTAGTAGTATTTTTCTATAGATGATGAGATAGATGTATATAGTTGGAATATCTCATATATTCAATATAATATACAGTGTGTGTGTACGTATATGTATGAGTTTCATCTGAAGTTTCAAAATATATTCTGTACAAACAACTTTGACAGTTATGTTACAGGAGATAGCTGTAAATAAAACAATATCAATAATTTAACTATCGTCAAGAGCAACAAAAACAAAACAAGCTGAAGTGGATCCTGGGAACAACTGTGAGGATTTTAAACACTGACACTGAACTGTGGTGTTCGTTCAACGTCTTTCAAACATCTCTCTTCCAAGAAGATTAACCCGGCAAAGAGGCTACTGGTGTTTGTGTGGCCCAAAGGAAGAGAAACAGAGAAGTAAAAACTATAACTAAGGCAGACAGCTGCAGAAAAAAAACGAAAAATCCAGAGTGTAAGCATGATGAGCTGTCACCTGCTCCCCATCGAGAAACTGGTGCGACATTCCACAGCCGGGAACTCAGACATATCCCCAGAGCAGGAAAAAGGGGGCGGTGTGTGTGTGTGGAGGAGTTTGGAGGGTGTGGTGGGGGGTTTGGGTGTTATATACATGACTACAATCATTCATCTTTGGCGAGAGGATCAAAATGACATTTATAAATCCAGTGAGTAGCTGGTTGCGCTTAAGAGTTGGCAGGGTTTGAAAGTAGACCAATGAAAAGGTGATAAAAACTAAAAATATAACACCGAACATTCCCCGCTGCAGAGTCGAGTGAGGCCATCTGATGCTGATTCAAGCAGATCTTCTTTTTTCCCCTTTCTCCCGTCTGTCACACATTCTGCCTGTTGGGGCTATTCAAGGCCCCGAGGCTCAGGTCTCTGCTGCAGCACATCCACAGTGATGTAACAGCAGGTGATGGGAGAATCTTTCCATCAACCTGAACGCTACCCTTCGCCATCCATCTGTCTAAGTGATGGTCTCTTAATACATCATCACTTTTTTGACATGTTTTTAAAGTTTTTTCTCCAGAATCAAGGAAAGGAAGGAAGTGAAGGAGACGAGGGAAGGCTGCGTAGCGTCCATCACGGCCTGCGGATGATTTAAGATGACGAGGGAGGTGAATCCCTGTGACAGCACACAATGTTTCCCAGTCCTGACAGTTAATGGAAAAGGCTGCTGAGACAAAGCTCCCCAAACACTGCTGTGTTGACTAAGGGAAATACCACTATGTGTGTGTGTGTGTGTGGGTGTGGGGGAGGGGGGGGTTATGTCAGGACTATAAATAATCACAACTTAAAAAACTGCCCCCTCTGCTATGAATCATTCCAGCACTCACAGGTCTTGAATCTTATATCACCAGAAAATTAGCTTGGATCCCCAACAATGGCTCATTCAACGGAGGCAAAGGATTTAATTTGGTTTGGCGAACAGGAGCAAACCCACTGGAGTTCTGTTTACAGTGTTCATAAGGAACGGGAAACAGTTTCCTTCCGTTCATCGATGACGTCGACGTTCCACGGGTCCATGGAAGCAATTATCCAATCCAAAGGAAGCAGGCGCAGCTGTTAATCTGCTCAAGTGTCTCTGAAGTGTTTCACTTATTGAAGGAGGAAGGAATAAAATCCCAGTTAATCTGAGTTTGGTTTCGCTGAAAGTCAAAGGAAGCTTCTCTTTACTTTCCTGAAAAGGTTCCCGGACACTTCTTAAACCATCCCAATGGCAGTTTGGAGGAAGTAGTCAAACCTTTTACTTGAGTAAAAGTACAAATGAATAGACAAAAATGTACTCTAGTAAAAGTGAAAAACACAATGTTAACTTTTTTACCCAAGAAAAATAAGGTAAGTACTTCTAAAGCAGAGGTGGAATATAATGTATGAAAATATAGCTACTTCATTACTTTTCTTTATGAATATATACTTTACTTCATATGTCAGCAAATATCTGTATTTTGCAGTTCCTTGTCAATTACAAGAGTAATGGAACTGGTCCATTGATCCAATCAGAGCAGTCAGGCAATAATAGAGTAGAGAAGAAGAAACTTAAATGGATTCTGAAGAGACCATTACATCAAGTAGTAGATTACACTCTGCAAATTCTTTTAGTCAAGTAGCAAAGTTAACCTGGTACTTTGAATTTTACTTCAGTACAGTTTTGTCCTTTATTCGTACTTTGATAAGTGCCCAAAAATAACTGTACTCAAGTAAAGTACAGATACATAAAGAATGTACTTCAGTAAACAAACAGCTTGTTGTTTCTTCCCTCTGCTGCCTGAAGGGATTTACTTTTAGGTTTTCACCCCGTCCCTCTTCTTCAGAGCATCACCACAGTTCAGCAGTCGTCTGCAGAGCTACCACACATAGAGCTATCTCTCAGAAGATCGAGGTTTATAGAGCTTGACCTTGGAGACTGTACCTCACCTCCACGGTTTTATGCCCCTGTGGCAGAAATGTGGCTCAGCTGAGCCCAAGTTTTAAATAGAGTGGAATTCAAAACAGAGGGAAGCCTCCGACACAGGAGCTGACACAGCGCTCAGAGGAGCTGGAGTACAAATCTATTTGTATCAGAGGGTTAGAGATGCAATCTGCAGAATTAGATCCATCATGTATACAGTAGCTATGTCATCCCTACCCTGCATCACACACACAGACACACAAACACACTGTTCACCAGCTACAGGTGGATTTCTGGGGAAACATCTGAGTTGTGAATCATCAGGTGTTCCATCCCTGCATGCTTCGCTTCTCGTTCTCAAACACAACATTCCTGGACACAAACAAGTAACTGATCCGCTGCCAATATCTGCTCCCACTGGCTGCGTTTCAGCTGCAGCACCTGTATCCTGGTGGTAATGACTAAATCATTGAAAGTGGGCTTGTATTCTCCTGGTGTCCAAATGGCCGGCAGCTAAACAATCAGTGTATCGACCATTTCCAGGTTTCAGTTGGCGGCTCTATACCTCTGCATCAGCCAAGACTTGAAATGTGTTGCATATGATTTCCACAACCGTTGAACATATGATATAACCAGAGTCTGCATGTGTTTCAGTGTGTCGTGTCCGAGTGCTCGGCCTCTGACAAAGAGCCGAGCGTGGTTGGTGTTTGTCGGCTCTCACAGATCCCCGATCTGGGGTCAAGAGGTCATGGCAGAGCAGAGCAAAGATTGACTCAGTCTACAGGACAGCGAGCAGACAAAGGGCTGTGAGTAAACTTTCACGGGTTTTTTATTAGTTTGCCCTTTTCCTGTCGCGGTCGGACCTGCAGATGTTAGGAGGGTTAAATACACTCCCTCAGACAGACAGGCCTGAAGACCCTCTGGCCGCTGGTGTGGAGCGAGGTGGAGCAGGCTGTGATCCCAGCATGCAACATCTCTCAGGGGAGAAAGCTTTGTGTCTCTATTACAGTTGTTGCCAATGTCGCGGCTATGATCACACAAATAACAACGTCCCATAAGTGCCGCTCGGTTGAACAACCAGACAGTCTTATTATGTTTTGGCAGTTGTAGAGGAATGTGCCTTATGACATGTTCACATTGAGATGTTTGGAGCGTTATCCTGAGTAACTATGTTTCTAGAAAGAGACTTTTTGAGTTTATGAGTTTTCTCATGTTTGAGCACCAAAAATTCAAATTCCGTTCACATCCCTAATCCCCTAATAAAGAGATAGAACATCCATCAGCAGAAAGAAATAAAATAAAGCATAACTGGCTGCATGGTGTATGTTTTTATTTGGTCTGACGATAGATCAACCAAATAACTTCGATCTGTCCCATCACTTGGTCTAGTTTGACTTTTACAAGATTTCTTTCAAAGTGTGAGGAATTACCAAGAGTTTCCTTTAGCTGGATTTTCAACAAGAATGAAAAGAAAGGGGAAGACAAAGGCTGGGGGCCATGTTTTAGTAATTACAGTAATTAAGTGTGGTGGTGGTGTCACAGTGAGCCACAGTATCTGCACTGCATCTGTCTACAAGAGTTACAGACTACTGACATGTTACATAGGGGGACAAATATTTACAGATTGTTTGGTGGTCTAGTCGAAGGGGAAATGTGGGTTTTTGTTATCCTCACTTTGAGTTTTCCATCAGTGTCAGTGACGTGTGTGCATTAAGTGTTATACCATGACCACTGGTGTACTACTCAGGGGTTATTACAGGTACATTTCTCGATGGCTTTCAGGAGATCGACTGCATATAAGTGGCACGACTAGATTGTCCCAAAGCTGACAAATGCGTTCCTTATCTCCCAGAGAATTGAAGGCTCTAACCTATCATAGGATCCATTTTCAAGGAAATACAACGGTCCACATGTTAAAAAGCCAAGGGGCGTTAAAACTTTCTTGTTGTATCCGACTTCAGCTCCGTTGCTAGGTTATAAAAAGGCGGGACTAGGGTCCATAAACAGATTCTGTGAATGTGGATGTGGGGGATCTGTAGGTGAGGGACAAGATGTTGGGGGAGGAAGCCTTCTGGTTTCTGTTTCTACTTGAACCAATCAGGTTTGAGCAGGCTCTGGTGGCCTGCAGGTAAACAGTCTATGCATCGGCTATTGGCTCATTGGATTATATGCAGTCATGTGCTGTAAACTGTCAATGAAGAGCAGCCAAAACGTCACCTGGACCTAAAGCACCAACAGAAAGTATGGCTGTTTGTGTTTTGAGTGGAGGAACGTTCACCTTATGTGATAAAAGAAACAAGTCAAGACTCTAAACAGTGTACGACACACAGAAGACAGGGTATTTGCCACAGCTCTCTGTTGCCTACACCAGCAAAAAATGGCCATTTCTCCCCAGAGGCTAGTTTGTCCTCAGACGAGTGCTGATTGGCTCCGAGATCGGGGACAAAACTGGTGACGCAAATCAGGGAAACCTTCCGTGGACTGTCTCACAAAGACCGTGAAGACCGAACTGAAATGAGACATTCTGCAGAGGATTTCCCTGATTTGCATTTCCATTATTTTCCCATTTCAGTTGGGCTTACTGGTCTACGCAGTCCACAAAGTAGGCGTCATTGGTGTCCTACGTAGACCATTAAGCTTCCATGGAAGGAGATGGCCCCTAAACTGAAGACGCAGCTACTGGGACTGTTTAAAACCACAGGGAACCCACATATTCCCAACTTCATCGTCATCGTACCGACTACAATAATCAACAAAGCAAAGCTCCCGAGCCACAGCACAGAGAATTGATCAGGCATGTGCAAAGAGCGCTGGTGTACAGCAGATGTGAGGCAGCTGCAGACCTTCATTGAACTTTCTTTTGATACTCACTGCTGTTCTGAGATATGAATCATTTCATTAGTGGTTTGTATTAGTCATCCTCCTTTTAATGGACCCCAGGGCTACAGACAACAGAGATCTTCCCACATCTTATTCCTCCAAAAACTCATCGCTCTAATATGTGCTATTGAGAATACAGTCGAATGTACAGTGTACACAGTTCCACCACTCCAGCCGTGGAGCAGCAATGCCTGCAACAGTGGGGGATTGTCTGCTGCTCGGGAGCCAGTCAACCACTGATGCACACACACTGACTCTCAGTGAATCCAAGGGAGGCCACACTTGTTCCCAGTCAACTCACTTCCTCCATAAGGCTCTGGTTTTCACTCTCAAGGACACACACAAAAAAACCCTCAGGATTTTTTAGGTTCCACTTTGTTTTCTGCGCTGAGCAAACACTGTCAGCGAGAGAACAACAGGAGGCTTTGTGAGATCAGCTCTTTTTTTCCAGCTCGTGTCTGGAGGGGATTCATAATGGAGCACAGACGACTTGAACTCGGCTCTGATAGCATAAAATAGGTCCGTCCCCCCCCGTTAAGTGGCCTCCGGAGGCGTGCACACGTCTCCCTGCAGCTCCTCAGACCCAGCTGAATGTAGCAGGACAACAAAACCTGCATGTTGGACGTCAACAATACACACTTCCATGAGGAATGTTCAGCTTTAAAAAGGCTCTAAATAGATTTTTCTTTGGTCCATTTAAAGTCAAAACCCTTGATAACACTTGGGATCCTGAGTCACTGAGCACTTCATCCCAATGCTTTACCAGAATCATTAATCCCTGACATGCTGAATAAGCATTATTGCTCCCAAGACATCCTGATTCACCCTCCTCCTCCTCCTCCATGCTCCACTGTTTATTCCCCGGCTTATCATGGCTATGCGAGTGAAGAACAAATGACGGGAAGGGGGTTCAGCGGTCGGCCATATGGGTTTCAGATCATAATGTCGGAGATCCACGGGCTGCATGTTCACAAGGGGAGTTCAAAGCCAAGGGGGGGACGACTGGATACATGATGAACCAGCAAGTATACAGGAGAAGTTCAATTACAATCCAGCCAATCAGATGAAAAGCACAGTTATCACAGGGGGGAAGTAGTGAAGGCATGCACAGTTGCACATTGAGCAGGAATTTAACAAGTCAATCAAAAACAAAGTGTAAAACATCATGAAAAAGTTAAAATAATAATGATTTTACTTTTCATTGTAAGTAAACTTTCAGTGGCAAGAACTTGTATCTGCAGGGTCTATGTTTAGTCCAGTGGCGCCCCTGTCAGGGAAACAGCCACAGATCCCAGAACAGAAATAAAACCCTCCAGTTGCCATGTTCAAATGAAAACTGCCTCCAAAAACATGCATGCACCGTGAAAACCGCACTTACGTTGCAGCCGCGGAAACGTGTCCACTCCTTGTCCGTTGAGCTCCTAAATGCATTTGTATGCATTTGTCCAGGCAGCAGAGATCTGGGTGAAAACAGAATCACACGCGCGCGGATGCCTGTTCATGGGCTAAACCTGGTGGCGGTGGGAGCCAGAGGAGGCGTAAAGTGGACGGAGGAGAAGTGCCACCTCAGAATTTCCTCATCGTACAGCAGCGAGTCCTGAGGAGAGCTCTCTCTCTCTCTCTTTTTCCCTCTCTCTCTCTCACTCACTCTCTCTCTTTCTCTCTCGCTCTCTCTCACTCTCACACACACACACACACACACACCTTCCTTCAAACCCTCTCAGATCATTTACGCACGAGGACGCGCGGTGAATCCAAACGTGGAGACGCGCGACGGTTACGCACGGTGGTTCGACAAAAACAAAAAAACAAAAAAAAAGTTTGAACAGTTAGTTTTTGTTTGTGTGTGTGTGTGTCTGCTGAGTTAACTCGACTCAGGGAAGCCAGCGCTGCTCTCACACACACTGCGGTCTCCGACTCGACTGCACATCCAGCCCTGCGCGTCTCTACCTCCAGGCGGTGGTTCCTCCTGCTATGTGCCTAAACTTGCACTGATGCAAAAGGGAACCGTCTTCACCGCAACACAACTCCAGCTGGTGGTGTTGGATTTCACCAGCCACTCGTGACATCACGGGTAGAGTTAAGGCTTGTGTTCACCGATGCCCTTTGTCTGCTTTGACTCGTGGAATTAGACCAAAGCTGGTATAATGCCTGTGTTTGCTCTGCATGTTGCGTTCACTGTCACATACACACACACTCACAGAGACACACACCACACGCACTGCACAGTTAGACTGAAATAATATCAGAGAGGGGATAGAAGAGATCAGCTGGCTCCGGCTCATGGTGTTTGCTGACAGGAGAATGTGCCAGGTGCTGCAGCTGTTGCTCTGGCGTCCTGGCAGGAGAATCTGTTCTTCATCATATGGAGACTTGTATTCGTTTTATTTTGGTCCCAAAAATTTGTTCTGAATATTCTGCTGGACGGGATTATGGCATCAGGGGCTGAAGACCCCGCTGAGGATTTGATCAGAGTGAGAGTCTGACTCTCTAAGCATCTTTAAACCTCTTTCTCCTTCATTTTTCCTTTTAATCGACTGTCTTTAAATTGTTCCGAAAACTGCCTTTTAATAATTCATATGATTTATTCTTGCTTTTTTTAATGGCTACCTGTGATCCTTCATGTGTCCAGATGTTAAAAGTTCTGTTACTAATCATATAATACTGTAATACTATTATAACTGTAATTGGGGATTAATAAACGACAAAATATCATTTGAAAAAACTTCCAGTGTGATAAGAACTACCTAAAATGACAGAAATTTGTGTTTGACATTTACTTGGACATTTTAGTTTGGAGCGTCTCCCATCCGCTAACGTGGAGGAGTCAGGATTCATGACCTATACCACCAGGCGGCGATCAAGAGGCTTCAATTTTAAGGTCCATATTTAAAAATCCATCATTTTGTGATTTGTGTTAATATTTCCGTTGTCTGAGTCTTTTCATCACAACACAACGCACACAAATTCGAACTCCACACTCAGTCCAGATGCATGTGGTGGTGCTATGTATATTAAACGGCTAATTGCACATTGCTCATTAATTTCTTTGTCCAGCTTCCAGAATGATTACGCTTTTACTGACAGTAATGACCCGGACCACTATTTGTGGTGGTGCAACACGCTGGGTGGTATTCAGTGCAGTGTGAGGGGTTTGGATTTAGCATCAGATTAACACAAATACACATTTATCAGCAGAGAAGTTGTGTTTATTATTTAAAAAATTGCCTTGATTCCTTTGGAAATTACACGTCTCTATTTCATGTCTGAACACAGCTCGGCCACTTTTACCCCTTGGAAACGCCTCATTGTCCAATTCTCTTGATCTCTCTCGTCTATTTTTCCAAACAAACAGCCTCTAACTTCTCATGGACTCTAACCCACTTCCTCCACTTCCCAGTCAGGTTAAACCATTAACCCGGAGTAAACAGGGCCTGGTTGGGTCGCTGGGCCCCAGACATCCGCACACTGCCTCAGATCAGCCCCGGACGGAGAGAGGGAGCCCATATGGTTTTACAGTTTAAGGAGCTGGTGGGACGAGGAGCCCGAGCAGTTCCTGCCTCCAATCCCAGGTGGAGCTCACCGGGTTTCTTCACTCGGGGGAAAAAAAAAGAAAAGAAGCGGACACATTGAATGGTTAAGATGCCCACACATGGAGCAGGACAGGGGAGGTCAGAGTGACATGGAAACTCCAGCCGGCCAGCCACGATAAACAGTGAGGTCAATCAAGAGTATTCATTTCGTGATGGCTACAAACAAGACATTTGAAGCCGGTCGTGCCACGGAGGTCTGTGTGTGTGTGTGTGTGTGTGTGTGTGTGTGTGCGTGTGTGTGTGTGTGTGAGTGTGTGTGTGTGTGTGTGTGTGTGTGTGTGTGTAATAGTCGGTCAAACTCTTCATCAAAGAAAGTTGCCTCTGAGGAAGAAGCCTGTGCATGGGATGCTCTCTTTCCCCTCCTTTCTCTCTCTTCTCTCTCTCTCTCTCTCTCTATCTCTCTCTCTCTCTCTCTCTCTCTCTCTCTCTCTCTCTCTCTCTCTCTCTCTCTCTCTCTCTCTCTCTTTCCTCTCCTTTCTCTCTCTCTCTGCTTTTGCCATCAGCTTTTCGGGATTCGACCAGATGTAGGTTTTTTCTCAACTTCCCAGAGAAAAAAAAAGAGGAAAAATCTTTGAGGTTGCTTGTTCTCTGACAAGGCCGTGAATCAACGCTGTGAACAAATGAATTTCACGATCGGGTTTTGTGGCGAAACCCTGCGGCAGGTGAGAGGAGGCTCTGACGGCGTCTCCCTTCGAGCAGCAGAAGTCGAGCAACATTTGAGAACGCTTGATTCCAGGAGTGTGCGTCACGTTGATAAAAACCTCGATGAGATTATCGACACGGGCCTCTCTAGCGGCAAAGAGGTCGTACAAAGCTGTTTCACTATATTATACTATAAAATTACATCAGCCAAGTATGCACACAGATTTACAGCAAACTTTTCAAGATGATTTTGTTTTTTTCCCCTCTCCTCACATGTCCAGATGTGCACTAATCAGTCCATTGTGCACGGAGCACCAGAGCTAAAAGATCACCTCTCGCTCTCGCTCTCTTGAGGAATGGGGCAGATCCAGATGAGCCCCTTTCTTCCTGAGACATGTGGTGCGCTGCAGTTTCATGACTTATTTGGCAAAATGGCCCCAGTGAATGTGTTGTAATCAAGCCAGGATCACCATGGCGGTCAATGGAGCTGTGTTCTCGGGACAATGGCTGCAGAGCTTCACACGTACATGAAGGCCGGGCTGGAGTGCGATTAGAGCAGCATGTGGTCCGGGACAAAGTCCTTCCATATGACCAGATATTACATAATGCACAGAGCGCACATGCACATTGTAGTTTGATTTCTCACTATAACAAACAGCTGATCAAATAATGAGAAAGGGGCAAAAACGTTCCTTTGCATTAGCTGCATGGTTAAACAACTGTTACTTGTTAAGTTCATCATGTTCAACAAATAAAAAAAAAGTAAAACTTTGCATTGGCTGTTGGAGTCTGTAGTTAAATTGGAACTCCTTTGAGATGAAGCTGGCCGGAGGTTTCCCACAGCAAGGGCCTGAATCCAATCACCATGTGCTGGCCGGAGAGCATGCTGTCTCTGTTTCGGGGGGGGTGTAATATTTACATCGTACAGTAACAGCTTGTAAGTGCTGGGGTGTGTGGAAACTTTTGAAGCCTCGCTGGACCGGGATCGAAAGCCAAAGCCAATCAGGCCGGGTGAGGAGAAAGGAGAAACGTGAAGGTTCTGCGGTCGGTACCAAAATGTGTATTCAGGTGCTTTCTGTGAGTGCATTCTTAAAGTCTTCACATGCAGGCAGACGCGGTCGGCTACTCGTGCCTCAAAAGGTAAATAACTCGTCAGTCAGCGTGTTCCTTGAAGGAGGGGGGATCGGAGGGTCGGCCCTGTGTGACCAGGTTGACAGCTGACTCTACACCTGAGGACCGGCCAGACCCTGAACACGTCTCTAATTACAAGACACGGTGCTGGGTAATTTCTGCCTCGTGTGCGTGTCACCGGCTCGTTGGGCTGTTATTCTGCCGAGCGGAGAGAGTGTGGGCAGCAGCTGGGAGAGTGCTCAACAGATGGCGGAGCACGGAGCGGTCGATAGCCGAGACAATGCTCCATGTAGGAGCCTGTGTGAGTGAGTGTGTGTGTGTGTGTGTGTGTGTAGTGAGGTGGTTCACAGAGCTTAAGGGACCATGGGAAAACAGCGAGAGAGAGAGAGAGAGAGAGAGAGGGGCCAGGGGAGTCCAGGGTGAAGGGGGTGTTTGGGCTTGGAGGAAGTTTGGGAGTGTGTAAGGAAAGTGAAAGTCCCTGTGGGGGTCATGTGTGGTGGAGAAGGGCCACAGGGGAGGAACACACACGCGGCACAGGGAGGTGTTCACTAAGGAGCCCTCTAATCACAGCAAGTGGATTTGCATGACGACATGTTGCATCTTTACTTTTCATCGCTTTTACTGTGTAATTTCTCATCGTAATGAATTTTATTGTACTTTGGATTTTCATGGGTCATTTCATTTTGTACCTTTGTCTTGTCTTATCTTGTCTTATCTTATTGTGTCTTTTTGTATACATTGTTGTGTCTTTTTGAATGGTATCGTATTGTCTTGCCTTATCATTTCGTATTGCATCATTTATATAGTATATATTTTTTATATTATATATATATTGTCTTTCGTTGTGTTGTATCGTATCATATTGTCCATTTTCATGTCATGTTACATCTTGTTATGTATCGTATTGCATTATATCTTGTTATTGTTTCATGTCGTATTGTCTTATTATGTCATCATATTGTATTGAATCGTATTGTATCATTTATTATTATATATTCTATTATAGTCGCTTTAACATAAAGAAATGAGCAGACAGTGGTCTCTCCTGCAGCTCTGACTGAGGCTTCATCAACAGAAGTGTTTGTGCATCACGCTGACGAGCAGAAGTCAAACAAACCAGACTGTCAACTTTTAAAAACCTCTTCCACTCAGCTGCCGCCATAATCACATGTTGCTGCGTCTTAAAACTTACATTCAGGATGGATGTAAAGTGATTTTCTGGTTTTTCTGAACATCATCAATTAGCAGTTCTTGTGAAACCAGTGCAGCGTCTGTACTTAAAGTTAAATACATCCGAGAAGAAGAGCAGCTTCCTGGCAGGAAAACGAGAACAGGAAGAGAAGAAATGTGCTGAGTAAGATGAGGACCCTTTTTATACTGTGGATGTAATTATTATCCCACACCTGCTTGTCCGCCGTGGTGTTTCACTCCTGACTCTAAAACCACCTGCTGTTAAATCAGGTCTCACTTCCAAGGAATCACAAATAGTTCTCCCATGTTTCTCACCGAAGGGGAAGTAGAAAAGTTGAGGGAATTTAAAGGGGAAATGGTTTTATCCCAATGCTTCCTTCAGATGACCTGGCCCACCTTGGCCAACACAAACCCCCTCGCCTTGCAGAACTCTGTCTGTCCTCACTTTGGGATGAGAGGATGAGAGGAGGAGAAGGGAGCGAGAGGAGAAGCTTGCTTTAGGGAGGAGGAGGAGGAGGAGGAGGAGGAGAAAAAAAGCCACCTTGACCTCTCTTTCATCTCTGGAGCTGATCCTCTGTCTGGCGGGAATTCTCCGAGGAGCTGGCCGTGGAACAGAGAGTGGCTTTATGCTTGCTTACTACAATGTTCCTCATACAAAATCCCATTTCATTTCTCGAGAGGGTTGAGAGAATGGCTTGAAAGGCATGTTCTCTCTTATCTGCGCTGATACCATTAGGCCGGAGGGTAATTTAGGCCTGATCCCGTATATTTTCCCGTTTGAAGGGAAGCCAGTGTTGATGATGATAATCTTTACGTGGAGATAAAGCGTTGAACAATTGTGATAGAGGCTGAGGAAGTACACAAAGAAAATCATTATATCGCTGAGCCCGTTGAATCCTCATGTCCACATCCTGGGATTCCTTCAGGTATCTGCCCAATAACTTTAACCATTGAAGAAAAGACAGATGACATATAATGTAAAAAGCAGATAATTGTATTCGATATTTTGGGTTGAAATATGCTTATTCATCTTTTAGCCCTTGAAGCTACAGGGAATCTCTGTCTAACTTAACTTAGCATTAAGACTGGAAACTTTGAACAAATAGCTTTATTACCCCAAAAGAAGTGAATTCTCCCTCCAGCATCTTTACAACTCACTCATTAACATGTTATATCTGTTGTCTTACATCCACAAAGTCATGTGTGAGGGTGTCTTATTTGGGAAACCATCTTTGCAGAACAAAATATATGTTGACGTATTAGGTTGGTCCTTGTTTCATCTGTTAAAATAAAATAGACCGGGTTTATGACCAATACTGCAGCTAGCCACCAGGGGCTGATCAAGATAATGGGGCTTCACTTTTTGGGGCAGCGTCCATCTTTGTAGACATTATTTGAGAAATCTTCCGATCCAACACTGGAAGTCCAACAGCAAATACATGTTTTGTTTTTGCTCATTGTGTGAACTGTTGTGTTTATCTATAATATTGCAAGGTCTCGGCCTAACAATGTAAAGAGTATCGGGTTGTTGTTGAGAGAGTGTGATGATCATAAAAATACATTTTAACAAAGCTGCGGTCACTGAGAATGTATGTTGCATGATGATATCTTTACAGAAAACAAACACATGTTCAGTTTGAATGCATTTGCTTCTCGCCAAAGTTATAAATCGACAACATATTCTCATTATGTTAGAAAAGTTTTCGAGATGTTTCCATTTGCTGTTACAGTTATGTTGTAAAGTAACTTGTTTCAGAATAAAGTGTTGTTTCATTTAAAGCTCAGAGAGAAACATAATTGTCCAAACTGTAGAAGCTCTCCCTGGAGGACATTTTTGTGAGGAAATGATCTTAGCAGGGAAAGTCTTAATCAGCAAGACTGAAAAGGACGTGTGTAAAACACACTTTTTATAATATTTGGAAGTATCTGAAGTGGGATTTACAAACACCAAACCAACCTCAGATACTTTGGGTAACAGAGTGGGACGTGGCTGGCTCCGGTTTCAGATGCAGAGGAGCTGTCAGAGGAGATCACACAGGTGCGGCAGCGACAACAGGACACAGACGTCACTCTTTCACAGCCGGAAGCTTTCGACCCGGGAGAGATTCCACACCAGCTCGCTGCCACAGCTCCCGCACTTTAAGAGGAACAGAAATATTTCACATGTGTGCTCTGAACGCAGGCCGGCTCTACCTTTCAGGTCGACCTCCGCCCAGCCCTCGCTGCTCATCTGTCGATCAGCATCCATCACGTATTGACAGTTTCCTAGAGGAGACCGCTGCAGGGGGGAAGGTGCTTGACCATTCAATGTTCACAAGACAAATGGATTCCACATATTTCCTCTTCTCCGTCCTCATATTAGCTCAGAGATCCAAACGGAGATTAGGATGTTTGGAACCGGGCTAACGAGGCCTACCGCAGGGAGGATCTGCTCAATTCTGAAAGGTTTGACACGTGTCACAACATCCGACACAAGCATGGCAGCACTGCAAAGGAAAGTGGCGTCTTCAGCTCGCCTTCCTCTTCTTCTTCAGTTTTTTACAAATTCGCTGGGACTTTGACTCAGTTTGCTTTCCCATCAAATCAGTGTGAGAGCCAAAGAAAGTTCAGATAACGTAAATTCTGGCTATTTTTAGCTTGAATCTATACAGTCTACATCTGCTACTTCAAGTGGATTTCAACAAACACTCAGAATGTTTGAAACTCGGTCTGGCACAGGTTTCAAAGGTGACGAGCACGAGGAAAACAAAGAAAAGAGGACACAAGCAGGAAGTATCCTGTTTATGACTTTTACACGTGTCCTGGAAATGAATATCTCAGCATCTATAGCTGTGAACGAGCCCCGTGAGGCCGGAGGACGGAAAGCTCGGCCACTCTTCCTCTCATAAGGCTCGTCTTCCCACCTGTGCATGAAACTGCCGCGGCGCCGAGTCGGCAGTGAGGCCCGAGTGTGTCCATTCAGAACTTCAAACAAAAACAATGAGAAGCAGACTCACTATTTATTTCTTGGAAGAGCAAACACGCAAAAACAATGTGCTCTGTGGAAGATTAGAAACAACTGCACAGAAAATTGTTCCCAGTTTCGGTGGTGGGGGCGGTGGGCGGGCACACACTTATTGCTGCAGGAGAAGAAGAACCGCTCTGATCCATGGATTCAACAATGGCACCCTCAAGGAGGAGGGAAGTGAAGACGACATGAAGAAGAAGCAGAGTGGATCAGAATCAGATTGGGAACCTTGAGCTTGGATTCAGAACTTTTTAGCGTGTATGCCGTTACACAAACACATCATCAGACACATCAGTCTTTACAATGCGTTACGCTAACCTGCAACAGCTGGCCACGACTATTGCCACTTGAGGGCGGTGGAAACAAGCTATAAATACACCAAAGACATATCTTTTGGATTGATGTGACCCACCTTGCCTCTTGCCCAATGGCAACTGCGAACTGCCCCCCAACCCTTGAAAGAATGAGCAGTATAGCTGATGGATGGCGTGTTGGTGTCCGTAGGTGTAAGTGTCAGTGTGAGTAGTTGTGTGTCTCTGTTAAAGACCGACAACCTTTCCAGGGTGTACACTGCCTCTTGCCCAATGTCAGCCGGGATTGGCTCTAGCAACCCCTTCGACCCTCAAAGGATAAGCACTACTGATAATGGAGGAGTTACGATGTCATGTAAGAAGTAGAAGTTTCATTCTGCTGCTACAAGGAGGAAACATTTAAAAACCAGACAAACATTATTCAAGGCCAACGAAAGCAGAAAGACACATGGACACATCTGTCTGCCATGACAATATGGCTGCTTGTCAGAGGTAGTTAGCTAGATGCTAGTCATAGAACTCCAAAACTTAAAGAACGATAATGGATGGATCTATGTTGTCAAGTTCAGGGGACATCTTCATTTATGTTACTTTTGCCACTAGGGGTCTTACCATCAAAACAATAACAAAAGACCAAGTGTGATGATGTCGTGAAGCAGCAGGGGATCATGGGAGTTCCTGTCTTGACTCTGATGCAGCTCAGAAACAAATCGTGTTCACGGATGAGGTCAAGTATAAACGTTTTATTCACGTTAGCGTTTGCTAGCAGAGAGTTTTATCTTCGTCAAACATCGTTCGGTCTGGAAGTTATAGCAGAGACCGACAAAGACACGGTGGAACTGTTCAACTAAAAGGCAAAAAAATTTAACTTCTCTTTACATTGACAATATCTGTGCGTCTGAACACTGTACAAAACATTTTGGATAATGCAAGTACAATTCTATAACGTATATAACATAGGCCAAGTTGTAACATTTAAAAGAAGAATTGTTAGATATATCTTTAAGTCTGTAAAAAACCAAAGCAATGAGTAGGAAGATGTGAGCAAAGTCTATAATCACTGTGAAGGGTCTCTTTCATATACTTACATGTTTCCTACACATTACTTTGTTAACATATGAAATATTTCTTACAGCAGCTTTAAAAGCAGTTTTCACATGACAAGATTTCTAGGAATTCAAAGAGATTCATGTCTCGCAGTAAATTTCCACTTCCAGCAAACAGCCTGTGCCCTCTGTACCTTTCACCAGTAACTCATGGGTGACAGGGACCTTTTGTTCCTTACATGTCCGGCACTACTTTAAGCTCAGGCTCTCTATCCATCAGCTGCCCCGTGTCACCGGGGCAGAAAATAGCCCTGCTCTGCAGTCTCTGTGTCCACCGGGGGGGAACCGGTGACACCTGTCAGCCCGGACACAGGTTAAACTCCAGGCTCCAGACACACATGGAGAATCAACACTACCTCATGTGTTTTCTATCAGTGCTACAGCCAGGTTTGGTGTGGCTGGCTCGCGGCAAAAGACACATCATCATTACGGCATATGTGTGTATGTGTTTGTGTGTGTCTGTGGAGGCTGCCAGCAGCAGAATTACAGAGACATAAAAGAGTAAAGGCTTAGGTCACTTCCTGGATAAAAAAGGACAAGAGATTACGAATTTCCTTTTACAGTGTGAGTGAACAGGGCTGAAGGCCTCCATTCATAAATCAGAGATGTCCGGAGGAGAAGCCTGATGGAGACAGAGGTTTAATGAAGTGATCGGTGGAGTCTGGTCACTGCTGTGAGATTAAAGACTTCAAGTATTAAACTTAAATTCTGCCTAAATAGGTCTGAGATGAGAAGATTAGCAAAACCTTCCTTTAGTCTGTAGCAGTTGTCATATTAGCATCAACATCAGCATCATCTGTTTTTGCTAATTTCTGAGAAAATTCTTTTAAATTACACTATAGATCCCAAAGGCACTTTTAACAACAAACATTTAGGCGTGGGGAAAACTAATAAGTTCCTGTTCTTGGTCTTTTCATGTAATTTTTTGAAAATGATTCACATAAAACAAAAGCCCATCGTTATATGTATATTGTTACTGTTGGTGTCTTCGGAATTATTATTACATTACCATTATATCATTAGATCAGTAGTTAAGACGTCAGTGAGTTTGATTGTGACAAAAAAATGTCTATATCTAAACACAAGTTTTTTCAAAATAAAGTTACAGATTGTGTTAATGTGACTTGTTAACTTTAATCAGAACAAACTGATTTAAATTTTTTTTCTTTGTTTTGAGTTGATGAACTGCTCCGATCTTTTGGCCCAGTTTGACGTTCACCTCATTTCACGTCTTTATCCATTTTACGGAAACACGATCAGATGTGTGGTTCATCTTCCTGCTGGATTTGGACAGAACAACATGGATATATTTTTCTTCTTCTGGGAACGTGTCCCGCTGCCACCCTGAAAACAAACCCTAGATTCACTTGTGAAGTCTAGACGGAGTTACCCCTGCAGTCAACGCTGTCATGACTTCCAGACTGTTGTGAGCTGATGGGCTCTGCTGGACACAGGACATGATGGAAACCCAAACAATACACTGGCCAAGACAGAGGTTATATCAGCTGTGGTTACTGTATATTATGTAACACGCTCTATAAAATGTAAACAGTAACTCAGATTTTTAGTTTGTAATGTTTTTAGTGTAAAACACCCCCTCAAAAAATATACACACATTTTAAAGTTTGCACATTTTATATCTCACCATCCTTAACTAGTGGTTAACTGGGAAAATCTGGGTATTTAGAAATATCAATTTTGACTTATTATCCAGCTGACTGTGTTACTTCTGTCGATATCAGTTGAAGACGCGACAGAGTAAACAAGAGCTTTTCCAGAACCAAAAATGAAAGAAGAGGCCAGTGACAACGTCCAAATGTCAAATGTCTTTGTTGATCGAGACAATGATCAAGTGAAGATCTGCGAACAATTTCCTCCAAATGAGTAGCCTGTGGCACAAGTTAAAACACACACACACACACAAACACACACGCACACACACACAGTGAAGGAATCCAGCCATTATCTGTGGCTCTCATGTTGTGTTGAGTGCCTGCTGGTGGATCTGCACACTGACTGCATTATCTCTCTGCACAACACAAAGGAAGCTGAAGCTAAATTATAGGGAATGCACCTAAATGAAAGAAGATGACTGTCTGAGAGTAGGACTTCAAAATAAAATCCCTCATTCCTGATTTATTTTGCCACCTTCTTATCATTTCCACTAAATGGCTGTGTGTGTGTGTGTGTGTGTGTGTGTGTGTGTGTGTGTGTGTGTGTGTGTGTGTGTGTGTGTGTGTGTGTGTGTGTGTGTGTCTTCAGGTGTTTCAGGGATAAACAACCAGAGACTCCGGTTGCTCGTCCACTCTAATTCCTCTGCATTTATTTACAGCACAGAGACAAGGACACTTGATCTTTCCATGTCACAGAGCTATATCTGTTAAGCCCCATTATTCCGCCCCATTCTCTCTCAAACAGAAACAGTGCCAAGAAAAATGAGGGTGCACATTTGTGAACAGCATCAGGAGGGAAAAGTCCGGAAATGGGTCAAACAAAACAGGAAGCTGGTAATATTCCCATTAGGAGGAAGAGATTTAATCTTCTCAGCACCTTGGCCTGTTTCTCACAGTCCTGCTATTTACTCTGTTTGAATGCAGGTCTGTGGTGAGTGAGTGACTCCCAGAAAGAGAAGAAGGAAGATCTCTGCTGCTGCTGGCGGTTTATTTAATTTATAAAATCTATCACATACTGTACCTGCTGAACAGCTGCTTTACTGATCTATGCGCTGCTGTAACCATAGACTGTAAATACAGATGGACGATGCATCTCCACTTCCTCCCACCCTCCAGAAATGAAGCCAAAATATTGCGATTACAAACGTTGCCATTGTGCATGAGTGGGCGATAACTTGTCTTTTTGTCAGAGACTCCAGACAAAGATGGACGATGCTTCTATGCGCTCGATCAATGTCAGCTGGGATTGGCTCCAGCTTCCTTTCAACCCTCAAAGGATGAGCGGTATAGATGATGGATGGATTAGCATAAATCACGGATAGCAAATCAGAACACACTCAGTGGACATGAAAAATACAGATAAGGAGCAGCTGACCTCCACAAATGAGATCATGTTTTTGTTTGTGAATGTGGAGCAGATCCAAATAAAGCGGAGGTAGTCATTTGAAATGCGGTTTAAAAAGGGGACTGTTGGACCTTGGCAGAAGTCTGCTCTCAAGTTAGTGCCAGTCCTGTTCATCCTGTGCTTTTTTTCCCCTACAAAAGTCCAAAATAAAGACCAACAGTGCAAAGAGGCTCATATAGGCTCCATTTAGAAAGTAGCGACAGACCGTTTTGGATATTTGGCTGCCCAACTTATTGCTTCTGGAGCCTAATCAATGTCTCCTTTATGTGATTAATCCGTGTGTTTCTGTCGCTCTGGTTTGCTTCGGATGAAATTGTCACTCAGAGCCGATGTCGGCTGTCGCCTGCTAAAAGGAAGCAAACTCTTTGACCTCTGCCACCGACAAGCAACGACGATTTCAGACCACGAGGATGAAGTCTGGGTGGAGTCGTCCAGCCTGGAAGGTTCAAACCACAAAGCGTTCACACATCCAAGTCTTTCTTGAACTAATGACCTGTAAACTTAGTTTTAGCTCCCCAAAAAAAACACAATGTTCAAATGTCAGAGAACATGTGATGAGAGCGAGCGTCATCTTTTTAACAGTTCGGGTCAACGCTAAACCTTTGGGGAATGTCGGTGTGAAAAGCTGCTCCCCCTTCTTCGCATGTAGCTCCGTGCTAGTCGAGGTCCTTCAAGCGGTCCGGGTCAACAGGACAGCATCTCCACATGAGACCCAGGGTCAAACAGACACCTGCTGCAAAGACCAGCGGCCGTTTAACTGACAGGCGTTAACACTCGTGTAACTACGCTGCTAAGCTGTGTTAAATACGCTGCACTGCGTTAAGGTGCTGCCCAAAGCTGCTGCATCAAACCTGCTAAGGCCTTGATTAGCACCACCGTGTTCCTGCTCCTCCTCCTCCTCCTCCTCCTCCTCCACCGCCTCCTTGTCTCATTTCACCCTAAACAAAGTCGCGACGGGGGTCCGACGGCTGGACCCCCATCTCTCCCATCACCTCACAGTCGGGGGCCGCCGGCTGGGTTGGTGAACTTGGCTGGGAGGAATCCGCAGGGCTGCTCCACTTGACTGAGCAGAGCTAATGAGTCAGAAAATCCCACAGCCGGGGCTCCAGGGTTCACCGTGAGCGTTGGGGGAAACAGGTACTTCACTTATATGCACGGGAGGGAGGACGAGCCGAGTGTTTCACAGAGTTTTTACGCCTCAGTTTGTCGAATCAGGCCGAACGAACACGGAGACGGGAACATGAATCGCTCTGAGGACTCTGAGGAGGAGAGGGCGTGGGAGGAGGACGACAATGTGGGACAGGGTGGAACAGGGATTACTGCTTTGATCTGCAAACCATGTCTGAGGCTGGCAGGCGGGGGGGGGGACCTCTCCTTTTTTAGCCAGGTGCACACTCTGTTCATCAGCCCCCCTACCATGCTGCCTTCAAGGTGTGAAGGGTGCCCCCCAATCCCTTTCATGCATGGCCCATCAGACAGCAAACCTACAGCAGGAGGACGACTGGCACAGGAACAGACAGGATAAGTGAAGCTCAGACCAAAGCTTCCAGTCGTTCCTCTGATGCCAGCACCACGGCAGAGGCAGAAGAATTCTAAATTATTGTTTGAAGGAATAGTTGGAAACTTTGGGAAACTTCCCAAACAGTGGCTATATATTTACTGGACAGATGCTGTGGTATTAGTCTTCACACCTCAGCAAGAAATCCAAAGGAGCAAAGCCTCATTTAACCCCTTTTCTATGGGCTTAATTCTTATGGATCCTAGCTCCAGACATGATGACGTGTCTTCAGGTGTTTTGAAGATAACGTTTGTCGGATGTTTAGCACGTGTAGCTCAAGGACTGTGTATTGTTAAGGGCCTGAGGAGGTGCAGTGTTGAATTTGTTGATTTTGACACACAACACATTCAATATTAATAAAATTTGAATAAAGTAGGCGACCGGTGCTCTGTAGGGACGTGAAGTGACAATGACTATTTTTCCATGGACACCTAAACTCTCATATTGACTATTGATAAGATGCCGTCATGTAAACAGCAATTTTTGAGTGCCTTCACCTGACTAAGGTCAGAATAAAAAAAATTGAAATGTATTTGAAAAATTTAGTTAAATTAATTTGAAATATTGATTTGAACTAACTCAAAAAATTGAGTTAAATTTATTAAAAAAATTGAGTTAAATGAAAATTCTTGCAGAATATGTATATTTTTACCACTTTCTAACTTTCTGCAAATTTTGGTAAGAATTTGAGCATGTTAAAGCCCTCAAAAAGCCAATTAATTTGCCTGAATAATAATAATATTAATCATCACAATTTCAATTGGGCCTCCCACTGTCAGTGATCGGGCCCTAATAAGAATACCGCTTTTTTTTGAAAGCTTAAAGTGCAGGGTTTGAATGAGGTACTTGACCTGTGCTTCACATCCTCCCCCTGTTATGGAACAGAGAGGTTTTTTTACTCACTACAAACTCCAGGATTCCCCCGTCTTCTTTGTCCTCTCCGGTTTGCGAAAGATGACTGTCAGACAGAACTGAATGGGGGCCATTTGAATTATGCCTCTGAAAAGTAGATGTCTCTGGCCCCAGCTCAAAGCATTCCTCTGTGACATGTGCAGAACATACAGATGGGGAGGCCTGTCCATGCAGTGACCAATCTGTTTTGCAGACAGCCCTGAAACTCATCGGCAAACATGATAGAGAAGCGCCCTCCTCCAGCTTGTTTTTGTGCACCACCAGTGTGATTCTCTTTCTAGAAAGGTCAAGACTGGATTTCACTCGTTTGTGATTTTAGCATTTGAGTGGGACTCTTGTGCTTTTGGGGTAAAATTCTCCACCGAACCGCTCGACTGTACTTTAAAAGAGCATCTACATCTGGAAAAGAAAAAGAAGCATCGTTGTCACATGTTTTCCGGACCCCAGACCACACAACTGGACAACAGCTAACAGCATTACCAGAGAAAGAGAAGAGCCCAGAGCCAAAAGATGCAAATGTGCACCACCACAGCCCGCAGATGGAAGGATTCAGGCTATGAACGGATGGCACCATTATAACTTAAAAGACAAGAAAAGACTCTTCAGAGAACTTCCCTGCAGACATTCATTAAAATGTCAACAAGCTGTGAATGCACATGAAATGTTCTGGACATTTCATGTGCCCCCCCCCGTAGTTTTCCCTCGGCGTGTTTTAACGCAGTGAAACATGTAGACAATTAGAAGCCATAACCAAAAGCTGACAGTGCGGTTACCTCATGCAGTAATCATTTATCATCATGACATCCATCCTAGAGCAGGAGAGCGGGGGGGGGGACTATAAGATGACCTGCCTTTGGAACCCCCCCCCCGACTAACCCTATCAAACGTGTCCTTCTGTATGAATGAGCCCGGGTGTGAGACATGTTGTGGAGAGCGGCGAGGATCAAAGCGTGAGGGAGGGCACGGGTTTGTTTGAGTGTGCTGTGTGTGCTTAGCCCCACAGCCATCACGCCGCGGGACACCGTGGAACATGTGATGGGGATGATCGCTCCCCAACGCCGACCCCCCCCGCTCGCACCACACCTCCCAAACTGTCCTTTTGACCCACATCTCACCCGGCGTCCTGCAGCACCCCTCCTGTCTCTCCCCCCTCTCTTACTCTCTCTTGCCACACCAGTTGGATGGATCCCTTTTCCACCGGCCTCCAGCCACGAGCCCAGACAGGCCGCACTGCAAACAGAGCCTAGAGTTAATGTAATGAGCCGAAGAATGCCACCTCGCCGGTTTGAAATCGTAGTGTTAGATGACCAGAGGAAACATGGCGGCGGAGTATACGTGTGCACGTGCCGAAAGGAGCTGTGGATACAAAACAGGAGGGCAAAAACCTTTTTAACGACAGAGATAGAAAAATGTTACTCATGCATGTGCGCTCAACGTGTATATTTATAAAAACGCATGTTTTGACATGAATGTCGCTTCTGCACTCCCAACAGCTGAAGCTCTTTTCTTTCTCCTCTGTTTTCTCGAGTCATGATGCCACATGTTATTTCCACCTCTTCCACACTTCACCGTGTGAGTGATGGATTCAAATGGAAAGATGGATGGAAAGAGTGAGAAATTACAGACACTGATTAATGCAGGGGGAGGACGTGAGGATGAATACATAATTTCCACAGGTGCTACTTTGAGTTGGATCTTTTAATTACCACCATTATATTTTATTGCTGTTGCTGTGGAAGACTGAATAAAACACTGTGCTGTATTTTACATTAGTTTTAAATTCTTACAGCTCCAGCTGCATCACACTAGTCATTTTGATTTTTGATTTTAGTAATTGTAATTTTAATAATAAATAATATTGCAACAATGCATGAAAGGTGCTATATAAACAAAGTTAGTTTGATTGATTGATTGGCTCTTTGCTTGGTTGTTTGGTTATTTGGTTCGTTGATTGGTTGACTGGTTGTTTTGTTTGTTGTTTGGTTGTGTGGTTGTTTGGCTGGTTGTCTGGTTGGTTTGTTGGTTGGTTATTTGGTTGGCTGGTTTGTTAGTTGGTTGGTTGGTTGTTCAGTTGGTTGGTTGGTTGGTTTGTTAGTTGGTTGGTTGGTTGGTTGTCGGGTTGGTTGGTTGGTTGTTGGGTTGGTTGGTTTGTTAGTTGGTTGGTTGGTTGGTTGTGTAGTTGGTTGGTTGGTTGTTGGGTTGGTTGGTTGTTTGTTTGGTTGTTTGGTTTGTTGTTTAGTTGGTTGTTTGTGCATGAGAGGGTGGAGGCAGTCTCTGAGCAGTCATGTAACTCAATCCATGAGATCAGCAGGTAACAAAATTCACTTGCAAGAGGCAGGTTTCAACCAGTAGGGGGCATACGCTATGTATATTTACTTTTCTAACCGTTTTCTCTGTCCAGATTGCTGACACCTTGTACAAATTGGTTTTCAGCTGAAAAGGTGGTTTAGGTGTTGAGGTACTTGTTAAATGTTTTACAGTCCATTCTTCGTTTTCTCTTATCGAGCCTTTAACCAATTACAGAGGACATGTAGATAAAAGAGGCAGGAATGAAAGAGGACTGGATCTCTGTGACGACAGCTGGATTTTACCCCGAAGAGGCTGTAACATCCGGAAGATGCCTCGGCCACATTATTATCTGTTGGTGAAAATAAAAGGCACAACGTTCATCTGTGTTTTATGAGCACATAACCAGACCACTTCTTCGTTTTCATCCTGCAGGTGTTCTTTGGCATCTTCAAGATGGTGACCATGTGTTTAGTTATGTCAATTGTAAACAGGATTTGTACAATTAGAGTCCACAACGCTCAGAAACTACATTTGCCTTCACGACTTAGGGAAACGAGAACAACAAAGAGAGAGAGAGAGAGAGAGAGAGAGAGAGAGAGAGAGAGAGAGAGAGAGAGAGAGAGAGAGAGAGAGAGAGATGAGAGAGAGAGAGAGAGAGAGAGAGAACATCGACCATAACTACATCGCTTCTAAAACATAAGGGAAACCCCTGCTGCTACGTGCACTGTCACAGATGTGCTCCTATGAAATAAAGCCGTCCGAGATATCATGAGCAGCCTCAGAGGATTAAACAGAGACATGGAGAGGTGTGGCTTTTTGTCTCCATGGGGAATTTCTCACACCAGCGTCGAACTCTGCAGAGATCGAAGAAACTAGAGTGAAGTCCAGGGGAAGAGTCAGTTTCTGTTTCATTTATCAAGTGGTCCAGAACCCAGGAGATGATTAGAAAACCAACATGCATCCATCAGAAAGTCCTCAGCTCCTGTGGGAGGAAATGGAGCCTCGTGCTGTCCATGCAGTTTATTAGTCAGCAGTATATCTGTCAATGTAAGGCTATGTACATAAAGAAAAATATACAGGGGGAAAACATTATAGGTTTCCTGCAGTCCAACAAAAGAGCTGACATGGAAAAAATATAATCACTTGTGAAAATGATTTCTTATGATTAAACCTGATTTTCTTAACACGTCACATCCTGGTTCATTTGGATGAAACGATGGAAATTGAGGGAAAGTCAAGTTATTTTAGCACATTAGCGGATTTTCCGACTTTTTTTAAGAAGCATGAATATACAAAAATTTGAATAAAATGCTTTTATTAATTCATATATTTCATATCTTTGTGTGAAACCATTGAACAAGAAGCAGACTTCTCCCTGTCAAAACAAGAATATCTCTGTATATCATCTGTCGGCCTTTCAGCTTGATGTGCAGTGACCAGAGCAGAAACTCCACTGGCAATAAATAGGGGTTGTAATAATATGAAATACTGTACATCCCAGCCGTCACACGCGTCCCTGTTTTACACTAATTTATGTTCCCAGACATCTTTTTAAAAGCAGAAAGGTATAATCAGCCAGTCAGCAATCTTTCATAACTACAGAGCAACACCAGCTTGTCCTGGTTTACATGTAGGCCCACGTTTTTAAACAATTGTCGCCCCATATTTATTTCACATGCACGTGAACTTAACCTTCAGCTTTAAGATCCGTTCAGACTGGACAGATTTGACCTTAGGCTCACCCAAAAATGCTAAATCACCTTCTTTGGAGCATCTGCATGGTTATTATCGAGCAGGCGGAGAGAAATTGGGAGAAGTACATTTGGTTGATTTATGTTACAGTGCATTTTAGTCTGTGTTTGACCTTCACGTGATTTGGAAGTCATGATGTGGCAGGAACAGGCAGTGGGTCCCTGAGGTGGTCAACGTGTTTGTGAAGAGGTTTGTGATGCATTTCAACGCCTCATGGAAACAAACTTTGAATCTTGTGAATCTATAGACAGTTATGTTCTTTTAGAGACTATTTATTTGCTATCAAAAGAAATTCAGTTTATTCATGTGCAGTAAATTTGCAAACCTGTTTATTTTCACTCATGCTTTTTTTTGGTAAATCACTTCCTCTGGGCCCCTCTTTATTTTCACCAATAATACCACATTGTCATCTAGTGGTCAAAGGTTGTAGGTACATTTGGTTCCTTGGGCGTCTTCCAAAAACTCCAAACATTCCTTTGTGTACAAATTATCCACAAGTCGATGATTGTGCTGCTGCACTGAGAAGAAACACAATAAACCATGAACACAACAGAGAATGAGGGGACATCAGCTCTTCATGGCTCAGCAGAGGGACACGGCTCCGTCCAGTCATCTTTTACAATATGTCTGTCATTCACAGATGCACTGACACTGCACACTCAACCTCTCTCATTTTCCACTGAGGAGTAATCTCAGTTTCTATTCTTGCTTAATTTTCCCTCAGGATCAGTAAAATATCTATCTACCAATCTATATAAATAAACAAAAATAATAATATAATATGAAATAATGATAATAATAGTAATCTTTATTATTATTCTTAATAGTAGTAGTAATAGTAGTTGTAGTGGTGGTAGTAGAAGTGGTAGTAGTACTACTAGTCTTTGTATTAATAGTAATAGTAGTAGTAGTAGTAGTAGCAGCAGTAGTAGTAGTAGTAGTAGTAGTGGTAGTAGTATAAGTAGTAGTAGTAGTAGTAGTAATATAAGTAGTAGTAGTAGTAGTTAGTACGAGTAGATATAGTGGTTGTAGTAGTAGTACAAGTAGATGTAGTGGTAGCAGTAGTAGCATTAGTAGTAGTAGTTAGTAGTAATATTATATTTGTTGTATTATTTGCAGTAGTCGGATGTTTTAATGATGTTGGAATTTACTCGGCCTGCTCATATAATAAAAATCTTTACGACAGTCGTCACGACAGTCTCCCTCCGCTTTATGACTGTTTGGGAGGCTGATTCAAAATGGAGTAAAATCCTGCGGCACCTTCTCCACAGAATCAGGCTGTTTTCTCCTTCTCGTCGTTTTCCCCGTGAACCAGTTCTCCTCTTCCGGAACATCTCACCTCCGCGTCATGTCTGAGGAGAAGACCTCGGGCTCTCTGGGCTTCTTCTCCAGCTACGACGACCTGAGCGACAGCAGTGACTCGGACGAGGAGGAGCGGGGCGGGCGGAAGAAGAAGCCGGGCACCGATGCTCCGGGCGGGGAAGCCGAGTCGTCGCAGCCCGGCGGAGGCAGAGGAGCGGCCGGCGGGGCTCCGCTCCCCAAACCCGACGAGCTGTTCCGCTCCGTGTCCAAACCCGCGTTCCTCTACAACCCGCTGAACAAGCAGATCGACTGGGAGAGCCTGAGCGTCAAAGCCCCGGAGGAGGTGAGTCGAGCCCCCGGTAGACCCACATGTGTCCAGGGGGGGTGCAGGGCAGTGAGTGGAGGGTCACACCAGCTCATCATCATCATGAGCATATAGTGATAACTGCCTCCATGATGGATCCTATCACAGCTCCACAGTTACCTCTGGACAGTGGGGGGTTCCAGGGGCAGACATATGCTGATGGGCCCCCTGACCCCCCCACTATAAGCTCCTTGGATAAAGGGATAGTTCACCCAGAATATGGAGTCACTCATCATCTCCTCACTGCTATGATGGAGGAGGTGAAGTGTTCGAGTCCCCAAAACACTTTTGGAGTTCAGGTGTAAACTGTGTCAGAGCAGAAATTGTCAGACATATTGATAATTAAAACTACAGTTTTCATTTGTTGAAGTATTATGCCTGTGCCACAACAGAAAATTATTAAAGTGATTTGATGTAATGCAGCTTTGCAAACAGTAACAACAATAACTGCTTGTGTCAAATGTGTTATTGTCCATTTATCTATTGATCAGCCTATTTTTTTACAAAAGTTAATAACATTCATATTTGCTTGTATTGCTCAGGTGACAGAATTAAACCCACATATATTCAGTAACGCAACACATCCTCATATTGGAGAAGTTGAAACAAGTCTGTTAATTTTTGATTTGATGAGTGATTAGAGATGTTAATAATTTTCTTGTTTAGTGTAGAGGATCACAGGTATGACACCATTACTGTCTGTATCAGCTGGTGACTAATTATTGTCTATATTGTAATAAACAGTTTAGGGACAAAAGGATTTTATGTAAACTCAGCAATGCTGCATGTGCACATGAGAACTTCTCTCCACCAAAGACCAGCTCAGCTGTTGGAGGTTGTTGGTTTGTACCTTGTCTGAACCTTTTCTTTTCACACTGTGCTCCTTCTCTCTGTGACCTGAAGCCTGCCAGACAGTTCAAGCCGTGGAAGACAAACGCTGTTCCGCCTCCTGACAGCTACGCTGCAGAGCCAGAGAAGAAGAAGGGACCTCCTCCGGGAATGGACATGGCCATAAAGTGGTCCAACGTGTACGAGGACAACGGGGAGGACGCGCCACAGCCTTTCACTGGCAACGCCCAGTTCTTACCAACAGAGGAGCAGCAGCCATCAGACTCAGGTCAGTCTGAACACTTAGCTCGAACAGATACTATCACAACAGTACACCAACATTCTCCTTGGTGATTTAGAGCATTTTAGACATATTATTGAGAGGTCTGTGCATGAGGCCTTTGCCAATTCCTGCCTCAGTATGACCTGAAAGATACCAAAAGCTAAACACAACTCCAGCTTCACTCCTCCACCCATCTAGGTGGAAAATAGATGTTGGGCTACAGAAAAATCCCCAAAATAAGACTTATAAGCACTTTCTCTGTTGCTGTTATCCATTTTTGTTTTCATAAATACTTTCCACTCTCCCCTTATGCTACCACGCTGTCCTTCTGATTTGTAGATGAGGACCCAGACCTAGCAGGCGGCTCTGCCAAGAAGCGGCGAGTGGAGACCTTCAAGCAGAAGGAGAAGAGGAAGAGGGACATGGGTCAGGCCACCTCAGACAAGAACTTCGTCGAGGAAGAGAAAAGGATCCTCAGGCAAAATATCGACTGAGACCCCGAGCTGCCGGCAACAGGGCGCCGTGATTTAATCTCTGCAGAGAACATTCACCAACATTAGCAAAGTGGTCAAGTAGGAAGTGGACGTTTGACTATTTTGCAATATTATAGTATATTGTTTTGTTTTCAAGTGCGTGGCAGCTCATTTGAAAGAAAAGCTTTACATCTGTGGGATTTTAGGATAAAGAAGAGTTTAGGAAAGTCTCACTGCAGAAATCTCAACCTATGATCTTAGATTATGGTAAATCCCTGTAACTGTTTTTCCAAATATTTAAAGCAAAATTCCGGTGTGTTACTGTTGTTTTTTAATCTTTGACAAGAGTTTACTTCCCGACTCTTTCAGAAACACTGAAGCCGTTTTCAGTCTCGAACTCTGGAAAACGTCCGCACCATTTGGGTCCGGACTTTCTCCTGAGTTCACCTTTCACACACAAACACAGCAGCAGGAGGTTCTGCTGCCAATCGTGTTCACAGCAGCGGGAAAATCTCTGTAATGTCAACTTTCTGCTGTAGAGATCATGTTTTTTGGTTTGCACCACATCGACACACTTACCAACTAGAGCTTCTGAATCCCATTGTCTTTCCAAGTTGATGTCTACGTGCACGACGTCTCTTTTTCTTCCTGAAGTATTTGTATTCTTTGTGTTTTGTCAGTTTTGTGTTTGTCCCGCGTTAAGAACGTCCTCAACACGTCCGATCGCTTGCGGTGAATCCTCCAGACAATCTATTGCTGTATTCTCACAGACATCCACTCAAGAGAATGTCCGCAGCAACTGACTCGGACACTTTCGTGTTCTTGCCTACATTCCCTCTGGATAATTTTAGAGGATTATCCGGAGTTCAGTGAATGTCTGAACGCAGCTTGAAACAAGGGATATCATCACATAGAGCTTTAAGCTTTACCATCACCTTTGCTTTACTTCAGAAAACGTCATTAGTTTTGTCCGATTTGCTCTCGTCCCAAATGGAAACGCCAGAAGTAAAAAGTAAAACACCCCAGTTTTCCTCTGAATGAAGCGTTCGGCCCTCCTGCTGTGATACATTCAAACTTCAGTGTGTTCCTGTAGGCTTTGTGTCTTTGCTATTTAATGACTTAAACAATGACGTTGCTGTGGTGGTTTCACTTTGCCTGTGAGTTGTCTTGTATTATGCAGAGTATCCACCACTGCACTCTGACCGTGCTCGTGTTGTGTTGATGCAGTGACCTTCCTTTTAGAAATGTGAGTGAAATGACTGTAAATATGTGGAAATGGTCATTTTTGCACTGCAGGCATGTTGACTTGTCACAGGAGGAAATGCAGAGTTGATATGATTATAATAACTAATGACTGTGTTGTGTTTATGTGGATCATGACAGTGACTGTGAGTCTGCAATCATAATACTAGGGCCTTGAAACCAAAAAGGAAATTCATCCACCGTTAATGTTATTATTTGTTCCTTCTCTGCTGTGACGTGTCAAAATGTCCTCAATGTAAAAAATAAAAAAGACCTTTCAGTTTTAGAAGTGCACGTTCTTGCTGCTTATGGACACAAGGTGGCGTCCTTGAGCTGATTTAGTATCAACTCCCTTCATGTTAAAGATGAATTCTGCTGCACTTTGGTTTAAATGTTGAAATCTCAACCAGGGTCTGTGTGAAAAAAGTGGAATTCTGACGCAGGGAGTGACGATCTTCGATTTGGAAGTTAGTCTCATCTCAGTTCTCTTGAGATACTCGATGCATTCAGACTGTTGCTTCAGTCTCGTGTAGCTTGTATGACACACAACACTTTACATGTGTTATGAAGAAATAAATGAAAATCTGCTTCGTATATATTTGGTATTAATACGGAGGGTTATTGTAATACTGTACTGTTTTTATGTTTCTGCCCACGAGTCGTCTTATTTCGTGTAAACTGTTGAATATGGAGAATTTTATAGTTTTTGTTTTCAGTGAGATATTGTTCATCAAAAAACCACATAGGCAATAAAAGATATTTTAATGTCTGTCTTTTAAAATGATCTTTAAGTCCATTGTCAAGAACATTCACTATAAACCAAGTCCTTAAATTACTTTTAATTCCTTATTGTTATAACCCCGAGATGAGATAATACAATTTCTCCGTCCACTGGAGCAAATATAATCATTTTCTGAAAAAATCCCTTTGCACTTTGCAGGCGTTTAGTGATCAGAGGAGCTCCCAGCCTATCTGTCAGCACGGCCTGACATGAAATAGTGGTAAATATGCTTCTGATAAAATTCCGGCCTCCAGGTATGTGCCTGTTCTTGTCTGAAGTGCGTACCTGCTCCTGCACAACAGCAGCAGCCGACCGATGTTATCGACCATATTTACGAACAAATGACTCGCCTCTCTGAGCCGAGCAGCTGGGTCACGTCCGTCAAAGTTCAACACATCTGCCCGTCAGTCCTGCAACTGCAGATTTCCCAGAAAATGTGTGTTTTGTAAAAATTGCCTCTCCTTGGAATTGTGTGAAAAACTGTTCCAGCTTAGTTTTTGAAGCCTCTTTGTGTTGTTGAGATTGTGTTAACAGAGGCAGAGACCTTATCTTCATTCATGAGAAAACATCTCAGTCTTGAGTTAGATTGCTGTTACACAAAAAAGCTCAGATAAATATTGCTTCATAAGAATTCTCTAAATAAAATGTTAAGGTCTAGATTTCAGAACAATTGTGACTCATTAACCAAATTGAAAAGAGTCTTGCCAATAACTCTCAGGAGCCGTTTATCACCGTGACACATTTACTGGAAGGTCAAGACCTCCTAATGGCCATTGAGTATTCAGGGATTCAGCCGCGCTGGCTGCCTACAGCTGCTACTCTCTGACTTACGACATTTTCACACAGTCGGGACCAAATGTCGCAGCTTGTATGTAAATGTGGCTGTGGCTGTTTTCTGGTGCTGCGTCAGGGGCAAGAATACATGTTCTCGCCTCTTTTACAAGTTGCAGTGTGTAGCCATGCTAACATGTTCACTGTACAGAACTAATATATGGTTTATTAGCCAGTGATATTTACCAGGTTCAGCATCTTTAATCAAGTAACATGTGAATTAACACCTGAAATATTGAAGCAGTGTTTGGAGCTGGCGATGGTGCTCGTTGAAAATCAGAGGAACTTTTATACTAGTGACTGTAAAAAAGGTCTCAACAATTTCATCCTCTACAGTCGTCAAAGTATATCTATAGCCCGCCAACCTATTGTAAAGCTGTCTTACCAAAATTGGCTGCAATTCACCCAGAGGACATTCACAAGGTAGAAATTTATGAATTGATTGGATTGAGTGAAGCTAACTGATAAAAAAAGTGCCACATTTGATCTTAATTGTAGCAAATTAATCAGAAATTAAAAGATAAAATAAATATCCATTCTGCTAATGCATGCTAGGGATTTACAATAGATTATTTACAGGCCACTCTTCTTCAATGGTGCTGAGAATCTAATGGAAGTCGTGTGACCATCTAAAGATAAATGAGAATGTAAATCTGGCCCCTCCCCCTTAAATAGAACGCAGTAAGAAAATTGGCAGAATTTTTTAAAACATCACAAAAGCTGCATTCTGTGTCATCAGTGCCATTGGCTCCCATTCATTCAGGACTTTACCTTGTTAGCACTCCCCCAACACAAGAGTGGAAGTTCTCCCTGTATCTGAAAACTGATGAAATGTCAACTTCATGTTAGCAATAGCATCTGTGGAACCCTGAATGTCTGCATACTAAATTCAAATCAAAACATCCAGAGGTTGTTTGAATGGAATTATCTCGCTCTCTCTGCATCAGTTGAGAAACCTGGTTCCACGAGTGTTCCTCGTCTGACTTGTTGACCGACCTGCCGTCGGCCCTGGATGTTGTCTGGAGGCAAACAGTTGCTTTTCACACCAGCAATCAGGCCGATGGCGTGAAACAGATGTTCTGCAGAAGAGAAAAACCTGGAGACAAACAGGCTGCTGCTGAAACCTGACAGTTGAGCTTTCACTTCAGGTTGGAGCCATGTTAACAGTGTGTGTTCATCAGCGTGTGTTGTTCGTGTGTTGATATTGCATCTTTTGGAAAGTTTCCTCAAGGCCTCATGGTCCATAAACCACAGGTTAGTCTCTCTCTCAGTCCCATATTGAGCTCTGAGAGGATTTTTTCCAAAAGTTGGTCGGGCTGTAACATAATATTGTAATTTGCAGTAACATTGTGGTACTGGCCACTGATTGCAGCTGCATTTTTTCCAAACGTTCCCCCCCCCCATGTTTGAAGTGGGAATTCCACTTCCATTGGTCTATACCACCCAGGAACATCTGTGGCATTTCATCAGATGTTCAGAAACTAAGTGCATCGGCCAGAATCTCGACAAAAAATTCATATGGCAGCCAAACATCTTCAATTACAGTTTATTTTTACACTCCCTCGCCTGCAAGGAATTTCTAATTTAGTTACATCTGTTTATTTTATGAAAAAGTTTCATCTCTGGTAGAATTTTTACACATTTCCTGAGTGAATGTTGAGTTTTCTTGGGGTCTATTCGTCATAGTTGTAGTTCTGCCTGCACCGAACTAGCTTGTAGATGCATGTTACATAAGCTGATTAGTTTGAATGGCTGGAGCCACAGAAATGCCAGCAAGACAGAAAACCAAGATGTAACCATGTTCCCTGATGGGCTAGGGAAATATTTTCCTTCTTAAACTAAGTGCACAAACCATTAAAACGCTCCGAGGGTGAGTTTAAGAGCTGGAAACCCACGAGAAGTTGATGTTGCAGAGATAAATGCTTTTAGCAAGACGGGGAAAGTAGTTTTTAAAGTAAAATCTTGAGTATAATGTGAATAAATTATATTTCTTTTGAAGAATTCATAGGAATCAATGTTTTTCAAGGGATATTTTACAAATAATCAACTTTTTGGATAAGTAATTTTATTTTATAAAAATGTTTAAACTGACGCTATTATCATCAACAGAGTGGTTCAGTTTTGATTCAGGAAGCATAATCATTAAGATAAAGTTAAAAAACAACATTTTCCTCCTGATTACATAACGACAGCGTTAGGATAAAAGGGACGTTAAGAAATGATGGAGAACAGAAGAGACAAGCAGTCTGACGTCTTGTCCTGATGGACACATCGGAGGTTGTTGATAAGGATACAGAGGAGACACAAAGACAGCGTGCGTGTTGGTGTGTGTATGTGTGTGTGTGTGTGTGTGTGTGTAGCAGCGATCAGCTAACCAGGCTGCCGGTCGGTAACCGTGGAGATAGTATCTGTGTGAATTCTGTTATCTTGACCCTTGTTCTGTGCTTTTCTGTAATCAGGCTGAATGGGTACAGTGAGTTGTCTAAGTCTGCTTACACTCGTGCGCGCACACACACACACACACACACACACACACAAACACACACACACAGACAGACACACAAACACAGATCATCCTCAGTGAAGGTCTCGATTGCTGCAACACAACTGATTGTGTGACAAAATGTTGTTTCTATTTAATCCAACTCGTTTCATTTTTCCCGAGACTCAGGCAGCAAGTCGATGATGATTTGGCTACGATAGGATTGAGTTATCGTCTTGGATATTTTTTGTATAAAAATGTTATATTTGTAAGATTAAAAATAGATAATACAATATCACATAGATATATAAAATACAACAAGAAGTAAAAATGAGTAAATAGCAGTAGTAAGTTTCAACATCATTCAGAAGCCACGAATGAATTAGTTATAATGAGTCTGCTCTGACTGAACTTCTCTGAGTCACTGTGTGTTTGCACAGGTTGTTCAGACCTGGTGTGAACATCAACCCTGAGTAGATCCAATCTGAAGTGGACATCTCCAAGTTCCCATGTGAACTCACTCAAGACACACTAAGGACGTGTTGGAGATCAGATCCCCTCAGGTGGTGGTCCGGGATGCGTGGGACCTCAGTCTATTTGCTGTGTGAACATGAATGTGTCCGGAGCCACGTCCTCTGACCTACAGTTTCATAATGATATGAAAATATTTTTACACCCCTCCGTGTTTTCCATACTATGATTCATTTGGAGCCACTTCCACATTATTAACCCTGACAGCCATGTGTTGACTTTCTGTTTTGTTCAAATAGGTAAACACCAGGTTAATACCAGGTCTGCCCAGCTGCTTTATTCCTGCTGCCACAGCAAACAAAGGCCATGTTTGGTTTTAATTTTGCTCTGAACCTTCATACAACAGCCACAGATGTTTGAGCCGACATGAGCAAACATGGTTTTTAGGTTAACATCCCACTATCCCGCTCAGGTTTATCTCTCAGGAGATAAGAACTTATCGGGTTGGATGTTTACTTGCACAAAATCAAACATTAAATTCAAATATTGACTTATAGTATAGTAAGGTTATTATATGGTGTTTTTTTTATAATATTATATAAGTTTAATATAATTGTCCCTAGCACCCTTGAGATACATTTGGTTTGATATCGAGCTCAGCAGCTCCTTTAAAACTCCCAAATTAAGAGGTTATATTTAGTCATTTCTAATCAGAGCAAACTCAAATTTTGAATCTTACGTATGTGCTCGACTGTTTCTCAGCCAGGGTCAGTAACTTCCTGAACCTACACTGTATTTAAAGATGGATAACGGCTCCCAAAAGTGAAGCCAAAGTGTCTTGATCAACCCCTTGTGGCTGCCTGCAGTAACGCTCATGGTCCCCACCTCCTCCATGTTACTGAATGGGAGATAGATTATAGTAAAACATCTAAATAAAGTTAAAAGGTTCTGGTAAGTTTGGTTTAAATAATTTTGTATCTTATAAAACTGAGTTAAACGTCATGATTGACAATTCACCCAAGTGGAAGGAAGTGGAGACGTGTCATCTGTCTTTATAAACAATCTATGTTCCTGCAGAAATTGAAATCTTCCTTTATTTACCCTGTTTTGTGTTAATAGACACTTTAAATTAACTTGAACTGTTTAGCTGAAAGGTTTTAGTGTCTGAATGGCTTTGACACTCTGGTGAGAACTAACTTCGTGGGATATAATTATGTTTTCCCCTGTTTTAAAATGACTAATATTATAATATTAAGTGCTTCTTTGAAATAAAAACCAACTCTCACATCTTTAACATGACACTGGTGTGGATATAAATGCAGTGGTGCCCATTGAGGTTTTTTGGTTTTTCTCGGTCAGTAGTAAAATATGAGTGAATGGCTATGACAATGATGTGACAGGGGAACGTAAAGCTCCAGGCTCTTGGCAACGCTGCGCTGACAGGGATCATCCAGCCTAATTTATACCCTGAGAAAGGCTTGTGTGCAAGGACATAAATTTAGTTGCGGTGCGCTGAAAAAAAAAGAGGGGAAGGCCCATAAAGCGTCTGTGACCGAGAGTCAGAGACACAGAGAGAGGGAACAATGGGCGGCCATCAGGAGGAGAGCCCCAACAGCTGCAAAGCCCCATATCACAACACAACCTCACGTGCACACACATATACATTCTGTCCTTCTCCTGGTCACACACACACGCACACAATCAGATCTCTTTCTCATGCACTCTCCGGCCAGGTCTCCTGAATGGGGGCCAGCTAAGCAGATGTTCTGCCCACTGCCTGCACAAAGGGCACAAGTGACTGGTGGAGGAAAGAGAAGGAAGAGAAAGTAAAGAGGGGACAACGTTCCCCATGTTCCCTTGAGTCAGCATCACAGCAGCTCCTGAGTTTATATTCATTTAAATCTCTGGTCAATTATTACATGTATTTCTTATTTTATTCCTATATTTGTATTTCTATTTTGTACCGACACAAGATACCTGATGAGTGAAGTAAAATGATGATTCAATATAACAAAATTCCTCATTTTTGTGCTTAGAAATCTGAAATAAAGTACCTGGCTCCAAACTTAAGCCAGCTACTTTCTTTCAGATTTGTAAGAACAAAAATTATGATTTAATATAATACATGTTATGTCATATTTTCCTCAGCAGTCCAGAGAATAAAATAAAATATACTGAGTTTGCATTCCACTGCAATCTTACAGCCCAGGTTTCTATTTCCACACACACACACAACAATCCATCACGTGCGTAACCCTGAGGTTCTCTGAGGTATCACCAGACCAGATCTCCTCGTCAGGCATGTGAAGCATCTCCAGTATGAAAATTGCACTGATTTATTGTTGTTGGTCCAAAGAAATAGAGATAGCTGCTGCCCTGCGGAGAGTGTGTTGAACGACTGCAGCGCTTCTTCTCCAACCCGCAGGTTTGTGTCCATCCCGATGTATCATACGTCTCCCCCCCCCTGACACTCACACCCTCTTCTCCCCCCCCCCTCTCCATTTTTCTCTCCTTCGCACACAAACGCTCACTATTCAGCCTGCAGGTTTTGACCTGTAAATAACTGCCCAGACAGGGTCTAGTCAGTCAGTCGCAGAGGCAGGCCGAGGCGTCAGGGCCTACACGGCTCCTGCAGAGCAATAACAGATGCTTATCACGTTTTACTGAGGGGAGTGGAGGTGGAGGTGGGTGGTGCTGGTGGAGGGGGGGGTGAATGTGGCACATTGGGGCCCTGTGGATGAATGGCCCTGACAATAAATGCTCTCAATCACGGGTAGACTTTAGAAAACACAGACACAGTTATGCCAGAAGTGTTATAATGGATTCAGATTAAGTTTGATTGTGTGTGTGTATGCTCTTGTTCAGCTATCTTTGTGAGGACCACTTGAAGCCTACAACCTACGGAGTGGGGACATTTGGTCCGGTCCTCACTTTGTGACCCACCTTTAATGGACTGGTTGGGGGTTAAGACTTGGTTTTAGGGTTAAGGGTTAGAATTAGGTTCAGTTTAGTAGGGTTAGGTGTTTAGTTTGGATCGTTAGGGTTCAGCTGGGGGGCTAGGGAATGCATTATGTCAATGAGGGTCCTCACTAAGACAGAAGTACAAACATGTATGTGTGTGTGTGGTGTTAATCATATTGTAGGGACCTAGGATTTATCTTCCTTATGGGGACAAAAATAAATCACGTAATCATGACATTTAAAGTGAAGAAAGACTTGGTTCAGATTAAGGTTAAATTATGAGTTATTGTTAAGAAGTAACTATATTTAAGGTAGTAATAAGTGTGTGTGTGTGTGTGTATGTTTTTGTTGCCTCTTCAGAACCTTTTCCATCATAAACAATGACCTTGTCAGGATCTGTTGACCTCATAAGGATCACAACCCGGTCATGATGAGGCAAATCATCATTTCTGAGGTCCTGGTTAAGGTCAGGGTTAAGATGTGGATTGTGGTGAGGTTGAGGTCAGAGTTAGACATAAATTGGTCAGTGTCAAAGTCAGAGATAAGTGTGTGTGTGAATGGGTGTGTGGGTGTGTGTGTGTGTGAGTGAGTGTGGTGCAGATATTCTCATATTGTGATGATCTAAATCGGTGTATTTCTTAATGGGACAAAAAGCAAGTCTCTATAATGTAAATCATAACATTTTAAGGTGAATACAGCTTTTAAGGTATAGGTTAATGTTAGGTTAAGGGTTAGTTAAGTAGCAACTAGGTGGGATAAGGTTTGGCTGTCCACAATAACTGGAAGGCAATGCAAAGTCCTAATAAGGAAAGCTGCACAAACCTGTGTGTATGTGTGTGTGTGTGTGTGTATGTGTGGGAGGCACACAGAGCGCGTGTGCACTCATACACCCACTGCAGCTTTTCCAGCAGCTCATCCTCTTGCACATTCCTTGCAGAGGCAACAGCAAACAAATGGCTTAAGGTTCAAGTGAAGTATGTTTCATTCCCTCTCAGGCCCACGGGTTGAGCTGTGAGCGGGGACAGGGGTTAGACGCCAGGTCAGAGAGGTGAGGATTCCTCAAGATACACTTCAGATAAAAGTGTCACCCCAATAATTGTCCGCGATCCATCACGATGGAGGCTTTTGGGTCGGTGCATAAAAAATAGCATTTGTGTGTGTGTAGTAATGAAGATGAACCTAAAAGACAACTCCCTCCTGACTTACAGGATTCTGCTCATTTGTTAAAGAGGTAACAAACCATTCAGAGCTGAGAGGTTATCGCCCTCCTCATCATTGTTTCTCGGTGAGACACACATTTCTTCCTTTCTCTTGTTCCTGCAGAAGGTCAAGCACGTTTTCCCTCATGAGAGCAGAGTTGTTTTCCAGCCGCTGTTTGCTGAAATGGCTTCACAGACACCAGTTAAGGTGGTGATTTGAAGTCTGGGCTCGATTCTCTCCAACGGAATTTAATCCACATTTCAGGGACAAATGTGTTTTGAATTTCAATGGAGGAGCCGGAGCGCTCACTTAATATCACAGAGACCTCAAGATTCAAGACTCAACACTCTTATCCTGGGTGTAATGCCATATCATACTCTATAGATGTGCTCCTCTACATTTCATAGACCCAACTTTTGGCTCCTATACAATTATTACCTGCTTACGCATCAATGGAACAATCAAACATTTCAGTGATATAATCAATTGCTGTATGGACAAAGTTGACTGGTTTGGGACTTGGTGAATATCTTATTAAATGTAAACAATAGATATACATTATTCTTTAATAATGATGATTAACACAACTTGGTAAGTTCCTCTTATTCATATCTTACTGTATAAGTGTGAAGTCGAGCTGTAAATATCAGTCGATCAGTTGATTAGTTCATACTCAGAAGGTTAATCTGCAATTAGTTCAAGTAGTAAACACATTTATGAGGCTTCACCTTTCCTCTCGTTCCATATTCTCATTTATATTTGGTGACTTTCTTATGGGATTTTAAACAGTCCTGGTTTTGGGACTGCTGCACAAAACAAGCTATTTAATAAAACCACTTTATGGAATATTTATGATAATAATTCTATTCTGTACTTTCAAAAAACATGAAATGATTTACAGCTGCAGCTTTAAATTTTTTCAGTTTAAACGGTTCAAACTTGTGTTGAAGAATCTCTCGTGCAAATTTTCAGCAAATAAGAAAATAATGTGCAGGGTTCCTGAACTTTGATCCAGGGAAATATTCCAAATGTTTTAGCTGCAATCATGAGGGGAAGGAGAGGTGAGGCGTTAGAGAGGAACAAGAGATGGAGGGGAAGTGTGTGAGTGTGTGTGTGGAGCAGAGAGGGAGGGAGAGAAAGAGAGGGAGAGAGGGGAGGGAGGGAGGGAGGAAAAGTGCGTATGTTTGTGCAGCAGGGAGATAGATGGGGGGGGCGCGGTGGAGCAAAGAGGGAGAGGGGGGAGATAGGTGGTGCAGTTGAGCAGGGGGGAGAGAGAGAGCGAGAGAGAGAGAGAGAGAGATGAGAGAGAGAGAGAGAGAGAGAAGAGGTGTTCAGTCGTGCAAAGAGAGGAAAGAGAGAGAGAGATAGAGAGGTGTGCAAAAGAGCGAGAGAGAGAGAGAGAGAGAGAGAGAGAGAGAGAGAGGTGGTTCAGTCGTGCAAAGAGAGAGAGAGAGAGAGAGAGAGAGAGAGAGAGAGGTAGTGCAGTCCTGTAAAGAAAGAGAGCGAGAGAGAGAAAGAGAGAGAAAGAGAGAGAGGTGGTGCAAAGAGAGCGAGAGAGAGAGAGAGAGTGAGAGAGGGGGATAGGGGGAGAGAACCGAGGCGACAGAGCGGAGGTGACAGCGGAGAATGGAGAGGAGCGCGTCCGCCCGGCGAGCTTTGACGGCGGCGAACGCGCAGATCCCACTCGGTGTTTCCCTGCTGGAGCCCGCGAGCTGAACGAACCCGGGAGGAATCCGACCGGGGGGCGAACGCGGAGGAATGGCCGATCCTCTGCGGAGGACTTTACTAGCGAAACTCCGGGGGAAGAAATCCAAGAAAGGAGCGACGCTCGGCGGTGGATACGGATCTGCTGCGGCGGCGGCGGCTGCGGCGGACGGGAGCCGAGAAGGTAAAGAAAAAGTTTTGCGGGCAGGCTCCGGTGAGGCTCCGGTTGTGTCGCTGCCCGCGGAGAGAATGAGCGCGTACGAGAATTGTGTTGACGGGGCCACGGGGCTCCCGGGGCGGGTTGTGGGGCTCGGGGAGAGTCGCGCAGCCGAGTTGTCCGGCGCGCGTCCCCCGGAGCAGAGCAGCGGGGGCAGGGGTCGGGTTAACGAGCAGCTCCCGGGGGTCGGGGGTCGTGTGTCCGGGGAGGCGGACGAGAGACCGGCCGGGGAAACCGCGGGCTCGCCGGCGGGGGTCCAGAGAAAGCGCTTCGTGTCGGTGCCTCGGCAGCGCAGCGTCGGGGACTCAATCGGGTTTGGGGACAATTCAAACCGCGTTATGCGCCGGGTTGAGCCGCAGCCCGGGGCCGGGGAAGCTCCTCCAGAGAGCCGGGTCGCTGCCGCTGCTGGTGCCGGGACGGAGCCCGGGGACAGAGCCGCCGAGTCCCGGCACATGGCCGCGGCCCTGCACGGACACAACGCCAACCGGAGCCCTGACAACAACCCGACTCCGGAGGCACGTTGCGCGGAGCTCGTGGATCCGAACTGCGTGCCACGGAACACGGAGGAAAACATTTTAATCAGAAATATCGAGAGCTACGGGCCAGAGTTCGCAGGGGACGTCAGGGGGACCGTGGGGGGGCCGCAGAGCCCCACGTTTTTCCCCACGGAGTTAGAGATATGCGACATCCACAGGGCATCTCCGTGCGCCACGCAGGCCTCGCTCAGATACCCCGGGGACAGCGAGGACGAGGATTACTATGACAATGAAATTCTGCCTTTTTATGAAACTATCAGAGTGAACAGTGATCGATGCGAGGCCGCAGACTGTCCCCCGTCGGGTCGGGACAGAGGCGGCAGTGCTCAGGAGACGGACAGGCTGAGGAACCAGCTGCAGGAGGCTTACTACCTTCTCATCAACGCCATGAATGACATCAACCTGGACGTGCAGCAGGTCGGTGGTGGTTCCACGGAGCAGCAGGCCACCTCCTCCTGCAGCAGCCACTCCAGAGACAGTCTGTGCTCCAGGCTGTCGGCCAAGAACATGGACAGCGACTCCTGGTCCTCGGGAGGAGACCACAGCCCTCAGCAGGTGTCTGACACCGACTCGGTCCTGCTCTGCATCAGTGGGAACCCCGAGTCGGGCCTCAGAAGCCGGCTGAACAGTAAGAGCATGGTGAACCTGACACATACCGAGATGAGACCATCGTTACTGCGCTCGGCTAGTGACGGGGCCATCAGGTACCCAGGTGGCGTCTCGGTATGTGTCAGGGCTCCTAGAACCCAGAACCCAGGTATCTGCTCTGATAAAGAGGCCACAGAAGCTAAAGAGGAGGTCGGAGACGTGGGCGAGCTGTCGGACAGCAACGCCATCAGCAGTGATGAGCTGCTGCAAGAGGCCGGTGGCGAGGAGGAGGACCGGGGCAGGCCGCTCAATGAGAGCAGCGGCTCGGTCAACAGCCTCACGGGATCCTCGGACAGCAACGCAGAGGCGTCCACACATCAGAGTCCCAACAAGCAGGAGCTGAGTGGGGCCCGCGCTCAGGGGCCCAACGCTCTCAACAAGGGCCACGGGGTCACCGTCAACAAGATGCAGGAGTGGATGCACAAAGGCCGCTTGCTGTCTTCAGAGATGAAGCAGCGTATAGAGGGCTCGTCTCTGCCTCGTGGTGGAGGCCAGAGCCAGGAGCGGCCCTGTGCCCAGGCTAACCCTGGTGGGTCCAAACCTGGGGTCCAGACACCAGGCCGAGAGGTCAAGTCTGGCAAGGCTAAACCCCCGACAGTCAAGACACCTCAGCAGCAGCAGCAGCAGCAGCAGCAGCCAGGTAGGAAGGCTACACGGAGTCGCCTCAGCTCCCGTGGATCCTCTAAGATCAGAGACCTCTCACCCTCCTTCCTCACGTCTGATTGTTATCATCCTCCTCCACTCATAGTAAACTCCGTCTGGTGGTGGTCCACACTGCACTCCTCCTCTTCTGGATGCAAAGCAAAGGGACGGGACACCTCAGATCTCTTTGCTTTCCTTTTTACGACTCTCTAACCGGTGGCGGGTTCTGTCCTTCTTACTAATTTAGGTGCATTTTTAACACTGAATTAATCACATCATCACGTTGTAGGTCGGATCACTCACAGTATAGATCAGTAACAACTAACTCACTCTCCTCTTATAGCTGCGGCGGTGGTTTTGGTGGTGGTGGTGGTGGTGGTGGGTTTTTGTGTGTGTGTGTATATGTATATAATGTTTGAATATGTTCAAAATGACAAATTATTGTCTAACCATGCTTTTATATTCTGCCTGTGATGAGGTTTTGAGTATATGAAAACATCTGTGTCCTGAAACCATGTACGATTTCTAAATTCAGCTTTAATTAGCATTCAATGGGATGGAAATTAGGCCTAAAAACATCTCCTCTGGTATGTAACAGCAGTTCAGTGACATCACCCAGTTTCCTCCTAAGCAGAAGCAGGCAAGTTTTGCCTCCATCTCTCCTTCATCGGCCCTCTCCTTGTCTTCTACCTGTCGTTCTCTGCAAGAGAAGGTGTGAGCCACTTTGGTTATTCCCTATTTGCAGAGCTGAGTAGGTATATAGATATTAACTTGGCATAAAGATGTACTCTATTAGAATCGCTCACTCAATTCATCAATTGTTTTGCCACAAAGTTTAAGACCAACACTTCATCCTTGACCTCAGACACTTTAATTGACCAAGAGTCTTGGCACATGGTCCATTTAGCCACTTTTAAAAGCATTTGCAGGAATTAATGCTCAGATCAATAGACGGATTGATTTTGGTAAACTTTGCAGCCACCTTTCCACGATGCTGAGCTCTATTACTCTATTTTCACACTACTTATTTATTTAGTGACCATTTCATTGATTTTACAGAATGATTTACACTCTGAGTCAATGCTGACCTGAGCTGACTGCAAGCGAGCTGGCTGTGAAACTTTGTATGGACATTTGTTGTAGAGAATTGTGGAAATGTAGAATCTTTTTTCTTCTGCCATTCATTTTTTCTCCCTCTGTAAAAGTTGTGTGTGTGTGTGTGTTTGGATGTTTATGAGCGTGCAGATGGATGTGCGGCCATGTGCTCTGGCCTCTGTTGGACTGTCAGGTCTCCGTGCTGCTCGAAATAGAGTGAGAGCTCTAAAGCTGCTGAGCGGAACCTTCCGTGTTTGGCCTCCAGCCGCCGTTGGCCCTGCAGCTATTATTCCTCCGGCTCTTTCCTCTGCTGCCTTTTGGTTGAAAATGAAGAAGGGACCTTCTCGATATTAGTTTCCGAGGTTTCTTCCCCACACGAGTCTCATTTTTTCCCCTAACCCCATTTTGCTCCGCGTCCCCCTCTCTCTTTCCCCCAACTGAACTTTTCCACAGCTGTGGCCAGAGGAATCCGAAGCAGGAGAAAAGCCACTGCAGTTATTCTTTGTGGTAGTTGTGTGTGTGTCTGTGTGTGTGTGTGCACGGGTGTGTGTTTGTTGGGGAGGGGGGGGTTGGCTGTCATGTCACTTTCCTCCCCAGTCGTTTGCTCTGGACAGCTCCATGGTAACTTGCATTTTAAAGGGACTTTAGGTTGAATATTTAGGATGCCATTCCTGTTGTTTAACCTGTTTGCGTTGTGTCACTTAATTCTTTGCCATGAATGAACAAAATGAACGGCGATTAAGTATTTATTAAGGTCAGCTCCGGGCTTACATCGGCACCATGGGCCTCTCAGCGCCTCACAAAGAGCCATTTAAAAGAAAAAAGAAAGAAATGCCAGAAGCTTTCAAAAGCTCCAGTGAACTGCTTGTCTTGGCCGGAAAATCTTCATTGAGGTTTTTGGGTCCACTCTTAATTTATGTTAATAATTTTGTATATTTCAGACTTTCTAAAAATAGTCCTGCTCATCCCCTGGAGTGTTGCTCGGAAATTAAACCTCACTATTAAGACACAAGACAAGATATAGGCTCAATTAGACAGGAACTAATTCATTTTTGTTCTGGCTTGTCCTTTAATTAAGGTGTAAATTGGTTTGCGATCAGCCACAGCCGAGCGTGTCACTTCTCATAAATGTGCGGGTGAGGGATACTGTGCACATCAGCAGGAACACGTTTGTATCTGCAGCTGGAGGATTTATAGTATTGTTGTGGTGGGCTGTGGCAGAGCGGTGGTGTGCCGGCAGGCAGGATCCAGGAGTCATGTTTTGGCCAAAACTGAACTCAGGAGCAGTGTGTCAGTCAAACGTGAAGATGAGACGAAGCCATCGACACCACAGAGAGAGGAGGTCTCCCACCCACTCTCACTCCCTGCAGGCATAGAGGACTTTTTGTTTATTTCTGTTTCTTTCAGTCCTCTGGTTCATACTAAGAGAACAGTCATCCTGAGTTTGCAGGGCTGGAAATATTGGCCTCTGCAGCAAAAAGCTACAGGGAGGGGAAACAAAGTAGGCAGGTTTCTTTGCTTTCTGGCAGAGGAACGAGATCCCACTGGCTGCCTATAGGACTAAAACGATGCACTACAAGAGACATGGAAAGATGAAAATAATAGATTCACTTTTGTGAGATCTCTTTTTGCATTTTGCACGATCCTGACAAACTTATGTTAGATGTTGATGCACTTTGCATGAGAGATGTCCGAAAAGGATTCTCAGTGCAAGGGGACAGTCTCCCTGCAAAGCCTCTGACCCGGTTGAATTCATTACCAATCAACTGCAGTACTCTGGACAGCTTCAAGGATATCAGCGGTGTAGTGTGTGAAATGCTAAGAACATGAGCTGATCTTGCAAAACTTTCTCAGGATCTCGCAAAAACTTTCCAAAGTTTACACAAACATTTCTAGAGTTCTTGGGAAAGTTTCTCTCCCTGGGCTCCGTAATCTTTAGAGTTGTTGGTAGCCAGATTTCATTAGTGTTAGAAAGGGCCGGGCTAGCTGCACTGCAATGTCCAACAATTCCTCTAAAAGCAAATCCCACAGGTATGATAGGTATGAAGTAAAGTCAGGATTAGGTTTACGATGTATTGCTCAACCTTTTGATGACTTTATTTCCCGCCTCCTCAGTGGATTCACAATATCTCCTGAGGTTGAAGGTGTGCAGGTGTAACACAATCCTCCTCGACTGCTGTCAGGTCGTGTCAGAACGACTTTGTGTTTGTTCTCTGAATTCTGCCAAACACCTTGTTACCAAGCTGCCGTCCACAACATAAACACACATGTCTTGATGGTGGGAGTTGAATAATTTGTCTTGTCGGTTTTGTCTGCGCTCGGACAGATTTATGGAGGATGGTAGCTCTAAAGATGGATCGGGTGATGGCGCAGAAACCTGAGGCATCAGGGTTCATACCGGGAGGGTTTACGAGACGGATGACTCACGGGATGCTGTCTCAGTGTGTGGCAACCACACACACAGCGTGATGAGTTGTTTAATTACCGTTAGCAGTAAAACTAACTTTGATTGTGTTTAGTCATTTCCAGAACATTCCTAGAGCATCAAGGTTAAGGGGTCGCGCCCGGGTGTAGATCATTCATGAATATAAATTGCGCGTATCGACACCGGTGTCGGCCCTTGTCGCCAAAGGCTCACAAATCTTTTTGTCTTTCCAAGTTGACACCATTGTCGTCATCTTGGAAGTCTAGGGCATCTCTTCTTCATCCTGAGATATTCTTTTTCTTTCAGCTGTGTTCTTGCAGAGGCTCAAATTTTACAAGGAGCTAGCCGGACGAGTTCCAGAAAATGTCCTGAGCAACTGACTCGGACATTTGCATTCTCTCTTTTTTTAGATTATAGTCTCTCCTTTAAAATAGGACAGAGGGGCGACTGGAGGAGCAGGCCACATTGACAGGAATTTGTTCTTCAGCTCTAGAAGTTGTGATATTGGCATTTAGCAGCCAAGTGTTGACATGTGACGCGACCCCGGACGATCTCGGCTCTGTAAGGTAGAAAAAGAAAAATCTACACTGAGAATCCTGATTACCATTTGAATGAGAGGCAACAGGAATGTATGGCACACACCAAAAGATTCCCTGTGAAGGAGGGTGGGGGGTGGGGGGGGTTGAAGAAACTCTGTATACACAACAGAGTGTTGTCTGTGTTGAGGAGAAAACGAGCTGGTGTGTGTTTTGCTCTTATAAAGAGAGGAGGAGGCTTCAAGAAGGAAAAAGGAATCCAGGAAATAGAGAGAGAAGCCTATGGGAAAGTGGATTAAGTGTTGTTGTTTGTCTTTTGAGGAGAAAAAAAACCTGATTCAGTCACTCAAGAGATTTAGACGTGAGTGAGTATAATTGGGTTTTACTGTCAGGCTCACATGGCACAGGTTCATACCGGCACATTCAGGAAATCAGCGTCCTTCTTTACAAGTTTGCATTCCTTTCAGCACCTCAGACAAACCCACAGCGCTCCGCCCCGTGCACCTCTCCCCTCGCTGCCATGTTCCCTTCAGGTCTCTCACGCAGACGCGCTCTGACCATCTGCTGCCTCCGGGTCAGGGGGGCGAGTTTGCTCCGAGCGAACACGTATGACGAGCTGTCACGAAAGTCCAATAGACGAGGCCTCTGCTTTGCTCTGCATTGTGTGTATAGATACTTCAGGATCACCAGTCTCTCACGCCAAAAGACAACTGAGCTGCTTTCCTACTTTGACTTGCTATAAAACTTTTTCTAATCTTCCACCTCCACTTTAACCTTTATAATTTCTCTGCCTGAGCCTGAGAAAATGTATTTTTAATCAAATTTTTCAGCCACCACCTTTAGAGATGGCTTATCTTCAATAAAACTCCCTGTGAACTATTGAAAATATTATTGTTTAGGAAGAACAACCCTAATCAGTTTTTCATCAGGCTGAATACTGCACTACAGGGATTCTCCGCTACAGTCCAAGTTATTGAAATGCAGAAATACTGATGTGCTGATAGAGAAAAGCCGAGAGCACGAGGATCTGACGGCTCGATATGTGTCAGCAGTGATAATTGCTGAAATCTCACTTATTAACCTGAAGCCGTCGCCTGCTGCCGCTGCTCAGGGAAGGTGTTGCTCCTGGAGAAGGAGTGTGACACCGGCGAGGCTGTAAACCTGGAGCTGTGGTCTGGAATGCTGCTCATGTCGGAACACGCTTCCTCTTCCAGTTATGAAAGACCCCTGGAAGGAGATGGCATGCTGACAACAACTCCACGCACAACCAGCTCACCTCTGCTGAGTCTTGCGTTAGCAGAGCGTTGGCAGCAGAGTTTGTCTTGGTCTTAAAAATCATTCTCCTTTCTCTTAGAGAAGTGAATACGTAATTGATATAAAGCTTGTTTACATTTTCACGTAATATTAACCTCCTCAATTCCTACAGTTTATTTAGTTCCTCCTCATTTGTGATATTTGTTAACGAAACAAACTTTATAGTATTTGTCTTTAAATGTAAATTTTACTTATCATTGTATATTTACTGAAGTTACAATTTATTATATATGAATTATTCAAACTGATACAATTTATTATAACACTTCCGCCCCGTGAAGGTTATAATTTACAGTTTTTGTCCATGAAGGTCATTTTGCTGTACGTGTGCCTGTGAACAGGATTACACAAAAACTACTAAACAGATTTTATTGAAACTTGGTAGACTGGTGCGGAATGGGCTGAGGATGAAACCATTAACTTTTGGAGCAGATTCTCTTGAGGAGGAACATCCAGGATGGGTTTTTTTCTCTTTCTTTAACATTGTGAGGGTGTGTTTTGTGAATTTCTCAAGGATTGATGCAGCTATCTTCATGAACACAATCATGCATCTATAGATGGCTTTTGTCTATGAACAGATCAGGACAATGATGTCAAAATATGTATTTTTAGGAATATTTTTGGCCTGTGTTTAATGTGAGCAGAATCCAGAAACCTATGCTGTCTCTGTTTAGTTTGAGGGGGATGAGTTCATCTGGTGCAGAGAAAGTTCCCCTTGCTAACTATTAATTAAATGTCTGTAAGAGCCTGTAGTTTTGAACACATGTCGGTCATCAAACCCTTTGAGTAAACTTGTCCATAAAGCAAGTTTACAAAACAGTTTTAAAGCTCCTGTGCATCTCTGTAGGTTTTCCTCATGTAAATATAAATTTTCTTCTAGAACACAGAGTTTAGAGTTGTACGAGGAGCTGCCAGGTCAGAACAGCTGAAAACAAACCGTGAAAGGGTTATTACAGCCTGCAGGCTCCCACCTACACATTAACTCAGTCAGCACAGAGGCAGAAAACATGCTTCTCTCCCTCAGTGAGGACTCGGCTCATCTCCGGCTCCTCAAACACAACATCCACTCCTAATCCCGGCTAATGGAAGCACGATGCCGGCTCCGGTCGTACAAACACACGTTTCAGGCTGGAAAACCGTCTGTAAACTAAACATAAAGAGGAAGGAGGAAACGCTTCAAGATGTGTTTTTGCATCGTCGCAGTGCAGTGGTCTGTTGGAAGTTGAAACGGGGGTGTTTGAGATTAGGGACGCCCTAGAAGTGGCCTCTGAAAGCTGTTTTATACGTCCAGCATTGTCTTATATAATTAGCTGGAACGTGGAGGAATGGCGTCCCAGTAAAAATCTGCTTCATTCCACTTCATACTCGACTTGTTTTTTGTTGTCGTTAGTGTACCTGCAAAGTTTGGTGTTTCATGGGATTCCGAGGCCGTCGATTATTGCGAGTCAATAGTTGCTTTTATGGAAGTTGCCTCGTAGATCACAGGAGAGCCGAGAGAGCCGCCCGACTTTCAGGGAAAAGCAAATCCCCAGCGGAGCCCTCTACTCTCTCTGTGCCACTTTCAGGCTTTTGTCAATAAAAGCAGTGAAGCACAAAAGTACATTAGTCTCAATCTATTGAGCCGACGTTATGTAATTGGAAACCATGTGATTTTTTTTTAAACGTACCTCCTGTGTTCTTCCCCCTGCACTGCTCTGAATTAATAATACAAGAGAAGAAAACCCCCTGTTGAGGCTCATTCTGACTGATTCATTCTGACAATCTCACATGCACATGCTCACACTGGATAACCCTGAGTTATAGTTTTATCTAGTTTTCTATCTGTAATTTGGTGGATGCAGCCCCGACCCGACGTGCATGAGGTGCACTTCCTCGAGGAAAAGGGAGAAGTTGTCATTAGAGCATGTGGAAGCTGCCGCCGATCAAAACAGTCTTTAACACGAGGCTGCTGTACATGTTCGAGCAAGACCCTGCCCTCAGCACCACACACACACAAAAACACACACACACGCACACGTACATACTACCACACGCACACACACACACACACACACAAACCCGGAGGTTGTTTTTCGAAAAGCAGGTCAGATGATTTGCTGAGCAGCTTTTTGATTTCTACCCTAAAAACCTAAATTCTTGACACACTTGAAGCTATGCAGGCGCTTTTTTTTTGTTGCTTTTGTTTGGCACATAAAGGCACAGTGTCACCATCTCTATTCTTTGTCCTTTTTCACAGTGCACATGTCGCCACCGGCTCTACACATTGTAAACCCCCTCTCTACACACACACACACACACACACACACACACACACACACACACCTCCCCCTCCTCCAATATATTTTCATAGCTGTAACGCCAGCGGTTTCTTGCTCTTCCATTTTTTAGTTTCGTTGCTGTTTTTGAAGATAAGCATCCCCTAAATTCTGGGAGCATGCGGTTGATTGAAACTTTGACTTTGGCGATCAAAAACTATTCGACAATGTTCCGTCCAGAAACACTTCACGACGAGATGAGATGGATCAGAGACCAGAATGAGAGGAGAACTCTTTAAAGCCCAATGGCATCATTTAGTGTTTCAGCACCTCTGGTTTCTTGATGCAGATGTTTTCTTCACCTGGAAAAGGTTCAGACTGTTTTCTGGAGACGAATGATGATTAATTATTTTTCAATGCAAATCAAATGATTTATTTTCCTGTCTCGTGTCAGGAAGTTGATTTGCTCACATTCTCTCTCTCTCTCTCTCTCTCTCCAACGCTTCAGCTTTCATTGAGAATGTCCAAACCCCCTTCGCCAACGGCCGCGAGGTGGCCCGAGCGGCCGAGCCCTTGTCCCGGAGGCCGCCGCTCACCACCATCACCGTCTCCAAGAAGCGCAACTGGCTGCAGCAGAGCTCCCACGGGAAGAGTCACTGCCCCAAGGACGAGCTGCAGGGAATCCTGGGAGCTGAGGAGGAGGGCTCCCATCAGCCTGCACCTCCTCCCAGTCCCTCCCCAGACCACCTGAGACCCCCAGGGGGAGCCCCGCCGCGGCCGGTCCGCCTGCAGCTGCCTCAGGTTAGCGTCAACAGCTTTCTGTCTACAGGGGTGAGATTTATGGAGGTTACAGAACATCCAGCGTGAGGTTGTTGTTCACGCTTTATCCCACGTTTTCCTCAACTTTCATATTTGGCTCCTTCTTTATTCAGGTCATCGTGGGTCAGGCCAAGGTGTCTCCTTTCCCTCGGGGGGTGGACCCTGCCGAGGAGAACGACGCAGACGACGAGGGGGAAATCTGGTACAACCCGATCCCCGAGGACGACGACGCGGACTCGTCCAACCGACCCTCCGTGCGGCTGCTGGTGCCCCCCCGGGCGGAGCTGGAGCGGAGGCCCAGCAGGGCTGGGGACGCAGGTCACGGAGGCAGCGGCGTGCCGGAGGGGCTCGGCGAAGGCGTCGGTGGCGGCGGCTCGGGAGACGGGAGTCAGGGCAATGCTGTACATTCCACAGAGGCACCACATCTGCACAGACAGATGCTCGCGTGCAAACCCCAGGAGGAGGGGGGGGCCTTCCAGCAGCAGAGTCACAGGTGAAGTAAAAAGAAAGAAAGCCACCCACACCTTCTCCCATTCTTACTTTCCGTCTCCATTCACTCTTTCCCTCACTTGTTTCAGGCAGTCGCTCGAGAACCAATTACCTCTGCTTGTGTTGTTCCCCAGCCTGCGTCTGTGGGCGGAGCTCTGCGGCTGTGCACACCTTAATCACAGCTAGTGTTGAAACGTTTCCAATTAAAGGATAAACAGACTTATGGTTCACTATCTCTCTGATCACATATACGTTATATACCTTTTCCCCTTTTACTGGGATTAAACTCCCAAATTCCTCCACAATCTCTGAGAAAAAAGCCGTAGCTGAGTTCTTTCCTGTGCTGTTGTGTTTGATCGGTGTAGACAGGAGCTGTAGCGCTCTAATCATATCACTTCATATCCGTGTCCCTCATTAGTTAAACTCAGACAGACACTAGCCAGGAGGAATTCGGGCGCTGGCATTCCTGAAAGGAAAGAATATCCATTTACGTGTGAGTGCAGGTCACACCGAGGGCTGTGAACCTGGCAAATTGGTGGTTGTTAAAGATTTTCAGTCCACAGTTGAATACGTGTCTCTGCAGTTTGTACAGACGCACACACAAGACCCTCATTTATAAGTGTGAAGATGGATTTAGATGCTCTCTGCACTTTTCTGATGCATTCGTGTGTGGGTGTAAATTGTTGCCAAGTGTGTTGTGTAGCAGCAGCGTAATGATGACAGCCAGCGCGCGGCTCCCTGTCTCTTAATAAGCTTGCTCCGTCTTTCCCGACTTCCGACTTTTTTGTTCTCTCTGATGTGGCAACATGGTAGTTTGAATCAAGTGGCCCATCTTGAGCTGAGCCTATAATTACACACTTCTGTGGCACGCAACAGCCATTTCTAGTCGTTTTGAGCACAAAAGCAGAGTAGTGAATGGTCGGGGGGGGGGCTGCGCTCGCTGAAATCCAATACGTGAGCTTTAGTGTTTCGCTGCAGCGGATTTACTGCCGGGACGAGGCCTGGAGATGAGCTCAGGGATAAGTTCTGAGGGGGGGTTGAAAAGTTGAAACCACAAGTTATTGAGATGTGGTGTTAGAAATGAAAGAATATGCTTCTGGCTGCAAGTTTTGAATCAGCAGCATCATGAAACCTCTTTGTTTGTCCTGTGGAGTGGAAAGTCTTAACTCCTCGAGGTGCTGCGTTACCTCACAAAACTAATCTGCCCTTGACAAGGACGCAAGGGTTTGATTGGCGGCCCGATTAAACTCCTTGATCCTCATCGACTGGCTTCCAACTCCTGGCTCTCGCTGCCATCACGTGTGGCTCAGTGAAACTCTCCGTCATGAGAAACTTTCCTCGTGGGATTAGGATTAAACCGACCGGGCATGAGTCTCAGAGTACCGGCCCAGGAAGGTCGCTAATCACCGCCCAGAGAGCTAATTCTAATTTAGGCTATTTCTGCCTGCAAGGTTTGAAATGTGTTGTTGTCAGTGTCTCCTCGTACCGGGCGAGAAGGTGAGTGGACACAATCTGAGACCGGAGTTTTATAGAAGTTTTAACGGAGAAGAAAACGTGTTCTCAGCTGCAACAGATTATTTACAGGAGACACATGATATCTGTCCTCTACTGTGTTTTATAGTTTATTTTGTGAAGTTCTGAAAAGTAAAAAATCCCAAAGGGAGCTCCGCCTCCATAGAAAAACCTGCTCCCGAATCTCCTGAAACATAAAACCAAGTGTTTCAGACAGAGGCTGAAGAGAGGAGCTGCAGCACTGGACAGTTTGAGGAGATTCATGTGTTTTCTGAACTTAAGGGCATGTAAACCCTTTCAAAATAAAATAATGAACCTAAATTAGATCGTAATATATTGACTTCCTGAGATAGGACTCAGTAGCTGGTCCCTGTGGGTTCACTGGTGCTCGGACCGAAGCTGTGAAACTGGAAGTCCTGGTGTGTGTGTTTTTTGTGTCGTTTTCCCTCCCGCTCCGGAACTGCCTCCCTCTCTGCTGCCTGTTGACTTTGCAACTGATTCCTGTGGGTTTGGCAACGCCATCGTCCCACAGAGCATCAAGGCCGGCTGCGTGTCATCAAAGAGGAAACACTCATTACTGTGTGTGTGCGTGTGTGTTGTGTATTTCAGTTGGCACTTTGGGTTCAAATCAAAAGGAATGGTCATTTTTAGCCTCCTCTAGCTACAAGTGTGTGTGTGTGTGTGTGTGTGTGTGTGTGTGTTGTGGCTGTTGTAAACACAGTTTGTGTTGGCTGCAGAATGACACTGCACTCCTCCACCTCCTCCTCTCTGAGCCGGTGTGTTGGGGGATGGTGGGCAGGAGTGAAAAGGCCAGCAGCTCGCTGTGGGCAGCGTTCACTCTGCTCTGCCGGGAGTGTCCTGGTCAAACTGGGACATTTAATTAGTTAAATAAAGTTCCTTTGATTAATTTAGTTTGTTTTCATTTTATTGAAACACCAGTTACGTCTCTGAAACACCAGCTGAAATATGTTCAATCAACCGACTGTAAAATAGTTTTTACAAGTAGAATGAAAATCCTTATGATGCCAAATGGTTGGTTAGTCTAAATAAGCTGAAGATAAGGTCCTTATCTTATTGGTTGCAAAAGTTAATGCAGTACTTCATTATACAACAATATTCTCTGACTTCGCTGTGACATCTTATTGATTCACTTGACCATGAATATTTTTTTTGGAAACGCTCCAGTGCCTCGGAGGGATTAAGGATCTTTGACAGAGTCTTCAATGTGCAGCCACGGAGTTGAACTCTTCCTCCGGTTCCTGTGTCTGCTGCCTCATGAATACGATCCGCACACAGACTCCACTCTATCTGCCCGGCCAGGACTCCGACAGGCCCCTCGTTGATTGAGCTGGAGGGAGAGCGTCTGCTGAATTAATGAAGCGCTGCAGATGTAGATGAGTCTCGGTGGCCATAGTTTCCCCTCTTACGACTGGCTGCTTCTCTTTCCCCCCTCACCGGATACACTCCAGACTCCTCATGCGCTGCCCATTGACTCGACTTTGTGTTCATCTGAATGCTCTATTTGTGTGGAGAATAATGATTGATGGACTTTGGGGGGGGCTGGTGAGCAGCGGTGCGCTCCCGATCTCTTGTTCCCCTCAGCGACTGTTTGGGGAATCTTGACTTGGCCCGGCGCTCAGAACGGGATCCGAGCTATTTCTGGGGCTTGTTTTGGTCGTGTTGGCTGCAGCGTTTAAGAGTTGCCCCCCCCCCGCCTGCTACAGTTACTTGAGAGTTCAAGCCTCCGAGTTCAAACCTGGAATCTAATCTGGGGGCTGACGATTGCACAGTGAGGTCTGGAGGGAGTCAACACATTGTGAGAACAGCACTTCAAACCCGGCCGGAGCAGATTCGGGTCACATAGTTTTTCCTCGTCTTTCTCTCCGGCCTGTTCTTCATTTCATCACCAGAGCAGCTGGAGAAGCTGTAATTGTATCTGTGCACATCGGCACCTCTCCTCACTTCAACAGATTGAACAGGAATCGAAGGTCATGGCTCACGTTGTGCGGTGCAGTGGGTTGAGCGTTCGATCCCGCTGCGCGTGTGTGTTTGATGAGAAGTGTTTGGGCCTGCAGGTGGAAATCAAACCCAGTCAGTGGTGAAACACGTCCAGCTGTTCAATACCACCTCCAGCCTCGTCAGGGCTCTGTGTGGTTGAGTCTCGCTGGAGATCAGGAAACCAACCGACTTTTCTCAACTTGTAAAACCCAAGAGGCTTCTTTCTTTTACAAATTTACAGACAGATCTCGGTGCATTTCTTCTGATTTAAAGTTCTCCTCACTCATTATGTGACCGTCCATCAGAGAAACCCCTTCAAAATGTTGTTTTTATGATATTGACGTTTAATTTATTATGTTTATCTTTTATTTCCATGTCAGATTTAGTTGGAGGGAGATATCATTGACATTATATTGTGGCTTTACTGTTGTGACCATTACTGTTGCCTCTCATAAAACAATAATTCTTATATTTAGATATAGATTAAATAACTAAATGATCACACTGGCTTATCAGTTCTGGGGAATATTGATAAGAGTAGGAGCATTGATAAAATCCTTATTAGAGCCTGGTCAATTTATTGGATAGAAGATAAAAACACTATTTCCTGATATGGAAACTTTAACTTTAACAAAGTTCATTGAAGTTTATGGTTATTGCTTAAATCAGCTTCTTTATCTGTAAAAATGTTTGCCTCAGTTACAATTTTTTCATCGTAAAGTTTATTCACATCGTCGTAGGAATCTTTAAATGATTTATATCTTAAATCCGTGTAATAATCTGTACCATAAATTATTTCCAACTTAACATCAGCGTCACATCCCCGGCAAAACTTATCGGCCCGGCTCTAATCCTAAAAGTGATCGTGTCTGATGTCGTTTAATTTTCAATTCATTCACCCATTTGCAATGAGGAAGCAATTTTCCCTTGGCAGAGCTGCTGTGTAAAATCACATCATCAAATTAGGAATAAATTTCCCGTGGTCGATTAGTGCCAAACGTGTTTCTGTTTGGCTTTTCAAATAAAAATAAGTAATTTGTCAGCACATCATTAAGTTCCTCTCGCTGCTGTTTGGACGGCGGTGGCTCGAGGAGGCCGGGGGGGGGAGGGGGAGGTGTGGGAGAGGGGGGGGTGACCGTCCAGAATTAGCAGGCGCTCTTGTCGGTTGAGTTGCAGCAGAGCAGGAATTCCTCCAGCAGTAGGCGAGTTAAGACTACATGAGGGCAGCTTTGGCAGGGGGCCATGTTGTGCTAGTGAGAGGGCCCGCATGCTTGGATATATTAGCAGGGGTTTTGTAACCATTGTAATGAAGCAGGCCCCTGAAAGGCCGTCGGCTGTGGACTGATTTAGAGCCGAGAGCAGAGGAAGCAGCTCAGAGCCGGGGCCTCGGTCACCGGGAGAAGAAACCCCGGCACAAGTATCCCATTCACTGGTTTGTTTACCCTCCCCTTGTTTGTCAGCACACCCTGGACCTTTCTGTTTTTACACTGAACGCACACGTGTGGCTGACACACCCACACGGCCACACACTCCAGTGAATGGCAGTTTGTTGTCTCCCCACAAGTGATATCAGTGAAGACTTTCACACAAACACACATCGTCACATGTTTGTCAGCGTGGCAGTTTTTTTGAAGGTCGACCATCATTGTGCGACTATTATTTATTGACATTGTCTAGAGCGACGATTTGTTGGTTGTAAAAAATCTATCAGCCAAATTAGATAATGAGTCTGTCACAATCTCACATACACACTCACAGACACACACACACACAGACACCCTGGTCCTGCACCTGTCTGGAGTCAGCATTGTGATAAACCCTCGTCATAAATTCCTGACCTTTGTTAGGAGGTGTCAGTGGCTGGATGCCTGAGGAGGGCCACAGGGTCAGAGAGGGCATGTGTGTGTGTGTTTGTCTTTATGTTTGCGTATTTACATGCACTCTCTCTTTGGGCTACAGTAATAAGCTGAGTGCATGTGCATATTGAAGTGCTTTTGTTGGACACAGTCGCTCAGCTCAGGTGTCACCCAGAGGAATGTGGACCTTTCGCCCTTTGACCCTGGAACATGGCCCTGGAGGGTTGGGTGTCAAACCATCGCCCCTGAACCTCAGCTAGTGAGGTGTCACGTTACTCTGCTGGCTGCTGCCACAAGGCCAAAGGCTGGAGGAGACTCTGCTGCGTGTCGGTGTTTGTGTGTGTTTGTGTGTGTGTATGAAGCCACAGTCATTAACAATGCAACAGTCATTAACTTTGTCAGTAGCTGGTGGACATTGCCCCAGTTCATGGGGATTTTCTGAGGAATGGAACACTGGGGGAAGTTGTTATGATTCTCACAGTTTATGGATTTTACAGTTTGTGTTAGAGAAGTAAACAGGCATCAATGTGGGTCATAATTCTCATTTAATAATATTGATTCAAAGGAGACAGTTACTGTTTTTGTGTTATTGTGATTTTTCATGTTGTCAGATCTGGCAGTTTGGTTAGAATCACAATAATATGAATATTTTTCCTATTATATACATGTTACAATTATAACTGACTATTGAACCTTTGTGAAGTCAGAGAATTAAGAAGTGTGAAGAACCGATAGTTGCTCATTTTGTTGATGTATGGATCAGTTTGGTTGTTTGTTCAATAATAAAATCTACCAAAAGATATAAGGTGCTGAAAAAAGTATTGTTTTGATACTGAAACTGAAGTATTGCCATACATTTTCATTACAATATCTAGCTATACTCATAAATACAGTAAGAATGCAAATGATCATATATTGACAAATCAGATTCATTTTCATGTTAATGTTTTCCCTGAGATACAACACCTCCCAAACTGCTTCAATCAATTTCTTGTAATTGGCTGTAGTTTAATTCCTTAACATGAACGACATCAAAAAACATTACAATCAACCTGATACATCTGATGAAGGAGAGAAACAGTAACACTAGCAGGCCCCAGGTGTTTTCACAATAATAAATAATTTCCAGTTTAAACAAGACACAGGAGTCTAATTACTGTAAACAAACCAGAAGAGCCCTCTGTAGAGTTAATGCCACCACCAAGGCCACATGCTCTTACACATGATTGTCTAGTTTTTGTAGTAGTAATATTAAAAAGAAGAAATTATCTGATAACCTAATTGATCTATTTGTCATAAAACAAAATCAAGATCTGTGGATTATTTCCCTGAAAAAATACCCAAAAGTCAGAAAAATCTCGCTTCATGTAATTAATTTGCCTCCGGGCCAAAATGTAATGGGTTCTTTCCAAGCTCAGGCTCCTTCACTCCACTTAGTTTTGTGTAATTCTTGTTTGTAGACTTTATGTAGTCCTGCTGAAAAACAAACAAGTCAATAAACGAAGAGGTGAAAACTCTGGAGGCAACACTAGCATCTTGTACACGGCCACAGAGAGCCTCTTAATGTGACGTATTTTACATGTGCACCAAAGACTGTTTTTAAGATTTCTATCAAATATACACAATCCACAGCAGTGTGATCCATTGCAGCTTTTCAGTTACTCTCTTCATAGAGCTTCAGATTATATAAGAACATGAAAATAGTTGAACTGTGTTTCATGTACAAGTGACTTCTCTGTTTCCAGACCTGAGCCGCACCCCCTCTGTTTACCCGACCCCTCCCCAGATGTTGTTTGGTTGAAGTTGCACCTCCGCCCCTCTTCTCACAGCGGCCCTGTGTCTGTTATTGGCAGGAAGCCGTGACAGGGAAAGTTATTCAGCTACGAAAGGGGAAAAAAGGAGGCTAAACATGGTTTTGGTTTGGAATGTGAGAGAACAGCCGTGTGCGTTTGTACATTCAGCAGCCGGCGTGCCAGCCTTCCAGTCGCCCATCCAGACCTCGGAGGGCCCGGACAAGGGGTGCCTTTGTCCCCCATCTGCAGGCTACACCCTGCCCTGCTCCTGCCCCCCCGTCTTTCCCTTCTCTCCATCCTCGGCCTCCCTCCCTTTTCACTCGCAGGACCCTCGTCCCAGAATAGCACAGCAGGTCCCTTCTGAAAATAGAGCTGGTGATGTTGGCAGGGTCAAGCTCTCCCTCGCTCTTCTTTCTACTTTCTATCTCTCCTCCCTCTCCGTCAGGATCCCCCTTTCTTTCTGAGATGAATTCAGAGAAAGTAATTAGCCGGTTAAAACAATCAATTGCTTTTCATTCAAATCGATGCATTCAGAATCTATGCAGTAAAGATTTACATCATAATAAAAGTATTTAACGTCTTAATATCTGTTCGGCCCCTCGACTCGGTGTCTTGTGTAATATCTAGGCCAGGTCTGGAAGCACTCAGGCAGAAGATCTTCAGAAGTTAAATTCTTCCCACTAAGTCATGTGGTCGGGCCTTAATCTCCCATTAACACACTCAGTGAAGTATTACCAATAAAGATTATAAAGCACAGGTTAGCCACAGAGGAAATCTTATTAAAAGAGCCCTGAATGTAGCAAAGAGCTGTTTTTCTGTTTGAGAGAGGCCCGCGCCTCCTGTTGGGAGAATAGCAGGATGCCCAGAATTTGACAAATTCCATGAACATCACTCAAATCGAGGCTGGCAGATTTTTGTTCTTGCCTAGAAAATGGCTGAAAGGATTTCCTCCAGTTGCGTGATAGGGCTCCTAAACAATGGAGTAGATGTGATTCTGAAAAGTTAATGTTTTTGCTGCTGCAGCTACTGAACAGTAACCATGTGTGAGGTGCACTGGTCCATCTGTTGTTATTGTCAGTAATATGACTGTGGACATACAGGCTGCACAAATAAGAAACAGTTAAGCTAATAATTCACTGGCTCTTAAATCTGCTCTAATTTGTATTTTTATACGAACAAAGGATCAAGTCACCGTGTGCATCTGAAAACAGTTGAATTTTGAGAACCACTATTCAATACAACGGTTGTTTGTGTGTCTTTGAGCACCTTGTTTTGGTTTTATTGCCCCTCAGCTTTCCTGTTTTGAATCACTCACTGTTCTCATCACATCTCATTTCCAGCTGTTTGAACTCATAGACTACGGGTCTCCTCTTCCTCCAACTATCCAGAAAGGAGGACAAAATGTCCTGGATACAAACACTGCCTGGGAGTCGCGTGCAGGGTGCTACTTGAACTGGGTTCATGCTCTACCAGTCTTAAAGAATTAAAGCTAATGCACCCAGGACAAAGGCGGAACAACTTTATTTGTCAACAATACGACTTGTCGCACAAACATATTCAAACGCAAAGAAGCAGCATAAGCGTGAGGAGAAAAGTGGAAGGTGAATTGCAGGAAATCTGTCCAAACAACAAAACATTTGAGTACAAGCGCACAGTTTGAGCGCAAGCAGAGCGAATATTAGCACAAGTATGGGATATTAAAGTGTGAGTGCAGGGTTTTGAATTGGGCATTATATAATCTGAACGTAAAGTCTGTAAATCCTGACCTATACAGCAGCCAGCCACCAGGGGACTGTTGAGATGTTATCCATCCTCATATAAAATCTATGATCAAAACCTCTGTATGCTACCCGTCCATCTTTAGCTGAAGAACGTGGAGATTTAGCAGGTTAAAGCCAAACCTCAGAAGATGTTGACACCAAAACTGAGCTAAAAACATGAATGTTGATATTGAACTTAATATTCTTCCTGTTTTCCCTCAACTCCAAACGAGTGTCAGCGGTGATCCGGCCTTACCCACCTCATGAAGTGATAGTATGTCATGTCAGTGTGACTGCCACTTCACTACAGTAGACTAAACATGTTCTAGACCCTGAAATTTCCCGGTGTACACGTCTAGTTGGGCGAGAGCTGCCTTCAAGGTCCAGCCCAACTTGAATAATCACAGAGTAACTTCAGCTCTGCACCTGAAACATTGAATGTCTCCACCCACACGTTTCCCTGCTTATCTCTTTCTTCACTGGAGCTTCAGCGGATGACTTGTCTCTGAAATCTGAATAAAGTCATGACCTCGAGGAAACCTCTTTGTGAACAATTGCATTTTTTGAAACCATCAATTAGATAAATTGCTGTCTAGGTTTATATGTATTTACTGTAACCATATGATATGGTGCTGAAATGTTTATGTGAAGTGTCGCCTGCTCAGTGTAAATCTGTCAGAGGACTACTGGGTTGCATTTAAACCTAATCACTTGATGATGTGCCGCGGAGGTGTAGGGCCTTTCTAAGAGACTATAAATTATGGCTCTTTGTTTTTTTTGGTCTTCTCTCTCCTGTGTATCTTCACTGAACATCTGAACATTCACTTGGAGCTGGATTTTCATGTGAAACCAATTCAAAACTCTTCAGCCTCCCCATTTAACCAAGCGTTCTCTTGCTTTGTCATTCTCCTCTACAGATGGAGCCGAGCTGCCTAACGCCGTCGGCTTCTCGCCTCCCTCCAGCCCCAACCCGACCAAGAAGAGCAGCTCCATCAACTGGTCCTTCCCAGACAAGATCAAGTCCCCGCGCACCGTCAGGAAGATCTCCATGAGGATGAAGAAGCTCCCGGAGCTGAGCCGCAAGCTCAGTGTCAAGGGGACATCGAGCGGCAGCAACAACAACGGCAGCAGTCAGCCGGAGCCTCGGGCCCATTCTCCCAGAAACAACTCAGAGACTGTCTCCCAAACCTCGGGCCCTCCCCGGTTGACGGCGTCTGGCGGTGGGCAGGCGAGCCGGAACGTGATCTCTCGCTACCACCTGGACAGCAGTGTGTCCATGCAGCACAGCTTCAGCAAGAAGAAAAGCAACGGCAGCTCGAAGTCCGCCAGCAAAGGAGGCTACCTCAGTGACGGGGACTCACCGGAGCTGGTGGCAAAATCTGGGAAGCACGGCGCCTCGGAGGGGAAGGGAGGGAAAGGCAAGGAGGTGGAAGCAGGAGGGAGCTCGAAACTCAACAGCACCGAGCTGGACATCGATGCTTTCCGCCATTACAGCTTCACGGAGCAGCCCAAGTGCAGCCAGTACATCTCTGGACTCATGAGTCTGCACTTTTACGGCGCCGAGGACCTCAAACCTCCGCGAGTCGACTCTCGAGACGTCTACTGCGCCATCCAGGTGGACTCGGTCAATAAGGCCCGAACCGCTCTCCTCACCTGTCGCACCTCCTTCCTGGACATGGACCACACGTTCAACATTGAGCTGGAGAACGCCCAGCACCTGAAGCTGGTGGTGTTCAGCTGGGAGCCCACGCCGAGACGGAACCGCGTCTGCTGCCACGGCACGGTAGTGCTGCCCGCGCTCTTCCGGGTGACGCGCTCCCACCAGCTGGCGGTGAAGCTGGAGCCGCGGGGGCTGATCTACGTCAAGCTGAGCCTGATGGAGCAGTGGCAGAACTCGCTGGACGGCCGGTTCGGTGGAGACAGGGAGCCCAAGGTGTTCGGAGTGGAGGTGTGGCGGGTGGTGGAGAGGGAGAACACGGGCCTGATGGTGCCGCTGCTCATAAACAAGTGCATCAACGAGATAGAGAAGAGAGGCTGCCAGGTGAGTTCAACGAGTTCCACTTCTCCTGTGAATCTGATTAACGCTGCCGCTTTCATTACCTCCACCGAGGAGGTTATGTTTTCATCGCTGTGTGTGTCCTGAGAGCAGGATCCTATTATGTGGAAGTTATGGATGAAAACCACTCTAATCCTGTTATGTAAATAGAAAAAAATTGACGTGGATTCATTTGAAGAAAAAGGCTGTGGGCCATTTTTCTATAATGCCTTGTTGCATGAGAGTGAGAGAGAAGTGGAGAGAGGTAATCCTACATCCAGAGCATCCTTTCAGCTTTGTGCTGTGTGTGTTCGCCCTGCAGCTGGTAATGTTGCCGGTCGACTGGCATCAGCAGAAAAGATACAGGAGACGTTCTGCACCGTGATGTCACCAAGCTCCTGAGGCAGCTCGCTCCTTTATCCACAGAGGAGAGAGACTCAGGGTTGGCAGCAGACTGTTGTTGTGGTGGCGATGTGGGGAGTGGATCATGTGATCATCAGCCCCCCCCCGCCATGTGTTTTATGTGCTCTTTGAAGAACGTAAGAAAAAGAGGCAGTGTGCGTTCCTCCTAATTAGATCCGAGACAGCGGCAGTAAAAGTGTCTGGACACCGCTCCCAGACTGATCCCTCTGGGGGGTGGGGGGGGCCTCTCCAAAGCAGCCTGTCTGTCAAACGAGACCCCGCCCTCGGTCTCTTCATGTGGAAAAAGTTCAAAGTTAATGATTTATTTAATTATTATCCTCAAAGTAGATCATTAGTTTGTGAGTCACAGTTGGAATTGGGTTTTAAAGTAATAAAATGTAAAAAGAAGAAGCCCAATATGACGGCTTCACACTGCATCTTTTAACCAATCAAGACACACAGATATTTAATTTATGATAACTTCATTACGAAATAGACAAAAGCATCACATTTTCCATAATTAATAATAAACTGATTATCATAATTGTTGTTTATTCATGTTTTGTTCCGCAGTAATTCGATAAGTCAACTAAACATCTCAACTCTACATTTCCTCTCATTCTCAGGTTCATCTGGTCAATTTGAGAACTAAACTGAGAAAATGGATCTTTTAGGTTCCTGCCAAATAATTCTTTATGTGTATTCAAATTTTCCCTTTTAGGATTTTTCAAAAAGTTGAACATAATCTCTCCCTTCACGTTGTGTTATGTTGTATTTGTGATTCAATGCATCGTGACCATACAAGTGCTGGATCTTCCAAGAAGTCCTGTTGTCCTGCTCTGAGGGAATCTGAGGTCAAGTTCACCTCTGTGACCTCCTCAGCTTTCTCTGAAGCTTCTCCTTCACCTCTCACTGGGTTCTCTCAGGTTCCCTCTGTTTCTAACTCGCTCTGCTCACATTAGGATTCCCATCTGTTTCTGTCTCTCCTCGTCTGCCCCTGTTTTGTCTCTCTCTCCTTCTGTCTCCATTCAGTCTGACACTTTTGTCTCATGTCCCTCGCAGTGTTTTTGCTCTAATCACCCCCGCCCCTTCTTTAATTACACAGGGGCTATCAGGGTATCAGGGTATCAGTCAGAGATCAAGTGTAAGTGCTCCCCCCAGGTTTCAGGCAGACAGGGGTCAGGTCGGGGTTGACACCGGATCTCGGAGGAATGCTCGGGTTGTGTCACCGAAGCACGAACAGCCAGACGTGAAGCCGTGCGCTTAACAAATGATTATGTGGATCTTTGATGGAGTCTCTCTTTCAGAGTCCCGGAGAACTACGTGTCCTCGGGGCTTCCTCGGGCTTTTATGACGCAGGGAGGATTGTGGGTGTTTTGAAAGGACTGCAGAGACGGGAGTTTTGTTTGCGGAGCCCATTAGAGAGAGAGAGATATCTTTTAAAAGGAGCCATAGTGACATACATACATGTGAGGGAAACAGGAACACGGGTTGTGACATGTTTCAAACAGATACACAGCAGCATCATTCTAGACAGAACCAGAATCTCTTGACAGAAAAGGATTGTTAAATATATATTTTTATATAGATTTAAATGGCTCTGTCTCCTTTCCTGTTTGTACAGATGTGGGAAATCCTTGCACCAGGAGACGAGAAATGTCCACTCACCAGTTCTTGTCTCCTGGTTTTTGTCGCTCCTCTTTCCAGAAGCTTGTGTTTATATGTGCGTGCGCTTGTGTACTTTCTAAATCCTCTGATCGTGCCAGAAGAGGCGTTTTTTGTTATCTTGTTATAAAGGTGAGAACAGATGATGATTTTACTTTGGGTGCCTGTTGGAAATGTGACTCATGTTTATGGGATGTAAATGACTTTGTCGACTCGGGCGTTTCGTTCTCCTTCTGTCTTGATATAGTAAAAACCTGGAGGGCCTCAGTTGAAGGAGCCTCCTCCACCTCGAGGGGCCCGGTGTTGTGGTCATTGTGTCGGCCTCACTCCACATGCAGGTCCCTGCCGGTGCTGCTTGTTGCGTTGCCCGGCAGCCGAGGTGCACGAGTGGGAGCCCTCTCTTTGCTCACAGCTGTTTCCCCGCTTGCACTCAGGGCTCCCAACCCACCCACCGCCCCATAGAGTGAGACTCTCTCTTTTTTTTTCTGAATGGACTTGTTGTTCATTGTGCCCAGTGACTTGTGTTTACTCTCACACAAAGACAAATCCCGGCCTAATCGGTCCTCGGCTCTGCCTCTCGTGTGAGGCTCAGACAAAACGCTGCCCCACTGGTCGACCAGAGCTCACCAATGGTTGCTCTGGTGGGACTGGGAGACGTTTGCTCTGCTCCTACGCTGGAGCCCGGAAAGGCCAGCAGGGCGTGTGTGTCTGTGTGTGTGTGTCTGTGTGTGTCTGTGAGTGTATGTTTGTGTGGATCCGGACTCGACCCGCCATTCACAGCCCACTGACTTAACACGTTACCGGGGCAACCACACCAGTTGGCCTGCTATGCCACATACCAGACGGACACATGTAGGAGAAATTATGGTATGTCTGCAGCCGGGGCCTAATCCCAACATAACAAAGAGACCACTGGTGCCGGGTTTCAACTCTCAAATGTCAAACGTCTTGAGGAAATTGCTTCAGAAGTTCCTCCAGGTCACACTCCAGAGTTCCTGCGTCAAGAAACATAAATTCTTTATGGCCGAGTGTTTCCATTTTTAATGCTGAGCTGTCTGCCCCGGCTTTTAGAGCAGCGTGCTGTTTATCCATTCAGTCATAAGGACGTGACACTTTTATTACACCTCAGAGTAGTTTTCATTTTCAAACGAGCCAAGTGATGAAACCACGTCCACAGACGAGTTGAGCATTAAGCCACTGTCGGCTTTTTTAGAAGAACAAAGTTTCAAGTTTTGAACGGAGACGATATCTCTTGAAAGATGAAGTTACCAAATAGTCGTTATTCCATTTAAAGGTTGAAGTCATAAGCTATAAAACACATCCACCACCTCAGTGAGACACAGGGTTTCACTGCCACAGAGTTTTATTGGTTATAGTCTGACTGCTGGAGAATGCATGACAACCAGAAGGGGGGCTCGGAGTGTGCATACTTCCACAAAGGGTAACAGCCTATCTCACTATGTCAGAGAAAGTTGAACTCGTCGATATACGGCCGTTATTGTTCATCTTTTAGAAACATTGGAAGTCTGTAAAAAAGTGACGAGAGTGGACAAGCGGCTCAAACACAGATGGAAAGTTTGTTTTGGAAGATATCTACTTTAGTCTGGACAGGGGCATAAATCGATGGCACTTTGCCGTAGGAGGCCTGCACCTTTAGCCTGCGGGGGGGGAGGAGGAGGAGGCTGACATGAAGGTGACGGTCTTGATTCCCTATAATCGATTATGCCTTTTTTTTAAGACCTGACGAAGAAATATATCAGACAAGGAACTGCTGCTGCTCGTCAATGACTCATTTGTTCATATAAGTTGTCGTTTTGTGGAGAGACAGCCGACTGGAGTTTTGTGTTTTTGTGTTCAAGTCCTTTTGGCTCCTCTCCAGCATGTTGTCGACGCTCCGCTGTCCAACGTGATCGATGAGGCTGTAAAGATGTCTGCCCCTCTGTCAACTGTTTGACTCCAGAGACATCCATGTTTGTTTGACCTATTTGTGTGTGTGTCTGTGTGTGTGTGTGTGGTGTAGGTGGTGGGCCTCTACCGTCTGTGTGGGTCTGCGGCGGTGAAGAAGGAGCTCCGGGAGGCGTTCGAGAGGGACAGCTACGCCTTGGAGCTTTGTGAAAACACGTATCCCGACATCAACGTCATCACAGGTAAACGAGCCGCGGCAGCAGAGGAACATGAAACCATGAAAGTGATCGTCGAGCTCCGGTGTCGCTCTGGTCTCGGTTTGCAAAAATATCCTCTTTCACACATTCCACCAGAAGTTTCAGTCCAAGTTTCTCAGAGGCCACGTTTTTGTGTTTGGTCCTGAAAAATAAAAAGATATGAACTTTCCCACCAAAGACCGAAGAAAAGCAACAGAAACCTGAAACCAGGGAAACATGAAAAATGACCTAAATGATTAACTGACAAATCTCTAAAGATCGGCTCATCAATCGATTACCTTATTGCTTTGGTTCTAATTTTGACCTGTTGAATCAATTCTGCTGTAAAGTAGAAGAGAAGAGGATTTCGGTTGTTAAGTTTTGATACTATGATAATTTAATTGTATTATGTCCCTATATTGTACCTTTAAAATCATCAACAATATCACATATCATTCAGAAAGCCCCCCAGTGTGTTTCATTTTGGATTTGAGTCATTTATTATTATGTTAAAACTTTATTCACACAAAATATTTGCTTTAAAACAAAACAAAAAATCACTATAGAAAGATAAAGGGAGAATTTAACTTAAGGGGATTTAATAAGTGGACAAACAATGATCTAAACTCCAGTTGTACAGCCAAAGTAGGATTTTAAGGATAAAAAGAAGCACATGTACATTAATACAGAGTCTGGATGTTGTATTGATTTTGTGTTTGCTTCAGTGAACGTGTCTGAACCGGTGAGTCGGCTGCTGATAGGTCAGCACATGTGTACGTCTGAGAGTGTGTGTGTGAGTCTGCCGTCTGTAGTAAGAGCATTCCAGTCGTCAGTACTGATGCCTGAGGGAAGGGCCCTCGCAAACACACACACACACACTACACACACACACACACACACACACAACACACACACACACACACACACACACACACACACTCTGTACATTCAGGTCATTCTTTCTCTGTCAGCTTTGGTGGTTGAGACACGCTTCTATCTGTCCCTTCTATGTTTTAGGGCCTCGTTCATACCAGGTATTAACACGTGTCTTGAGTGATCCAGTCGTTAGTGAACGGGTCTGAACCAAGTGTGAACGCATCCAAGAAACATTGAGATCTGATCATTCAGCCCAAATGCTGAGGTGGTCAAACCTGATCACTGTAGTATGGATGAAGCCTTGAGCCTCTCACATCCCTGTGGGTTCCATCTTGTCTCCGCTCTGTAGCTGGGGAATTAAAACAGTGAGTTCCATCCCTCAGTCTTCATTCTACTAAAAGCGCCATGTCACTGGGTTGAGTAATGGCTTCCACAGATTTCCAGGGTGGGGGGTAGGTGGTGGTGGTGGGGGGGGGGCAAAGTTGTAGAAAAACGACTTAGTCATGATTTTTTTTTCTCTCTCTCTCCCACAAAACGAGGAAGACCGTGGAAACCCCCTTAGAATTGTAGGAGCCGCTGTTGGTTTTGCGGAGAGGCCCCGTATAGACCTCGTCCTATCACGCCTGCTTTGATCCACTCGCATTTGCATGGCAGGGCAAAGAACACAGTTAACAGTTGAGCGGGCTGGAAAAGAAAAGGGCCAGCAACCGGTGTGGACTGTTGGTTTTTGCTCGTTGCCTAAAAATTTTGCGCCGCCAAGCGAAGTTGCTGTTGTAGATGGGCCCGAGTGAGAGGAAGAGGAGGAGAGAGGAGGATGGGGGTGGAGGAGGAGGGAGGAGGCAGATATAATCATGGGTTTAGTCTTAAAACATAATTTCTCCAAATAATCAGTAAAAAACTCTGCCTGTTCATTGACCTAATTTCTCCCTTTTTCTCGTCAGTATTTTGAAACATAATCTCCTTACGGTTTTAAGGCATTCCTTCCAATTTGAATGTGTAACCGAAGTGTAAAAATATATTGGATAATAAAGGAATCTCCGGAGTGGAGTCGGGCTCGGGGGGGGCTAACGAGTGAGCAGCGAGCGGATGAGCTACGAGGGCTGGCGTGTCACACGGCTAATTTAAAAGCGGAGGTAGTGAAAGGGATTATCCGGTCAGGGTTCAATCCAAAGCTTGCAAAACATGCTCAGTGTGCAGCGCCGCTTTGTTTCAAATCACAACTCACTCAATGGAAGCAGAAATGTGTTGTCGGCGTGAGCAGCAACAAATATCAAGGCAAACAACATTATCTGCAGTGGTTTGTCTTCCTCCTCCTCCTCCTCCTCCTCCTCCTCCTCCTCCTCCTCCTCCTCCTCCTCCTCCTCTGATCTGTACGTTAGTCTTTCTGTGAACACGTTCGATGCTCGAGGAGGAAGCTGCAGAAAGAGGCCGAGCTGCTGTAGGTCGGCTGCAACACGCTGGAGGATGTGAACCAAGAGGAATTCATACATTCCTCACAATCACTGAACTCGTGAGGACAGTGGAGAGTTTCTCTTTTCTTTTTACTTAATGTATCGAATGTGTTGTTTCTGTTGCTGATAAAGATCAAATCCATAGAACCACAACATGACGTCACTCTTGACTCTGTCGCTTTTAGCATCAAACAAAGATGTAACACGTTAACTCGTTATTTCTAGAGGGGCTCGTATTCAGATTTTTTGTTATTTTTGGACAGAGCATCTATTCACCTGCTCCCAACTTGTTAAAACTCTTTGATACTTTGTAGGTTGAATACAAGAATCAAGAAAGTATCTCTTTTATTTAAATTAAATTAACTGATTTCATCCTTATATGGATTTTAGATGTAAGGAATACAAAATGTCAGATACTGACAGATCTGCAAATATATATATATATTCTTTTAAATGGCGATGATTCATAAGATGATGTTATGAAACTCTTATGAGAGAATAAATATTTAACAGTTTAACTGCAAACGCTTTAATTAATAACTATTAATAGACAGAAAACACAAATTTGACCAAATAAAGACAACTTGAATGAAGTAATAGTATTTCTTTTACATATTATTTATTACATACATTTGTAAAAACAAGTTTTCCTATCGTATCTGCATTGATATCTTTCTGTTCTACTGTCCACATGTTTTTCAGCTGCACATCAACAGCCACGTCACAGACCTCTGACTCTCCATCGGGAGTAAATCCCTGTTTCTTGTAGAAGTCACACACTTCCTGGTCGGACACAACAATGACTCACTGATTGGTTTACGAGGACAGTTTGATTAATGATTAATCTCTCAGCTCGAACCTGTGTGTGTGGAAACAAAGCGACTAAAGAGACTCGCTGATGGGAAACTGGTCCAGCACCTCGTCCCCTGTCCTCGCTCTGTGTCGCTGGACAGTTATTGATCCTAGTTTGTGGTTTTTAAATTTGCCTGACTTGCCTTTTTCCACTGCCTACTTCCCTATACTTCACCCCCCCTCCCCTCCAGCCTCGGCAGTACTCCAGTGAAGACAAGGAAAGTCATTAACAAGTGCCCCCTTTGTTGCCGAACAAACACAGATGGTATTTGCCTCACGCATGGGGGATTAGCTGAACCCTGGGCCCGGCCCGGGGAAGCAGGCGACCGCCTCACAAAGAGCTCCGAGCCGGCGTGGGTGTCTGAAAATGTCTTAAACTGCAGGTCGGGGATCAGAACCCGGGAGACAAACGTGTTTCTGATGAATCCCCCTGTGGCATCAGAGCTCCACTGTTAGAGCTGAGGCTTGCTGCAGGGCTACGCAAACGTTTCTGAGCCACAGTGCGAGGCCTCCTCACCGTGCCACCGGACAAGGCAGCACCACACACATCTCCTCTGGCCCCCCCTAGTGCTGTGGGGGCGTGCGAGGCGGCAGGGAGGGAGGGGAGGGGGGGCGGACGGAGGGAGAACAAGCCCCTGTTTGTTCTCCGGGCGAGGCGTTGACTGCGGCACTGACAGGAGGAGTGACCTTCCGCTTTGTATGAACAAGAGGTCAAAGGTAGAGCCGTGCCCCGGTGCATTGTGTGGCTTGTAGTCTCTGGTGGTGCATTGGAGACATTGGAATAGTTTGAATTGAATTAAAAAGAAAAGTCAATTTACATCAAAATACTTCAGGCTGCTGTCGTCTGGAGCTTTGAGTGAACATGATGAGGCTTCTGGTCAAATCACTTCTGTATTGTTCAGTCTCAACAAGTCTTCATCAGTGGAGTGTTTTCTACAGTAATTTAGGGAGCGCACTAAAGAATGTTGTACGACACATAAACGTCCAGAATGAATTTCCAGTACCAGGATAGCAACTTGGACGTAGAAGTCTGTACTTGACATTTATTGGTTTGTAAATGCGTGTGTTTGGAATGTTGTTAGTATTCTTGCAACTATAATATTATTATGGCAGCATCACAAACTCCCAGTTTGAGACCAGCTCTTTTGGTCGGACTACATTTTGGTCTGTTGGTCACAGTCTTAGTTCATTGGCAGCTTCTCAAGTCTGTTGTTTTGGTTCAGATTAAACTGAAAAGTCCAGAGGTTCGGACTAAACAAGGAAGACGTGTCCCTGAGAGACAGGAGCCATACTGAACACTACAAATCCACCAGACATTGATTCGGTGATACAACCTAAACAAATACCAACATAAATAACAACACAGACTCCCGACAATGGACAGAAGACAAAATGTGTACGGATCATATCTGTGTTTGTGTAAAACTGATTAAATGTGAGAGGACAAACACTCAGCGTGCTCTTGGCTGTGAAAGATAGTGAAACACCTGCAGGAGAATCACACCTGCTCACCGCTGAGTCCATGACCTTGTCTCTGTGTGGGTGCGAGTGTGTGTTCATGTTTCACTTAGTGTGTGTCTGAGTGTGTGTGTGTGTGGGGCCAAGACATAAAAGTAAACACTAACACTGACTCATAGCAGGCTAATGATTTACCTGAATGGCTGCATTATCCTGACTTCACACCAACACGAGCACACATGTACACATGCACGTACACAAAGCTGCGCTCACTTGTGTATTTTAGAATATATCTTCAAAGTGTGGGTGTGAAAATGTGCGTAATGTTTTTCTAGAATTGCGTGTGGGAGGAGGAAGGGAGGAAGTTGTGGGGTTTGTTTAATGAGACGACGCTAACGTGGAACAGTCGAGCTGTTGTTGTGTCTAGACGCCGGCGCAGGGGAAGGTCAGAGGGTCCGCCACGCACCAGCTTCCTGTTTCTACACAAAGTGGAGTGGTATCTCTCTGAGTTCTGTTGACACACTCGCTCGGCAAAATACTTTGCGGAGATAAGGATGAAAACACGCGGCTGTTTCTCCTGCGATGTAACAAGCAGATTATTTTTTTATCTGAGTAAAGATTGACACTGGGACGCAGGAGGACGTTCACAAAGCATTCCTCTCTAATCTGTTTTGGAAATCAGCTCGTCCAGGAAAGCTTTCAGGAGAATGAATGTATCGTGATCACAATTCACTGGAACCCGATTTCAAACCTGATGGAGATCAGAGATAACGGAAGCATGAGGCGACTGTGAATCAGAGCTAAAGACCGAATGGAAACATGCTGCCACAGAGGATCAGGGGACACGTGTGGTATCAGGGGACATGTGTAGTCTCAGGGGACATGTGTGGTATCAGGGGATAAGTGTAGTTTCAGGTGTGATGTGTAGTTTAAGGGGACACGTGTAGTTTAAGGGGACACGTGTGGTTTCAGGGGACACGTGTAGTTTCAGGGGACACGTGTAGTTTCAGGGGACATTTGTAGACTCAGGGGACAAGTGTAAATTCAGGGGACAAATGTAGTTTCAGGGGACATGTGTAGTTTCAGGGGACATTTTCTCAGCTTTAAACAGCGTGTTTGTGTGAAGCCGTGTTAAAGTCGGACTCTGCTGACACAGAGCTGTCATTATGTCGGTTTGCCTGAGACGGGGGGGGACTGACATAACACAGCAGTGTCAATGTTGTTGTTTTTCTCCAGTCCCAACACTGACTGCCTCAGGAATGTGTGTGTGTGTGTGTGTTTTAAAATGGTAGCTGTACATTATGTTTTAAATTAGTTAATTAAAAAGACAGTTTCAAAGCATTGAATTATCACCAAAAGGTCAAATTCCACTTTCAAACAGTTTAGGGAAGATTGTGAATATCTGCGCCAAATTTCATATCATTCTGTGAAGATATTTCCCCAGAAATCCTACTGAAACACTCTGTGAATCACCAGAGACTGAGTGTATGAGCAGTTTCATGTGAGATAAACCCAGTCCCACTGTGATTGTGAAAACACACACTGGTCAAAATGAAGCGGAGGTTGTGGTTGTGACCTTCCGGCTCCTGAAAAGAAAAAGGGATTGTGAGATTTCACCTGCCACTTTCATATTTGTGGTTTTCTGATTGTGTGAGGGTTTGACTTTGTGTTTCTCTCCCTATGAGGCTGAGTGAATGTGCGTAGATAGTGAAGCTTGTGTTAATCTGAGACTCTGTCACACTGGACTGAATTTAGATCCTTCTTCCTCTCTGTTAATCCCACATTTAAAGACCTGTGTGTTTGTGCAGCTGTTGGAAAAGAAAACAAGAGATTGAATTGTGTCGTTGCCTGAATTCACTGAAATATCAGCAAACATTTGTCATTTTATTCTTGTTATTGTGATTGTTGTTGAACGGGCTTTTGCTTCAGTCCCACTCTCAGCAGAGGGAGGATTTACCTGGATTAGTAAATTAGTTAAATTGTGCCTTCTCTTCTCCTCACCGGGCCTAAGTGGATACTGGTGGATTTACTCTGAATCTCAGTGTAGTTTTCTGTAAATAGACGCCACAGAAGAAACACACCTCGGGTTTCCAGCGACGTGGAGGTGATGAAGTCAGAGCCTCTGTTTATTCCCAGCATCCTAATCCGAACCTGTGACACCGCTCTTAACCCCCGAGCAGCGTCACCCACCAGCAGACCTGTGTCATGTGGACAAAAACAGCCTGACTCATCTCATGATAAGCATGTTAACACAAGCTGCCGATGTAGGGAAGCTGTGATCGAACCAGCAGTCGTCACGGCTGCAGAGCTGCCAACAACAAGAGCAGGAAATCTTCAGGTGCATGTTTGAACCTATAAGAGCAGATGAGATAACAGCAGCAGCAGTTGTAGCAGAGATTATTCCTCAGTCATCTGATCTGACTGGTGCCTGGTCAGCTTGCTTCCAAAATGCTGCTTAGGCAAGTGTTGTCAGCAGATTGTATTGTAATCGAACAGAGGAGTGAAGGACAAAATCCAGAGACTCTCCAGATCCAATTGTTCACAGTTTCCGGAGTTTATGTCTTAAAATTGCTTATTTCTATATTTTCTACAAAGAAAATCAGCCAATATGTCGATTTCTTTTAAACTCCAACTGTGAATTTGGCTTCAGCCCCAAATATCCAGTTTCACTTTGCCTTACGAATTCGTGATAATCATGATTATGCGTTTGTCTTTTTCGTCGGAGGATGATTTGATAATTGAAATCCTTCGTGCACATAAAACCATTATTTTTTGTGACTCATTTTAAAAAGCAGTGTGCATTAGTCTGGAGCAAAACCAATATTGCTGATTACACACAGCCCCCGGCCCCATCTGAAAACTGATCTATCTTCACTCGGAGGGGAAACGAGAGCAGACACTCCACCACAAAGAGCTGTCACTCTGCCAAGAGCCTTTTTTATTCCCCTATTTATTCTCTTTTTTTTCCTCCTCTTTGCCTTTGATGAAAAGACATGCCAGCGATATTTGCGGGGCTTAGTGGAGACAGACAGCGTGGGTTTCATGTTTTCCCGTAGCTTTTGTCTGAGCCGTGGGTGTGACAGGTCACAGGTGTGAATGCTCCGTCACAGACACCCGAACACCTCTGGCTGCGGGAATCACGCCCGACTCCGATCAGGCATCACAGCCGACGCCACGGGACCGACCACGGAAATGATGGCGCCTCAATCTGTGGCCAGGAGGGTTCACCGGCTTCAATTGTTCAAACAAGTTTTTATTCTTCAGTGACTTTATAATAAAGACAAATTGGTGGCGATTTGTCAGGATTTAAAGCCGTTAGGACATTTAAATAAAATGTCTAAAAGAACATTAATTTGTCGACTTGTGCACTTACATTATTCAAATTGTTTCCATCAAACTCTGATTATAACGCATAGTTTCATTTAGTTGCCTTTAATCGCGTCCTATCTGCTTTACTCACGACTTTGTTTGTCTCTTCTGTAAGTTACACAACAAACAATGGATGATGAATGAAAAAACACTGCTAACCACTGTTTGCGTTGTTTATCGCCAAAATGGATCACAATTAGTAGTTTGCTGGAATGTGAATGAAACTTAAATATATTCATCCATTGCAAAGGGAGTCACATCAGGTCGATTTTCATTTCATTTAAAACTCCCATGATCCCACGCTGGTTCACAACGTCATCAAAATGGGTCTTTTGTTATTGTTTTGATTGAGAGACCCCTAGTGGCCGAAGTTACACGTTGATCTAAGTGCGGTAAACAATTAATGACACGTTTAGATAATAAATAACAAAGTATTCTCTTTTGTCTCTTTCTCCTCAGGCGTTCTGAAGGACTACCTGCGAGAGCTCCCCTACCCTCTGATCACCAAGCTGCTGTACGAGGCCGTGTTAGAGGCCATGGCCACCAGGCCGCTGCGCATCGGGCCGGGGGGGTGCGAGAACGACCAGGCCGACTCGGAGCACACTGTCAGCCTGCTGGAGAACCTGCCGGAGGTGGAGAGGGTGAGAAAGAGATAAACAGTTCATCCCCCCCCCGCCCGCCCGCTGCAGCTGTAGTGTCACATAAGTAGTGGTGAAAGGGATCATTGTGGCATCGATAATGATGGTTATGATGTTCAGATTACTGCTGTTAAATCTCCATTGCGTGGTCTTTTTACACTGGGTGATATTAGTGGTGGCTCAGTGAATGCATGACTGTACTGATGTGTTTCTACTCAGCTTTTCACCTTCAAATAAGTATTATCAGGTTAATGATAAATGGCATAAAGGTTCACATGGATGATACATGACTGTCTATTAACCCTTAGGTCACCAGGATGTCCAAAATACTTCTTTTCCATAAACACATAGTTTTAAGGAGAAATATTCTGCTCATATTAAGGTTCATCATTGTAATTTGTGTTTTTTTTTATGTTCAGAAAACACTTAACTTTCCTCAAACTGTCCGTTGCTGAAGCTCCTCTTTTCAGCCTCTGTCGGAAACACTTGGTTTTACCTCCTGTCTCTTTAAGATAAAGCCTGATTGGTCAGCTGACCCATTCTGCTGTGATTGGTCAGAATGTGTAGAAAATGTGGTTCTTGCTTTAACTGACTTTTTTCGGTGTCAGCCTTGCAAGATGGAAATATCACATTAACTAAAAACCTTGAATGCCAAAAGTATAATTTCTAGTAATTAAAATGAGGTATGAAATAAATATTTCTCCTACAAATAACACGTAGAAGTAGATTTTACAGAGCAGCCCTTCAGTTGTTAAAGGTTCTGGTTTGTCTGTGTGCGTTTGCTTCAGGTGACCCTGCGGAAGCTTCTCAACCACCTGAAGCTGGTGGCGTCGCACCAGGACGTGAACAAGATGACGTGTCAGAACCTGGCGGTGTGTTTCGGCCCGGTGCTGCTCAGCCAGCGGCAGGAGGCGTCGTGCCACACCAACCGAGTCTTCATCGACTCCGAGGAGCTGGCGAGCGCTCTGCACTTCAAGAAGCACATCGAGGTCCTGCACTACCTGCTGCAGCTGTGGCCAGGTGATTCCACGTTCAAGTTCTAACCCTAGACTTTAGAAAGCCGGACGACATGGGTGCTCTCCTAAAGGGAAGCCCTGGTGGCTGGCTGCAGTTTAGGTCATAAACCCTGCCTCCTCCATGTAGGGGGATGGGACATGGAGATAAAAAGTACACGCTACATAGATTTCTCTCAAAGGTTTGTCATTTTAGGTAGTTTTTATCTCTAAGTAAATGTATGAGTGCTCTTTTTGTTCTGGTAAGTTTAATTATAGTTAGTTAATTCATGCTATGGATATGTGTTGTCCATCTTTTTAAACACTCTATACCTCTACCAGGTATCACGGCTCTAGTTTACACTCAGATTATGTATCTGCACGATACATGAAAGTCTTTAGCCCGAGGATCTCGTGCAGATCGACTCCAGCTCTGTGGTTCAGCTCCACAAAGCTCGGTTAAAGGGGCCGGGGCTGCTTTGATCGTTGAGGTTATCCACCCCTGGCACAAGTGCAGCTGAAAGACATTCACCAGCATCTGTCGGCTCCCCAGAGATGAAACTCTCCACAGAGTGCTTCATGATGCCAGACCGGGCCAATCGCAGCCACTGAGCCCTAACGTAAACCAAACTCTCGAGGCGTGGCCGCTCCTCCAGTCTGAAGATAAATCACCAGCTGAGGACGGTCACCCCACACAGGTCATCTGTCTGCCTGCACAGCCGCTCAGGGCCGGCTGCAGCTGTCTGCTCAGCGTGAGATGTGAAGGAATCTGAAGATTATTCACGAGGGAGCGGAGAGTTATGAAAGAGCTGCAAGTGTAGAAATTTGCACCGGTCACAGCGACTAGTTTCAAATGTTCTTAACTTACAGGTCAAATCTTTTGTAATTAATTCTCACGCTGTCTCTGATCAGTGTGTGATTCGCTGCAGTTAACATCTCAGCTGCTGTAGAATATTGATCAAAATACTATAAAATGGATCGAACAGCTATAAACATTTATAAATAACTTTATAGTATCAGGACAGGACTGTTTGCCTGCTCTAACATACGAGTGACTATTGGGCTCATGTTGAAGAAAACAAATCGAGAATAAAGTTGTAATTATAAGTATTCACACAGATCTTGTGATGTTACCCCCTCTAAAATCAAAACTTGTAGTTATGACAAGTTAATGTTATGACTCTATTCTTGTGAAATTACAACTTTTTCATGATATTAGGACTTTATTCCTTTAAACCTTAAACTTCTCCTCATAGTATCACGACTTTATCGTCTAAAAATAAAGTGTCATTTTAAGTTTACGCTAATAACCCTGAAATAACTTGAAACACTGATGTTTTTCACTGTTCACTAATCCTTAATCCAAGGTTTGTCTCGTTGTCTTCAGTTCGTCTCGAGACGTTTTTTTCAAAATGCACATGCACGCTGTGTTTCCCAAGTGGTCCTGACATCACGTCGGAAAGTCTTTATCTATGAAAGATTTAAATCCTCAGAGCTCTTCACTGTAACCTGCAGCTTGAAGCAGATCTTCTGAGTGATGAGACGAGACCTGACTCTGTGTCTGGTCTCGTCTCTGAATGGAATCGCGTCCTCCGACGTCCAAGTTGATCCGGTTCTGTGATTCACCGCTGAGGCTGGAGCACCGTCCACCCTGTGGTTTGATTTCCTTTTCTTTACTCTAAGCTCCCGTCTGCTGATGTCACGCAGCCATCCTGCCTCCAACGACCTGTAATAACCTTGACAGAGCCTCCTGCCCAGGTTCAGGCCTCCGGTTGCATCGTCAGTGACGTCTCCAGTCTGTCCGCTTCCCCGGCTCAGAGCTTAGGACGCCCGGACTGTAATTAAAAGACATTCCAGGCTTAACCTTAGCCCCTGAAGCTTCACCCTAACATTTCACAACCATAATGGGATATTTTCAGCCGCCTCTTCACGCCTCTCACACGCACAGGCACACACACATGTTTGTGCATCTATCGTAGTGAGGACACTCATTGGCATAATGCGTTTCATAGCCCCTTACCCGTAACCATCAAAAACTACAGGCCTAACCCTAAAACCAGGTCTTAACCCTCAAACAGTCCATTAAAAGTGGGTCAGAAAGTGAAGGCCTCCTCACTTTTTCAAAATGTCCTCACTCTGTACATTATAGGTGGTCCTCACAAAGATACCTGTATAGGTACACACACACACCCTCTCCAAGGCATTTGTTGCTCAGGTCTCCAGTTTGCATGTCTCTGAGCAGGGACCTCTGAAGACTTAAAGACTGACGCTCTTTACAGGAAGTGTGAGAGCGCATGACTTTGTGTTGTGAGTTGAGTGTGAATTATTCAGTGGAACAAGTGTATGTGTCAGCAGATGTGTTCATAGACAGTCTGACGGAGAGAAGAGGAGAATGTGTGTTTGAGGTGTGTGAGGACATTAGCTTCGGGTTAGGGTTAGAGCTCCCACCTAAGCTAAGACTCAACATTCTCCTCATGAAAACACATTTAAATTCACTAGATCCTGACTTTTATCTTCATAAAGATCCATGTATTTATTATAGTTTTTTGAGAAATCAATGAAAATGAGAGTCTACACATTTAATTATTCATCAATTCAAAGTATTCAAAGCTGCTGACAACCAGGTGGCTGTGAAGATCAGCACAGAATGTACATTTTTAACTGTTTCTAACTGCTTCCCGTCTTCTGTCTTCTCTGCTGACAGCTGATAATTTAATCGTGTCAGTGATTCACGTCTGAAGTGAAATAACACGCTGTCTCTTAAAGGAGGATAATTCCTGTTTGTTTTAGGTGATAATTGAGTCTTGAGCCTCGGGAGTTGCAGAGCATGCAACCGCCGCTCGTAAACACGCTGCTGATGAATGAACCGGAGTCGACGTGGATCATAATTCATCATTTATTTTGTAAAGAATGTGAAGCTGGAAAAGCTGCTAGTCAAAAATGTGTCTGGGGGAAATAATGGTCGAGTTCCTCTGTTGTAATTCACAGAGACAAAATGAACTTCTGCTTTGTTTGATGTTGTATCCCTGATTTATTCTTACTTTGTTTTTTTGTTCCTTTCTAATCCACTAAGGGAGAACTAGCGGTGTCAACCAGTGTAGGTTCACAGAGATAAAGAGAGACAGGTAACCGGACTGGTTGTGTTGGAGTGTTTCTTTTGGCACGGTCCGATCATCCTTTCACAATCGGTCAGCACGGTTCAGCTAATTTTTTAAAGCTTTAGTTGAATCCAGCGGTTGATAACAAACAGTAGGCGGCTGGCAGCGGTGTGTTGGAGTGACTTCAGCATGTGTTTGACTTTGAGCACGGCATGTTCACATCTGGATTATATATCAGAACAGGTGTCATATAATGAGGGTTCCCAGGACTTCCTGAGCTTACAAGCAGTGAAAGAGAAATTTTGAAATGTTTTTACATGTAAACTATAAGTCATACTTTTGATTTTTCATAAAACAGATTTCAAGAAACCAGTTACACAAATAAAATACAGAAAATAGCCATAACATTTTGAGTAAATGTTATTTTAGGAAATAACCAGCAACCAAAGGCAAGGGGGGTCAAGATGTCCCTGAGATTCAGAATAGACACAGCTTAATGCACAACCTTGTGGAGCTGATTGTATTTTATTTGTGAAAACTAGACTAAATTATCACAAACAAGATGCTCCACAGTCCTTTCAACGCAGGTCGAAGAGGCTGATATTCTGACAGTCCAAAACGAGATCAGTTATACAACTACTTACGACGGAAAGAAATAGTCCCTACGAAAATTGTAGTGGTAGAAATATAAGAGACAAACCTCCCAAAGTTTTAAAACCTTAAGTATCTGCATGGCCAGAAACCACTTGCTAAAGAAAGTGTTGTGTTTTTCCCTTTTGTAATTTGGGTAAAATTATAAATGAATATTTCATCATTTTGGAGAATGTTTGACTCTTTCCCAAACTTTTGAAATGTTCCTTTAAGGATTTTCTTCACTGTACATCTGATTAACTCCGTCTGTCTCTTGTTTCTGTTCGTCTCTGCTCCTCCAGTTGTTGACCCACATGGCGAGTCATCCTTTCAGCCCCTGGCGTCATCAGATCGCCTCTCGGCTCCTCCTCTGCGGCGGAGGAAAGAGCGCCCCCAGGTCCTGAACCTCTCTGAGGCGGAGATGGCGGGTGTTCTTCGGCCCAAGCCGGGGCGTCTGGATAGTCCGAGCAACCGCTACGCAGGTGACTGGAGCCGCTGCGGGGAGAACTACTTCCCCTCTGAAATGCTGCTGCCTCCCAGCAAAGAGGAGGCTGACTATGATGATGTGCCCTCCGAGGATACAGAGGCAGCTGAGGAGGAGGAGGGGGAGGAGGAGCAGGAGAAGCCTGAGGATGAAGAGGAAGATAAAGAACAGAAGGTTGCACGCCTTGCAAGCGATCCGGCTGAGCAGGAGCCGACTCCTTCAGAGGATGTGGAGAAGGAGGTTGAAGAGGTGAACGAGGAGGAGGAGGACGAGGAGGAGGACGAGGAGCAGGAGGAGAAGCACGTAGAGAGCGACAGTTCAGGCAACGGACAGCCGTTAGAAGAGGAGGAGGAGGAGGAGGAAGAGGAGGTGAGGGTGTGCGATCACATCCTGCCCCTTCGGCTGCCCAGAGAGCACACGTACCAGGCCTACATGAAGATCCAGGACATCAGCCCTGTGCTGAGCAACAGGGTCAACCTGAAGGACCTGCAGGAGAGCATCGACACGCTGATCGGAAACCTGGAGAGGGAGCTCAACAAGAACAAGCTCAACGTCGGATATTGACTCTCACACACACACACACACACACACTCTGTCAAAGCCTGACGAGGTTCGAGGAAGACCTTCTTTACCAATCAAGGTGCTTCAGGATAACGCCACACTGTTGCCACGGGGACCCTGTGAGGTCACCGTGGCAACGTGTCGTGCAGTGCTGCTGTAAAAACCCTAAAGGATGAGATGAGAGGAAACAGGACAGGGCACTTCTGGCATTTGTACCCATAGACATTCCTTATGTTTGTTTTCCTCTGATTTTGTCGACTGTCTCACTTTGGGTTGTCATCGGTTTGTTTCAGTTCCGTTGTGTGTTCCATGTTGTTATTGTTGCTTCTCTTCTTATTAGAAGAACCCATTGACCCCTCAGGGGTTTAAAAGGTGCCTTAATTGTGCGAAGGTGGTACGTGGAGATGAAAGTCCACCCTGGAATAAAACGCATCCCCTCCTCTGATACAGGACAGAATCTAGGATACCTGTGAGGAGCTTTTACTTTGAAAATGCAGAACAAATCCAGTCTAGGTACAATGGGGCTCTGCTCATTCAATGATGAACACTAACTCATCCCAGTGCTCCCAGTTTCCCAAATTCTTGGCAGAATCTGAAGCAGCATTTGGACATTGGACACTTTAATATGAATTCACCGGGTGGAAAACTCTTGGAGACATTTGGCCTTTCGATTAAGAATTCCAACAAAATCTGTAATGAAGTAATTCAATCAATTCAGAATCTGTGCAAGGCGCTTATGTTATTTCTGGAAGCGGAGAGAGGGAATATCTTCTCATATTGTTATTGAACCTCACTGTTATTGACCAGATAATTTATTTCTCTGCTGAAAGGACAAACAACAGGATTCAAGTTTCAAGCTTCTAGTTTCATCCAGTTTATATCTTTTAATTTGACCATTTATTCAACGAGACACTCCAGGAATTAAAATATGTTTTTGATGAGTAAACATAACTTCATGTGTAAAGTCAGAGTATCGCAGGAGGAGCTTGTGTCCGTTCTATTTCAGGGTGGATTTCTTATTTTTTAAGGCAGCAGAGAGCTTTTCTATTGAGGTATGAAACACTAAATGTTGTACAACAATAATGCACTTATGAGTTAGGCAGTACCATAGATCGTCATTATAGATCATGCAGTAAAATATATTCTGACTCTCGATTGAATGGAGAGAAACAGCTGTGATTGAAACCTCCTCGTAAACATGAATATGGAGGAAAATGGGTTGAAATGTCTTTTACTTTGTGCAAGTTTTCAATGTTTTGACACTCCGACATCACGGAGATGATGTTTGATCAGGCAACAAACGCAGAGAAAGTGTGTTTCATGTTGCATCGTATTCAGTTTAGGCTCAAAACTAAAGTCCAACATTTTGGTTAAGCAACTTTCTCGCAGATCAATATCACTCAAGTCTGTTCGCTAAATACAAAGCACATCACAAAAATGTTAGCTTAGCACAAACACTGCGAGAAGGGTAAACACTTAGCCTGCCGCTAACGCTTTCACATTCATAACAAAATACGCTCAAGCCGATTAAATACAACTAAAAAAAATATGTCCTTTTAATAATTTGAAATAGCCTAAAACAACATTGGACGGGATAATTTTTCAACTAGCGCTAAAACTTTTGAGGGACATTTAAAACTAGCTTGCCAGCTCCAGCTAAAGGCACAAGAGTTGTATTGATCTTATTTAAGAAATTCATGAAACGTCTTCTCACAGAAGAATTCGGAAACTATTCCTTAAAAACCTTTTTGCTTCTTCTAGCTTTTGGCGAATCCGTGAAACAGAAACAGCTCAAATGTGAAGCACAATTTTTTCAAGCGGTGGCAGAAGCCGTTAGCGACGGGGTTCAGTTGGTACGACTTTAAGCTAGCTGCCTAAATCGACTAAGGTTTGTTCTCAGCAATCCAGGGATTCAGAATGATCAGTATTTAACCTATATGTATATGTATATAATTATATAAATGTATTCGGAGTATATTATTTTTACAGCTTCTGTTTCGATGGCATATTTAAATACTTCCGATGACCTCGTAGTGTTGTAGCGATAGTCGCTTTTCCTCCCTTCGAGCTACCTGTACACATCTCAATGTGCTGGACTAATGGTACAACTTTAGCTGTAAAATATATGATAAAATCGTGCCCTTGCAGAAAAAGTGACATTGTTATTTTTGTTATATTGTGTATACATGTATATTTGACATTGTGTCTCTGGTGGACTAAGCTGTGTTCATGTTGTTGTTGTTTTTTTAAAGGTACTGAACGTTGCATGGTCAAAAGCTTTACTGACATAAACAAGGCTCCCTCTCATCTGCCTTTGTATTTGATATTTATGTGTAAAAAGACTATTTTGTAATGTATGCTCGTTTGTTCGTCTCCCTGTTTCTCAGATTGATCATTTTCTCAGCCCAGCTTTCTCTCCAGAGGATTAAAGACAGACATCGACTCAGTTAACTCTCCGATTCTTTTCATGATCTAATTTGGTCTGTGAAATGTCTGAAAATTGTGAAAACGCACAACTTTGAGTGTTGGTTTTGTCAAAAATATTCAGTGCACAATCACATATGATAAAGAAACACAGACAATCTCAACTAGTCCCAACTCATCGCTACACAAAACATATTCATCCCAAATCATGTATAGGTGTAAAAATAAGAGACATCCCTTCAAACCCTCTGTCCGCTCACACATCACAAAACAACCAGGGCCTCACTTTATAAGATAATTAGATTTCCAGATCCATAAAGCTGCTCATGTAAAAGATTCCAAAGATGTTTATGACTTTTTAAATTCTTACTTTAAACAAACATCAAAACCTTTATAATAGAGGTCTAAACTCAGCATGAAGCCTGTTTTAGGCAGCACAGTCCTACATCCTGCAGGGAAACACAATCTGTCACATGTAAGAGCAACATCCAGTTTCATTATCAATGAGTTCATCTCCTTCATCAAACACCTTCGTTAGTTTCCATGTTACATCGACCGGTCTTGTCCTCTTCGTCCTCTGGAGATAAAATCCCACGTGGAAAGCATCGCTTCACAAAACAGAAACATCGCTTTGTGTTGATCCTGAGAAATGTATGGTCATAATAAAGTATATTATTTTACATCTGCCTGTGGTCTCTGTCTTTTAAAACACTTATTCTATAAAAAAAATTTAAGGAGCACATTTTTTTTTCTTGAGATCCAAGTTTAAAGTTGAAGCCTGGTGAGATTACATTATATTTTTATGCATTATCTCCTAATCTGCATTTGGCTCAGCGGTCACATCACTGCAGTTGAAATGACTCAACACTTTTGTCGCAGTTTCCTAAACACACTCTTTGTTTTATCGGGTTTCAGTGGGAAAAGATAAGCCTCCACTCCAGGGGTGTAGTATTTTGTGTTTCTGTGGATTCATCTCTCTGCTGTGGGAGCATTATAACTCAACCTCCGCCGCACAGAGATAAACAAGTCGGGGAATTGCCCTTGCCGGCTTGTGGGAATCTCCCAGAACGACTTTCAGCTTCAGGGACATTCCCAGGATGCAGCTGCATTTAGCCGTCTAGTAAAGCCCATCGCTGGAAGGCTGCATTTTTTTACTGTGGCTCCGGAAAACCAACATTACCATTAACACTCGCGAGATATGAGCCATAAACCTAAACTTAGAACAGCGTGTACCACAGGTGGACTCCAAAAAAAACAATTAGCTGATAAATGTCAAGCGGACACTGCGGCTCCAGCTGAGGTGATACACATCTCTGGCAGTTAGCATGAGAAGTCATGAGCAGCCGCCGGCCTGTCAGCACAAAATGGTTTTCAGCCTCGTTTGATGTCACTACTGTTGATTCATATCATGTATTTAATGGCTGTTTTCACATGGCATGAGGAAGCTGGAGGGAACAGAATGTACCTGAACGCACTGTGAGCCCTGTTAAACACCCACTCACACGTCAAAACCTCCCATAAACATTTAGATGGAATTTTAAACGTACAGACGGCCACATATTTCAGACGTTTAGAAAATGTATATCATTTGAACCCCTGGAGACAAACATTCCCGTCCGTCTATCACAAAGTCTAAATAGACTGAATCCGTCTGTAAACGTCTGGAATAAGGTTTTTTATTTTTAGACTCAGTTTCAGACTCTGAATGTTTCTAAAATCCTCAGTTCACGTTTGACTTGCAGAGCAGCTCCCTCGCTCCCGATGAAAGCAAACGTGAAATCCCATACGCCGACCGAGGTAGACATAGTAACGTCAAAGCCTGTTTGGACAGTCAGGGTCGCCACTTGATATCAGGCCGTCTGGCTGAGGGAACTGAGCTGAACTTTTGTTTCATTTTCTAATTTGGGAGAGAGAAGAGATATGGGCCTCTTTAGGTAAACATCCTCGACGGCCACCTGCGTGTGAAACCAGAGCTTTTCTCTCCTGCTCTTAATCTGTGCCGACCTTTCTCTCAGTAGCAGGAGCGAGCGGCTACCAACACAAACACGCCACCCTCGGTTATACAGACTTTCTAATCATTTAATTAAAGGCGACCTGTTGTTGGTATCACTCTAAGACTAACTGATGTTTGACGGTTTGGTTGAACAGTGTTTGAACTCAACCTCGGCAGCAGTGGTTCATTTCCCAAATGAGCAACAACTCTTTCATATTACTTAAGGGTCAATTAACATCCAAACAGACCTGAAGCAGATATACTTCAGCATATATAAATATATATAAATAACATCCAGATTGTTTTTATCCACAAAATGCTTAAATTATTACACCAGTCTTTTATTTTTAATTCTGCGTAGTGATACGATAATAGGAAAAAAATGATTTTGGGATAAGAATGCACAAAAAAAAACTGTGACTTTATGTATTTCAATTAAAAAATCAAATTTCCATGTAACTATTTAACATTAATTCAATGTAAAGGGTCACTTTTAATAAAAATAATTAAATAATGTTAAACTTATATATTAAACACACATTTTATTTCATGTGATCACTCTCAAGTGTTTAGATTTATTCACACTAACTCAACATGATAGGAAACACTCCATTAACGTGACGCTTTACATTGAACTTATACGTAATAAAGATATATGGAAAATGTATATGTAATCGAAATACATAAAGTCAATAATCATTATCTTCAACACGTGATGACGACGTGGTTTTCATCCTCCAATCAGAACTCTTTGCTACAGTCTATATGCACAAGGTCCAAATGACAGAGTCCCACTCAGGGTTGTTAGATCTTCTCCCATCTTTCACTGGTCGTGTTCTGAGAGGCACTGGTCGGTTCATGGTCTCCACTACATACTTCTCACTCACTCCTTACGAACATGGGAGAGCTAAGCTTCGGGTAATTGCTGGGAACCCTTACGCACTGACCCCGGCCTCACATTCCATACATGCAGCGCCCTTCGATGTGAGGGCTATTAAACACATTTCACCGAGGTCCCAGTCTCTCTGCCCTGTTTTTTCGGGGGGTCTTTTGTTCCCCTGCGGTCCAGCCCCTGTACTTGGCAGCTCATCTGAGAGCCTCGGGGCAGATCTCTTGACGCTCCGCTGACAGATCAGCAGTGATGATGAGAGAGCAGACCAGAGGAGAAAGCTGGGGGGGGGGAGTGGAGAAGTTGAGGAGAGAGTGAGAGGTGAAAGTGAAGAATGGAGGGAGGGGGAGAAGACAGGGGAGCGGTGCTTCAGATCCTCGGGGGCCGGGGGCCTCACACAACATCGGCCCTCTCCTCTGTCCCCCCCCCCTGCCCCGTCCCTCCTCCGCCTCCATTGCTCTGTCACTCAGGACTAGACTATTTCATTTTAATAAGGCTAATCCCTCCTGGAGGTAAGCTGCTCATCACCTCCCTCCCGCTGCTCCAGAGGAGAGCAGTCTCCTTTCAGCGCGAGGACGGGACGAGGGCGAGGGCTCGCTCCGCTTCATGGGAGAGAAAAATGTGAAAGGTGAGACTGAGAAGAGGCCTTGACAGCAGCTGTGGCTCAGTGGGAAGATCTGAGTCCTCACTGGTTTGATAACCGTGCAGGTGGAACACCTTCGGTCCCGATTCATCCTCCAGCCTTTAACGTCACCAGGTGATAACTCTGCTCCCGTGGACAGGAAGTGGAGTGATGCAGTCGGTATTTGAGTGTGAGCTATCGCCTGCCTCCTGTCAGCGGACCACTCTCCAGCTGTCAGCGACAAAACTTAGTTCGCCTGCTGCTTGGGGAGCGTCCTCCTATAACGTCCTTTAAATGAATAAGGATGATACAACTGTAGGATTAACATGAATCTAGAGCTAGCAGCAGCGAATCAAAGGCTTTTATCAACATGTTACTGATGCCAAAATGAAAAAGGAGCTGAATTTATCTTAAATGTTTTCAAACAAGAGCAAAATTCTTCATCTTCTTCATTTCTTATGAAAATAAAAAGATTTTACAAGTGATGGTTTTGAAGATTTTATTCTCTCCCTTTTTTCTATTCTACATGCTAATCTAACTAGCTGCTAACTGTAGCTTTACATTTAGAAATATGAGTGGATCAAATCATCCATTGAAGTAAATCAGCTGATTTCCCAAAATGCCATTTTCTTCCAACAAAACAATCCACCACAGAAACTCAGTTCACTCGATGCATTCACATGAACTGTATCTGTGAAGGTCCTCCAATCATATAAACTTCATTTCAAGGCAGTGATGTGTTTTTTTTATAATGTACTACTTTGGTTTTCCATGGTCATGAGAAAAACAGCCTGAGGAGTTTTTCCACATGCTCCCTTGATACACTGATGGCTGGAATGACAGATCCCATGATGGGCCCGCATCCTGCTCTGGATTCATGAGGAGATACTGAATGAAACACTTCTGAAAGCACAGCGACGACGGAGTGAGATCTAACCAGTTCAATGTGAAATTCCTTTGGTTAAAAATATTGTGAATATTTCCCAAGTGATAAGCTTCTTTTTGAAGTGGCTGTGGAGCAGCGGCTGTTCATGCTGGCAGCCAAAACAAGTTTGGAGCAGAAGATGTTCTTTGAAACATGAACAACAACAACAACTGAACTGTTGTTGTAGATGGAGTTTGCTTTCTGAGTTAATGTTAACAGTTTTTGTTTTTTAAGGTGATTTGTTGTTGCACTTTCTTGTTGATGTTGCGTTTTGTTTAGTGATTCACGGTTGTTATTTGCTCTTCAAGGCCATCGTAGGTTTTACAGTAAATGCTGTCTAAGATTTGACAGATACAATCACATGTTATTTTTACTTAATCTGTTTTTGCTGCTTGTCTTTGTATTATCATGACCTCTTGTATTTGCCCTGACTTGTTTGTATCCCCTATTGCACAATTCAAAAACATATAAAGTATGGCAAACATAACAAGTTTTGCCTCTGTTGCTGTATATTGATAATCATCTATTAACTACTATTGAAATACGATACATTTTCTACTAATATGAAGATTTGAGTGAGCAGATTCCACCGTCCACATTCAGACAGCCTTTGGGTCGAAGATTCAGGGTCATTGGTTTTTATTTCCACCAGTCACCTGAGATCTAATTACTGGGTAATACCATCCACTTGCAGCCTCTTCCCCAGTCCCGCCTGAGGCCACAGTTTGGAATACCTGAAGAATCTGACCTTGGCAGGAAGTCTTCTCATTGCTTTTTAATCTGATGATATGTATCAGTCGTTGATGTTGAAGGATTCTTCAGATACGCAGCACAAAAGTTAGTTTGAGACCAGATTCAAAAGCCACAGAAACCTGTCAACACTAATACAAATATCCTGAGTGGCCATTCACGATCATGATGTTCTGTATTTTTTACTTCCGTAAACAGTATCAGATCTGTCAGTCACAAACCGATATTTGGAAATGCTCAGCCTCTCTGATTGGCTACAAGAACAACAACTGTGAATAAACTGATAAAAGGATTCCCATCTCATCAACTTCTCTGTTTAGGTCAGCAACACAGTGACACCTCCTGCCATTAGCCATATTGCTCTCTGCTGTCGAGCTGCTGTCTGATCGATTGGACGACCTCGTCACCTTGTCACAGAGGATTTGAAACGGTCCGTTCCAACAGGAGCACGGGAGCAGGGGAGTAGTAAACAATGACAAGTAGCTCTGAGGCTTAAAAAACGAATTTCCTCTTTAATATCGGTTCAGTTAGACTCTTGAATTAAACATTTGCTTCCACCAGGACTGTTTTCCAGTTTTGAGAATGCCGCTTCCTTTGCAGTGTGTTGCAGCGTTTAGCTCTCCGGCGCTCCGGCTCTCTGGACTCCATTAGTTTCGCTCCTTCATGGGGACAGAACAAGGACGCCTCGGAGTGCTGGGCCCACCTCAGGTCAAGAGCAGTCCGGTGAACCTATAGTCGCAAGTGACAGCCGGTGTCCTGCCAGAAAAGAGGCTGGAGGGACGGAGGGAGCAGTGTGGGGTGGGGGGGGGCTGCATAATATAGGGGCAGCTGTCTATTGCCAGGTTTTCACACTGAGTCCGAGATGGCTCAAAGGAAACAAGGGCAGAGAGAGAGAGGACAGAGAGAAGAGGTGAACGACAGCATTCCAAATGGTATTGATGGCTGGAAGGGGGAAATGGGGACGACTCCACTTCGGCCATGACTCATTCACTCGGACGGTCCTGTCACAGAGCGGAGGGGGTGGTGGGAGGTGAAGAAAGGGCCGGTGTGAGGGTGTGCAGGCAGGCAGGCGTCCATGTGGCCCCTGAGGCACCGAGAAGGCCCCGGTGACAAAGGGGGCCTTTGCTCTCCAGTCCTTCCCTTCTCAAGACGCCCTGGGAGAATTCTGTTTTGCTGCCCCGTGTTTTCCTCTGCGGAGCCTCTCACTTTCTCCCAGGCCTACTCAGGAATGCGCCTTGTGCAAACCAACACACTCACACACACACAAACACATACGCACAGACACACACACACACACAGAGATGTTCTACACCCTCATTGGTTAGTTATTATCGTAATGACGGATGCTAAGATTGTTTTGCAATCGCACAAGCTCCTGTGCAACGTAAACACTTGTGTAAGCAGAGACGTTTGCAGGTTTAGCTTTGCTGCTCGACACTCACACTTCCTTTAATGTTTTTTGATTGACAGCCACAAACCCAAAGACCCACACAGGCACGACGGGTTTTCACCACACTCATTTCTCCTCATTTGATTTCTTCATCCAAGTCCAAGGGATTTCACAAGCAAAAAAAAACAACCCCTGTGTATCCAGGATGGATCGCCTGCAGTCAAATATTTTTTTATCACCAATTCTTCAAAGTATGAAAGCCAAGTCCTGGGAAACAATGTGAGCAGGTGCTGAGCAGGAGGGGCTGTAAATCTGGCCTGGCGAATTAAGCCATTGCCTTGGCATTGTTCTGGCCGGCCCCTTAGCGGATCCTGCTGGGTGGGGTGGGGTGGGGTGGGGCCGGGTGAGAGTCTGAGGCCTAAATCTCCCGACATGGGGGCACCCTGCATATTTCACACATGTCAACTGACCTGGAGCCAGCTGCAGGCGAGAGAGATTCAACTCGACGGCAACGTGTCCCGTCACAGGCCGCGCAGGAAAGAGACTGATGCTCGACGACAAGAAGAAAACTGAGTTTCCTCTGAGTTAATGATCGTTCTCGTGAACTTTTTATTATCAGAATTACACATTAACATCTGGTGGGAAAAAAGATAATCTAAACCGGAATTTGTCAAAATTGTCTACATTTCATCACAGTAAAGAAACCTTATCAGAGGCTGGCAGTCGGTTTCATTAGTTGACCCTTGACCTCATAACAGATCAGGTGACCAGGGCGCTGCTGTGGAATGTCCCCCTGCTTTTCATTTTCTAATTTACAAAGCTCCCAACAGTTTGTCATTTTATCTGAACCTCCCCAAGGTCTTCACGAGCCTGCGCCATCTGTGTGTGTGTGTGTGTGTGTGAGTGTGTACTCATTTTTGTTGCCCCTTTAGAACCCTTACCAGTATCAACACTGACCTTGTCTGGACCAATAGATCGCATGGGAACCAAAGTCGGGCAAAACATCAACGTCCTGGTTAAGTTTACTGGTGAGATTTGGTGGTCCACAATGAATGGAGGTCAATGCATTGTCCTAACAACAAAACAATATGTATGCATGTGTGTGTGAGACCGGATGTGATATTAGGCCTCCTGTGTGTCTGCCTTCATGATGCTTTCCTCCAGAACCAGGTATTCCTTGTACTCCTTCAAGTGTGTGTCGTCCTCCTTCTGCAGGGGCTTCGGTGGCTGTTGTGGCTAAATGGGACAGAGAAGAATTACTGAATCACTTTCTGGCTGCAGGAAAGACGTGAAATGCAAAATCCTGTGGGTCTATAACGTTATTGATCATATAAGATCATTGGACGGTTTAATTTTCAGCAGAATTAAACGAAAACTACTGAAGTGATGTCTCTTAAAACTTGGTGGAAAGATGGAATGTAGTCCGAGAAAGAATTCAAACTATTATTGTCACAGATCAGGGTCAGATTGGATCATTTTACTAACAAAAGATTTAGGGGACCGATATTTATTGTTGAGCCTTGGTGGAGATGTACTCTACTGAGTTATCGTAAGTTTTGGCAAATTAAATTTAGGCTGAGCCAATATGTAAAAAAATGAAAAACAGTATTTCCCTACTGTGTAAGTATTATTCTATCCTTGCCTTGAGGAAAATACCATTTGTCAAATGATTCATTCTTTATTCCCCCCCCCGCCCCGTGGAGAAACAAACCTCGTGAAGGAAACAGTACAAGTGGGAAATATGTGTTGTTTGGAGGAGAGAGGAGAACATTAACAGTGTCTACAGTTTGCAGACAGAATGATGTTACTGTCCCCGATGCAGAGGATCAAATGAGGATCTAAATGAATTAAATATGAGGGGCGAGAGAATTAGAGCCAGAGAGAGAGGGCGACCTAATTCAGAGTCAACTTTGAAACTGTGTTTACACTTTTAACCGATATGAAAGGTTTGTGAATCCTAACGTTCGGCCCCGTTCAGAGGTCGTCAACACCAGAGGCTGCGACCGATGTTAGAGAGCAGCTGAGGACTCAAGGTCATTTTAAAGGCAAATATTGATATTTGTGCTTTTAGTGTGTCTAGCTTACATCAGTCAGTATGAGGAGTCAAACTAACAACCCCACCCCTCTGGCTCTAAAGGTGTCAGTTTGTATGAGGGACCTGCACATGTGTTTATAGATTGTCATAGTTAAAAGTTCAAGTGGAAATCCATATCAGTAGTTTTTCCATAAACCTGCTGAAAGACAAACAAACCAACAAACAGACGAAAACAACCTTTTATGTAGAATACAAATCCATAACTCACCATTTGGTTTGTGAGCTCTTTAGCCTCCTTCTGCTCCTTTTCCCACAATGCCTCCCTCCTCAAGTAATCTTCCAGCCTTGTTTTCTCCAGTTCAAAGTATGTCTTCAAATTCAGGCTCTGCACACAGACACAGGAGACAGGGGCTGGTGAGCGACTTCAATGTACGATGTGTGTTGTTCAGGCAGCCATTGAATAAACTCATGAATACATCACAATAACTCTGCAGAGGTTCGGTGACCGTTTGATCACATTTAAGGGCTTTTGTCAAGATACATGTCCAGAAAAGGTTTGTTCAGCAATTGTTTTTTAAAATGGTTACAGTAAAGCAGCACAGAGATTCTGAACTCACCTCGTTCTTGGAGGGAATGCAGAGTTTCTTTGGGATTTCAAAAACATGAATCACTCCAAGCTCATCAGTCACAGCCAGGAAGTGCTGCTTGGCTGTATAAACAAATCCATCAAATAAGCAAAAAGAAATCTCCAAATAAAGAACTTATCACTGAGACTGTGAAAATGCAAAATAAAACAAACAGAGACCGACAGGAGCCGCAGCAAGAGAAAGAGGTAGTTATGGTTTTAGGGTTCATCTTGTGGTTGCAGCAGCATTTTATGTCTGAAGGGTTCCCTTAATTTAATAATAAAGACTTTGGTAAACTTTTCATAGCTCAGATAATACTTTTTTGCTTTCATACCAAATACAGTCCTGCTGCTTTCTATTAAATACTTAAATTTACTGACATATCACATTTATTTATCAGTGCATGTATATAATAGTAATTTGTAGTGTTGATACGTGACCTGGAAACAGATACAGACCTTGGAGCCGTCATGGAGTAACAGTTAATATTTCTTGTAATAAAAGTTTTCCAGGAACAAAAACTTATAATTAATGTTCTGGTCTATTGCAGGAGAGAAATATTCAATAAACATTAAGCTGTATTAACAACTTAATAACACTATTACAACTCTAATACCTTCTATGGCAATTATTGTAGGAACTGAATACAATTCTTATTAAGACTTTCCAGGACATGAGGATACCCTGTTGGTGAATTCATTTGATGAATTCATTATGATTTGGTACTTTGAGCCTTCAGCTTCATGTTGTGCAGCAGAGGCACTCAGAACTCACAGGAGGCGATCCAGGGTGTGATGGAGGTGATCTTGGCGGTGGTGACATGTGCGTGCACCTGTATAGGCTCACTGGCCTTTTCCAGCAGGTTCCACACCTCAATGCTGCCGTCGTCTTTCCCGATGAAAAACACTGCAGGTCGAGTGAGGGACCAGCATCCCACAGTGCACGCCCGCTCGGAGCTCGGGGACACGATGATGGGGCCGTCCTGGATGTTGTGGATATACAAACAGGCAAATGGAGTCAATGTATTTAACATGCACATCATCTGCTATAAGCAACATAACAGACATATCAGGATGGATTGAAGGACTGATGTTCAAAGTCCAGGAAAGACCTTGATCTTCTGTGTTTTTTCTGTTAATTCTAATTCAATCAACTACACAGGCAGGCTTTGAATTGGTTGCAGTGTTTTCTGTAGCTGCTGTAGCTGAATCAATGTGAGGTCTTAATGTTACCATGACTCCCTCCTGCCAGATGGCAAACTTCCAGCCTCCTGTAGTCAAAATAACGTCTTTGAAGAAGGGCGACCGCGGCAACGTGTTCACCAACCAGCTATGGACGCTGAAACAGTTGAGGGGCTTGGTACCTTGGGGAGAGGAGGCAGATGCAGGAAGAGAACATTTGAGTTTTATTTGCCGTTAAAAGGGGAATGAAATAAGATATAAATCCTCTGTCTCCTGTTCCTGATTTATGAAATGTTTGAAAAAAGGAGAAAATCCACACATCTAGAAGCTCACGTTACAGAATCAGTCTGACGAGGAGCCTTGTTTTCGAAAAGTCAATATGGCAAATACGATTCCTATCACATAAACTTGAGGTGTACAGATCCTTTTTCAAATGTTCTGTGATATCTTTTTACTGGATGTGAATGTTGTTCTGATATTTTCTGCTTTATAAAATGATAAACAGTTAAGAAAACACTAGTTCGGTTCCTATAAACAGAGAAAACTCACTATGCAGCCGTCCAGACTCGTCCTTCTCCAGTTTCCAGTCAGTGTAAACAATCTCTCCATCCTGGTGATTAAAAAGAAATCAGAAATTATGAAGCATATAACAAGAAGATATGGAATAAAACCACACATTAGTCTTTGGTTTATTTACACTGCTGTATAATTAATATGGTTCATAAAAACTGTTACAGATCCATATGAGAGAGATTAAATCGTGTTTTCCTGCAGTGAAGGAGCAGAAACAAACCCAACTCAACTCAACTTTTAAGGATGGTCACTAATTAAACTGTTTTTGATTTCTGAAGCCTCATATAAGCTTCACTATATAGTTTTTAAATAGAACAAAGACTTTTGTCTCTCCGGTCTTTATTTAGAATAATGTATAAACAGAAACAATAACCTGCAGCTCATCATTCAGTTGAAATATCAAATTTTAAATACAAAATTTGAAGTTGGATTTTGTACTTTCAGAAAAACATAGATGGTAAGAGTGCAATATTTGTTGTGATAGGAATGTTTACCTCTGTTCCAACATAGAGCTTGGTGTTGACATCTTCCAGAGTTGTGAGATTTTTGGCCGAGGGCAGTCTGAGCTGGCTGAAGTCTCTGGGGATCTGTGAGCTCTCATCATCTTCATCAGTTTCTTCTGTCAGGGACAACAAGAGAAAACATGCTCGTCATTAGAGAAAAACTGATAACATGTTTCCCATGTTCAGAGGTAATTTAACATTTGCAAAAAACCACAGAGCATCTGTGTTTTTCAATGGTTAAATGGCTCATTCCTGCGAGCAAAGCAAAAATAAAATACAATAATGAGAGAAGAACCAGAAAAAAAACACAAGTGACATATCACAGAACAATTAAATAAAACTCTATTTATTTAAAGCAAGGGAGTAACTGAACAGAAGCAGCGTGTTCTGTAATCTGACCATGAGCAAGGCCACAGAAGGAGGGGAGTAGGGAGGCGCAGGTGGGAGGTGAATGGGTTGGTAAGAGGGGAAGCAAGGGTAATCGGAATGAAAGAAGTAAAAGGTGGAGGTGGGAGATGTGGATAGAAGGTGGTGGTGCAGTAAGGGGAGGGGTGAGATAGGCAGCGCTGGTGGGGATGGATGGAGGATTCCTTTTCCATCACAAAAGCCCAACTGTCTGTCAGGGACAGTGCAGAACTGTCCGTTCACACACTCCCTTATCGAGGGGACACTCCCAGTCGAGTCTCAGCCTCACTCTGCTAGATTAGCTCTGGAAGGTCGGATCACATTACCCAGTCACACATCCTCCAGATTCCCTTTCCCCCCCAGTTAAGATGTTTTTAAAGATATGAGACAAAACGCACAGCTCGCACAGTCAGAAACACTCTCACGATTAAAAACCATTTGTTGCAACGATTGGAGAACTGTTGGTGACGTGCTCCCAGTTTAAGCCAAAGCAAGAGCAATAGTGAAAGCCTTAGAAATACATACAATACATAACATTTGATTCAAACCCAAGGGATCAATTAAAACAAATGAATTAACTAAAACAAGATGAGCTGGAGGTACAATAGGGTGAGATCAACAATTGGAATCGCCCTAAGAGCCCTTGAAATGAGCTGCAGTCTGTTATTTATGTGATTCCATGCTGCAGGTGCATGATGAGAAAACTGTGGATTTACCGAGCTCACTAAAAACAGTTGTCGCCTGCAGTGCTGGATGAGATAAGGGCCTCATATATAAATAAAACCCAGTGTGTTTCTCGCCTCACAGAGAGAGAACGGGCCATCCAAGCTTGGTTTATAACTCACAATGATAAGTGTTGGTTATAATAGTAGGTATATTTCACTTTTAGCACACTGCAGCTCAATTGTTGTTAAATCCCCACGAGGAGCTGCTTGCAAAACCTTGGTCTGTAAAACCACGTGGTGCTGTTGCAGGGGAAGAGTGGAGCTGTTCTTACAGTGGCTACTACTGTAGGTGGAAGTAACTCCAGCATCAAGAAATGGCAAAAAGCCCAGAACAAAAAGCTGAGTATAGAGCCTAAAAGCAAACAGCATAGTATCAATCAACATTAGTCACATATCTTAAGTAGCAGCGTAGTATTAATCGCACAGGGATTCATTAAAAGCTTAATAACAGACTGCCTGAGGGCTGCTTGAAAAAAAATGTACGCAGATTTATTGGCTCAGTTAGTGAGCATATTAATTCTGTAACCACCAGCCACCAAAGCTGTGTTTATGGAGACAGACCTTCAGCCAGACAAAGACAGGTCTCTTCTTGACCAGCCAGGACACACACGATCATCTTCTGGCCCCCGAGGAGCCGGAGCAGCATATTGCAAAGAGCTGACAGTCGGCAGGGCTAATGCTCCGCAACTGTGAGCGCCTTGTTTTTGAAAGTATCACTTAATAAAGTGCCATGAAACTGGAGTAAAGAGGAGGGAAACAGACAGAGAAAGAGAACACCCGGGGGCCAAGTCCAGCCTGCTCCACTGATCACTGGGCTCAACCATCCGAGGCAGAGTTAAAGAAGCCAAGTCCCCCACAAATAGACTTGTAGTCATGCACACTTCTATCAGACAGGAGATGGTTCTGTTTCTAATGTTAGTTACCTTGTTGTATCAGCTTTTAACGCAAAGATTCTGAATCTAGATATAACACAATTTATCTGGATCTTTCGAAGAGTTCAAATGAAAACTCTGTTTTTCTGTTTTTCTATTTTTCTGAGTGTTGGAAGTTTTGAGTTTTACATTTTGAACCTGTGAAAGTGGTCTGGGAATGATCAAACTGTCTCTTGCTTTGTAGAAGTGACTAAAAGTCTGTGTGATTTTATTAACAACTTACTGTACAAATGATTCTAAATGAGAAATGCTCATGGAGAGAGATGGTGCGAGCAACAGAATCAAATGAACCCAGACCGCCTCAAGGGTGAATTTAATCCCTCACCTGTGTTTCTGTCTGTGTTTTCATTGCAGGTGTAGTTCTGGAAGTTGAATTTCAAAGGAGCGTATTCTCCGCTGGTATTGATATTTGGCAGCAAAACCTAAAACATTAAAAAGGAGAAGACAAATTTTAACAATTAAAGAACTGACAGACACTAAGTGTTGTGTTATGGTTACAGAGACACTGGAAGTTGGTCACAGTTGGGGGTAAAAAGTATATACAGTACACCTACGTGTGTAGCATCACATTAAAAGCAGTCTAGCAGCTCAACAATCATACCTTTTGTTTAAATTTGAATGACGAATAACATTTTATAACAAATTCAGAACATTTTACACAGCAAAAGGCAGCAAAATGTTTTTTACATTTCATCAGATAGGAAACAGACAAAATATACTGAATGTTCCTAATGGGTGAATATTAGTCAGACTGCTATGCTTCCCTTAAAATGTACAATAATCACTGCCCCAAACCCCTTCATTATAACGTACTATACATTTCACCTATAGTAAACATAGATTTTGATATTGCACCCCTGAACCCTGCAGTACCCTGCATAGTGGCTTCCATGTGCGGTCCAGGTGTTTGAAAGTGTCAGGGACACTGTAGGGAGTCATCTGGGCCTTCTGATCTGGAGACTGCTTCCTGACTGACGCTGGCTGGTTCAACAGTTTTGGAAGTCGCACGTCCCAGAACATTATAGAGCTTCACAGAAGAGACACACACATGTAGCTTAACACTGGAATTAATATAAACAATAAACCTAAACTTCGGCATAATCTAAGTAGTATCTTTAATACCTTTCTTTAAAAACCACGCCCAGACTTGTTTTTGTACATTTACGTAAGGAAACCTTGGAATACATGTCTTTTACTACAGGGTATTACTCCACTGAGATATTGCTACTTTTATTTGTGCACTTAGGTTTGTGTAACCCAGTACATTTGCACTCCATGCCCCCTAGTGGAAGAAATGTACACTACAGTAACAAAAACGCTAGTAAAAACAAATGCAGCTCTGCTTGTGTGACATTAATTCTGGCAGTTTCAGTGATTGTATATAATAATAAAGTTAATAAAAAAAAGTATTTCGTTATTTTAGTGTTGAAAATCAGTCCCCGGTCTTTGTATTTCTAAAACCATTAGCTACTACAACACATTCACACAAACAACAAAACAATAGACACAAACAAACAGGCAAACCTGAACTATATTGGCTACAATCTGACACCATTTCCCACATTTAACATCTGAATTGAGCGTGTCTCTGTATATAGCCTACCAGTCAGGAGAGCAGGTGACGACCTGAACTGAGGTTTTATACTTGTTCTCCACTGGTATCCCCATCCTGGTCACCTAATCACACAGAAGGGTTAGAAAATCAACAAATGTCTGTCAGGCTCAGAAATGTCAGGAGCTCAGAGTGGTAAGCGAGGCTCCTGTGAAGATGTATGGGAGGTTAATGTTCCCCTGGGAGTTGATTTTTGAGACATAAGCTTGCATGAAGTTATTATAACTGCAGATTTAAGAAACAGGGAAAACTGACTGTTAATAGAGAAGTGGAATTCATTTTCTGTTCTGTATAATCTTTATTATTACTTTTGTTCTCTCTGGCAGTGTGACCCAATTTATCAATGTCACCTCCTGTTGAATATCATAATTCCTATTTTCCTAACTCTGGCAGTCACAGCCTTTTCTCCAGCCTGACTACAGGGACTTCACTGTGCCCCATGTTGCCTTAGCTGCTGTTATACCCTTTTAAATTCAAGTGGCTTTTAAACAGAGTCAGATAAAAAGTCCATTAGAGAAGTAAACATGACAAGAGGCCGGAGCCTGTAAGTGTTAAAAGTTTTCGTATTGATTCAAGTCTTCCCGAGCTGCTTCTCTTAAGTTGGAAACTATGTCACTGTGTTTACATTGGATGCGATAAAAGAGGTCTTGAGATCAGGAAAACATGAAAGAATGATTTGATATAAAAGTGCGGCTGTGTTGTTACGAGGTCAAATGAAAAGCTGAATCATCCTGTGGACGTTTATCGCACCTGCCGGCTGTACTCCTAGTGTGAACTTTTAAATAATAATACATGTTGATTCCTCCGACCCCCTCCCCCCCTTTGGTACCTCAAAGGTCGGTGGCAGCCACTGCACATCAGTGATTGGTGCTTTGTGGCTGCTCTCCACGGCAGACACTGCACAGAGGCGCACGACAGGAGTCTTACTCTCTTTGTTGTCGTCCAGTTCCTGGTGGGAGGTCAGACACAAAGTCAATTTAAGCACAAAGACTTAAAGGTGCACAGATGACATCCTAAAAGGGACAAAACAATAGATCACTTGTGTAAATTAGGTAAAATCTTCGAACGTGTCAACACAAAAAAAAGGCATCCTATTGCACAATGTCAAGGAAGCTGGGTCCACGCCGATAAAACATTCTAGTTTGTGTGTAATCCTGTGGATTCACTCACGTTTCCAGGAAATTAGCTGGAAAATACAGGATATTTAAAGATACTTTTACAGATTTCAGTCACTGCATCATTAGACTTCTGCCGCTATATGAGGGTGGCGGTATATATAGAGCACATTATGGCACATAGTTTAAATACTGGATACAAACCCTGACAAAAACGTAAAGCAGCCCAACACTTACACAACTCTAAACGTCTGCACCTCAACCATAATGTCATGTTTCTGTACTTTTATATGGCAGAGTTATTTTTTCCACGTCTGTCCGTCTGTTTGTGGATTATGGGATGGATTATGGTCCTATTTCTTGGATTTCTGGCACATTTAGGGGACTGATATCTGTGTGCAGGTTAATGTGACTGAAATAACTGGTTCACAACATCTACTCTTGCAAAAACCTGAGCGCACAACTGTAGCCGACTGGAAGACTACACCTGTGGTTGGATTTATTATTTACCATAGTGTGAACCGAACGCAAATCTTTACAGGAGGATTTTAATTCTTCTTTTATCTGATAAGCTTGCAACAGGTGCTGGTGCAGCGCAGCTTTCACAGCACTCAAAGCCTTTTAGCTGATACAACTGCCACTGTTTACACTGCAAACACCGAGGAGGGCAGTGATCTGATTTGCTTGTGTATTATCTTCCACAGGGACAAACTATAGTAGATGGAGGGCTTGTGTAACAGCTGGAGTATGTGAGCCCGTGTTGATGCTGTTGACTCTGGGGAATGAAGAGCAAACAGGGACAAAGGGAACAGGGCGAGGAGCGGAGGGGCGGAGGAGTGGAAAGCAGAAAGAGAAGGACGAAGTGAGGAGAAGGGATGGAGACAGCTGTTCCAGTGCAGAGGCAATAAAAACACACAAAGCAAATAGGGGCTGGATGATGGGGGCATATGTGTCTATTTAAATATGGCAGTCAGGTGGAAGTTGTCAGTGGAGGTCAGGCTTTAAGGGACAAAAGCATTTTAATATCTAGTGTCTCAGTGTCTCCGCAGGCTACGGTGGATTGAATGTAATTGCTGTGTTGTGGGTTTAAACCTAAATCTATTTGTCAGATATCATTACCTCTCTCTTCCCAACTTTTTCTTTATTTGTCTATATCACTTCTCTTTTTATTCTGTTATCTCCCTTAACTCAGACTGAGCTGTTTGTATGCAGCCTGATGCAGCTTCTATTCGGCAGTGCGGTCATATAATGATAAAAACTTGCTGCTTTGAGATTTACTCTTGGCATTAGTATGTTTGTGGAACTCGTTTTGACAGCTGAGGCTGGCTTGAAAAGGAGCATCGGGCCACGGCATTCCCATCTAATGAAAGGGTGAGGATGAGGACAGAACTTAGAAGTCAACGTATCATCATCTCACTCTGTCATGCAGCACCACCGAGGAGCGCGGCCTGTCTTTACGGCGAATTAGATGCAGGCTTTGATTCACCGAGGACCCACACTTGGATAAACCGAGCTGACATCATTGCTTGCTAAAGAGTTATGGTACCTGATGCCACATGTAATACACCAACACAGATAAAGAACACCATGTGTTATGGTAACAACATTGAGACACATTGAAGGCAGGATAGGGGTACTTACGAAGGTGTCAGTGTTAGCAGAGACCTTTTTCCCACTCGACTGTGCGCTCTGTAAGTGGGTGACGTGACCAGAAATGTCCCATAATACAACCTGAGACAAAAACATAAAATATAAGTATTTAATGAGAGTCCAAATCCAAGTCATGCCTGATAATATGTCTTATAAAAACAGAAACAAAAGAGGGGAAATGATTTGGTGTAAATGACAGAAAAACTACAGTGTGTAGCAAAATAGCTCTGCACTCAGCTCTACAAGGAATAGATGAGTAAAACACCAACCTAGACATATTATAAGAAGTGTCCATGTTTGTAGTTCATTGTGAAACTGTTGCGGGACCAATTTAAAATACAGTGGGCCACCACAGTCAAGATAATTAATTGTGAACACTGGCCTTTTTTTATGAATCTTAAAAGGAAAAGTGACAAAGCAATGAACTACAAAAACAACTTCAGGGCTGAAAGTAAGACAGCTGGGATACAGAGCAGAGTGAGAGTGTGCACCTGGCCATTCCTGCAGCCGCCAACAATAATATTTGGATCCGAGGGGCAGAACTGAAAGGAGTAAATGTCATCAGGGCACTCCAGCAGCAACTGCAAAAAAAACCACATAAAAAAAAATCCACACATCAAAACCACATACAAAGGGCAGTAATATAATATTTCAAAGCACACATTTCCATATTGGGTGCTGGCCATCCTGACTATTTATTTATTCTAGACTCTCCATTCAAAGTTAAGCTTTTAATCCACCGACCAAGTGCATACAGGAGATTCCATTCCATCAGACATACGGGGAAAGAGACCCATGAGGGAGAGGATGGTATTACAGTACTTTTTTAGCCTGAGGTTTAAATCAGCTTGAGTTCAAATTAGCTGCATGACGCAGCACTTTACTAATATATTTATTTCAGTAATATAACATATCTAGTTTCCTCTACATGGGATCATCTGCAACTCAGATCACTGCTGCAGCAGACGGTGAAACCAGAGTATGACACATGCACCAGTGAAGGCACACGTCATGCAGAACTCATATTACTTTTGAGTGATTTAGCAGATCAGTTCTATTGATTTAGTGCCTGGGTCAAATCAATGGAGCCTCTCAAATTTTCCTTAAGCAAATAAAGGTCTTGAATGACGACCCACTGCAAATCCTTCCAGACATTTCTTATTAAAAATAAAAGTGTGAGAGGCTCATGGCTTTCATGTAGAAGGTTTGTTTACTGATGGATTTTCTATACCTGGGGTTCATAGGGATTAGAGAAGCAAAAGAAGACAATGTGAGAAGGTCTGACATCAGGCGAAGTCGACGCTTTAGACCGCTGCTCCTTTTTCTCTGTAAACGCCACAGCTATCACACCTACCACATCAAACAAGACAACATACAGAGAATAAGAGGGACAGAAAAAACAAACATGTTAGGCTTTTTAACTTAACTGATAACTGATCAACTTTCATGCCTTTTTTAAATAAATATGAAGAATGCTGTATGAGTAATGAAAGCTGGGCAACATTACAAAGGGATAGTAATGACCGATAATACTTTCCCAGTAGTAGAGGATTTAAAATTGTACCACTTCAATGAATGTCATTGATGGATGGATGTAGAATCGCCTTGTAGATATTTCAAAACTTAATGTTATTACAGACATCTCATGTGCAAAACAAAGGCTCTGCATGGTATTGCTATCAAACTCAATTGAACGCATTGAAAATAATTGAACTAATGACCATAGCACAACCATGGGAGCAAGGTGCCCCCTGATACAATTACTCCTTCTGTCATGAGTCGGAAAAATGTACACTCGGACATTCATCAATGTGATTTGATCTACGTAAAATGAACGGTGCAATCCAACCAAATCCATTTTATTGGTATTATTACTTGATTTGTGGATTTACCATAGATAGTCGGGTGCCAGTTGATGCAGCTGATTTTTCTGTCCTTTGAGTACTTCTGGTCCGTGAAGGACTGATAAAGCATCAACTCTGCACAATCCTTCCCAGACCAGTCACTGTCTTCAGGGCTGCTCCCCAGAGCCCTCCAGTCATCATGGAACACATTCATTATCTCTTCCTGCTGAAGGGCTACTAACATCCTGCAATACAAACAAACAACTTTTTAAAAACCTATACATGTTTCTCCCTAGCTGCGGTGCAAATGGCTTCCACTCATGATTATGATGTATCTCTAACCTGGACACAAGGTAAGAGAGCCCACAAAATAAATATGATGGAGTAGGAGAGAGACTGAGAGCAGTAAGTATCAAGAGCCTGGAGGAACTACTACTCTACAGTTTGATTGTTTAAATACAGGGTTTCTGCAGGTTTCAACAAGATCAACTTAAGACTGTTTTAAGACCATAATTCATACAAAATGAAGACCTATGTCAAGTATTACAGATGTGAAAGAATATTTGAGTGCCTCAAATAAAAATGTTCCCCCATAATTGAAGATAGGTAGCTAGTACAAAATAAATCTTGATATGTTATATGGTATGTTATATCTGAGACTACAGACAGACCCAGCAGGTATCCATAGTCTTTCGCACAGTCAAGCCAGTTATCAGTTTCATATTGCTGAGGTAGAAATGTATGAGTTTTAACTTCCAGTGGACGACTTACCTGAGAACCACTGAGTTGCAAAACTCCTTCATTCTCTCACTTTTGAGGATATTGTCTTTTTCTTCTTCACTGAACTCTCTCGGCTTGTACTGGGTGCACATATTCTTCCGACTCTTCCTGTAGAATGGACATAAGGTGCTCAACACAAATTAATTTGTTTTGATGCAGTTCCTCTTAACTAGAGAAAATGTATGTGGTGAATGCGTCGATAAAATAAGGCCAAATGATAGGCACAATTTAAGTAGAAGGCACGAACAAATGAATTGCAGACCAATACTTTCCCTTAATGTTAACATTTCATTTTCCCAGTGCATTGAAACAACAACCAGATGTTGGCAGAAACTTGTAATTGCTTTTTTTTCTTCTTGTAGAACAAATCCATGCAATGATTGGTGATTTGCAGGCCTACCACTGTGTCTGGGCACTGCTGCTCTGCACGGTGGGAGCAGCCTGTATCCCGCAGTCTCTCTGTATCCACTTGATACTGAATCTGCTGTCTTCATACGAAGGACACCCCAGGTTGCCGTGCTTATCATCGGCTGCGTTGCGGTCGGAAAAACAGACTGGTGCTTGGATCTTTCTCTGCACTCTGAGTGTGAAGCCCAGCTGATGACATAAAGGAAACAGATTGCACAGAGTGAAATTATACGATTTCATATGCTACATATTTATTGTTTTTTATTTTTATATACTGCAGTACCTTTTCTCTGGTCTCTCTGACGGATTCATTCTCTATTTCCACCTCACTGCCAAGTGATATCCATTCCTTCAGCTCTGGGGTTTTATTGACTTCACATTCAATCTCTACTGGTTCCTCTTCAGGCTGTGGGGGCTTAACAACGCAGCGAGAATTACATTAAAATAGAGATAACTCAGAGCAAGTACAGGAAACTAAACTTTTGTTCTCATCAGACACTAAAAACATATCAGCTAGCAAATCAAATGGTCAATCCAAATCTCTGACCTCTGATATCAGCCATTACTTAGCGATAAAAGATGAAACTGCATGAATAGCTCTGATATAAAAGGAAAGGGAATAATTTATATCACTTTAAACTAAGCACTGAAGATGGTGTAAGGGGGATTAAAAAACGGGAATTACAAACGGGAACCTTGGTGCTAAAAAACAAAATTACCACTTCTTACAGCGAGGAGGAGTTCCTTAGCTTCTAGCGTCACAATCAGGTAGAAGCACGAGCCATAAACGAAGTCTCTGTCAAAAACCAGCAAGATCTCATCTTCTGGGTAGTCCTATCAACAGCAGAGAGGAAACAGGGTCAGATTCACATCAGATAAATTAGTAATTAATTCCTCATCAGTTAGCTGTTTTGATTATTTGAATTCATTCTGACAACCACAAGGAAAATGTCAGGAAAACAGTTTGATCAGATTAGCAAATGAGGGAGATGTCACTAAAATTGAAGGCTGTGACCCAAATAAGAAGGTAAACATTATTTATTTATCTGTATTTATTCTAGATCAGACAATGAGGGTAAATTAGGTTAAATTGGTAACTGTTTGTTCCCACAGCCCTTAACTGAGGGCCTGCGTATCATCCCAGTGTCTTGTGGGTATTGACTGAGTGATCTCCATAAGAATGGGTCAGCCTCACCAGCACTTTCTGCTTCGCAGGGCTGAAATCAGACACTGCAGCTCTTGTCTTCATGTCCTCTACGATGTCGGCCTTTTTCAGCAGCTTGTAAGGACTCTCGCTTGTTACGTCCTCATCTGCGATGCAGGCAAAGAGCTCCTGGGTTGCCGATGTCAGGACCACAGGGAAGATTTCCTCAGGGTGATCTGGATGAGATAGATAACAATCAATATGGAGGACAGATCCACGTTAAAATTAGCTGGGTGGATTCAAACCTCAAATTTCCTGAGCACACTTTTTAAGGCGTTACAGCCCCTACCAGTTCAATCAGCAAGGACAATTTATACTCAGTTTAATAACTTAATATTAAATAAATGAATTCAAGTTTGTTTATATTGTGTGAAGGTATCGGGCCAAAGCAAAAAAGCAAGGAAACTACAGCAAAGCTTTACCATGTATAGATAGAGCAACGACTGACAAATACAGACGAGGCTACATGGAAGAAGATTCCATCATCAAAATCAATGTCAAGATAAAGATTTGATGTATAATGATGATAACTAGGACATTCAGAGATATCTTTATCAACTTGCATATACATGTATTGAGATCAGAAACTTCCAGATAATCAGGTTACAAAAGATAATGGGCTCTTCCTTGGCCCATAAGCAACCCTTCAACCAAGTTGGAGAAAATCGAATCAGTACTTTTTGTGTCATCCTGAAGACAGACAGACAGAGTAATGTAAACACAAATAAACTCCTGAGTTTACAGTAACCATTTACCTATGGACTGAACAAAGTTTTTTCCGCATAAGAAATCTCATATCTAAGTTCAGGCTCAGTCCAGGGCACACTACGGTAAACAGGGCTCTGCATAATGATAGTTTTCCTCCTGCTTGTGGTCTCACTCTTCAAAGTCCTTCCACAAGGGTTGCTGAGGAGACGCTGGGAATGCACGAGTACAGCTTAAGTAACCACTTCCCCAGCTGGGTGTGTCAACCCCTTCCACTCACACCACTTAGGCCTCGCACCAAATCATTGTAGTGGAAAAAAACTCACACCCCTCATTTCACACAGGCATGTGTCAACCGTGGCATTTGTATTCATGGGAAGTATTTGCTTGGAAATCAACGGTATGTGCTATGTTCCATAACCCATGAGCAATGCAATTAACTACATTGGTTGGTTGCTCGGTTTATATTTGTCGGGCCTCTTTACCCTCACATAATTTACCCAAAGCGAGCCGAGAATCTTCTTGATTGCATTTCAAAATAACATAATAACAGTATATCTTAACTCGGGTTCTTCTCCTCTGATACTAGTGAGGAAATTTGGAATATAAGTCATATCATTTATATCTGTGTTAGTAGGCCACTATGTTATTACACGATGGGGACCAACCTCCTACAAGATTAAATGTTGGGGTTAAAACCTGGTTACATGTTAAGTGTAGGACCGGGGTTAGGTTGGGGTTAGAGTAAATACCCAGGAAATGTAGTCAAAACCAAAATATTCAGGATGTGTTCATTTAAGGAGGTCAAACCGGTAAAACATACCTGCACGTGCTAGCATGAAACTGGAGGAAATTGATAAATGAAATAGAGTCCTTCTAAACCTAAGGAATGTTACAACCATTACTTTTAAACATCCACTAGAGCCGATGACCTAATCTTTAGTGAAAGGATACACTACATACTAGTGTGTCCTGCCTTTGACCAAAAGCATGTTTTCAGGGTTGGTATGTAGAACGTAAACCAAACCTCGACAATGGGGCACATACAGCTAAGCAGCCTGCCCAGAGGCTACGTAACAGGACACTCGTGATCAAAACAGAATAATGCTCATAGTCCTTCTGACACCTCAAATGGCTCGCTGATTTTCAGTTTCTGCCATGCTTGTTACACTTCTGCTTGTGAAGGTAGTGACCTCTCAAAAAAATTCAGTGGGCTTTGCAAAGTAATGCTTATTTGGATATTGTACTTTTCAAGCTTTGACTGCTAAATTTAAAGCTGTTTTGTTTGAATTGTTAATTTTTGGATGACGATTTGATAGCAAATGTGATTCACTGATGAATGGGAACCAAAAAGTCGTTTATTTTCTCTTACCAGGCAGTTCTATAGGAGGAGGAGACGGACTCTTCTTGCCTGAATGGGAAAATAACAGTCAGTTCAACCTTCTAAATACTGTGTTTCTCTGTTAGAAATATTCCTGAGTCACACATTAATGTATTCAGACACTCACCCTTTGGTTTCTTCTTGCCTGCACTTTTTGGTTTCTTCGGTGGCATCTTGACTCTTAAGACAGCTCTGCCATCAACATCTGAAAACAACATACAACCTTACACAAAACACCAAATCTTCACATTTTTTATCTACACATTTGAGTTTCACTGGGCTACTCCTACAGGCTACATACACACAGTGGCAACAACAGAGTACTTCTTGTCATTATATATACACTTGGCGACATCTTGTGGAAGATAAGAGAGCTACCCAGCCATTTTACCGAGGTAATAAAGAGGAAAAAATCCAGAGGAGGTGAGCTCAGATCGTGGGAGATGTAAATCGTAGAGGCAACAGACACTGCCACTGATATGTCAAGGTAGCTGCCTTTGTTGCCACACTGTTTGGAAGCTGCCTTTGTTGTCACCCTGTTGCCCCACTGTTTGGGGGCAGTTGTCAATTGTTAACTCTCGGGGGGGTTGGACTAAAAATGAATCAAAGAAAGCTCCACATCTTGGTGACTATGGATGAGGCCAGAACTCGAAGACTGTATTCCCAGTATCAGTTAAAGTTGGACTTATACTGTGTCTGAGTGAACTGTGATAAATCAAAGAATAAAATATACATTATTATCGTTGACATTAATTCTAAATAAGATGGTGAATGATGTTGAATCAGATAAATAAATACACAATAGGCTACAATAATATGCATATGGTAATACCGGAATGTACAGATGGTAAAGCAGTTACGTGTCCATTTGTTGCACCTTGTTACAGTGCAAAGTCATAATGATGTCCTTAAAGGTTTTATGACAGCATAACATGTGATATAGTCGACACGTATCCAGCAGTAATATCACTTAATTTCTAAATGCAGTTAAAAAAACACAATATCTAAGAAATATGAGGGTATGATACATAAGAGCAGAAAAGAACAGCTTCCCCTGTTCTCCTTGATCTTTATTGAAAACCTAGTGTGGGTAGACCTACATCTACATTATGTGCTGATTGACAACTTATTTTTCCAAGGAGACTGGATTTCTTAGACTCTGAAAATAAATATTATTGTATTATTTGTTCTGTCTGAAGTGTGGCACAGGCACATCCTAAGCTAACTAAGGATACTTAGCTTAAAGCCCTGGGTTTGCATGCTAATTAATGGTACTTAGCTAAAGAGCTCAAGGATAACTAGATAACTAATGACATTTAACTAAAGCGCTCTAGGATAACTAGTTAATTAATGACACTAAGCTAAATAGATCTGGGATAACCAGCTAACTAATTACACTTAGCTAAAGAGCTCTAGGTTAACCAGCTAACTAATTACACTTAGCTAAAGAGCTCTAGGTTAACTAGCTAACTAATGATACTTAACTAAAGAGATCTAGGACAACCAGCTAACGAACGACATTTAACTAAAGAGCTGTGGGATAACTAGCCCTTTATTAGCATTACAACTGGGATGAGTCCTAGCTTGAGTTGTTAGTAGTTGGTATTAAAAGCTGTTATATTAGTGAGAAACAGTTAAAAGAAGAATAAGTAAGTTTTTACCGCTCGTTGAAACTTTAGCTTGAAGCCCCCTCCATACATTTGTTTGGTTGCCAGGGGTTACAGGAGCGGGAGGGGGAGGAGGAGGAGGGGGGGAAGCACTAACTGACAGCCCCGGGAGCCAATCGGAAGCCAGGATAAGAACACCGCCCTCCTTCCTCAGCTACGTAGGTTACGTTCACCTGCGCGATTCCCGACGCAAGTTGAGGAGTTTCCCCACGAACACCTGTGATCGTTACGTCAGAACCGTCCAGTGTCTGAGCTGGAATGTGAGTGAAGGGACTTCCGGGATTCGACAGGTGACTCCAACCCGAGGGGGGTCCAGCAGCTGTGCAGGTGAGCGGCCCTGATTAACCACCCCTTCACTTCCGGTTCTCTGTGCCGTCCGGACACATAGAGACGGGACTTTTCCATGGCTTCAGTAACAATGGCTGTTTCATGAGTCGCCGTCATGGTGGAAGACGTTCAGCTGAACTGTGTTACTCAACATGGCCCAGGTACACGCGACCCCAGCGGCCTCAGGTCCGGTCCTCTCCGCGGGCACCGGCTCACTTTGCCAGTTGTAAATATACATGTATGACACAAGTATAAATATAAGTAGATATTTATAGTTTTATGTGATGTAAACCTGCTCTCCAGAAGTTTGAAAACAACAGCTGGATACTTGGATCAATAGATGTGTCAGCCCTCCTCACTGTGTTCAACAACATATCAATATGCAACCTTTGTTACATTATATTGATGAAAATCATAATTTATTTGCATTTAATGCAATCGAGTATAGCAAATCCTGCAATAATTAAAATATATAATTCTTAATATTTAGATGTAAAATTAAAACTGTAACTTTTAAGTCTCCATAAACAAGAGGCCATTAATGATGACTTTTTTTTGTGGCGCTAACTAACTGGTCTATTAGTTGACACCTTAGCTCAAACTAAATAATGAAAGTGAAAGTGTACTACTCAACGAAATTTAAAAAACTAGTATGATTTAACATTAAAAGGTTATTTTACATATTAATTAATCTACCAAAAGTTAAGATTTTTCAAGATGATACTAGCAAAAAGCAATTTTATTTTCTCTTACCAGGCGTTTCTACAGGAGCAGGGGACTGAATCTTCTTGTGTGAAGGGAAAGGAACAATACCACAACCAAAAACATAAAGTTCTTATTAATCGGCATATTCCTGAAATGGAACAACTGTCAACCTAATAAACAACAGATTTGTTGCAGTTTAAACTTTATTTTTAAGTACGGACAATGCAATGTGATAGAAATTGAAGAATTTCCCACCCATGATCAGTGATGTTTTATCACAAGTTTGCATCTAAGACACACACATTCCATTTGTTTCAGATATGGAGGACTCCGGGGACTTGTATGATGCACATATAGGAAATGCCCCCCCTGCTTGTGAAGGGTACCAGTGTCTGGAGGAGCTGGACAACGTGGAGTGTCTCAGAAGGAAGATCAAATTCTTCTTCATGAACCCCTGTGAGAAGTATCACGCTCGTGGACGAAAACCGTGGAAGCTCGTACTCCAGATCATTAAAATTGCAGTTATTACCATCCAGGTAATAATCTCAGACATAAACCCAGACAGATGTTATCTCTAATGTTTCCCCTCCCGGATATGAGCAAATGTCTTTTTTCCCCATTCCCCACAGTTGGTGTCTTTTGGGCTCAGTAACCAGATGGTTGTCAAATTCAAGGAGGAGAATCTGATGACTTTCAAGCACCTTTTCCTAAAAGATTACGTTGATGGAGGCATGGCTTCGTATGCCGTCTACAGACAAGAGGATGTGTATGACCGCATCGATTACATCCTTAAGCAGGTAAATAAAAAGCTGGAATCTTCCTTGGAGCTATTTATTCATGCTGTAGCTCTTCACCTTTTGTTTTTTGGTGTTTCTGTAAATAATTACTGGAATTGTATAAACGCACATCTTGTCATGGGATTGGACTTTGATCATGTCACTCGATGCGGTCGTGTAGTTCGTGTAATAAAACATTTCCCTGAAACAACCCTATGCCATAACTCTCTTTTTAATTGGTAATTTCCAGTATGGACATCTGCACAACATCACAGCAGGAAATCATGATTATGACAAAGATGGCAGCGTCTACACTCCGCTGCTCCTGTGTCAGGAGTACTACAGAAACGTCTCCATCTTCCCTGGAAATGACACGTTTGAAATTGATGCTCATGTGCAAACTGGTAATCATTTTGGAGTTATGTGTGGAAAACTGAAACGTTTTATTCTTCATTGGAAATGTTATTGTTCTTTTACATTGTCATTTTTCTTTCTCTATCCAACAGATTGCCAGAAAATATATCCGATGTATCACTCATTATCAGGGGAAGCACTGCCACATTTTGAATTGCACTTTAAGAGGTGTGTACACAGCGTTAAAGTTTTTTTTTCTGAAAAACGTTTTCCTATCTTATTAATGAGAACTTGTGTCAGTTCATGTAAACCATGTCTTCTAGGATGCTCTCTGTCAAGATCACGTTTGTTCTCAAGGCCATAAACTTACAGACCGTGAGACATCGAGAGCTGCCCGACTGCTACGACTTCACTGTGATCGTACGTTAGTTGTCTTTTGACTTTCCTCTTGTGATGTTTGTGATGTGTTATTTACTCAGAGACTCCACCTGCTCAGAGTTTAAATGACGATTAAGAGAATGCGAACCTTGCATATTTTTAACTATGGTATTTTAGATGTAAATCGGAGCAGCCGAAAAGTTAAGGTGTTTGCACAAAGCATCTGCTGTTTACATAGTTAAATATCACCTATAGGGTTCTGGCAAGTAAATGTTTAACTATTTGGGTAATAGCAAAATGAATATACTCTTTAGACAAAACTTCCAGCCTCCTTGAAATGCTTCTATCTGTTTAATAGATCACTTTCAACAACGAAGCTCACAGCGGCAGGATAAAGATTGACCTGGAAAATGATGTCGACATCAACGAATGCAGAGAATGGAAAGTAACTGGAGCATGTGAGTGTGACCTTTTTAATGTGTTTGTTTCTCTTTCCATTCATACGGGTTAATTTATGTGTGTCTGTTCCCTCAGCCCCTAGAAGCATAATCCTGACTTTCCTGTTTGACTGCCTCATCATTATAACGTGCGTCACCTCCTTCGCACTCTGCACACGCTCGGTGATCAACGGGATTCAGCTGCAGATGGTGAGTCAACTGAGTGTGTTTGTTGTCCCACGTAATAATCATACAAGTGTAATTGTCAGAGACAAACGGTATCATAGGAATTTCTCCCATCATGTTGTCAGACACAAATTTGCCTCCTGCTCTAAACTTTAGCATTGCAGCTAAAAGCCTGAGCTCATCCCTCATCCCACCCTGAACTGGTGGAATCCTCAAAACATCCTTTCAAATGATGCATCCATGCACAGAAAAACCTTAGTGATATGTTGTTTTGTATGACATGTATTTTGTTTAAACAGGAGTACTCGTCGTACTGCAATCAAAAAGTCCCAATGTCGGACAGGTTGGAGTTTGTGAACGGTTGGTACATCCTGATCATCGTCAGCGACACACTGACCATCATTGGCTCCATTCTCAAGATAGAGATCCAGACCAAGGTACTGAGACAGATTCATGGTTCTATCAGTTTCATGATGTCAATATCAGTCTTTCATGACTTTAATAACCCTGTTAGCTGCTGTATACAGTGTGTATTTTCACATTTTTCATTAATCAGCATATTCATATTTTTTTTTCCAGATCCTCACAAGCTATGATGTTTGCAGCATCCTTCTCGGCACAGGCACCATGTTCGTCTGGATCGGGGTCATCCGCTACATGGGCTACTTCAGGAAATACAATGTAAAATAATTCAATAATAATAATTCAACATCGCTTAACACACAAATCCTGTATGAAGCAAATTTTTGTTCTTATAGCCATTTTGGTATTTTTATTCAAAGTTAGACTCTTAAGGCTCTTAAGAGGGCGTGCTGCTAAAAGTTTTTTCCCCATTGTGCAAAAATAGATCTGCCGCTATTTCAACACACGTGTCTTATTTTGAAGGTAAAGTTTTATCGATGTAATATGATTCCGATTAAAAAAACACAAACAGGACCTGGGAACACGTAATATTCTCCGCACTTAAAATCATGAAGTCTTTGGCATCATAAGTTTATATTTAAAATCCCTTGGGGAGGTTATTAAAGGCTCATTCTTGATGCCTTTAGCTTGATCGGTTCTCAAAGAGAAAATATAATCTTCAGTGTGGTTTCCTGACACTCCTCCTCAGTGCACAATCTTTCAGATCTGTCACGATGTGTTCACTTGCTGTTTTCAGATCCTCATCCTGACGCTCAGGGCCGCTTTGCCAAACGTTATCCGGTTCATTTGCTGCGCTGGAATCATCTACCTCAGTTACTGTTTGTGCGGCTGGATCGTCCTTGGACCTTATCACGAGAAGGTAAGTGTGTTCACGTCACACTAAGAAAAGTTATCACGACTTCTCTGAAGCCAGACCTGAGAACATTAAAGATCACATACTCTTTTTTTGTTTTAGTTCCGGACCTTGAACACAGTGTCGGAGTGTCTGTTCTCTCTGATCAACGGAGACGACATGTTTCCCACCTTTATGAACATGAGGCAGAAGAGCAGCCTGGTGTGGATTTACAGCCGAGTCTACCTCTACACCTTCGTCTCGCTCTTCATCTACATGATCCTCAGCCTGTTCATTACAATCATCACAGACACCTACGACACCATCAAGGTAACTGTTAATCACTCTGTACTATGGGTCATTTTTAATCTCTGTACCTGGTTAGGAATGAGTTTTCAGAAATGTAATGCAATGCAGAGATTAAACTGCAGAATAAGTAGAAGAAGGACAAGATTTTGGGTCTGGACGTCTGAGGCTTTGGTTGCTTCCGAATAAACTGTCTCTAGTGAGCAAAAGAGGCCGAACTCATTGAAAACTTGGCTAGTGTCCAGATATCCACTGTACACTGATTTACAATCTGAACTGGAGTGGCTCTCCCATCCACACAGGCCCATGTCCAATTTCCAATCACAATCTTTTATTATTTCCTTGTAAATCGAAAATGTCAAAATCCTGTACGATGAACAGAGAAATTCCTGAATCAACCACAATTTAATTTCTACTTATCGCTTCCCATGTTCCATCCTTCCGTCTTGCTTTGGGGGAATCTGTTCTTTTTGCATTATACCCTAAATTGTGAATTTCTGTCCGTTTCATTTAGCAACAGCAGCAGAGTGGAACCCCGACATCTGAGCTGCAGAGGTTCTTGTCAGTGTGTAAAGATTTGCCGAACTCTGGCGTGTACAGGCTCGACAAGACAAACAACTGCTTCTTGAACTGCTGCATCAACAGGTGAGATCAGACGTCCGCTCTCTGTTAATCCTGAGATACCACAGCTTGGATCATTGTTTACTCTATGAAGTCGATGGTTAAAACATCTTTAAAAGAATCTTAAATTGGCCAATTCCTTCTTCCAGGTGTAGGAAGGAGAGGCTGACGTCAGAGGCGTAGACGGATCATTTAATGTGAAGATACTGAAATGACATGAATAAATAACCTAATTACTAATGTCCACTGAGGAAGTCTAAAATATATCTGCTCCAGGTTTGCTCAGGTGAATATTTTGATGATTATATGATGCAGTGATGTGGAGAAGACTTTGTAAATATACTTATTTATATTGATATGAAGGTGAAAAAAAGATTGACGATGAAATACATTTTCTGAAGTATAAAAATGTTGTACGCTGAACCCAATCAAGGTTAAATAAAGAACTAATGTAAATTCATGAGATTTTATTTCTCCATTATCAGGAGAACGTATCAGTATAAAGGCTAAAATAACATTTCTTTAACTCACACTAGTTAATTATCTGTAAAATCTTGTTACAAAGAAGAAAAATCCCATTTCACTTCATGGCAATGATGCTCCACTCATACAACCTTAAACAATGAAATTGTCCTTGTTAAAGTCTTTAAATGAAATATCCAGAAGTGGCTCCTATAAATGGCTCCACTGGTCATGAGTGGAGCAGTAAGGACGGACGTGAACCTTTATTTCCCTGAAGTTCTGCCACTTGACCCTTCGATGAGTTGTTGGAGAGGTCAGAGGTCAATTAAGACCAAACGGTTCCACTTTGCTTCACTGCAGAGTCTCTGGGATGGATCCCTCCATCCATAGAATGTCGCTCGTCCAACGTAAAGCAGAAATTCCTTCAGTTTGGCTTATATCCTTTAAAGCAAATGAACGACCCACAGTTTGTACGAGCGACTTGATGCAAGCCTCCAGAGCAGATGGACATCACTGGTCCACAAGTGTCTGATAAAAGCCTGGTTGTTTCGTAAAGAAGGCCTGAAACCCTACATTTCCCTTGAAACAACGACCAGTTCTGTATTATTTGACACCATAATTCCGCATAACGTCACTTATTTTCTTGGCATCCTCATGTGAATGTTGTCAGGACCGCTCCAAAAGGCAGGAATCAAGGATCATGTGGTTACAAAAAAACTAAAAAAAAGCTTGGTTACTTCATACGGGGGTCCTGAGATAAAAGCGTGGGTCAGTCTACTTTAGATTGGGTAACGCCAGGTGGCGGCTGGACCCGCTGCTCCTCCATCCTGTTGGACTGGGAACGCAGGATGAGGCTGAAAAAATCCTCGTCCGGAACCGTTGGGCCCTTAGATGAGGAAGATGGAGCGGAAGGTGGAGGAGAAGGTGGAGCAGTGGACCTCTGGTCGTCAAGTCTGGACCCCTGAAACATCACAGGAGGCAAGAGAATATGGGTCAATGTAGGCCTGACGCAGTTTAGACAGGTGATCTCCATGTTATCAGATGGGACATGGAAGAAACTTAAATTTAAGTATTTTAGTCAGTGCACATTAGATCAGAACTATCACAGTGAAGCGCACAGTTCAGGGAGAATAAAGTGTCTAGTAATAAATCAAGACCAAATTAAATATTTAACCAGGGTTTCTGCCGAGTCATGCTATTTAAAGACTTTATGAAACCATAATGTACAGAGCGACAGATGTAAAGGAATATCAGAGTCCCAGAATTACTTCCCCTTCCCCATAACTTAGGAAAAAAGGGGAAGATTAGAAAAAACAGTGGAGACAGTCGGTGTCCATCTTCTTTCCCAAGACCAAAAGATCAATTCAGACCAGTTTCAATTAGTTCCACGTTGTTTCTATTTAATAACAGTGTCCTAATATCTACACAGACTGTCTGAAAATGCCAAATATTAATTGCATTACCGTAATAGATTTATTTTTCTCACCTGGCACTTAACTAGCATGTCGAAGAAGACGTCGTCCCCCTCAGGCTGCTCAGCACTCGTCTCGAGTCGACTGTAGAGGGAGGTTGTCTGAGGGGTATCTGTGCTGGAGGAGGGCGCTGGGAGGGGGAGGAGGAAAACAAGGCATTAATCTCCAAGTACGCATCTGGACATTTAATCTGGATGTAACTTCCATCACCTGGTGTGGGGTCCTGTTCTGCGCTGGAGGTGGAGGGTGTACGCGGCGGGCTGCAGGTGCTGAGACGTAAGCCAGGAAAATGGCTCAGGCTGACTCGCTGGTCGTCCAGACGACGGGCCTGGGAGCTGGCCAGCAGCTCCAGGAAATGACCAGGATCCTGCAATGGTGGGTCGCGTGCCGAAATAGCTGGAAATCAAGAGAATTGTTATTTTGTTGCTCGTGAAGGGAACGGCGGTTCGTTCTTTTAATTCTTGATTCTGGAGCTGAATTTGGTGCTAGAGGGATCAATTGTTCCAAGTTTTCAGTTTAATGAAACTTGAGGAAACCTTCAGCCGATAATCCCAAGTTTGAGCATCAAGCACTTCCCTCAAAATGGAAAATTGGCTGTAAAATGTCGTCCATCGAGCACAAACACGGAAAAGCTTGTTTTCATGTTGGACAAAAAGTTTCAAAAGGTCCATTGAAAAACTTTTAAACTCTCAAAGCTCGGAGGAGTCATTAATATCTAAGGACACGCTTGTGGACAAGCTGCATTCACACCATGAGGGAAACTGAGAAGAGACCTTCATGTGGTAGAGTTTCTTTCACCGTTTTTCCACGGGATCATTTTGGATTCAATGTGAATGATGGTGTGAACACAGATGAAAGCAGGAGGGGCTGACTCACATTTCCTTTCAGCTACAGGTGGGGTGGAGGAGGGGGAGGAATGGGCGGGGAGATGGCTCTGGCCATCCAGGAGGGAGCACCTTTGGTCGTCCATTCGGCTGCCCTGGAAACGAGAGAGGAGGTCGAAGAAGCCGTCCTCGCCGATGGTGTCCCGGGATCCGGCCTGTAGTGTGAATTACACAGAATGAAACAAAGTGAGGACATGTGACACCATCCTCATGAACGTCAAGTGTTTTGTCTTTTTTTTTATTTTACTTCTAATCCAATTACATCCACTTATGCTCGAAGATTTGATGCAATTAGCATTGGTTTGACTTCAGAATTTCGAAAAGCGCTATGTCCACCTGTACTCGACATCGATGGTTCATTTGTCAGTGCCGTTGCCACATCACCGATCTCTCGTTCAGTGAATGTCCTCGTCATTCAAACATTTTATCATCAGGGGCCAAGATGACAAGAAAACCGCTTCCTCTTCTTCTATAGTTCGATTCTGTCTCAACTTCCCACAATTGGTCAGAATTTCGAAACTATTAAAGTGTTGATACAAACCCATGGTTCAGTTTGATCTGGACCAGTGATAATAAAATAACTTTTCACATGACTGCAAATATTCTTATGATCACACGTTTCCAGTCGGTTTAATTTTTTCCCACAGTCGTAAAGCCGTGGTCTCGCTTTGTAAACTTTAACTCGAGTGTGAATCATCGTTGATCCTCCAGGGATGTTGACAGTGGGCAGGGTGAGGTCGTGTTGTAGAACTACCTTGATGGACGCTGGTGCTTCCTGCTCTGCAGCCGTTTGCTCGCTGCAGTTTTCCTGTTGGTCTTTAGGGGGCGACTTGCTGCTCTTGTGCTTCTTGCTTCTCAGCCGATGGAAGAGGAAGAGTTTGGTGGAAGCTTTGATGGTGTTGTTTTTTGAAGAGCCGGTGAACTTATCCTCCTCCTGTAGAGTCAAGAAGGTGCACACACAGAGAGGGGATTAAATGTCACAGGTCTTTTCATTTCCAATGTTAATGTTAAAAGGTTGAAAAGGTTCTCAGGGAAATTAATTCTCCCCTGTACATTTGTTTGTCTGTCAGCAGGATGACACAAATCCAGGACAAATCCACAATATGCAGAACCAGGAGTTTCTTTCTTTCTTTAACATGACAAGTTCTGGATTTGTATGTGCAAAGTAAATAGGTGAAGTATTTAATTAAGTCAAGAGGTTTCTGAAATCAGTGTGACCAAACATTAGACACTTGGCACCGTGTGTGTTTCTGCCTCATGCAGTGAGGTTACACACTAACGTACTGGTTTTGCAGGGGAGTCTGGAGGTGGACTTTTCTCCGGACTTGGACTCAGCTTCAGGTTCTCTGCACTCCCTCTCCTCCTCAACGGAGAATTCATCCCTGAGACAAAGACGGAGATGTTTTGTTTTGACACGTTTCCTAAAAAAGGCCTCGTCTGTTGTTGTATCCTGAGGAGCGGTGACTCACCTGGGTGGTTGGAGTAACCCTGGTAGCTCACTGGCAGAGGGGAGTTGTTAGTGTTTGTGTTGCGGAAGTTGTTGGGATAGATGTTGGAGTTGGACTTCAGGCCGACAACCAGCCGCAGGTCGGACAGGTTCATCCTGGCTGTGACCTCGCCGCTTTTGTCTCCCGTCTTTTTTTAAAACAAAGAAAAATCATTATATTGGACTGCCTATGTCTTTTTTGCACTGGTTTGTGCAACTTCTCTTTCCATAACAATTATGAATGCATGTATACATATAAGCAGCTGAATTCATAGTCTCAAGCACTGCTGCTGCATTCAACCAGTAGATGGAGCTGTGGACTGAGGGTAGCTTCTCATTGGAGCTGAAACAGTAAACGTTCACCTCTTTGGCAATTTCCAGATGTTTCTCAGCAAAGTACATGGCTTGCTCATGATTCCCCAGGGCGGTGTGGGCATTTCCTAGACTCCAGTACGCTCTTCCTTCACCGACTCTGCAGTGGTACACACACAGAGGGAAACTGGCTGAGCAGAGTCAACAGGGATTACGCAACAACGAGGAGGAAGTTCCTGTAACTATTACGTATCACAATCACTTACTTCACAATGATCAAAACGCCACATCATTATTTGTCAGAGTAAACTTGTGTTCTCAAAGAACTCTCTTTTCTTCCCATTATAAAAAGGTATATAGAGAAAAGGGAGGAGCAGAGGGAGAGTTCTACCTCCACAAAGAGTCTGGCTTTTTTAATTTTACTTTAATTCATATAAATATATAGTATTAAAACATCCTACAGTTGTAAACGGCATATTGTCATTCATGGTGTTTTTCAATTGAAAAGTCAAGAAAATAACCAAATGTTCATGATTGTGTTTCAGGAGTTCATCTAAATGTTATTGTTTTCTTTATAAATATATATTTGGTCCAAAAACATCTTAAAAGTTAGAGGAGAGCCATCTTTCCAAAACAAAATAAATCAGTTGTTTGCAAAATATGTTATTATAATATATTAGTCTTCATTTTAGACATGAATGGGCTTGAATGAAATTTGGTCCATAATTAATTCTTGATTTTACATGACAATAACAAAGCTGTGAAAGTTTATAATAAAAATAATTCTGCTTCCTTTTCCAAAGACTAATAAAATAAAGACTATAACACCAGATATTTGCAGAGTGCTTGAAAAAGAGCTGTAGAAAAGGAGAAGCCTTTATATAATGACTTCATCTGTGTTGTGTTGACTTTCATCTTTTTATCTTGTACTTGGTTCAGTGCTAACATCATAACACACTACATCTGCTTAATGTTGGCAGCCTTTTTAATGTCAGAGTTAATTGAAGTGGATCAGATGTTTAATTTTATCTGAAAGGTCAAATCATGTTTCGTGTACTTTCAAATATTTTGCATGAAAGTACAATTTGTAAATAGAAAGTCTTAATTTAATGACTAGTTATTCCTTAATGTTCATGTTTTTCCAAAAACATTTAATGCTGTCAGTGGTTTCCTTGTGACTTTCCCTTCTCTTCACTGTTCTGTGTGTTAAGTATCAACCCACATTTTAGCAAATGCTTCTTCAGGGACCGCCCACATTCAAACTGCCCACGCCCATTATTCCTCAAAGGCTAACAACTTGGCAGGAAAGCAGCTTCTTTTCCAGCAGATACCTGTCACTGAGGTCCTGAGCGATGACCAGATGCTTGAGGTGGTAATCAATGGCTCTCTCATAGTCCTGCAGCAGCGTGTAGGTGTTGCCCAGACTGTAGCAGGCCTGGGCCTCCACGGCGCGGTCCTTCAGGAGCCTGGCCAGCTGCAGCGTCCTCCTGGGGGCAAGAACAGAGGAGGAGGGAAGGTCAAAGAATGTGGAGGGTGGGTGCACAGGAATGATAGTTATCTGCTCTGTGTGGCTTTCCAGGGGCCGCAGTGAAGGGATTAGAAACTGCTGGGCTTAATGAGTGAGTGGTTGTGAGCAACTGACAATCTGTTTTTTGTATTCAAAACTTTGTTTGTCTCATTTGTGTAACCAAAGAAGTATTTTAAAGTTCATTATAAGAAGCATTTTAAAGCAGTATAGTTACAAAATGGTTTCCAACACACTACATTGTATTTAAGAGCATGTATATTTCTGCATTAACCCTTTGACTACATGCGATTAGAAACCTTAAATTTGTAAATGCATGAATATGAGTAAACAAAGCTTTTTACTGTCCATAGAAGACAGAGAGCATCATCTCCAAATAACCAGGGTGAGATAAGGGCGACTCACTTGTAATGACCGGCCGCCACTTCAAACTGACTGAGGAAGATGTGGGCGTTGCCGAGGTTACAGTGGGCCCTCCTCTCGGCTGACTTATCCCCAAACTCTTTAGCGACGAGCAGCCGCTGCCAAACATGAAAAAACAGAATGTGCATGTTATTTAGATCAGGTGTTAACAGATAATCAAGACAGGACACGAGAAAAAAACACGAAAAATATATTTGTCTGTCAGGAGATGTCGGCCACCCACCTGTTCATGTGCAGCCACTGCATTTCCAAAGTCGCCCAGCAGATAGTAAGTATTTCCAAGGTTCCCATAGGTTCGACCCTGAGCTGCTTGATCGCCCAAACCCTTCACCAGGCACAGGTTCGCTCTTTGTAGAGAAATACATGTTTTGGGTGTCAACATTTTCAGGACGATTTTCCAGGCCAGAATAAAAAATGCTGAAAAGTTGTGGATTTATATTTAAATAGAACTTATTTTCTAAAATTCAAGTTCTATGTATTTGTATTTTTAAATAATGACAAATGGACCAGGTTCATGACAGCATGAGCAACTCCAGCCATTGAGACTTTAATACATGGTTTCAAGTTCCAGAAAAACAAGTAGGCGGACAGGACAGGTTTAGTTTTGCTTAAACTGCTGATCTCCTGAGATCTAATCACACACACACAACCGTTTCCTCAGTTTCATTAGAACGGTGTGGCGAAATAAAGTGAGATTAGGACGGCCAGATTAAGATGGCACATCTCAGAATACAGTTTCAACCCTGAGGCAGATGGATGATAAATAAAGAAGACCACATTGGGCTCCACTCGTAGACAGTGGAAATGCCTGAATCATCCTTCAAATATGGTTTAAAACGAAAACCTACATGTTACTGACCAAAACGGTAAGTCTGAGGCTGTTCACAAACCAATGGGTGACGTCATGGTGGATTTCCACTTAGTTCAAACCCTGTGAGCCAAGAGCAGCACTGAGACTGTGGACACAGCTTCACCGAGAACAGTGAGTCTGATCATTCTCAAATCCTACAGAATCACGTAGATGGTAGAGTGCCCAACGGGGAGGAGACCCCGGGGTAGACCCAGAACTTCCTGGAGGGATTATATATCTCAGCCGGGCCAAGAACGCCTCTGGATCCCCCACGTCTGGAGTGACTACTTCTGGGACCCGAGCCCAGATAAGCATAAGACAATGGGTGGATGGATAACAGGAACACCCTGCATGATAATGTCCCCCTTCACAAACCCAAGGGCTTCCCAAATAAAAGCAAACCACCACACTCTACATGTAGAAGTCAGCGTTGGTGTGAACTCACTCGTAGTACTGCGCAGCTTTCCTCAGGGCGATCCGGGCCTCCTCTGGGAACTCTCCTGGCTCGGCTCCAGTCCAGCAGATGCTCTTTCCCTTGGCGTGGTAAACGTTCCCGAAATTATACAGCGCCCGCGCCTGCCCAACCTACAGCACGCACACCGGGTTTTCACAGATGGAAGCCACACTGACCGCGGGTTGTAATTACATACTTAAAAATACACCGGCAGACACCAGGCCTGCTTGTTTGCATCGGGGGTGCTGGAAAACTATTCTAGAAGTCGGTATGCCGAGGCCCGGCTGTCATCGTGCACATATCTGAAGTTTTCTGTGGCTGTGCGGAACATTATGTGTTTTAACAATACATATTTATTTATATTTAGCTGAGTCATTGAGCCACAGACTGAAATTATATTAACAGAAAAGTGAAAAAATCATTCATTCTCATTTTTCTTGGATAAAAGAAGACTGAAGAAATGTAATTCAATATAATATCAGTACAATAAAACTCATTATGATAAAACCCACCTTATCATATATGGCTTTTGTAATTTCCAAATGTCTTTGGCAACAAACCACCGCTTCCTCATAACGTCCTAAAAGCTTTAATGTGTTCCCAAGGTTACCGCTGGCTTTGGCCTCGCCCAGTTCATCTCCAATCGTTCTGGGATTGCAAGAGGAAAAAAAAATAAAAACATTAGGAAATAATTAGACTGGAATATTGGAAGATTACTGGAGTGTGTCTGTGCGAAGACACAAGAGGCAAGAAAGTAATTTACATCTGCAGGCAGAAATACTGTGGAGTCGATTTGAGCAATTTAATCAGGGAGGGGGGGGAAATCATGATTAAAAAAAGTTTTAACATCTGTTCAGAATATTGTTTGAGATGAATCTTTAATTACTTCTGTTGGAGGCCGATTAAAACTTCTGTGCACGAACAAAAAATCCTCGTGAAAAAGTCAATCTAATGTCTTGCAGAGGCCGGTGACACCACTGTGACCTTTGACCTCCCAAATCGAATCAGTTCATCTTTGAATCAAACTGAACATTTAAACCAAATCTGAAGAAATTCCCTCAAGGCAGAAACAAGGAGGATATGATTTCAGAACACGTTTCGATCCAAACTGGGAAACTACCTGGTGAGTGTGAGGTCGTGCCGATGGTACTCCAGGGCTTTGTTGTAGTCCTGCAGGTGAAAGTAGGCATTTCCCAGCTGGCTGTAGATGGCGCTGAGGATCTGAAGGTCCTCGGTTCCCACCTGGATTGCCGACTCGAAGAAAGACACGCCGGCCCGATAGTCCCCGGTCTTACAGAGCCGCTCTCCCTCCAGAGCCAGGTCCAGACACGACGACTCCATCCTGCAGGGAAGAGGAATCTGAGTGAGAGGTCGAGGGTCGGTGAACTCTAATCTACAACTCTGACGGGGATTATTTTCATTAGCAACTAAAAGTGCAGATTATTTTATCATCTGCTGAATAAAATGTTTTCTTGTTATGTCTTTAAAAAGTCCCAAAACCCCAGAAATATTAGGTTTACGATCATAAATCACAAAGAAAAACAGAAACTTATGTACATCTTCTTTTCCTTTGATTAACTAATAGAATGATTAACCAATATTTGCAGTTCTAGCAAAGCTACAGGTGATCGGGAGGGGAGAAGATTTAAAGCATTGAAAACCATCTCCATTTCCACATCTGTAATTACAGATTCTTGTCTAATCCATATAAATTCCATTTTGAAGACATAGATGAAAGAGTCCCCTACAAATTCTGAGATACAAGCAGAGCAACATTACTAAAGATCAAGTTATTTAGGTCGAGGTGATGTCTTACAACTGCTTATTTGGTCGAAACTGCAGTTAAAAATAGATTTCAGATAAAATATAAAATGCTCACATTCGAAAAAACTGTAATCAACAAATGTCTTGTACATAGAAGCAAAAAAGGACTTTTCTTAAATCACTAATCCATGTATTGAGTAATTATATTAACTACTCGTCTGGGCGATGTTTCATCCTTAAAGTACAAAATGCAGACTGTGGTTTTCATGTATAAAGCTCAGAAAACACAACTGTGACACACACTCAGACACACAGACACACACATACACAAACTCCAGACAAGAACTATAAAAATCCCAAATAAGACGGCGCATTTCCTGTGTGTCGTGATCTCTGAGGCCCAGAAAGTCCACATACACCCTTCAATGGAATTGTGTGCTTTACTTAAACCATGAACGCTAAGTAAACTCAGATGTGTCTGTGGTGGGAACCTCCGCGCCCTTCAACAGAACATAAGGCCGTCCCTCTTTGTCAGAGTCAAACCAGCAGCAATGAAAACAAATAGGAAAACTTGAGTGAAACATTACATCAGGAGACAGTGAAACAAATCCAGTCATGCATGAACGCACAGGATTCCTCATCTACAGGATCTGTGAAGGAGAAGTGACTCTTAACTGTGATTGGAAATATAAAAAGGTAAATGTTCAAACTAAATTTGAATACTTAAGGTTCTTTACTTTGGTTGAGTGATCTTAAATATAGATAAAAACACTCTAAGGGTTTTATCAGTAAAGGTTATAAAATCCTACCTCCTCCATGTTAGTGGACACACTTTTAGTTTCCTCAAAGACGGTTCCTGTCATTTAAGGAAGTGCTTGTCAAACAGAGACTGGCGCGTGATTGGTCAAGCGTGTGAATCGGCGGGAACTTGCTGTTTGGGCTTCTTTTCTGGGAAGTGAGAGGAAGCAGTGACCATTTTATCCATATAGGAAGAAGTTGTGTAACTTCACAGAATTCAATCTCTATGTCTATTCCTCTATTTTTTTTTAAATAATACTTTTGGTTTAGAAGATATTCTTATATATTTGCCAGAATTTATTTTCATTTGAATAATCACAGATTAATGAGGCGTGTTCCCCAGACGGTCACCACTTCCTCTCAGTCTGTTTCCTGAATTCCCTCTTAACCCCAAACCAAAGCTTTGGGTAATTGCTGGTTAAAGGTTGTGTTAAGGTCTGCCCCTCCCAGAGAGTGACACAAACAACACAGTGTTTACAGGAATCTGTTCTTCTGCCCATGTCCTGCATTCATCTTGCTTTCAAAATGTAGAAGCTTCCTCATCTTGACTAACACAGTTTGGTGGCAAAGAGTAAAAGTATTTATCTCAGCTGCTCCTCTGGTAAAAGAAATGTGGTTTAAACAAACTCTGTGTAAGTCAACAGGAAGTAGCGTGTGTAACTCCGCTAAGAGCCCTATCAGGCGAAGTTAAAGAAGTGAGGGTGAGTTCCTGGACCCGCCCCCTTCGTCCGGATCAAGCTGAAGAAAGCCTACTTAATTAACGTCTGCACCAAATGACACACACACACACACACACAAACACACACACATACATACGCACACAAAGACTGCTATGCCTGATTTTTTAAGGAACACTCATGAATTATTCACTGGGAAATGGGCAGAAATGTAAAAAATTAAATAAAAACAACAATCAACAATGTTAAACCCAAAATTAAATAGGGTCCTTCTAAGTTTCGTTAAAATCCTTTTAGTACTTTTTGCATAATTGTGCTGACAATCAAGCAAACAACAAGCAAGTATGAGACCAAGTTAAATAGCACAGGCACAGATGGGCCTTTTTAAGGATTGACACTAACAGCTTCTTGATTGAGATGCTCTCTGACGTCGAGGTAGAAGATTCCTTCCACTCTCACCCTCGGGCCTCACGTACCTGCCGCCTCTCCCCATCCTGATGCACTCGAGACACTTTGACACCAGGGACATCGCAGGTCTCTCGGTGTGGAGCCCTTTCTGCTCAACTTCTTTTAACTTCTCCGCCTTCGTGTGGACACACATAACGCACGTGGCCGCTGGTGTCCACTATCTCAGGAGAATCAAGGAAACATGGCTCCCATGGATCATGGATCTGCCGGGCCTTCTTCTCCCCCCGGCGCTCTGCTAACTCCCGGCAACAGCAAAACAAAAAGGACTTAATCCGCTCAGTGCTCACGTCGACCTCAGCGGTCGGGTGCCGGGAGTGAGAGAGACGTTTTTGTTTGGACGAGCGCAGATTGACCCCCCCCGGTCGTTACCGAGCAGAACTGGACGAAGAGAGAGAGGGGCGGCCGAGGTTAGCGAGGGTTAGTGTGTTTGGCCGAGTGTTGTTATCTCTCTGCCTCTCAGCGGCCGCGAACAGATTTGCGAGCCACCTGATGGTGTGTGTCACTTCCAATTAGGCCAGACCTCAACGGTAATTACACTTTAAGTGGCTCCAATGAACTCTAATGCTATTTGCTCAACACTCCATGAAATAATCACTTGACGGCAGGTGGCTTAAGGGGGCACTTGTTTTAATGAAAATAATTCTCACCTTTAAAAAAAATTAAAAATTCTACCTGCATCATTAAATATGTTTTAATATGATGTGTTAATAATTTGTGGATTATCTCGATAATTCCTGAGGGTAAATATGATGATGTAATAAAATAATAAACAAACTCACACCAAACCACCATCCTCCCGTTCTCCACAGCTTATAGTAAATCAGCGGCGCCCAATCTAGAGAGATCCACCTGTGTGAATTAACTAAGTCTGGTCAAAGTGCCCTCTAGGGGAAGGAGAGAGACAATGCATTGGCTCACCACCGGTACATGTGACGTTAAAGCTGCCACCTCCATTCACCAAAAAGCCAGATCAGCTGTTATATAAGCAGACCAAATGTTGGGAGTGGCCCAAATCTAACGTGCACGTCCGAGTACACCCTTCATGACCCCCGGGAGGGTTTAATGCAAATGAAGAGGAGATGATCTGGGATTTCTGCAGACATCTTCCTGAGCCAGTCAAAGTTCTCGTTTGTGGGTTTGGCACCGAAACGTATTTCTCACATGCTCCTGCCAACTTCTCTTGAGGCTTCCAGTGCAAGTGCTTAAGACCGGACCAGCAGGTATCTGGTTATCTGATTGTGTCAGTAACCTGCAGGCGGGCTCATCACCTCAGTGTACGTAGAGCGTGTAATTCTATCAGAGGAAAGTATGTCGGTGGTAAACATCCACATGACGGGGCTTGTTCACAATATCTCAAATTACTACAGAGGTCTGAAGCTTGTCAACTTCACAGGCTTTCTATAAATATAAATAACAGCTGGAGTCGTGTCAACACTTGGACAAAACTTTAAAAATTGGACGGTAATGTGCAAACAAGGCGATCGGAAGAGGAAACCATCACTTAGTGGCTGACGCTGAGTGTCAGGTTTGTTTTATTCTCACAGTTGTTTCAGTCGTGTCATGAATTATTTACACCGCGGTGAGAGGGGACCTCCTGCCGTGACCTCATTCACGTGTCGGCCAATGAGGTGTCATGTTACTGACGCAGAGAAACAACACATTCTTACGGACGCACACTTCAAATACACCAAAGAAAGCAGACAGAACGGATTCTTAGTTTTTTCTAAATGTTCCAAAGCAGAAGTTGGCAGATTCAGATATTTGGCTGAAGCAGAAGTTGAGTTAACGGCTCTAACAAATAAATGTATTGATCCAAAGAGAAAAAGAACCAGCAAACATTCACAACTGAGGCTGGAGCCAACAACTCGAGGACATTTAGGCTTAAACATTTACTACTCTCCACTATTGATAATCTAAATTCATGTAGTTGCCAATTTCCTTTCCTTCTTTCCTTGATTAATAACTGCACTGATGAAATATTTCAAACATAATGACGTCGGACTGGGTAAAACAATGAAAACCATTGTGATACATAACAAAAAATGTAAGTTCAATACACTGCATGTTGATATATTGCTCATGTATTGTGTGAGCAACCAACTTGGAGCTAAAATGAGTCTTTGTAGTGGGAAAGAAAGAATAACATGACAGTTATATCGCCTGGCCGCATCCCCCCCCCCGACTTAACCATCTTTTACTACAATATATGAAGCCACACAATCTGAAAACTATGGATACTTGTGATACTTAATACAGATGTTCCAGTTAAAGTTAAAACAGTTACACAGTGTCTTGTACCTTCAGTTCAAGGGCTTGCACAAGTGTTCTCAATAACAAAATAATTAACAATAACAGCAATCATCTCTTAAATACAGGGTAAGTAGCAGCTACATCTGTTAAAACATGTCAAACAGGTTCATATTTCTAAAAGCAAGGGTTTTGGATGTTCTCAGTTTCTTTCAATACACAAACTCTGAAGGTATCTTTTAAATTGTTATTTTTAAAAATATTTCCTGATGACGATACACTATCCTTCACGTCACACACTGCGAACACACACTGTGAACACACAGCCTACCTCTGGCGGACATGAAGCACCTGCTCCCTGTCGTGTGCATAGTGCAGAGACACCCACATGACCGTCAGCCCAGCAAGTCGGACATGATGGATCCCTGTCAGCTGCCACGCTGCAGGGACAACCAGCTTTTCAAAAAGAAGAAGGTGCACAGAGCGTCCTCTGGAGAGTCAGAACGCTGCCACGCATGAATTCCACCGAACAATGTGAGGATTCAGCCCTCCACACTTTCTCTGACCCCGTCTTATCTTGAAACTGGAGCTGGGAACAGGAGAGAACACTCAGTGGCTCTTCCGTCATGTGTCCAGTGAGAAACAAACACTGTCGAGTGGGTTTTAATAAACTTGCATACCTCCATCAAAACGCCCAATAGTTGTTAAGCTTCAATAAATGGCTCAAACTTCAAGATATCATCTCCCTAAATGCACCTGTTTACAAAAAGAAATCCATGAATTATTCCCTGGGAATCAGTCTATATGCAATGTTGAGGAAAGTAATACAAACATTTAATAAATCCTGCATCCTGCCACAAACACATGACGTTCACCTGAGCTCTAAAGTGCCGACTCCATCCAGAGAAGCCCCAGGTGAGCTTCGACACCTTTGACCTTAAAACCATGCCGGGAATGTTTCTAAGCTCATTCCCACAAAAAGGTCAGAAGCCTGAAGTTGAAAAGGTTCCACTTTCTGATGTTTGATTCTATCTCTTCTTCTGATTCCTGTTGTCCACTCGTCTTTCTTTCCATTGTCTACATTAGAACGCCTCTAACACCACAGGTCTATTATCCTGCTGCCATCTCTCACCAACTAAGTGCCTCGTGGCTGAAAACTTTCAGCTGACTAGAGAATTTTTTTTTGTTGTTGACTGTGTCGTCCTCTGTGAAGGGTGCAGCTGTTTCTGATGCAGGAACCACAACGTCTGGGACCAATCCCCCCCCCCGCCCGCCCATGTTCATAAGGACTTTCATCCCGAGACTCGCTCTCTTTCTGACCTGTCAGCACGTTTTACAGTGTGTTTCTCCCCCAGTGGTGTTTGAGACACGTGAAATCATAAGTCACCGAAAAATATGCTTTTTAACAAATGTTCTTATATCAAATGTTCTCTCGGTTCCTGGTGTCGACCTCTGAGATGCTGGGAGGGAGTGTGTTCGGATTGTGCAAAGAAATATGGAGCAATTATCCATCATTTGTGATTTCACCTGACACAGCGTCGTCCTGCTCTTTGCCAATTTACATTTCCCCTTACATCATCACTCTTCTTCACTTGCTGTGAGTTCTCTTCTATATGTAAACTACAGTACACAAAATATTAATGTACCACAAACCCTCTGGAGGTTATTTGAGTTTCTCCTTCACATACGGTCATAATAAAAAAAGCCTCTTCAACCATAAGCACTTCAATATGAATACGCCCCAAACGGTCCCTCTTCAATTAAGTGGCACGGTCTGAAGTGACAGTCATATTTCCTTTTGAAGAGAGATTATGAGGAAACCATCATTAGAGACTCAACCCGAACCCTGCAGGGGAGTGAAAAGAGCCCGACAAGCACATTTAGAATGGAAAACTGAGCTGCAGCGACGAACACTGAGCTTAACTGTTCTCAAGACCTGAACACGCTACGACCAATATGAGACAGAAAACTTATTTATATTGAGAGCATATTTAAAACTAACTACCAGGTTTAACCAAGTGGTTTAGTGTTCAAAGATACATTTCTAATCTGAGGCCGTCTGGTCCCAGGTCGGCTCAGTGTACAGAGAGCCGGAGCTAAACGTGGAGAAGCACCACACATCTGGAACAAACTCCAGAAAACACCAGGCCGGCTCCAACCAGCAGTTATTTTAAAATCAGGCCTCCATTCAAATAAACTTCTATTTACTCTCGTGTTGCACAACTCTTGTTTTCATTTTTACTGTTTGTTTTCCCATGACACCTCAAAGTACTTTGCTGGTGCACTGTACTGTGTACTACGAGTACAAATATCCAGTTGTTTGGATTCTTTAAAAGGAAAATAAGGACATGCACCACACATCTGGAGCTAACTCCCAGAAAACATGAGACCTGCTCCAACTCTTTGGTTTTTTAATTTTGATTTTATATCTTAGTCACTGCTACAACCTGCAGCAACTCTCAGCTGCTTTCAGTTGACTAATTCTGTGACTCATTGCATTATAATAAGATTAACTTGTTTTTAAATGCTTTATTCTATTGAATCTTATGGATTTAAACCCCATTGAAATGTTTTTCTTCACCCTTTTCTTGTGCATAAGCTCTTGATGCTTTTAATTGAACGTGTGCATGTTTGTGTACATTAAGTATTAAGCTCCTGTTTGGTTTGTTTGAATGGTGAATAAGAACATGGGAAACATGGAGGCACGACACATCTGGAACACACCCAGAAAACATGAGATTGACCAATTGATTAAGATGAATATAGAAATATTAACTCTCATCTTGCACTTCTCTTGTTTTAACTTTATTCTATTTATATTTACAGAATGAAACCCTATTTAAATGTGTCTATTAGTTTAGTGTTTACTCTCTTTATTCCCCTTGAGAGCATTTTGAATGACCTTCCTGCGGCACAAGTATTTAAATGTTCTAAGTGCACAGAGAACCACATCTGAAACCGACTCAAGTGTTTATATCGTGTCTATTTTCTTAAAACCATATCAAAGCCTGAGACCTGCTCCAACTCCAAGATGCTTTTATTTTACTTTTTATATTCGTCACAGCATTTTTATCAAGATTCACTCGGGAACATTTACTCTACTCTTGTCTTAACTGCTTTTTCTTATTTATTTCTCCAGTTTTAAACTTGGATTCTTGTAATTGCCTTTGAAAGCACTTTAAAAATCACCTCCCTGCACATTGTTTAGTTATAAAATCATAATATAAAGTGTCCTTTTAAACTTCTGGTGTTTAGATTAGAGATAGTTATTCTTTTCTTGCACAACTCTTGTATTCAAACGGTTCCTTCTACTCCTGTGTTTGTGTTTTTGTCCTGTGAGCTTAAAAAGTCCCAGATTCGTTGAAGCAGAAAACGAGGAAGCTGCAGAATTCAGAGTTACTCGCAGCGAAGTCAGTCAGTGACACATGTTCTAGTGATGATGACTGTTTGGATGAATCCCTCTCCAGGAGTCTGGAGGTGACGCAAGTGAGATGCGAACATGTCATCACACGTTTTCACTGTCTGGGTTCCAACGGGAACAGTTGACGAGGAGACGGTTGGAGCATTTCACAGAGAATAAGAAAATAATAAAACAAGCAGAGGAAACTTTGTTTTGGTTTGTAAAAGTGAAACGCGTTCAGAAGCAAATCTGAGGTGACAGAGAAGAGACTCACAAGAAAAACAAAAACAACAACAAGCGAAAACAGACGCAGGAAACTTTTCAGGTGATTGTTATTCCACTGACCTCAAAGTGACGGACGCACCACCGACATGGCTCCAGCTCCAGGAAACAAGCGGGTTAACGTCTGTGAACTAGTCTCTGCAGAGGAGGAACTAGTCCCGGTCGCTCAGGAGGAGGAGGAGGACTCCATTGTCTCCGGGTTTTAAAGAAACTCTCCTCGAGCTGAGAGTCTGACTCCAATTAAAACTGCTGCCGCTGCCTTCACGGCCCGTGGGACATCTGGACACTCTTGACACTTCAACACCGATGGGAGTAAAGAAGGGAGGTTTAAGTGTGACGTTTTAATAGGGCGGGGAAGGGGGGCGGGGAAGGGGGGCGTGGGGAGTGGAAGGTTGTATTAATGATTCGTGATCGTGACACATTCAGCAACACGTGGTGAATAAGGTTGATTCATTCAGAGGGATTTACACAGAGACGTGTCAGTTTCCATTCAGGGCCTCTCACGCCCCCTGTCGCCTGCAGCGGGTCAGTGCCGCTGCTTTGACAAGTGAAGCAAAACTTTATTTATAACAGCACATTTAACATTTGAGTATTTATGTGACAGCTCAATTTAATAATAATAACAATAATAATAAAACAACACATCTGAATTATATAACTTCCAGCAGGAAGCACAATGTGCTATTGCAACCACCACCCTATGTACAAAGTTTATACACAGATAAAAACAACACATCAATATATTATTTGGAATACAATATGAAAACTTAATTTTTATTTAATTGTTATTATCCATCATGATAACAGTTTTTAACATATAAGTTTCTTATTTGACTTAAAAGTGCTAACTTCACACCTGTCCGTATTCAAAGACGTATATTATCTGCACATTCTCTGTATTTTACTTTTATTCTTTATTTATTGCCCTATTCTTCATTCTAATTTGGCCTTCCTGATGTAGCCAGTGAATTTCTCCAGCGTGGGATCTGTAAAGTTGACTGTTACTATTTTCTTGGGCCCCAGTGGCCCCTGAATGAGAAGGTTGAATTTTTTTACGAACCAGAAACCTTCCAGAATAAGATGGAGCAGTGGATCTGAGCAGAATATTAATGTAGAGCATCTACCATTTTGTTAGAGGACGGATATTTCAGTCCCTTTGTCACTCATCTTTGTAACCATCTGTCCTAGAATCTGAACTCTGCTGTTTGCATCGTCCTTTAAATCAACACAAACTGCTGCATATTCATCAGTTTGCTCCGTCTCCTCCATGTTTCCTCCTCTGATGTGTTTCTATGTGTCGCTGCAGATCCTCCACAGAGTGACACAGAGACGACTCCTTCTCACATCCTCCTTCCTCTCCCTCTCCTCTTGCTAATTGCTCCGGCTGCTTTGCTGACCGGAGCTCACTTTGAGTCGCTGTGAGCTTTTTAAGCTTCAGATGTTTGCACTTGTCTTTCACTTCAGTGCAGTTTGGCTCCGACTCAGCTCGGGAGAAGAGTCCGATAATGAACCTAGACTCTCACTGAACTTCTTTGTAAAGATGTCTCCGGCCAAGAGCTGAAGTTCTCTTTCTCTGTAATGACTGCAGAGGGTGAAATGCTATTCTTACCATAGTGTACTGGTCACGACTATCAAAATAAGACTCACTTTGTACAATACAATACCAGAATTGTCCTTTAAATCTGACACATGACAATAAAATATTTGTAGAAATCAGATCCTCATTCTTTCTTTCTGAGGAATTTGGGCTTTTGGTCAAACTTTATTCAGATTTCTGGACTTTGTAGCTCCAGAAATTGATTTATAAGAATTTCTTACCTTGAAAAAAGATTTCACAGACAAAAATGACGAAAATTCAATCCAAGTAAAATACTATGTGTTTATTTATGCTTCTGTTCTTCGTTTCCTTCGTACAGAAAAATTCTACACATTCCAAAGATACTCAATTTGAAAATATATATAAACTACACAAAATCAGGAAGCCATCTCATTTGTGAAAGAGTTATATTATAGTTTATGCACTAAAATAGCTGCTGATTCATTTCCCTTCACTCAGCTAACTGACAAAGCGACTAAGAAATATCTAGTTGTTAAATATTGAGCTCTAAAATCTTGTCCTTTATTCCACTAAAATAGATCCTGTAAGTATCAGACTATCAGCTTAAGTATTGAAGTTCTTTAAAACAATGATTTAATCAAACTATTTGAAGCTATATTCTAATACATGTGTTTTAACTCTGGCTGTTTTGTCTGTTTTGTACCATTTGCAGCAGAGAGGTCATTTCAGGGCCACGGGTAAAAACAAGGAGCTAGCATTCGTCTCATTAGCACAAATTATTACAAGCCTGCAGTGACGGGGAGCGCAGCAGTTTATTGCTGCCCCGTCTCCGAGGATAAATTAAAGATGAACAAATGGTTTCCCCGAGCAGCGCCGGTTAGACTGTGGTGTATCGAGCGGGACCGGGACAGGAGCGGAAAGGAGAACGGCCACCGGGGAAATCAGACAGGAAGACGGGGCTGTGCGTGGTGGAAGTCTCCATCAAGGCCTGGCGTCTCCTGCGCTCACGCCTCTGGTAGTGGAAGTCAAAGGGCGGACGCAGCGCCAGGGGGCCGCCGACCTCTTCAGAGGAGGAGGCGAACGACTCAGGGGCTGGTGCTGGTTCCCGCTGCTGGTTGACCAACCCTTCAGAGGACTCGCTGGAGGAGGAGGAGGAGGAGGAGGTGAGCGGGTTAGCCGCCACCGAGGGGTCAAAGGGCACAGGCTCAACGGGTGCGGGGTCAAACGGCGCTGGTTGAACAGCAGGGGCTGAACTCGGGTCGGAGGGAAGGGGCTGTGGATCAGTTGCTGGTTCATCGACCAGAGGAGGGAAGGTTGGGCTCTCAGGGTCCGGAGGGAGGTCGTGGGTCTGCGGCTGCAGCGGCCTGAGGACGTCTACGTTCTGCACACAAACACACAAGATCACACAAAGAGGACATATTACACTCACACAGCAAGCTGGGAAAAGTAAGAAAGAGTATCAGCGCCACTTAACTTAGGACTTAGGAAAAACTTTGACAATTTTTTGAATGAAGTCATAATTTAATGGGATAACGTCTTTTTCTGGCTATGTGTAAAGTTAGAGGGAGAAAATCAGAAGATGAATCTGTTGAGGAACGTGGAGAATATAGATTTCACAAATAAGGAACTAGTTCATCTTTTGGGTGGATATCAGAACCATAAGTATCAGCACGAGGTAAATATATAATAAAATCCTCTATCCCAAAACAGGAGCCAGAGAACTTAGGATAAATTGTCTTCTTGGGGAAAATGTTCTTCTCAATTAAGATCCTATTCTTGTAATATTCAAACTTGTTTTTCATTTAAAATGCTTAATTCTAAATATATTAAATAAATATATGAACATTTTTTAAACAATTCTGATTGATTTTAGACTTTAATCACGTAATATCAATTATTCTTGCTAAATTATATTTTTGTTCCCATTAAATTATTACTTTTTTCTCATCAAATTTCCACTCTATAGTCTATAGACTGCCTTCTCAATCATTACTTTAATTTTGTAATATTACAAAATTATTCTTGAAATCTCTTGAATTTTTCTCTCCGTCGTACAGAAGAGTTTCACTCGTGCAGTTTTAAATCAGACACCACGAGTCTAGAAACAAGCGAGAAGATGACATAATTATAGCACAAGAGTCGTACAATTTAAATACACACACGAGCACAACACAAACTCTGAGACACAGGCACATGGAAGATGTGACAGAATAATTATAGGACTGGAAGCTTCCATTCAGACGCACAACATTCATCACAAGTAGGTCACACAGTGGCTTATTATCAACTTACAGCCCCACAGCGCGGCTCCACTTCACTGTCGACTTTACACCGTGTGACTCACGGCTTTTATTTCAGATGAATGTTCAATTATTTCTCTCCTTCTCACTCAGAGGCTGTTTTCTTTAATTAGCCATGATAGTGAAATCCCTGCTGCTGTTTTCCAGTCTGCAAGTTTAGAATCACTCCAGACGTGGTTGACAGCTTAAATATTATTTACTCTTCTTGTTTGTCATGTTTTATATTTTCGGACGTGCTGATTGTGTGTTTTGTTGTCACTTAGTGGTTCGATTAAAGCAACACTAAGCAACTTGTATACTTTAACTTAGCAGCTTCAAAAATGATTTGATTTGACTGAGAGTTACATCTTCAATGGTGAGAATCAGGTCCAGTGAGTTGAAGAGTTAAACTGAACTTTAGATCAGTTAAAAATACAAAAAAATCTCCAATATTCAGCAGTAATCTTTTTTAAATATGAATAATTCTGAACAGATTTGGTGGATTTGATACAGCAGCAGCTCTTTTGGTTCAGGAAGCAGAGGATCATGGGTAATATCCAGTGTTCAGTTCACGAGCTCCACCCAACACATTGAGAGGAGCCCAACAGAGATTAATCACATGTGTGGCTGCAGGGGGCGCTGTTGCTCTGTAAAAATTACATAGCGTTGCTTTAAGAGCAGGAGGCAGTAGAGTGGCACCAAATTACTCCCCTGAATACGGTATGTCAGATTTTTTTTACATCTAGAACCTTGAATTATTGAATGGGAAATCGTGACAATGTGATAACAACGACTGTTTATTTAAAAATAATCCTGGAGACGCCCCTTTTTCCATATCGCTCATTAAATACAAATTTAATGGGATCTTTCTGGATCCATCTACAAAGCTCAGGAGTTTTGGGCTTAATCCTGTTGACAAACAAACCAACGAACAAGCAAACAAACAAACAGAAAGCAGCAAAAACATAACCTTCATGAGTGGGGGTAACGACTGCAGCCATTTTGGTTCAGCTGGCTCAGATAGAAGAAGGTTAACGTTTCCTAACTGAGTCTCGTACCTGCAGTTTGAACATCTCACAGGACACCTGCACTTCAGGATGGACGCTCATGTCACCTCGAACAGATCCGGCACAGAAACCTGCCGTCTGAGAGAAGAACGTTTTATTCTTTAATTTCTTATTATACGATAAAGAAAAAAGGCGCAGAATGAAAAGAGCAGAGATGGGGGGAAAGAGATTTACAAATTAAAAAGGAGGAGCAGACGTGTCAGCAGTCGTTGATAGAAGAATCCATTACTGCAGCTCTTAGATTTAAAAGTAGAAATGAATCTGTCACGGCGTCAAGTAGCCGCTGCAGCAAGAGGCCGGACGATCGATGTTCATTTGTGATTCTAGAACAACATTAATTAAAGTCATAACAGTGTCAGAATGCTGACATGGCAATCTATTATTTTAAATTAATGGTCCACCTACAATGACGTTCTAAGATATCTCTGATTTCAGACTTTGTGCCTTCTTGTCTTTCTGTCATGTTCGTCTTTATGGATTTGAAATCCAAACTGAAAACATTCATTAGGCCGAAAATGTATCTTTATATATATTTATCCTAATTTAGCCTTTTTCTTCAATTCTAAGCGACTGTTTTTTGTACTTTTTGTTTCATAAACATCTGAAGCTTAATGAACCAACAACCACCTGGTTTATTTGTCTGATTTTTAACTACATTTGGTCTCGTACCTCCGAGTCAGAGAAGAGTGAGCGTCCCCGGCAGCTGCCTCTCTCCGTCACTCCCTCTGGACACTCATGGACGGTGTACTCCACAAAACTGACTTTCTCCGGCACCACCTGAAGTGTAAATTACACAAATGAGCACAAAGATCACATTTGCAGTCAGATACAGAGCTTCCGAGGCTTCATGCTCTATCAGTTTGGATTTAGAGCATAAAATAAGTTACTTAAACTGGACAATCAGATGCAAACAGGAGCAATACAAGGATTCTTTCAGATCCCAAGTGAGAGATTCAGTTCCTCCTCTGCTCGGCCAGACAGTCACGTCTGAGTCGCCGTCAGTAATCCTCTGCAACCTCTTGCATCATTATGGTTTTTTTGTGGAGCAGTAAAAGCTTCTCATCTGGTGCACGGCAGCTCGGGGGGGGGCAGTCTCACGTCTGCTCATTTACACCCAGAGATTAATCTCCAGTGTTATTTTCCAATAAACACATTGTTGTGTGAATGATGGAATCAGCCCCGGGAGCTTTCATTCTCTAATCAAAGTTCACAGCTGTGTGTCCTGGCTGTGTGTGTGTGTGTTTTTTTTACCTGTGCTGAAGCTCTGGTGATCTTCTTCAGCCCGAGACCCGCACCCAGCGTGGAGCGCCTCCTGTAGGACGCCAGGGTGACCTGCGCTGTGGTCACGGCCTGTGGGTTGTCTGTGGGCAGCAGCAGGGGACAGGTGGGACAGACCTGCTGCAGCGTCTCTGGAGGATCTGAAGGGACCAGGCAGGCTCGTGAGAAATGAACATTTACACTGAAAACACACTGAAGACAATATTGTGTGCAGATTGTATTTAGTATATATTTGATGGGGTTATCAGAACCATAACGAATTGTCTATTCCAAAAAAAGAACCCCAAGATCTTCAAGGACGAAATATCTGGAATATATTAATTCAAGATATATTTAAAAAAATTCTCATTGGATTTACAACCGTATTCATTTAATATTATTTTGTAGCTAAATTATAACTTTGTTCTCTTAAAATTATAACTTTTTCTCGTCAAATTTCAACTTTACTATCATAATATCATGATGCCTTCTCAATTAATTTTTTTTTGTAATATTACAAAATTATTCTAGAAAGCTATTGAATCTTTCCTTTAAATACTCCAGCTTATATTTGGGCAGAAAGATATGGACATTGAATCTTCTGGTGTTTGAGCTACAGATATTAAATTACTCGTTTAGGTGTTCAGGGCCTTCAGTTGATCAAATAACAATAAATAATATGTAAAAACCTTTGTTGAAGGAGAAAACAAACAAGTATAATAATATAAGAAAATATATAAATACATCCGTTCTATAAATATTTGTCCAGTTCTTATGACTCCAGGCTTTGTTGAGGAATTCAAACCAGACACAGCAGCTGGAAGATCCTTAGCCACATTTAGATTCAAATACAATATATTACATGTATAATATTTAAAACAGGATCTTCACACAGCTGCCATTTGTACAGTGTGTGGATGTTACCTGGCACCAGTGTGCAGTCGTAGCTGTACAGGTAGGAGAAGCCCTCGGGTGTGTGCAGGATGGTTGTGTTACAGTTTCCAGAGATTTGCTGCAAATAAGAAAACAGCGTTTGTCACAATCGACAATTATCACTATCGTTATCAGATATAAAACTAATGACTTGACTGTGATGTGTGTTTGTGCCTGTATTTATTGTTTTGAAATGAAGATGATTGTGGGAAAGATTCAGATTCAAAGTGTCAAGCTAAACTGAAGTTTTAAGTAGGAAACAACATTGCAAAAATAAGAGTTAAACTATTATATATAGTATTTGCTTGAATGATTTATGGATATTATGAATATAAACCCTGATGCCTCCAATATTCACAGCACTTGAAAATGTTACTTTCTTTAACAGCCTTTTTGCAGTATAGGGAATCCATCATGGCAGTGAGGGTCGTACAAGTTTAGTACAAAGTACAAATGTATGTTTGTCTCTGTGTGTGTATCTGTGTGTGTCTGTGTGTATGTGTGTGTATGTGTGTGTCCCACCGTCTCCATGAACGGCCTGACGTCACAGCGTTTCCATGGTTTCGGGCTGCCGATGTGACACTTGGTCTCCAGGACATCCAGGTCCAGGTAGTACACGTTCCCTGCCGGGCCCTGACGTGCACGGAGCAAACACACAACACAGAGAGACGAGGATCAAACAAGGTTCTGCAGTCAGAACGTTTCCAGCAGCGAGGTATAGAAATTGAACAAGAGCTCATGTAAATCAGTCAGTTTGTTGAGTTGCTGCTTTGGGGAAGCATGATGAGGTTCTCTGTGCTCGAACATTTTGGAAGTTGTGTTTTCATCCGTGTCCGTTTATTGGTTTGTCACACGTTTGATATTTTTACTAATCTCTTAGAAAATAATTCATTGATCTCGATGAAATTAATGCAGAGTGATATTCTACTTTCTTTGTTTTTCCGCAGACACAAAAAGCTGCAGAACACATTTCCAGGATACTTGGCATAAGGCGAGGACAAGGCTCATGAGAGAGCCCATTCATTTTTTTTGCATGGATCTCAAGAGAGGAGCAGATCCAGGAATGATTTTATTACTTTCTTTTAATGTGAAATGAGGCGTTTATGGGTTTTTGTGTTTTATTTACATTTCCAGGGAATAATTCCTGGACCTTGATAAAAAACAATCAGGCATATTTAGGGGACTGATATCAATGAATGTGTAAATACAAATCTATATATAGAAAATTGAAATGAAGTTTGATCAGGGGTATTTACAGGATCTGTATTGTGACAAATGAGGCTACAGAAGTGTAACTAACACCAACGTGTGGCTGAGATCGTGTGAATCCACTAGCACATGAACACTTTAATAGTTTAAGAACCCTGTCCACATAAACATGACATATTTGGTGTGAAATTGAAGGGGACTGGAGCCTCGGAGACGGTTTGCGCTCCACTGAGTGCCACTCGAGGTTCAATATTGATTCGGGCTGCAGCACTGAAAACAAATGTCAACACTTTGAGCAGGTGTAACGGGGCCTCTTCAGGTCATGAAGCCCGAGCTGAGCCTCTTAAAACTCCATCTATCCCACAGTCGGGGCTACAACAGCCTTCAGGCCGACAGCATGAAGTTCATAAAGCCCTGTTGTGTGAGGTTTGTCCCGGCGGTGCTGGACCGGAATGACCTGGACTTTATTAACCGTCGCCTCAGTAAAAGGCCTTTTTTCATGAGGCGTGAAAGAGGGAGCAGCTTTCTCATTTCACGACAGAAAATTATGTGCGTTGATTTCTACGTCCTGTTTATTAGAAAGTGACAAATCGCAGCAAATGCAGTGGGGCAAATATTCATTGTTTTAAAAGTCTTCTTTGGTTTTGCACTGATGCACCTGCAGGTTTGGTTCATGTCACTGATAAGTCCTTGACGAGCAGAGTTTAATTCTATCCTCATTTCCCTCCAGAGAGATGGAGTCCGCTCATTGTGACGATGTCAGAGGAGGATTCCCTGATTAGAAAATTTCAACTGTGCACAGCCACAGACAACCAAACAATGAATCTTATCAAATGGAGTCCCACTGACATGCAGATTGGCCACGGCTGGTGACTCTCTGCTCTCAATGATGTTTTGGGTGTTTCAGGGGCAAAACAACCTTTACACACCACAGCCTTCGTGAAACGTGCACAAATCTCCCTCTTCTGTTTGCACTAACCTGAGCCTGCAAGTACACGTTTGCAATGCGGTTGAGGGCAAACTTGTAGCCGTCGCCGCGGTCCTCGTTGATGTAGGTGAGAGCCAGACGAGACAGCTTCTCCACCGCCTTGTCATTGCAGGGCACCGGGGCGAGTTCAGCCGGGACCAGCGGGGAACCCTCAGCGTGCACGGCCACCAGGAGGGAGGCCAGCAGCAGCAGCAGGAGGAGGAACAACATGGAGGGGGACTCGGTGGCCATGGTGGCTGAGGTGCAGACAGGAACTAAAAAAGACAGAGCTGTGGTTTAAAGTCAACTTTGTTCTCCCCTTGTTTGCCTTCGGTGACTTTTGGAATCAAAACAGGACGGAGATGTTGGAATGAAGCCAAGGACAAAGTTGACCTGGTGTTTGTGAATGAATGTGACAGTCGTTCATTTTAACCAGACAGAGAAACTCCCTCACCACTTTATAACACATTCAAATGACTGTATATCCATACACCGACATATAAATATATATATAAAAATACACATACTGTACTTATGTCCTATATTGTGGTGGTGATGTCAGTTCCTCGCCGCTAGGGGTCACTGTGACTCTGGTGTGTTGTAGAGAAACTGCAGAACTGGGGTTAATGATCCACTGATCAATTTAACTCACTACAGAATTGAACCTGCTGTTTTCTAAGGAACAGGAAACTATTTTCTGCATTGACTTTAGGTAAAGAAAAGAAACAACAGCCCTGAATGTCAATTAATTTACTCCATCGTGGTAAGTGAGCATAGAAATTATACATTTAAAAAAATATTTTAGAAGATTTTATTTCACATGGGATGTACAGGATATGTTTGCAGCATGTTTATATACTGAAGTATATAAAGTAGTACTGAAGACTATTATTATGAAACAGTTGATCATTTCAACATATTCACTTTTTTATGTGTTAAACAACAGTGGACAAAGCACCTTGAAAACAATTCAATTTGAATGAACAAAAATACTAGAACATGCTACATGTGTTTCTTGTTATAAAAATGTATAATAATACTTTATTTGTACAGAACTGATCTAAACGAGGTCACAACGTGCTTTACAAAATACATGAGAATTAAAAAAACTGAGGACACAACAATAATAAAAATTAAATATAGGAGAATTTGAAAATTAACAACATCCACTGAAGCAGTTTAAAAACCAGTCAACATGTATACATTTAAAGGCTTCCAATTAAAAATATGCTTAAAGTGATGATTTTAAACCAGGGAAGTGCTTTAAAGCCTGATCTCCTCAGCCAATATGGCAGAAGTCTGTTCACCCTTGGTTCCCAGTCTTGACTCAACCAGGTTGTTGCTCTGCTTTTCCTCTTATACAGTAAACATCTCTGAATCTGTTCTCTTAGTTTGAGCCTTGTTATTGACCCCATGAAGACTGCATGAGTTGTTTAAAGAGGAGAAACCAACATGAAGACCAGAGAGCTGTCGACAGTGACGAGCCATCTCGCTGTTCTCCTGAGAGAGAAGAAGGAAAAAATCGATCCGACATTCTGAAATGTGCCGAAAGAGAAAGAAGCTCCTGAAGTTCAGAGCATCAGCCACCGAGGAGGTCGGCCAAGGTCAACAACAACCACAGCAGCTGGTGACAGAGTGACGTCACCGCCAGTGTCCACAGGGGGCAGAAATCCAGTCGACACACCACAAGGTACAACTTCCTCCACAGCAGGAAGAATCTGAAGCTCATGACAGGAAATGAAGACGTTTTTCTGGAATGAAGCTCTGAAAGTGACGGAATGATCTCACTCATCTTCAGGGATGATATCACACATGATGAAATCACACATGATGATATCACACATGACGGCAGCAGCTGGATTGATTCAGAAGATCCACAGAAACGCTTTGTTCCTCAGTTTAATGAGAAATGCTTCACAAATCAATCAGGAGCAACTTCCATCATGAAGCAACACAACAAGGGACTCGATCATAGTGTGAGTCAATGTTTACATGGACGCCAACATTAAAGTAACCCAAATAAACCAATAATCTTAATAAGACTGTCTGCTGTCGTTAAAAATCTGTATGTTTACTTCTGCTACAAACTGTCTGGTACTTTTTGCACTTTTATCACAAATGACTACGTTTACACTTTTAGAGAACCCTATGCCGCTGTACTTAAAATATCTGTATGTTTACTTAATTATAGAAATGTCTTGTGTTATTTGTTGTGCCTGTGCACTTTATATGTTTCACCGTGGGAGAGTGGGAAACGTCATTTCGATTTCCTGTATGTCTTGTACATGCTGAAATTGACAATAAAGCCACTTTATCTTATCTTATCTCTGTCATGCAGGCTTCATTTTCAGATAACCTCTGAGAGAATAAGCTCATATACTTGAAATAACTCAGAATTAAATCAAAACATGTAAAATATTCAAACCTCAGTCACATTATATCAACATGTACATGTCCTAAATCAAGTTATAACCTCCTATTGGATTTTTTTAATAGCAAGCGGGTGTAAAAAAGATGGTAAAATAAAAAGGGGCTGTAGCTAAAAGTTAGAAATCTTCAGTGAACCAACACAAACACACAGACACACAAGGAGATTAGACAGTTTTTTCTTCCTTCAGAGCAGTAGCAGGGTAACCAGGTTTGACTTTGTGTTAAAGGAGGGGTTCACACTTGTGGAGGAGTCAGACTGGTTGTTCTGTTCACGACAGGAGGGATTACTGTCTGTGACTGCACACACACAGGCACACACACAAACACACACACACATTTCTGATTTTGTAGAGATTTGTTTTAATGTGAAACACAAATCATTCAATAATCTAAAATAATCAGATATTCGTGGACACTGTGGAACCAAAGTGTCTGTAACAGCACCGCCCAAACGTTCTAGTGGAGATTTGATGAGACGACTAATACCGTCACCATCTGTCTGTTAAATCTGGAGAGAGCGAGACTTAAAGACCGAAGTGGAAAAGCAGCATTTCGCCCGGTTCTGTCTAACACCAGCATCTCTTTAGATCGCTTACTAATATGTTGTATCCTATTTGTTTAATCCAGAGAAATAACAGCTCTTCAGCTGCACAGGGGATTATGGGTCAGACCAGTTGTTGGCTTGGGGCATTAGGTTCAGCATCTCCACTTGCATCTGCAACATATAATCCCTTGTAAAACAGTGAATTGTCCTTTATATACTTTTACATTTTTTGGTGGATTAAACAAAAGGAATAAGAAGTAATTATTATTATAATAAATTATTATCTAATTATCTAGTATTTAAGGTTGAAGGGCAGCTGGTCGATACAATACAATACAATTCGATATATATATATAAATATATATATATATATATATCAATACTCTTTTTTAAATGAACCAGTGCCAACTTGATAGATTAATATGTACATCACATAATATTGATCATTTGGTGGACTCAAATTTTCCATTCCAATTTCTTAGGGAAAAATATATTTGAATTGCATAGTGTTACTGAACACTGACCTCATATGCACTTGCTGTAAACATTATACAAAAAAAGTAAGTTCATATTGTTCCACTTGAATAACTCACGGCTGGGCTGATAAGCTTTGAATACAATTTGAAAACAAAGGTGTAAACACATAAAAAAATAGGGCACCATAACCGGGAAAAAACAGAGAACAAGGACTGTGTTATTCCCTTTTGCCCAAAAGGTAGAAATACGTCAACACCCAGAATGCACTGGGCTCTTCAAAGCCTTTTGCTATTGGATGCATGACCTGAGTTTGGGGTATAATTACAAATGCTGCAGAGCCGAGGAGCATGAACCGCTCAGGTGTGAAGAGAAACTCAACATCTGTTTTTTAGTCTTTAGAGCGTAGCTTCCTCCAGCACAGATATCGATGGAAATGCTTTTGCTTCACTTTCAGGGAGTTGTCATCCATCTTTATTTAGAGTCTATGTTGTCACCTAAAGCTCTACAACAACAAAAAAAGCACATTTCCCTCATTTCTTTACAAGTCTGTGGTGTTTCTGCTCGGCTGCTTTGGTTAAAACATCTAACATCAAATTGAAGAGTAGCGGTTTCTTTCTGCAAGTGTGTGTCCGGGGAAAGTCGTTTAATCCGTTTCAAATATTCAGAGAAGCAGCTTCAGCTCCGAGCAGATGCTGGAGGAGGCAGAGAGAGAGAGAGAGAGAGAGAGAGAGAGAGAGAGAGAGAGAGAGAGAGAGAGAGAGAGAGAGAGAGAGAGAGAGAGAGAGAGAGAGAGAGAGAGAGAGAGAGAAAGAGAGAGAGAGAGACTCACTCAGCAGAACAAATTCTACTAATATCAGAAGAAGAAAGAAAAAAGAGCTGCCTCAATGTTGTGTGTGTGTGTGTGTATTCACACAAGAGAATGTGCACTGGTATTTGTTGTGTGCACATTTGACCGTGCATGCATGCGTCAGTGTTACCGGCAGCCAGTTGTTTTGCAGCAGAAAACAGAAAAGGAGTCTGCTGGGGAGAGATAAGAACGGCGAGGCGGCTCCAAGGACTTGCTCCACCAGCACATCGCCAGACCCAAGTTAGACAAACCTCGTTTGATGTGAGCAGAGTAATCTCCTCTTCTGCTCGCTGCACAGAGAGAGAGACGCCACAATGTAGAGATGATGCCCGGGCACAGATAGGACCAGGCTGCTGCTGGGGCTCCTTCTGCTCTCTGTGCACAGACATGATGGGCCTGAGGTAAGAGAGGATGAGGAGAGAGAGGAGAGGAGGGAGGGCAAGGAGAGGAAGAGTTGAAAAGTGCAAAGGAAATAAGAGGAGGACAAAAAGAAGAGAGAACAAGAGAAGAGGTGAAACACTAAGCAGTGTGACACCGTGCCGCTCTTCATGATTCACCTTTTCACCCACAGACTGTGAATAAAGACAGATGACTGCGTCTCCTCTTCCTCCCTCGATGAAGAACTGAAGCAGAAACGTCCCAGATACGAACTCTGCCGTCTTACACATGAAACCCAGTCACACAAACAGAGAGAGAGAGAACATGCAAACTATCATATTGATAATTATCGCAATAAATTCCAAATCATCGTTTATTTCAAATTTAAACTCTGGTTCTGCTCCTGAGTGATAAACAGAAATCGGATTTCAGAACATTGGTAAATGTTCAATTAAAACCAATTAAGTGTTACACCTCCCTGAATGCGCCTGCACAATGAATTAGCAATAAATCAATATGTAGATTTAACCTTTATTATGATAAATGATATTGCAATTATTACCTCTGCCAAGGAGCACATTATTCCATGTTTATGTTTGCAGGATTACCTACTCAACCAGTTATCATGGAGGGGACATTTAGATGTTGTTGGTTCGGATCCAGATCAGGGGCCGTTCTTGTTGTTGTTGTTTTTAACACCAAAAGAGGACAAGAAGAGAAGAGAAGAAGTTTCCGTTGAAATGTCCCCTCAGTTACTCGTCCTCCTCTGACACGTCTTTCAGTGAAGTTAATTTGTGTTGTTTTCAGTGGATAATTGCATCCTTGTTGTCGTCTGTTTTCTTGTTGTGTTCCTCAGGTCTTCCACTCGGGGAAATCCTGGCAGGAAATCTCCTCCTGTGTCTCCTCTCCTGTCAGCGGGAGCCGAAGAGAATCGCTTTCTGTACCGAGCTGCACATTCAGGACATTTCTCTTCTTCCTCTTTCCGATCACATCCTACCTGTGATTTGTGTGTCACAGTCCACAGCATTTTACATTTTGTGTGTTATTTATCATCACTTTGTCCATCGCCCACCGATACGTGCGGGTGTATAGAATAAAATTGCAGGAAGGCAGCCAGCTTTTTTTTATCTTTAGAAAATCCTCCTCTTTATCTCCATCACACATTCACGTCCACACTTTCTGTCCTTTTTGCTTTTTACCTCTCGCTCTCTCTGTTCATTGTTTCTATGCTTTGTGTGTTTTGTCTTTCACACGATGGGATTTCGTTATCATCTCATCGGTCACAGTCTGCACCGAGCAGAGGAGATGTTGAGAAGGTGGAGGGATGATTCTCTCATTTAATTGCTTTCAAACTTTTTCTTTCTCCCCTGTTTTCTTCACTTTTGTGGCCGAAACATGGACATTGAGGCTGAACCCATTATATTTCATTGATACTGGTCAGACTGGTGCTTATTCCCTTTCACGAATCCCATCTTCCTCAAAGAAAGTCCACAGATTTAGAATCTTAATTTCCCCGTCATGCTTCTTTTCTGCAGCTGCAGGAAGTAAATGAGATGTGCACACGAGGACTTGTTCTTGTTATCAAATCCTCATTTAACTGTTGGTTTTCTCTTCGGCTTCCTCCCACAGTCCAAAGACATGCAGATTGGGGTTGGGTCAATATGAGACTCTGTATATTTACCTGTGATGTGCTGGGACAGGCTCCATCCCCCTGACCCAGAAGAGCAAAGGGATAATGGACAGATAGATGGATGTTAATGTTCCCACTCCACTAGAGAAGAAAAATATCATCATCATCATTTATCTATCTAATAACCCTGCCCTGTCAGTCTAGAGGAAATGTCTTGTTGAGAAGAACAGATTCTTCATGAATTCATTTGGAGGTATACTTGAATATATTCAGGTCCATCTATCTATCTATCTATCTATCTATCTATCTATCTATCTATCTATCTATCTATCTATCTATTATCTATCTATCTATCTATCTATCTATCTATCTATCTATCTATCTATCTATCTATCTATCTATCTATCTATCTATCTATTATCTATCTATCTATCTATCTATCTATCTATCTATCTATCTATCTATCTATCTATCTATCTATCTATCTATCTATCTATCTATCTATCTATATATCTATCTATCTATATATCTATCTATCTATCTATCTATCTATCTATCTATCTATCTATCTATCTATCTATCTATCTATCTATCTATCTATCTCCAGATAAAATGAGAATAAATCAATGGAATAAGAGCAGAGAAAATATAGAAAAAAAATTAATAAAGCAGTGGAATGTTTGAGTAGATAAATAAAAAGGATAACTTAGTGTAAATGAGAGTCTGTACTGAACTATTACTTAATGATACACAAATATATTGTCCATCCACGACACTGAGCCGGAGCAGAGAGCGCTGATAACTCCTGTTGACCCCCTGTCACCACAGATTCATTTTAAACCTACATGTTGAAGATTCAGTCTCCTGTGGGAGTCGTTGAGACTAGAAGATCCGAACTTTAACGATTCAAACACATCACAGACACAAGCTGCAGAGCCACCGAGCCGTCAGCGCCGCCATGAGCACACAGAGCGTCGGTTTGAGTCCCAGAGAGAAAAACACAGGGAACACGTCAGGATGTGTCACAGGAACCCAGAGCCGGGATGATGACGCACAGTGTGAGAGAGCGGCTCAATCACTGGACGTGATTGAAGTAGCATGTGTGCTCCTCCAAACTCTGGCTCTCATGATGCTCTCCCCCCCACTTCCCCACTCGGCCTCCTCCTCTGCCAGCTGGGACACGTGTCCCGACCAGTCACCTGCTTCCCACCGGCACCTGGACGCCACGGCCAGCCGGCTGATCGAACAGTAATGATTTGGCAGTAACGTTGATGCTGTTTGGAAAATGTGATCAGGTCGGTTTGGTATTTATACACCAGGCGAGTTTGTGTGTGTGTGTGTGTGTGTTGCTCAGATGTATCTGGGTTCAGTCTTGACCCGTTTGAGCATCAAATACATTTCATTTATATCAGCCGTCATTTCCCTCACTAGTTCAGCACTATGTGTAACTAGTAGAACAACGACACTACTAGTCAACCTTCTCTGTAGCTAAGTGCAGCAAGTTCACACACACATATAAGTTTGATCTAGTGGTCCACTAGTGTGTCAAAAGGTCGACTAGCTGGGAAACTTTTGGTCACTAGTAGTATTACTAGTACGGCCTGTGTGTGAACTAGTAAAACAAAGTAGCTGCTGATTAATTAAGTTTGTTGTGTTGCAGCAACAAAAACGACAGTAAAAAAATCTGTAATCACCCAAATTCATGAATAAGTTACATGCAATATAAGAAATAAGGATTATAAAAATAGAGATAAAGCTGAAATAATATGTGCAAACAGAAGAGTGTGAGCTAGACTAGTGTGTGTGTGTGAGTGTGTGTGATCTACTCTCCAGCTAGTGCTGACAAAGAAAATGAAGCCAGATATCAAGGATAGATCTACTAATTCCAGAGATATCAGTCTGACAGCAGGTTTCTCGTCGATCCAGTCGGCTTCAGACTCTGTGAGGGCGACAGGTGAGCAGCTCTTTGTGCAGCAGCTTCAGGATCCTGTGGATTGGACTGAAGCTGGTCTTTGCTCCACATGGCTTAATTACTGTAGGTCACTTTTTCAGCTTTCAGAGAGAAAAGCTCACCACAGGCCAAACAAACAGCCCGTTCCAGACAGGCACTGCACCAACGTATTAAATGATAAAAACGGCTTTTTCATGGTGCTTTTTGCAGCTTTAAAGCCAAGTGTGCATGTACAATCCTCTGTGTGTGTGTGTGTGTGTGTGTACGTGTGTGTGTGTGTGTGTGTGTGTGTGTGTGTGTTGTGTGTGTGTGTGTGTGTGTGTGTGTGTGTGAGAGAGAGAGATATAGAGAGGGGTTAGGGAGAAGTCAGTGAGTCAATGCATGACCTTGTCTAACCGACTGGGTATGAAACTCATGACAACTAAAACTTTTTTCAGCCCTAAAGCCTATTTATACCCGTACAGGCCTCTTTGATGTCTGCACTTAAAAGCACCACTAACTCACCCTGGAGGAAGAGCCTGGCACACAGAGGATACTCGGGACGTCTTAGCCTCTCTCGGTGTGTGTATGTGTGTGTGTTTGTGTGTGTATGTGTGTGTGTTTGTGTGAGTGTGTGAGCTCCTCATCCATGTTCAGTTTCATGATGACAAATCATTTTTTAAGACTTTACACGTCGCTACTCTTTCATGTCCATGTGCAACAACTTCTGTGCTGCAGACTTTGTTTGGAGCTGAAATGTTGCACGTTTTTAGTTTAAGGTCTAAACCTGCACGAGATGTAGTCCAGTAGTTGTTCCTGTGTCTTCTCCTTTGACGAGCCACTGAGCTACCGAACTTCTCCGCCTCACACGGAGCAGACCTGCGAGCTCCTTGGCATCTCGCCATTTCAATTATCTCTCTCTTTCACTTTCTCCACATTAATCTTTCAATCTTTCTGCCATTCACCTTAGCGTCGGCCCGGTCTTTGAAAAAAATCACACGCCATTTTCTTCCCTCTCTTTAAAGTCGATCAAATATTGAATCTTTTTTTTGATTCCGACCGTGTGGGTTGAAGCAGCCGAGCTGTGCATCGTAATATTCTCTGACATTTTCTTTTTCAAAAATATTGCTCTTCTTTATCTCTAATTGAAACGGCGCCACGGTAATTCAACCTTTAGCAGCTGTCGTGACGGCTGTTACATCCACCGCCTCTCCTGCTTCTTGTTGTGATTCAGGTTCGACTGATCAGTCCGAGGTAATTTGAAAGTTAGATTACAATTTTAAAGGAGCGAGGTTCAACCACCTGCATGAATTAAGAGGAATTTACACTTTGGGTACATGAAGGTAGGAGCAGTGCTGAGGAGGAACTCTGCTGATCAACAGGTTGTTTTCATGTGGCAAATAAAAGAAGCGAAGCAGCAAGAAGCAAAATGATGAGGAGTACAATCTGAAGATATGTCAGTCAAAGTATGTTACATCATAGTTCACGCCCACGCACTGATGGTAGACCAGTCAGGAGGAGCCTCTTTGGGGTTCGGTCTTGCCCAAGGACTGTACAACAGACTGGAGGAACCAGGAATCAAACCACCGACCTTCCAATTTGTGGACTTTCCACTCCACCTCATCGGCCTGCAATATGAAGGGAAATGTACTGGGTTCCATAATGAATATTTTTCCAAATATTGTGACGTTAGTGAGCTTTTGATTCCATTTGGAGCCCGAATCTGAGCAGTAGTGATCATAGCTTTGAGCTGTGGTGTCGGGGTCCCGCTAATACATGATCTCGACCATCATATATATCATCAAAGTATACGTTTAAACCAACCAAATAATAATTGGTGTGATAGGAAAAACCTAAAAACATCTTTCCAAAAAAACGATTTGACTTTTTATTTGGTCCATGTCCCATTTGCTAACATGGAGGAGACAGGGTCTATGACCTATGCTGAGCAGCCCCTAGAGGCGACTCTTGGATCATTGTAGGGAGCTGTCATTATCCATCTTTATATTGAGTCTATGAACCAAACCTTATTGCATAAAAGGTTTATCTTCCAACATGGCATCTCTTCTAATTTAGGAAACTCTAAGAGAGACCAGGGCTCGATGATGAATCTGCTGGTTTAGGCTGGAGGACATGTTGTTTCCTTCCATTCATCCGGATCGCTCCCGGTTTGATGTTTGACTGAAGACGGCCGGTCGGGGGGTAAAATAAAAAATTCAGGTCCCGGCACCACTCCCACACAGTCTGTCTCTTTGTCTCACCACTGCTGTCTGCTTGGCTGCCTCTGACCAACTATCTGCCTGATTGCTCTCTCTCTGAGTGAGTCTCTCTCTCTCTCTGTCTCCCTCTCTCTCTCTCTCTCTCTCTCTCTCTCTCTCTCTCTATCTCTCTCTCTCTCTCCACCCATCAGATCAGTGTTGCTCACAGCCAGGCAGAGAGGAGGTGTGAAAAGCTCAAGCAGAGAGAGCAACCCCAGGAAATGCCAGCCAAAGAATGACTGAAACACAGGGAGGGGGTGTCTGCGAGCGTGTGTGTGTGTGTGTGTGTGTCTGTGTGTGTGATGTGTGTTTCACGTCATGCCCGTCTCGTTTTCCACTTGTCTGATTTCCTTCAGTTGATGGATAAGACGCTCCGCCCGACAGCGTTATGGTTTTAATACCTGGCACGAATATGAAAACTCTGTTGTTCTGGTCGAAATGGAATTCCTTTCTATATACATATATATATGTATACACACCCACACTCACATGCAGCAGAGTGCACAAGCTCCCACACATACGCACACATTCTTAGAATATGGGACACATTTACATTTAAGTGTAACAGCTGCATACAGCAGTTCAGGCCTAAACATGAAATCCGTTTTAAGACGTGTGTGCGAACCTTTCACGATTCTCCCGGGGAGGTTGTCGTCAGTCGGGAGGCGCACGAGGAACACGAGCATTTAAATCAGTTCAACACTTTAATCATAGATGTTTCAACACTTAAAAGCTGCAGGAGAGGAAATGGAGAAATGGAGAGCTGTGCCCTCTGCCACTGATATTAAGCATTAATGGATAAGAAAAACAGAGTGTATACACACACACACCCACACACGCACACACAAACCTATACACACACACACACACACACACACACACACACACACACACATACACACACACTCAAGCTCTTGAGAGGAAGAGTTCTCCAGCTTTATCAACCCTGAAATGGGAAGTGGTTTGTGGTATTAAAAACGAATACGTGACTGTGGCGAGCGAGGGGAGTTCGTGAGGAGGAGCAGGAGAGAGAGGGAGAGATGATCTGTGGGGTAAACGAGTTCCCATTACGTCTTACCCACCCTCCCATGATGCATTACTCTGCTCAGGAAATGATGCCAAACGTGGAGAGGCCGACTCCTGGCTTCACTTTCTACTTGTTTGTTTGGACATGTCACCCACGTATCAGCACCTGTGGTCCTGAAGAGATTTAAACACGGGAGGAGGTTCAGGTTGTGGAAGTTAATTGGATTTGACCCTTTTAAGAATTCCAATTTAATCATTTTAATCATGGGAGAAATGGCCAGACAAAGCCTTCTGGATAATAAAGTGATAACGGCTTTATGATATGGTCACTGGTTTTAATTATTGTGTGAAAAAAGCTGTTTGTCTAATATCGTTACCTTGCACCTCCATCAGAGGAAAGTAACTTATTATTATGCATCAGTAAATTGACATTTGGGTTTTTTCTCAGGACTCAGAGCAGTAATATCAGGCTGAGTTGAAATCAGAACAGTAAATATAGTGTAGTGCAGGGGTCACTAACTGGCGGACCGCGGTCCGGGTCCGGACCCAGTTGCCGTCCCATACGGACCCGGACCTACAGCCAAAACAGAAGCTTATGATTTAAAACCTGACGGGGCGCTTTTTTTTTACCGGCGAAGTTTAACAAATCCAGATACAGACCCTCTCTCACTGATGATCACCTGTCAGCTGTCCTTCACATATCCACCTCAGATATTCAGCCTGACTTCAGTGCACTTGTTCAAGCCCAAAACAGACTTGATTTCTCTCACTTAACAAGAAAAAAAAACTGAAAACCAGCAAATGGGGTGATTAGACTATATGCAAATAGTTATAGTACTTTGTATAAAGTTAATTTAAAGCTGATATTTGGAATACTGCAACAAATGTGCATATTTTGTTCACAACTGTTCTTGTAAATGTTGATCAAAGTGTGATTTAATGTTGGCATTATTACTTTGCCTGCCTCACTTTTTCATTGCCTAACCATAACATTTACTCTTACCTGTAGAAGCTTATCAAATTAATATGAGTTGAATTGAGTTCAGCTTATTGGTCCAGCCCTCCACAACTGTCCATGTTTCTCATGTGGCCCCTCGGGAAAATTAATTGCCCACCCCTGGTGTAGTGTATAATACACAGTGATTACAGACACAATTAAAAAAAATACAACAAAATTGATGAATGTCATTTGAAGTTGATTTAAAGATGAGATGCTGATTAGAAAAACTCCAGGGTTGCTGATTCAAATGATCCATGTTCAGCCCAAAAGATGAAAATATTGAAGATCTTCAACGTGTTTCCAAAACTTGATTTAAGCTTCAAAGCAGCAGCAGGACTTCTGTCCTTTAAGATTCACAGGCTTGAGCCTTTGGAATAAAAAATGGTGTTTCATATGCACTTGTTCATTAACAATGTTTATTACTGAAAAAAATGCAAATTAAGATTCCTATTTGTACTTTGGATCCATGAAAAAAAATCATGACCAAATGAATAACATAAAACCCAATCAGAGACAGACTAGAAAGGCCACATAGATCCTTTTACTAACAGATTTACTTTAGCTGGATCCAGATTTGCAGTTGGATCTGCACCACAATGATAACAACTCCCCTTATTATATAACTGACCGATGACATTTCTCAGAGAAATCAATGAAAAAGTTGAATAATGCCGTCGTCTCACAACCGTTAAGAAACGATTTCCCGGATTCCCAACTAAAATGTAATAGATTACTACTTTTCTTCCACAACATATCACAGAAACTGATTGAGTAGCATGTGGACAATTCAACAGCTTTTGTGGAGGTAATAAAATGAATGTTCTCTCGATTCTCCTATGACTTTTGCTCCATCTATTAGATATAAACACGTGAATCTACCTCTTGACTCTGAATCTGACAACAGGCACAATATCTCCTGGGGAAAGTGAAATATGACGTTATTCCCCCCCCCCACACACACACACTTTTACCTCAGGCATCAATAAACACAGACCCACCCTGCTCTTTTCACCCGCCTGTTGCCTGCGCTGCACAAACACACAAACCCGTCCCACACGTTTGGAGTGAAAACCTCTGAAAACACCTGAGAGTCCCCAGCACTTCCAAGCAGATGTTTATTTGAAGAGCAAAATGGCTGCCGTTGGAGCATCAAAGTGCGAGCGCAGGTGTCAAGACAATCGGGTGGCGTGTGGTTCAGAGCATCGTGATGAGCCGCGGCCATTATGCTCCCTGCATGTTTAATACGTGTGAATAATGCTGTTGAACCGAGCGGGCACCTCCCTCTGTGGGTCCCTGTGCAGCCAATCCAGAGCTCTCACATCTGGCTCCAGCTTTGAAGTGGCAGGTGTGTCATCTACATGCCACACACACACACACACACACACACACACACACACAGACACACACACACACACACACGTTGGAGAATGACAGTGGGAGCCAGGTCTTTGTTTGGCAAAGTACAAGGAGCATGCACATTGTCGTTTTGGTGTTCGGGGACAGTTTTGTGTTGGAGCATAATCAGATGCGTGCGTCTTCGGTCGCAGCAGCTTTAAGGAACAAACACAAACGGGGCTGAAAACCCACGTGGCTGTCAGGTGTGAGTCACTGGAGACGAAAGATGACTTGACTGGAGTGTGAGAGGCCTGATCTGACACAGCTTCTCATCCCAGAAGCACGTCAGGACTTTGTGTCTCACAGAAAGAGGAAATTCACACACATGCACACACACACACGAGAATAGAGGACGTGATGTTATGCACGAGTGAAGCGAAGCCACGGTGGAATAAGTCAGAGGATCTGGTGTCACTTCTCCACACACGTCAGTCGTGTGTGTGTGTATGTGTGTGTGTGTGTGTGTGTGTGTGTGTGTGTGTCGTGTTTTCAGGGCTGAAAAGTAAAAGTTTGTCTAAACTACCGAGCTAAACACAAACTACTTTCTCCTTCTCTGGAGATGCATAAATGTTGAATCCCTGAAAATCTAATTTGAAGATTTTTTCCCAAATGTATGTGTTGTTTTTTGTTATCTTTGGTTTATTTTGCATTGCAGGGACATAAAGGCTCAAATAAAAAAACTAGTGTCTCTGAAAACATCTATAAAATATTTTTAATTGTCATATTACAAGTGATAATCCAGCACTCAAGCTGCACTTAAACAAAGTACAGAGCAGTTATCAACTAAATGTACTCAAAGTGTATAAAAAGTCTATTACTATACACATGGATGGATTACTAAATTGCTCATATCAATCCAGAAATATTTTTGTAGCTGGTCGAGGTGTCGCAGTTTTTAACTGAAGCACACACAGTTCAAAGTAAGAGGTGAGATAAGGAACACTGAGTTCTGCTAAATAGATCAGTAGGCACTTATATTGGCTTTTTAATTTTTCCAAGCTAATAACATTATGGTTTATAGTCTTAATTTCTTACTTATGGGGCCCCAGGAAAAAGGAAACTAGGGGCCCTGTGTCAAACCAAACCAGTGTGTATGTGTGTGCGTGTTACTAATGAGTCAGGAGCCTTTTTGGGGTTCGGTCTTGCCCAAGGACTGTACAACAGACTTTAGGAACCAGGAATCAAACCACCAACCTTCCTATTCGTGTTCTTTCCACTCCACATCATCATCCAGCAATATGAAGGGAAAGGTATTGGGTTCCATAAAGAATATTTTTCCAAATAAGCTAAGTGCGTGGCCCCAGGCAATTCCCTGCTTCCCCGGTACATTGTTATTTACATACTGTGACTCCTCACCTGCCGTGTTAGAAACAATAAACAACAAAGAAAAACAAGATGGTGGTTTCAAACCTGCTGTAAACTGCATCTGAACCTGTCGCCCACCGTTAGAGACGGGAGATCAGTAACTTCTTTTCATTTTACTGAACTGCCGAACGATAACCATATGTTCTGCCTCTGAGTCAAGGTTATAGGGAAAACACACACACACACATACACACACACACACACAAACATACACACACACACACAAAGAACTCTGAGACAGTAACCATGGTTTAAAAATAACCAGTCTAATTAATTTTCTGCTTTGCTTAATGTTTGTGTGTGAATGTGTGTGTGTGTGTGTGTGTGTGTGTGTGTGTGTGTGTGTGTGTGTGTGTGTGTGTGTGTTTGTGTGTGTGTGTATTTGTGTAAGGGCAGGATGGGGCTGCAGCAACAGAGTAATTAAGAGAAACAAGTCTTTGATCTTAATGAGGTTTTTCCTGCTCGTCACAGAGTGAGGGAATGTGCGTGTGTGTGCGTGTCTCTGTGTGTGTGTGTGTGTGTGTGTATGTTTGTGGGTTTGTGTGAGTTCAAACTCTCTTTAAAGAAACAACCCGGTCTGAAACGAACAGTAAACTCCAATCCTTTGCGAACCAGCAGGAAACTTTCATCTCTTCCCGCTGTGGTGACTTTCTGTGTTTTCTCGGTCGCAGCCTCTGTGTCACTTCTTTGAAAAAATCAGATTTGGGTCATTCGGAGAGAGAGAAAGAAAAAAAACATAAAAACATCCTCCGTCAAATCTTTCTTCTCAACTTCCTGACTAATTGACTGGAAGATCATTTGAATGCTGAACAGTGGCGGCGGGCGTCCAGTGCGTTCAGCGGTGAGATTGATGCATCGGAACAACACCAACAAATCTGGGGGGGGCTTGCGGCTCCACTGAGGACATCATTACACACGCCGTGTTGTCTGCTAAATCAAAGCATCTTCCTCGGCTTTGATAAGAAAAAAAAAGGGCCTGGTGCCGACCGGGGGGTTGGAGTCTGCCGCTGGGTTACTCACATGAAAACCGCTCGATCGTGCACCAATACACCGAAGAAGAGCCACGATAAGAATCTGTAGATTCCAACATGTGGAAAGGGTTTCTGTGTGGTCATCAAGAAAAGGTCCGGTCGAAGCCACGCGGTGATTAGTGAAGCGATGTTCAAATCAAAGAGAATAGAAATAAGAATGGGAATGTTCTGCACAGCCCCTTTTCAAACCGAATGAAATATGACAATGTGCTGGAAGTGAAACAGGACCTGGTGAGTTCAAGTTATCACTTATTTATAAAAGCCAATTTAACACAAACGTCCGTCTCCAGGGACTTAATGCGGAGAGAACAACAGAGAGCTCCTCCACGCAGCCAATCAATAATCAATCACAGGAAAAAGATGATGCAATGCAGAGTCCTACAACAGCAGGGGAGCAGGAGGGGAGCACAGAGGGAGGGGGGAGGAGTCTGTGACGTTTAAAGAGTGGATGTTCATGCTCTCTAGAAAGAAAACCAAGACAACTTTTATAGTTAGTGGACGCAGGAGACGCAGGAGACGCAGGAGACGCAGGAGACGCAGGAGACGGAGGAGACGCAGGAGACGCAGGAGACGCAGGAGACGGGCGTCTTCATCAAAGTGGAGCGTTTGGTCCGGGCGGCCGCTGACAGCTTCAGACAGTTTCTCATTACTGAGCTGGCATTTAGCATTTAGTCATTTTACATTCAGTTCCACTCCCGTGTGCTGAGTCAGAGCACAGTCTGTACCCTGCTACACACACACACACACACACACATACACACACACACACACAGACACACACTACAGCGGGACTTTAACAAGGTCTGAAAACACTTAATGAAAAGGTTAAATTTGCTGATTAAGAGCGAATAAAGAGAATTAGTCATAAATATGAAGAGTGACAAAGTTTATTTTGCTTGGTTAGTTTTCAATTTTGATTTATTTGTTTAGTCAATTAACTTGTTTGTGACTTTCACTTTTTACAATCGTACATGTGCACACACACACACACACACACACACACAGACACACAAACACACACGCTGACATCCACATGATCAACAAGTCACATGAAGACTCTCAGTTCGCTCCGGAGCTGAGTAACCGAGCTCGGCCACTGCGAAGTAAACAAATAAACTCGTCACGAGCAGAAACATAAAAGTCGGTCACGACTGAACTCCTGTCAATCAGGGATCAGAGTGTCGACAGCCAACTGACAGAACTGACTGGAAGCTGATTACAACCAGTCAGAGCTTCCCAGCTTCCCACTGCTGAGACAAGCAAAGTCCACAAGAGGATTCTGAAACTCCTGTTTCCATCATTAATATTTCAAAATATACACTGTTGTGCGTTGTTATCATGCACAAAGGCAACACAACTACTCTGTAATGATTCCTACAATGTTACAGTTACATTTTTTGCTGCATGACCCTTTTCTCAACTCCTCTGCATCGACATCTCTCTCTCGTTCTGAAGCATGAGGGCTTGAACACAGCCCCAGTGTGGTTTCATCAAGACTTTCCCAGTCCCAGTTCCCGCTTCTGATTTTGGAGACAACAGATTGATCGGATTAAACACTGGAGGTGAAGCCTTTGAAGGATTTGGGCACGCACTGGGAGATTTGCACTGGGAGATTTGGAAGCAGTGTCTAATATAAAATATGCTTTTGGTTGCATTATGGGAAACGGTGGGTAAGCAATTTTTCGGATCTTGACCCAGATTAGGGGCTGAACTCATTGTTCTATCATGGATTTATTTTGGGTGAAAAAACTGAGAAGCAGAAATGACTTTCTGAATCCTTGTAAATTCATGGTTTACATTGGTTCATATATTTTTTTGCTTTTGTGCATTAACTGCTAAGATGGGAAATAAACATATTTTCCATGAATCTACATTAACTGACACTTCTGATGAAGCTTCTATGATCAAAAGTTCCAGAACAGAAATTGAATGAAAATGTAATTCCCTGAACAAAAATTTGGAAAAATGCTCCAAGTTAGAGTCAAAGAAAACAAATCCTGGATCGACCATTTATCCCACAGCAACATTATCCGGGTTCTTCCAGCTCATCCTTCCACCAAGTTTGGCTATAATCGGTTTAATAGCTTTTTCCCGTAATCCTTCTGAAAACCAGACCAACCAACAGACACATGCAGGTAAAGATGCCACCTCCTTGGCAGAGGTAAACATAATCCATCCAGCTCTACTCACTGAACTCCTGTTGGCAACCCCCTGCTTCTCTCAGGTGCAGTAATTTGAAAAATCCCACAGCACTGAGTCCGTCTCATTGGCAGGAAATGGGACTTTTAAATGATTACCAGTCGCTTCCTGCCCCGTGCGGCCCTGCTGCTCCACAACACAGTGTCAGGAGATTATCCCCCCCGACCTACAGTGAATCCTTATCTTTACGTTGCAGTTGGGGAATATTTTATTTTGCACGGTGTTGTGGAGGCAGCGGGAGGGGAGAGGCATCGGTAATGTCATGAAAGCTCAGCCCGTAAAATTAAAAAAATATATAGACTGGACACCCATTAGAACGCTGAATTATCCGATTTTTTCTCCAGGTTGACTGCAAGAACATTCTGCAAATGTATTTTCATGGAGGTCAGATACATTTTTTCTCCTGTAGACACAGCACTTGACTCAGCAGCATCAGGAGCAGCTGAGAAACTCCTCTGGCAGCTCATCAGGCTCCACAGGTGAAACCTAAACCAAGACAATGTGGAGACGTTTCAAATCCAACGTGCACTGGTGAGCTGGGGAGTTGTGTATTCATCAACTGGAGTGTGCAGCCCTGTGTGTAGATCTGTGTGTGTTACAGAGGGGGTGGGGGGTGGGGGGGGCTTGACTCCCAATAGATGTCATTATTTTGCACTTGCAAGCTCTCATCTCAGCGTGAGTGCAGAGGTATTTTTTTATTATTCTGTCTGTGTTACTCTGTGTGTGTGTGTGTGTGCCATGGATGAGCTTGTGGTACTGGGAATGATGGGGGGACATGCACTTATCTGTGTGCATTTGTGCGTAGGCGTGTGCTTCACAATATTTGTGTCTCTGAAAGTTCCTGGCTCTTTCCGGTGCTTTGTGGTTGGCTGACGACTGCGGAAAATCTCAATTCCGACACCGAATCTTCTTGTGCAGCTGAGAGGGCGCGGTGCATCGAGTGTCACAGAGTCGAGGGGAATCGTTTCAAGTCACCGCCACGAAAACACAATATCTTTCATCTCATTCAGGAGAGAGCAAGCCCCCCCGAGAGGAAAGGTTGCAGAAGGCGTTAAAGAAGAGCGGCTCAGATTCAGCACCACGGACAGCACCCTGCTCTCGGCTCTGATCACTCACATTCATCTCAGTTTTGAGACAAGCCGTCCAATCAGATTCATTAAAGGGGGAAGATTAATGAAGGAATCCGAGGGTCTTCACAGCCAAACTAATCTCCACATCGAGGGTTGAACTCTGCTGCAGCAACTCAGAGCGGTTAAATCTTCACCGGGCAGCGACTCAGGATCCTGTCAGAGGATATTTCACCTGAACAGAAGGAGTGAGGCGATCGGCCCGGTCACTCAGAACCGGAGAGAGTCCAGCTGTGAGGGGTTCTGCCTCGTTCTATCCTACGTAGAGACACTTCACTTATGGTCAATGTGTTGAGTGTGATTCCATATCATCTGTCTCTGGCTAATTACTGTGAATTTGAAAGCTCTGCAGAGAAACATCAGCTGTTGTACCTGGAGCCACTCTCCCAGTTTGCAGGTCACAGCCTCCAGTACTCCTGTTACCACGGGGACCACTTCCAACCTCACCTTCACATCTGTTCCTGCTGTTCTTTCAACCCCTGGTGCGTCTCCATCCTCTTCTCCTTCTTCTTCCTGATGTAACTTTCAGCGGAGATCTCCACATCCATCACTGCTCCACTCTCTTCTGCTCCTGTCAACGATGTCCGGATGGTTCAGAAGCAGCTGTTTCTCAATCTGACTCTTGAAGTCCCACAGGATCCTTATGATGTCTCCATGGAGGATCCTAGTTTGATTCCCGGATCGTTGTTCTGACTCTCACCAATCCTCGACCTCCTTCTTCTCTTTGCTCGTAGAGTCTCAGGATGATGGACTCTGGGAGAAGTCCTCCATGAATTGTGAGGAGATCTTGTATTTTTAACACATTTACCTCCACCAAGGACTTTTTTTGTTAAAATTTCTGTTCAGATTTGGCTGAAAAGAGCCCATGAAATGTTGGTGTAGTTCGGGAATATTCATTTTCACAAAATTCACATTAATGGATCTTTTATGGGACCCACATCTTTGAGTGTGTGAAATGTTTGGTGCAGCTTGATTGGATTTCAGGCGACTCTTTTCCTTTTGGCCTTTTAAAGAAGCCTACCAATGTTTTCATTGAGGACAGAGGACTCAGTGGTTTTTAGGAGTTTCGAGGACACGCAGACGCTCCGTAAAATAAAGAATAAACTTGTCAATGATGGCAAATAAAACATTTTGTGAATCAACTCTCTCAGCGACCCAATTTACATTTCTCCTTCCTTTCTTTCCAGTTTTATTTGAGTCTCTTTTGTATCTCTGCCCTAATAACTTCATAGTTTGTGCTACGAGTCGTTCCCATTTCAATGAGATTAAACTCAATGTCTCTTCTTTCATTTCAGCTCAAGTCAAATCAAATAAACGATGCTCCCAGCCATTCACCACCCGGTTAATGTTTGTAGATGGAACCAACGCGCCGAGGTCTCTCCGTGAAAAACACAAAGAATAGAAGATGAGTTTTTAAACATCTCATTAAGCATTTCACTTCAGCTTCCATTCTTGTTCTGTGGAGTTTTGAGCTGTAATGACTCTGACGGCCTTTCACCCATTCAAATCAAGGCTCAGGAGTTATTTTACTCTGCTCTGAATCTTCTGGAAATAAGTCACTGCGGGGAAACTAAGAAGTGAGGGAACGCTTTTCAAACCCTCCTCCACCCTCCACTCCATCTCCCTCCGTCCTCTCCGCCCCTCCCTCTTTGTTAAACCTGCGACCGGCTTCATGCCAAGTTACTGCCGGCAGCACCGGGGGCGAACAGAAAGAGGCAAAGAGAGATGAAGAGAGCAGAGTCAGCGGAGAGAGAGGAGGAGAGTGAGACAAAAGGGAAGGAGAGACACAGGGAGATGGATAATGAGGACAGAAGGAGCAGAATATATTCTTCACCACTGGAATATTTCACACTTCACATAATATTTCATTCTTACCATCAGATTTCTGCCGGGTTGAGATTCTACCCAGGGCAGACGGATTGACAGACTATTTTTCATCAGCCGTGCGTTTTCCTCCAGCAGCTCCAGCGACTGTAAACCTCCTGATAAATGACCGCCATAAATCCTCCACAAATCCACACACACACACTTCTGCCCTATTTCTGGCAACAGCTGATTATTTCTGCGGCGTTTAAAGTGTGTGTTCAAAACCAGAGTATTAATCTAAGTAATGATATCAAATCGAAAGGGTTTATTATTGCTTTGTGTGTTTGTGTGTGTGTGTGTGTGTGTGAGTTCAGCTGATATAATAAAGTATAACAGGTCGTTTACAACACAAAATAATTCGAAAGAAAGATTTCCTGAGCCGAACTCTTAAACATTACATCAAAATGTGATTTATTTAATCATTTGAAATGCTAGAACTATAACAAAGTTCCAGCCAAAAGTAAACTTCCTGTTGCTAAACCTATTAGAGTCTATATTGTCACACATTTACAACTAGACTGTAAATAAAGACGCACAAAAAAATCTCCATTTCCTCTCATTGCATGAAATGAAGCCAGAATATGTCGGATACTGCTGCTCCCATCTGAAATGAACACTTGTGTGATAATAACTATACCTGAAATGACATTATCAATCTTTGGGGGAAATAATTTAACTCTTTGAGTTTTGATTTTGGACCATTTCCCCTTCTCTAACGTACTGCAGCCAGCCACCAGGGGGCGATCAAGATAATTTGGCTTCACTTTTGTTATCTTGTCCGTCTTCATATTCAGTTCTATGACAGAAACGTAATGAGTAAAATAATAAATAATACTCGTACCACCTTCCAGAACATCAATCTTATCCATACAAGACATTAGAGTTTGTGAAAGGACATCACCTGATATCCAAATAGAGACATTTTTTTTGAGTTTCAGAAATCCGTCCTGGAAATCATAAATAACAAAGTGAGATTATTAGCATGATGCGCTGCCTGTCTTATTTGACCTTTGACCCTTATTTTACCCCTGAAGCAACACAATCCCAGGAGACCTCATTATAATCTGAAAGAGCAGAATTAAGAATAACTCTGTATAATGTGTGATCTTGTTTTTCCACTAAGCGAATCCTTCATGACAGCAACCAGAGCTCATTGTACAGATCCAGAGCTAAAGATGATGAAGTGGTTTCATGAGAAGGTTTAAATTCTGAAAAAAAATCATTCAATCGTTTCAAAATAATCTGAGACAACCTCGTTTAATTCCCATAAAAACGATGATTGGTTATCAGACCAGTTCACCACCAGTGGTTCTGCCTCTGCTAAAAAAAAACACTTTTCCCACAAACCAATAAACTCTAAATCTTTTCAAACAGGAAGATAAAGTTTCCTCTGCAGGCAAATATTTTCTGCTCTTCTTCACCGAGGAGGATAAACAGCAAAGGAAGTGTTTTTTTATCTGTTTCTCTCTTCTTCTACCATCTGCCTGTGAAGAAATGAAAACTTTCAGCATCTGGAGGAATAGAGAAAGCATCCTGTCAGGTTTGACCCCAGTGCCTCACAGTGTGGAGCGCAGCAGCCGACACAGGGCCGTCGATCTTCTCACTCATTTACGGTGAACGTTCCGGGAAGCTGCAGCTGGACGTTGGTGCAACTCGGCTGTTTCGGCTCCATGAGGCCGAGTGTTAACCAACTCCGTGAATCTGTGAGGTTTGGTTTTTAAGGGTTGTCATGAGAATCAGGTCCAGTTAACTGCTAAAAACGCAGGACTCACACATGAGGCTTCAAACCAAACACTGCTCATTCTGTTTGAATGGGGGGGGGGAGTCATGCATTGCCAAACCGCATGGTGGTTCTTTCATGCAGCGAGACCTGCCAATCAAATCAACACTTGAGCCCAGGCATTATCCAAGGAGGAAGAGAACGTTGTGTATGTTCCTGTAGTTGTGTATTTTATTTAATATCCATTGTATAGTCAGCTAGCCTTGACCTTTAGCATGTTGTGTGTCCCAAGAATGAAACTGTGATTGTTGTCGTTATGACAACACATCTGGAACAACATCATAGACTGTTAAGAACATGACTGCTCCCGAAAAGTGAAGCCAAATCCTCTTGATTGCCCCCTGGTGGCTGGCTGGAGTATAGGTCCTAAACTCCCATTTCTCCATGTTAGCAGATGGGACATGGGCCAAAACAAAAAACTGAATTTTCTGTCATTTAAAAATTCGGTGATTTACAAACAACCAATATTTAACAGACAGGACTTCAGGCTTTCTCATTCACAATATGATTAAAACTACTTGCGTCATCAACAAAATAAAATCAGTTTTTTTCTGAGTCTGTAATTCCTGTTTAAATCAGTTTTCTTTTAAAGCCGTGCTGGCTGACCCTGTCTCGTCGTGGTCACAGTCACGGAGCCACAGTGGAACAATCAGCGTATCTCTACTCGAGCCCTCGGATGAGCTGGTTAATATGGAAATTGGGTCCCGGAGGTTAAATGAGGAGAAGAGTTTCCTTTCGAGGGGAGAAAACCAGGCGTCTGCTCTGGCTTCTAAGAATGTGAAATATTAACAAGGCCTGGGACTGAGGAGGCTGCACAGCCCGGCTGGCCTCTGCACAGAGTCCAGATACAGAGACGGTGCAGAAAAGAGACAGAAGATAAAGGACAAGAGAAAGGGAAGAGATGAAAGCATCTGACGTCAGCGTGTTAAAACAAAAATGACATAATTCAGAGATGGGAAAACTTTCAATAATAGTTTGATGAGTCACCCTCAGCCCTGAACCGTCGTCTCAGAGAGTTCTATACAGACTGAAGTGTTCAGCAGGTGGTCGGAGATTCAAACGTACGATATGCAACTTCAGCCACTAGGGGTCACTCAATCAAAACATTGACAAAACATCTAGTTCGATACCAATGTGAAGCAGCGTGGGATCATGGGAGCTGACGTCATGGTCACGGATGAGGTGACGTATTGAATAATCATGACCCATTTTACCTAATGCCTTATCAGCTTTCCCTTATGTAAGCTCTTCATTTCAAATTAATTAATTTGATGTTCCTTTTCTTTGTTCGGTTTATTTGTGTGTTTTTCCTTCATCATACGCTTGTATCTTTGAAACTGATTAAAATTATTCTTCCGAGTCCCCAGCATGAGTCAGTGTGAGCTCAGCCATTGAATCTACACCAACATGACGCAACAGTCCTGCAACTGGAACGCACACAGTTTTAATATATGCAGAATACCCTGATTAAAGCATTAATCATTCTATTAAATCATATGTTGCCGGTATTGGTTTTCATTTCTCTTCAGTGAACCGGAGGCAGACTCACTCCTGATGTAGCTTTTAATCTGGACTTTTCTTCCAGACAAGACTCAACAAAAGAATCCACGGACTCAAATATCGAATCGAGCCTGAGAAGGAAACCCCAGACGTCTTCAGGGAGCAGACGTTGACTTGAGAGCGAGAAGTTTTTCTGTGGTCTCACACGGAGACGAGGGCCTAACGAGGCAGACTGATTGCTATTCTGAAAGGTGGCGTTGTGCAGGGAGAGGAAGACAAGGCCAGTGCGGAGAGAAAAATCTATACCCTGACAAAAGAGAGAGAGAGAGAGAGAGAGAGAGAGAGAGAGAGAGAGAGAGAGAGAGAGAGAGAGAGAGAGAGAGAAAGGCCACAGTAATAGTAGAGACTCATTCTCATACCCAGTCGTTCTCTCTGTGTCTCACACTCACACAGATATTGTCACTGAGCCGCCCCAGATTGTCAAAGATGATTTAAAAAGAGATTTAAACAGACGACCAGATTTCTCCACCATCCCATGTTGCTATGGCGATACTTAATTGAGTCTCTCCCTCTCTCTGTCCCCCCCCTGTTTCTCTCTCTCTCTCTCTCTGTCTCTCTCTCGCCGGCTGCTTGTTTTGGTCAAATCATCAAATCAACAAGTAAGTGTAGTGCTGAACACAGAGGCAGACTCACTACAGTGTGTGTGTGTGTGTGTGTGTGTGTGTGTGTGTGTGTGTGTGTGTGTGTTTGTGTGTGTTTGTGTTCTGTTATCTCGCTGCTTCTCACTTACTGTTGTTGTTGATGTTTTATGCGGCGACAATGATGCCGCCTGGATGAGTCGGTGTGATCTGATGTCGGTGGCTCCTTCCACCAACTCACCACTAACACGGCTCCTCGGTTCTGTTCAGCAGGAGCCTAACGAAGGTTTATTCCTCTGCCGTGGTGCAGCTCTGGATCCGGGGCCCCCTGCATCTGCAGCCCCAGTGGGGCCCTTCATCTTTGAATTCACTGGCTGGTCATGCGTTCAGATACTGACAATAACAGCAGGAAAACCCAATAGTTGTAGTAGAGGTAAACAACAATGAAGGGTTTCATCAATGGATTCTTCGATCAATATGCAGAGTTTGCTTTGGAAAGCTTTAACTGTAATGATTTCGTAAATTACAAACCGTGATTTCTCTTTATTTGAAGTGGGAAAAAACCTTAATACAGAGGCTGAACAACCCAGAAAGGATCATTGTTCATTTTCTTTTTCATTTTCTTATCAAATTTTACCATTTTAAATGAATTCCTCAGCATAAGCACAATCCCTTGTCCATCTACAAGTTTTCTATGTATCTTGCTTAATATTTGATTAATTAATTAACTATTTACAGTAACACAATCTAATCTTGTGCAGGATCAATTGTGACAACACAATCCTGCTGCCTGCAGAGGATGGTAAAAACTTTAATAAACTGGATTATTTAGTGATCCGTTGTGTTTTGTCCCTGTTCTGCTGTTGTTGTGTTTGTGTGAGAGTTTAGCAAATAGGGAAGTTCACACCTCGACAATCAATAAGCATTAGATTTCATGATGTAACCACAAAAACAAACAACTATACATGATATCTGTGTATTATCCTGTAACATTCAGTCGACATAGTTACACAGTGCTGCTGTAACACTGATCTGTTGATATGTAAACCTTCAGTAGGGTTAGAAGCGTCCCTGTGCTGGGGACTGTACTGGTGTTCGGCTTACACCAGTGACAGGTTTCCTCTTTAGAAAATACACTTCAGCGAAAAGTCTCGGTCCGAAATAAAATACGATTACACCCAAAACGACTTCCTCCCGGCACTGAGGGCGACCTCGGAAAGCAACACAACCACTGATCCCTCCAGAAGGATCCCGTCTAAATTTAGACTTCAGAGGCGTCGGGGCAGAAAAAGAACAATGGATGCAGGAAACAGAGGGATTGGGGATCGGATTGAGGAGGAAGGAGGAAGAGAAAAGTGTGAAGATGCAGAAAGAGCAGAGACAAGGAAGCGTTCTGACCCTTGAAACTGATCCAAACTTTTACCTGGAATGAAAACACAGTGTCGAGACAAATGTTCAGCATTTTAATCTCTGATATCACAGACAAAACACGTCCAAGGTTTAAATATTAAGCGATATTCAAATTTTAGAATGAAAAAAAGTGCTGCACCTGAAATAACAGGTTTATTTCCACAGCATCGTCCTATCAGGCTGAAGTTGTTTATCTTACCTCCTCATCGACTTCAGGGATGCTTTAAGGGGATAATAAATTCACACGAAGTTAAAAGAGTCGAGCATCAAAGTGAAGTTTGACCCACATTTTTTTTAATTCAAGAGGCTTCAAGCTAAAGCCTAAAAATATGCTTTCGCTCCATTTGGATCTCGCGGCTCAAACTGCAGGAAAACACTTCCTGAATTCATTAAGGTGCCCGTGTTAAAAAGTTTCCTGCAGAGAAAATTGTACAAGTAACTCAAAGTGATTTCCACTGAGCTTGATGTAGGGATGAGGCACATGACAAATAAATCATTTGTTTTTTAGATAACTTATATCTTCTTTTTTTTTGCAACTATAACAACAAGATGTCATTTTGTAGTAAAAAGTCCTAATATCCAGTTGTGTTTTGACACATTTGTCTTTTACGTGTACGGAGCCTCTTTTTAATCCTGAGATATTTGACTTTTTCTGTTTGAAAATGTCAAAATGTTCACATACGCTTATGGACAGTTTCTATCTGTATTCTCAAGTAGGTTCACTCAGACATTGGACTTGGGAAATCCCAAACAACTGACTCTGACAATTACGTTCTCATATAAAGCTCCTCTGGGAAATTTCAGGAAAAAGGTCCAGACTTTATGTTCCTATCTGCCGAAGAACCACCTCTCTGCAGCGGTTACTGGTTTTAGAATGGTAGGAACACTTTGTCGTTATCAGACCAAGCTGAACTGATGTCACGAGCCTAAAAATGGAAATAAAATATAAGTCTGTGATCTTTAATGTCAAGAGTAACACTGTAAATGACACTATGTATCTACCATTGGTACTATCACTACTGGGAAAGCAGAGATGTTTACGGACAAATACAGCAACACAACTCCAGCACAAGCAGCAGCCCAGAAGTAGCACCGAGGTTTTTGTATTTTCTTAAAGTGGAACATTTTGTGCCTCACTATTTTAGAAGAGTCATTTCCGAGCTTCTTTTTGGAACCTTTACTGAATCCACTGAGCTTCTGGGGGGGGAAATCTGCATAACTGAGCATAAAGGAGGTGAAAGTTTAAGATATTAAATTACAGCTTAGAATATCCGCACCTCCACTTTACTTCTTCTTCCGTTTACACCTTCACTTCAGTCGTGACCCTGCTGTAAATCACTGGACTGAACTTTTTACCGTCTCACAGAGACATGATGAGGTCACGAGTGATTTAAGCTCCGACGTCCCTGTGGAAGTTCACAGCTGAAAGAGGAAGGAGCCCAGTAAACATCAGCTTCTTCCTGAACGAGGTGTTCACTTCCTGCCAGGATCCAGTGACCGTGGATTTACAGCGTTGTTGTTGTTGTTGTTGTTGTTGTTGTTGCTGAAACTTCCTTCTCCAGAGGTTCACACTGGAATGTGAATGTGACGCTTTACAATCTGTGACGTGAGGTTTGTCCATCACATGATTGAACATGCAGGGGGATCATTATTTGTCACAGCTCGTGGGTTGTCATGTGATTTTCCCGTGAGCGTAACTTGTGTATGGATTTAATGAATGACTACAGGAGTGTTTGTTCTGCCAGTGCGTTCAGCTGAGCAGCTCTCATTAAATCTGCCACCAGGCAACATGTAGTGAAAACCACTCATCTAGATCACACACACACATTTGTAAAGAATGTTTTCTCTTTTTATTTCAGCCACATAAACAAGGTTTTGGACTAATAATTCTTCACTAATATTTTTTTCCCACATCCAGGAACTCCACAACTGATTAAACTCCTGATCCCCAGATAGTCCACAGTCCAGACTTGTCATTGCCAAGTCCAGCGATCCCTGAATCTGACTCCTCTTCACCTCACGGCTGTTTCCTTCCCTCATTTCCCTCCCTCTCCTCTGTTTGTCCACATTTACCTGGGTTTGGATTCATAGTTCAGCTACTTGAATAAAAAGCTGGGCCGTGTCTGAAATCACCAACTCGTTCACTTACCCCTGCTTTACTACATAGTGCCTTCTATGTAGAGGACTGTATAGTGAGATCCTGCTCGGGAAATCTAGAGTCATCTGAGTTTCCAAGAAGAGCCTCGTCTCTCGGGAGAGGGTCTGATGATAAACTGGCTGTTAGGAAATCTAATGCAGTAAATGCAGAAGGTAAAATGACAGAGAGGAGGAAATATCAACATTTTCTTTGAGTTGGAAAGAAAAAAAACGACACACGACTATAAAATATGCATTTACCATCCAACAAAAAAATAAACTTCCTTTGGCCTCAATCATTTCTGCAGATGTTAGAAAACATGTAATATTCAGAGAAGTGTGAGCTGAGCGTGTAGTACGCACACTTCACGCTGGATTCTGAACAAAGAGAACCCAAAACATGGAAACAAAGATGGTGCTGTCAACACAGAAGCTTCTTTCCTTTCAGCCACTCGAGTTTTTCCATTTGTGAAGTGATACTGCACAACAACAACAACAAGAAGAACAAAAAACATTATTTACTAGTTGCATTGTCTTGGCCTGGCTGTGTCTTCGCTGGTAAACGTGTAACGTCATATTTATTTCAGCAGCCGAGCAGAGAGATAGCTGCTGCTGCTCAATAATACATAGATGCTCATTCCTTTTAAAAAAAGACACTCAGTGTTCATTGTTTCCTGCAGAGCGTTCGGCCGGAGACAGAGAGAGAGAGAAAGACAAATTAAGAATTCAGGGACGAAGACCTCGGAGCAAAACGCCTCACACCAGTGGACCTGCAGTGTCGGAGAAGATCGTCTATTATTTATCCAGCTGGAGTTTGATGGGGGGAGGAGAGGAAAGACAGATTTGTGCTGGTGAGGTTGTGTGAAGATGACTCACTGTGTCTCACACACACACAAATAAACACACACACACACACACACACACACACACACACACACACACACACACACACACACACACATAGGATCTGATGGCTTTCATTCGCCTCCTCCTTCCTCCTCAACCTCCTTCTGTCACTCTCTCTCTTTGGGCTCATGATGAAGTCATGCCGCCGCGCCCGGTGTTGTGCCCCCCCCCAACGACACGCGTGGTCAGGCTTTGGTGTGTTACCACTGAAAACCATTAACCCCTTGAAGCACAGTGGGGGGGCACCACTCATAACACATGAAGTCCATTTACATGCTCTGGCCTGTTTCCATCACCTCTACACAGACAGCATCTTAAAGTAAAGTAAGTAAAGATAAGTGGTTATAACATGAAACTGAAACTAGACTAATGTGGGTCAGGAGTTTAAAAGTTTATAGTTTCATTGCCTCAGTGTGATGTCAGAGGTTTGCCACTTTGCTCTAGAGCTGCAACAACTAGTCAGTTAGTCATCCATCCATTATCTAGACCGGTCATGCATTAAAGCTAGGGTTGGTGATCCTGGAAAAGATCACAAGAGCAGGTCACATTTTGATAAAGAAAACACGCCCCCATTAACGTGCTCCACGATCCCATGCATGGAAGAAAAGAGGATGTAATTAAATGAAATAAAATGAATACTGTAAGACATCTGACCAGGTAGAGAGTGTTAAAGGAAAAAGGAAACTTACTGTCTGTGTGTTTCCAGGATCGAAGACACCAAAACTCTAAATGCAGGCGGCAGAACTCAGGAACACTGACAGGACGAATACTGTTGAGTTAAAAGTGACAAGAAGGACTGAAGACACAGAGACTGAGACACCAGGGGAGACAGAGAGGACTGAACACAGGTGGATCACATCAGGGAGAAACAGAGGAGGGAACAGGTCAAAGACGGGAAGTAAAAAGATGATGAAACAATGCGTTCAAGGTCCAAATCAAAATGTGCAACAGTCCCTGTGATCTACAGACAAAGGGGTTTAGAAAAGAGTTTAAAGCCGAGTTGAACAAAAAACTACAACACAACAGTTTCTCCTACCAACAGCTTCTGTTGTTTCTTTGAGTAAATTCAACTTGAAAAAGTCACGGGGTAGCTGTGGCTCAGGGGAGAGAGCGGGTCAACCACTAACCAGAAGGTTGACAGTTGGATCCCAGCCCGTGCACAGGCTTGATGTGCACATTAATGGAATAAATTATTTTACTGAGTATGGAAGAAAACTCAGGATAAACAAAAGTAGAAGACTTTTGGATTTATCATCTTCAGAACACAAGAACTGCAGTGACCTTTGACTTTTATATTTAAAAATGAACAATCCCAAATTAATTTTTCTCAGGTTTTTTTCACAGGCTTCACTTCATGTCATAAATATATATTTCACCATCACATAGTTGCAGGTTTCTGTCGATCATTCTCCTGATGTGTTCACGAGGAACTTCCTTTTATTAGTAAACTAGATCATAATGTGATTTAATTCTCCTTGCCTCGTGTCTTATGGCATCTTTTGAAATTGCTTTAGTCGTATTAAATGAATCTAACGCTGTGAAGAGGAAAAACACTCGATATCATTCAAAGTCCTTCTCACAGGTTGTAAACTTCTCCGTTCATCAATGAGGTGTCACCATCACACAATCACACAATCACACGTTAAAAAGACTCTTGCTCAGCTGAGTGATTACTTCCGTGTGCTGGCATAACAGAACTCATTATGGAGTTTAATAACCTTTTTTAATGACTTTCCTCAGTGCAGATCGACTCCTGAGCTCCTTTATCCAGGAGAATATCATAAAACATCACACAAAGAATAAAGACGACTTCTGTTTATTGTTGTTGTTGTTGTTATTATTGGTGATGTGGCTCAACCATGTCCTGACAGAAAATGACACGTTTACCAAAGATGATCAGTTTGATTGATTTGTCTTCTTTATTGACAAACAGTGCATTGTAAATGTAATATTCAGAAAGTTCACGGCTACAAACTCACACACGCACAATGTACAAACAAGTTACTGTACACTGAACAGCAAACGCACACACACCCACACACACGCAGGCGTGCGCATACTTACATTTTTTTACAGTGTTATGATACATTACAGGTGGGATGCTCTGACTGAACGAGCACTAGAAACACACAAAAACAGAATTGTATGAAAACAGAAAGGCGAACGACAGCAGATTAATGAGCTGTTTTTCTTTTCATTACGTACAAAAGTATCGTCATAGAAAAGCAAATAAATTAACATAGAGAATAAAACAGAAACAAAATCGAGCTCTTAAACTTTCATGTTCACAGTTTTGGGATTTAACTCCTCAGAAAACTCAAAAACAACAAAATACTGCAGTAATGATTTGTAGACAAGAGATAATACTTTGAGCTAAATGCTAATGTCAACATCACTGCCAATGCTTTCTTGATGATGTTCAGCAAGTACACGTCTTTGCTTTGGTGAGATCTGGTTAAACCATGTATGTGTTGGACAAAATGAAATGTTAACTTGATGGTGACATCACAGGAAAGATTAAAACGTTGCACATGGACTAAATATAAAGATGGACGCCGTGAAGGCCTACCGAAAGTGACGCCCTGGTGGCTGGCTGCAGTATTGTTCGTAAACCCCACCCCCTCCATGTGAGCAGATAGGATGTCCCACAGTACAAATCAAATCTGTTTCCTCAAAGATGGTTTATTTAGGTAGTTCATCTCATGCTAATGTGTCTTCAAGTGTTCCTGTTTCTGATAAGTTTGGTTTGAATGACTGACAGCTGAGACTGACTTGAGGCCACACCTCCCTGCTGCTACGTCACCAGCGCAAGATGGCGGCGCCCGTATCCAGAATGTTTTGGCTTCATTTTCGTAAAGAGGCAGGAAGCTGAGACACGCCGTCCATCTTTATTTACAATCTAAGTGTCACGAACATGACATCCAACAGTCATCGAGACATTTAATTCAGAACAAGTTGGCCTCATGGTGGCGCTGATGCAAGCTTTAACGTTCTGGAATCTTGAATCTATGAACACAATCACATCGCAATCCATCCAGAAAAATGTCAGTTTCAAAAGGGAAGACCAGAAGTCAAGTTGGAGTTCAGGTAACTTTGATGAGCAGCGTGAATGTAGAATAAGAACATGTAAGAAAAATACTGTAAGTTTTGTTTTTTGTGTGAAACTGAAACTTTCCAGATATACTTCAGATGCAGGTTTAACAGGTTTTGTGAAAACAGTGCATCTGAAATAGAAAGGCTGCTCGACTTTAGAAGCAGCTGTGGAAGGCGGCGGTGGAAACGCAGACTGGAAGCAGAGCGAGTCGCTCAGAGAGGTTTTGGGCATTAGAATAAGAAAGAGGGTCGAGCAGGGAGAAGGAGAAAGAGACAAAAAGAGAAAGAGTAATCTCTCCACGCCCAAGCTTCATTTTTATTCAAACACCAGAGTCAGGCTTTGCCTCTCGCGCACATCCCCCCCTCCCCCCAACCTATCTCCCTTTTCTCTGTTATTCTGTTTTCTTCCCGTCTCTTCTTGCCCCCTCCATTACCTATTCCCTTTCACTTTTCTCTCCTCTCTTCATAACTCATCTCCTCTCATCTCCAGCCTCCCCCACGGTATCTATTACAGCAGAGCAACAGGAGAAAAGAGAGAGAGAGAGCCGGGTTGGTCCAGCTTTCCAGAAAATAACTGCAATTAAACGATCAATCCACCCAAAAGCTCTCAGCTCTCAGAGGAGCTGCCGCTGAGGCACCTTGCATGTCGGGGCCTGTTTTGCATCAAAGTGCTCAATTTGTCCCATTGCCGCGCTTAATTGGCCAAACATTATGCCACATCATGTTGATGTATGTCCAGCACAGATACAGTGGAGTCTGGATGTAGTTTCTTTATCTGAAACATCTGCAGTAAATGTCAAAGTTTTGGTGTCAGGCCCTCGGAATCAAACACTGAGCTCTTTTGTCGGCTGCTGATGCTTTTACCTCCGATCAACAATGATTAGAAAGAAATCCGTCCATCGACAGTATGACCACAGAAGACCAGAATACGAATGGTCATAGATATGGTGGCAAGTGTCTTGAAACACTTTACGACAGAAATTACCTCCTAATTAACCTCAAGCATTAAAAAGTAAAGGTTCTTTAAGGTGGAACTTTCATGTAATTGTAGGAAATCATCTCAACATATTCAGGTTCATAATATTAATTTGTGTTTTTATTACTTGAAAAGGTTTTGTTCAGAAAACCCTTTTCTCAAACTGTCCGTTGCTGCAGCTCCTCTTTTCAGCCTCTGTCTGAAACACTTTGAGGTTTTTCGCTCCTGTCTCTTTAAATTGAATTCATCTTTTAATCAGAAATGTTCAGCAGTGATATAATCTGACAGTTGATTAACAGCGACTACGATTCATCACCTAAACCTGTATCTGTATCTTAAGGGGCTGAGGCTGGATTTAACCTGAACTCAACTTCAAAAACACTTTTTCTCCATCTACTCTTAAAGCACTTCATCTCCATAGTGCAGGATTTAACCAGTGCAGCAGCGTGGACAAACACGTACATTAGTTGTGTTCCTGAGATATCGTCTCTGTGGTAAATATTTGTGCTGTTCGTCGTGTAAACACAAGACGTGTTGTGCGTCGTGTCGTATCCTCACAAACACCGACAACGTGAAACGTCGGAAAAGTCAAATCGGACCTCGTTTAAAATACCAGAAGACAATAAGACGTTATGAAGCGAGGAACAGACACTCAGATGTTACATAATGGATTAAGATTCCTCTCTGTGTCGACCGCCTGCTTCCTGTGTGTGACATTTTTGTGAAGGTGGTGTTTAATACGAGCTTTTAGGCACACGACTCATCTCACTCTTTATTAAACCCCCCGGGCCGGAGCTGAACCCCCTCCTTCCAGAGGCGTCTATTTACAACGAATTAAACCTCTGAGCCAGCGACTCGCTCCCTGTTGATCTCAACACATTCTGATCAAATTCTCAATAAGCTACCGTTGCCAGGGCAACAAATGCAATTGCGGCCAATGCTCGCGTTTTTTTTGTGGGGTAGAAAAAAAGCAGAAACTGAAAAAGCTTGGAGGGTTTAAAAATAACTGTGGACCTCTCAATGTCACAACTTTCATAACTAAAAGGGGGGTGTCCCAGCAGTCGAGATCAGTGAACACAAACACACAAACACGTGCCCGCAATGAGAGCAAACCACCCCCCCGACGCTGCCACTTCTCTCATTGTGTTTGTGTGCAGACCACAAACAGAATCATGACATCCAATCAGAGCTGCAGACGGGTAATCCTCAGGATGTAGCCGGCTGATGTTCCACAGCTGGTAATCTGCTCAACGCCGAGATAAAAAGAGATCTGCTCCCGTTGCCGCTCCACCCCGAGCGCCATGCACTGGGCCCAGGCCTTCGTTATATCATATTCCCCCCCCCGGTTTCCTTCTTGACCTCCAGCATTTTGTATTTGCGCCTTAACATCTTTTTTTTTCCCGAACGCGTCCGAGGAATCAATCATTGGTGGGGTTTTGCGTTGAAAAGGTTGTCGGGCGTAGATGAGAAACACGCATAGGTCGCGTTGTGTCGTTTTCATCTGCGAATATGACACAACGGAAATTAATCAGCGCTGTCAGTCGGGAAATGTGACAATGTGTCAAAACAGAGTCGGACGACGATGACATGTCCGGCAGCCGACGCATAACAAAGAAATACAGATGAATTAACACCGGGGACCCTGCCTGTCTGTGTGTGTGTTTGTGTGTGTGTGTGTGTGTGTTTAGCCATGATTAGTATTTGGACAGCAGCCATACACTTGATTCCAACACGTGAACAGAACACGAGTCTTGGTTTGTTTGTGTGTTTAATGCTCAGCTGGCAGCCGGCATCGGAATCCAAAGCCAAAATCACAATTTATTTATTTATGACTGGATGACGACACATTTTGTTTTTCTGCGTCCTGCAACAGGTGCGTGCGTCAGCAGCTGGTGACGCCTCCATACCCACAGTCCTCCTTCTCTTCTTCTCTTCCTCTAAGTCTGCGTCCTCCTTCTCTTCTTCTCTTCCTCTAAGTCTGCGGCTGCCCTTCTTCATTATACCGCCGTGGTTGCAATATCTCACTCTGCTTTTGATGCTGTTTTCTGATCCATAATTGGTTTTACTCAAAGGGCCTTAGTGCTGATTGTAAAGCATCATCCATCCATAATCTGGGTATTTAAGTAGAACAGGCATCTCTGGCTCTCTGCATGGAAGAGTTTATCCTTTCATGGCTGCATGGAAGGTACAAAAGTACCCATTATGAAACCTGTTTTCCCAGTTTTTTTTTGTGTGTGTGTGTGTGTGTACAGTCTACAACACTTCAAAGTCGGTTCCAGTGATGAGTCAGGCAGAGGAAGATAATCACAGGGAACTCACAAACACTCCAGTGACGATTAATTGTCCGATGCTGTTGGCAGACGTGAAAGCAAACGAGCATATAGGGAATAAATATCCCCAAAATTACAAGATGTACAGACTCTTCAATATGAAGAAAGATTCAGAAACGTGTCGTCAAACGGCGGCAAATTTCACCTACAAACTAAACAGAAGAGACAAGAAGATATCTAGGGCCTGTGGAAGGTCTCGTGTCAAGCAGCTCTTGGAGTCAGGCATCGGTCCAGTCCAGTTTGCTCACCAACATATAAACACAGTCTCTTCCCAGTCCTTGTGGGGTTTCTTAAATAAAAAAAAACAGGCCCTGTCGTCCTTGAATCAAACAAGTCGGTAAAAAATGGTCTCATTTCCATCATTCAAATGTACAGAGTCTTCATGGGAGAGGATGTAACTGTGGTCACTGAAGAAATCCAAATCCTCTTCACTCCTCTTTTTTTAGGTTACGAAGCCACTTGGCCCAAAAAGAAGTCGGTCCAACGATTAAAAGAGATCTGTCGTTTAAAAACATGTAAAATCTCCAGGAGCAGCACTGACCAGTGAGCGGGGGAAACTGAAGTGTAAAGACAAAGTGTAGAGTCTGGTTGTTCCAGACTGGGAACCGGTCCCAGTCTCATAGTGCATCACTCCTGTGTGGTTACACTGATTCAGTGGGAGACTGGTCGTCGTCGTCATGGTGCCTCATCGACTGGACACTGGTCAGGATCTTCTTCTGGTGTCCGGCGAGAGACACGCCGATTCTCTGAAGATCTCTGAGGGAAGACACAAACACACATGAGGCGGCTGCAGCATCATCATCATCATCATCTTCATCATCAGATCACTGTCATATTAACACTATTATCAAAGGTGTTATATGCAGGATTTAAGGACCATGAAGTCAATAATACCTTAAGAGTAAACATGCCTCTATAGACTGCTGCAGTTTCAAGCAAAATACTTTTTATTTTCCAGATTTGAGATCAACGTGACCTTTAACCCCTGAATTTTAATCAGTTCATTTTTTTTGTCCAAATGGTCAAAATTTGAAGAAACTCCCTAAAGGCAAACTTGAGATATCATGTTCAACTATTTAGCGTGGTTACCATGACCTTTAAGAATTTATCCCCAAAATCTATGTGAACATTCGTGACAAATTTGAAAGGATTCTCTCAAAGCGTTCTAGATATATTGATTTGTGTTGTACTGAGTATTGTGAGATAGGCTGTTCATTGTAGCCCTTTGTTGTCTTTCATTCTATTAAAATATACATCTCACATTATTACATATATCTGGTTTTAAACTGTTAATCTAAAAGGTATATTCCTCTAACTGGAGGAACAACTTTATGCTTCACATCATTCATTTTATTTTACTGATCTGATTTGGCATCTGGGGAAATTTGCTTCCAAGCCCAGCGACGATATTGAACGTCCGTTCATTCCTCATGAAGTCAGATGTGCTCTGTGTGGGCATCTTAGGTTTCACAGGATCTGATGTTGGCCTTCATTTCTCACACAAATAAAACACCCCACATTGAATTTGTGTTTGCAAAGAAAACTATTTAAAAGTGGTAATTGTCCTCATACCAAATATTCCCCCCAAGTAGAGGTTCATTCTGCATGAAAAGGGTCTCAGATAAATTCCCCCCCCTCACACCCGCTCTTATCTGCCGGCACCACATGGGTACTATGTTAAAGTCGACTTTATTAATCCCAGTGGAGGAATTAATCCTCTGTGTTTGACTCCATTCTAACTAGTGGGGAGCAGTGGGCAGTCCCAGTGCAGAGCAGTGGGACCGACTCCCAGTCTGTGGCGGGGGGGGCCTTCAGTCAGAGATGATGACAGGAGCCTCTGCTGGACCATTCATTGACCCAGGAGTTTGGAGGTCGGGGTTAACGGCTCATTCTGTATCCGGAGAGTCAAACCACAGTATTTTCCTCCCGTGAAGGTTTGTTCAGCCGAGAAAAATAGCGATCAAACCATTTACTGAAATAGCTTTTGACAAAACAAAGACACATTAATTGCTGAGTAAACGAGGCTTAAACTCGCAGGAGTTTCCCACCGTGACAGATGGAGTTGGGACTTCAGCAACAAAAAACTCCTTTCTAACAGGATTATTTGAAAGAGGAGAAACATCAGGCAGAAACAAGGACGTGTGAGGTTCTCAGAGAATGTACCTGGAAGCTGGAGACTGTGGGAAAGATGGTCCTTGATTTCAGAAACTGCTGATACCACTCAGATGATGGTGGTTTAATTGGTGAACAGATCAGACTATTTGTCGCTGGTTATTTCACGGTGAAATATTGATCTTTCATAATCGTGATCACAGCATTTTACACCATGATTTAACCATAATCGACTGTCTGGAGTGAAGTGTTTATTTCAGTTCAACTGACAAACAGGATATGAAATGTCATTACGTTATCATTTCATCTTTATCGAAACCTTTGTGTTAGATTTTGTCAAATTCAGCTCATAGATTAAATCCAATAAATTGAAGCTGTAGACTGCAGAGAGCAACCTGAAAGGAGACGGTTTGGTCTATGCAGGATTTCCTGTTTGCGTCTTGCTCTTATTGTTGCATCCTTAGCTACTTAGCTTCCCACATAGCATTAGCTTCGTTAGGCACGCAATAAATCGTGGGATAGGTTGGCCACGAGAAGGATTCACCCTCTTGGGGTCATTCGTAAAAAACAAAAGGAAGGAGGCGCTTTTGTCAGCCGCATTTGAAGGAGCCATCCAAATGGGAAAACCTGGCAACCTGACGTCTTTGTGTGCAGCCGCTGAGAGCCGCCCTGAATTGAGACTCAGCTTTAATACTTAAGTCCAATTGACCGTTTGAATAGAGTTTTAGAGTGATTCCCATCGAGCGTCACTGGGATAGAGCATCCAGAAGAAATGACAGACTCCTCCTGTCATGGCTGTCGCTGGTGTGACGGCGTTAAAGAGGCAGAAAGGACGAGATACAGACAGACAGCTCACATGGACCAATCCGTCAGCCAACCAGCTGCCCTGCCTCTCATCCAGCTAGCAAGACGCCGACTTGGCAGGTGAGCGAGCGACACGGACATAGAGAGAGAGAGAGAGAGAGAGAGACACCGTAATGAGTGGACTTACTCAGCTGTGATTTGTGTGACGAGCGGCAGAGACGTGAAGCCGGAGCCCAGGAAGGAGTCGCGATACTGGGTCATCTTCAGAGCGGCCAGCCAGTCCTCCACCGAGCTCAGCCGGCTCAGGTCCGGAGCTCCGCGGTCCAGCAGGGGGTGATGGGACGGACTGGAGAGAGCGGAGATAAAGATCTCAAAACACCAGCGTGTCCCTGAAATGTTTGTAAATGGAGGTGTGTGTATCTCTGCTCACCCAGGGGCTATGTTGTTGGTGCCGGCTTTGAGGGAGGCGGGGTTGCGTATCATCTTGTCCAACATGCTGACGATATCGGGGAACTTTGGCCGAGCGTTCCGGTCCTTCTGCCAACAGTCCAGCATCAGCTGGTGCAGCACGACCGGGCAGTCCATGGGCGCCGGCAGCCGGAAGTCCTGCTCGATGGCGTTTATCACCTGGGACACACCAGGGAGAAGAAGAAGGGATGAAAACAGAGGAGAGAAGAGGATCGATTGATCTGTTTGTGTTTCGTTCTTACAACTCAGTCCAATGCCCACAAATTCAATCTTTAGCTTCCAATATGTGACAGAAGGATTCATTGATTTGAGATGTGAAAGTGGGGTTTAATTTAAAATGATCCAGTGTTTTGTTTAAGTGGCCATTACAGTGAGTGAGTGAGTGAGGCTGCCTCCACATTAATATGTTTTAGATTTTAAATATCAATCAAATTTATATTTCATGATTATCAGCCACACTGAGCACGTGTGTGAACATCCACCGTACAACACTGACTGTTTGATAAGACCCAACCAGGAAGTGAATGCTTGACACGGCATCATTATTTCCAAATATCAAGTTTTTATTTTATAACTTTGTCTTTGATTGGACACATTTGAGTTGTTTTGAGAGAAAGTGGGGAAGACTTGCAGGCAGCGTTTCAAAGGTTCTCTGCCTCAGAAACACTGAAGTTCTGGAGGAGTCTAGACCCCGGGCATAGACGTAGCAGACGTGATGAGTTCTACAACTGAAATATTTAGTGCGGGTGTAGCAGGCTTCACTCCTGGAGAACCACAGCTGAATACAACCCTCTATTCACACATAAAGGGACGTCTGCCTCCATCCACACCTCCATCACCGATGGTGTTGAATCAGGAAGCAGAGCACCGGGAGGCATGAATACATTGGAATCATCCGTGGCTGTAATGTAATGTAATGTATTTGCAGAATGATAGTGAAAAAAGTATATTACAACCTGGGATATTTCCAGGGCAGATTCTATGACAGAAAAGTGTGTTTTAAGTCACTGGGTGGGTTCGCTGGTCGCCCAGGTTAACTCTTGTATCCCTGAGCGCAGCAGGACTTACAGCTCACTGCTCAGGTTACGGCTCCTATGAGATTGTGGCTGATAAGACTGGTGTTTATTTCTTTACAGAATCTTTATCTGAGAGCTTCCTCCTGACACAGCGTGCCATCAACCCATGGATCCAGATCTTCATTGCTAAGCAGCAGTGATGCCTGCAGCCGACTCTGATGTGAAGGCAGGTAGCTGCACACAGGAGCTTCTGATCTTTCATTTATTTTTCCTTCCTGTGAAAACTTTTTAAACAAGAACTCTGTATTTCAGAGAAGGTGCTGCTAAATATGGCAGCATACCTTTGGGTGTAATTATCCTGAACATCACAGAATTCAAAAAACGCTTCCAGTGAAAGAACAAGTAGCTTCCTCGTCACGTACCAGCAAAACAATCAAAGAGAGGAAATATTAAGTTCAAGGATTATTGTCTCCAATTATTCCGCCCTCCGTGCCGGGAATATGAAAACACTTTTTAACACGGCTGCAACTCTAATTGTGATGGTTGCAGTAGTTAAAGCTCACACTGTGCTGTAGAACTTAACATGGTCTATGTGTGTGTGTGAAAAGCTTTCAGACTGTATCACCGCTGTTTTCACACAGCCCACATCCGTCTTTTCACCCTCCACATAAATCGCCCCAAAACCAACACCATACTTTTGCACAAAAAGAGCAGATATGTGTAAAGTAACACAAAAAGCTTTCTGTGCAAGTTTCAAGGACACGTAATGGAAATGACATTCATGCAAAGATATTCTTCACAGCATGAGAAGACAACATGTCAGACTTCAGGGGCTTGAATTGTAAGAAAGGATAATAGAAGCATAATGAGTCTCAGTGCTGTGGTGCAGTGGCTGAAGTCCTTATCGGAGGACACCTTTGTTTTTGTAACTATTGTATTTTTGTTTGTATTTAAACGTACGATATGTAACTACAGCCACTAGGGGTCCTTGGTTTATTGAAACTAGACATAACCAGATTTGGAGTAGCAGGGGCGGAGCCTATCAGAGCTCAAGGAGACGCCGCTACCACCCACAGCTGTCAATCACACGATATCCACGCCCCAAAAATGAACATCATGCTGTATTGAAGAGGACGTGAAAATACAGATTGAGATCATAACATACTTATTAAAAAGTTTTCTGACATTGTAAATTAATGAGAGGTCATTCTACAGAGAAATAACTTATATCTCCTGCTGCTGGTCGTTTGAGACGATACAGGTTCCAGGCACTTCACCACTGGCTTCACCACTGGCTTCATCACCTGACCTCCACTTCCCCCTGCACACCTGCTCCTCATCATCCTTCCTGGTTTATCTGCATGTTCTGTGGCTGAAGCTCTGCCAGGTTTCTTTCTGCCAAAGCATTCCAGCCTTTTGTCTCCATATCCTGCCTGCTTCAGTTTATGACCTTGTTTTCCCATCATCCCTTCTGCTTCGAGATTGAAGAACCCAAACTCACCGGACTGTGTATTTTGAGTTCTTGCTACTGGGGTCACATACATTTTTTTATCAACGGTGAAATGTCAGAAACCTCAGCGCTCGCCACTCCTCGAAATATTTTAAGCTTGTGCGACCGCGTAAGTGCACGTGTAAGCCTATTTTACGGTTAGCTGGTGGTGGTGGTGGTGGTGGTGGGGGGGTAGGGGGGATTGCTGTGCCTCTTCTACTATACCCGCAGTGCCGGGGATTGTGTCTGCTCGCAAAAGAGTGAACTCCACCTGACCCCGACACACTTCTCAGGCTTTGTGCCACACAAATTCCCGCTAAGCACTGCTGTCAATCACAATAGCAGCGAGTGCAGTGGAACATCACAGGTCTCTTTCATGATTAATTCATGTCGAACAGAGCACCTGTGGCGGCTCCGCTGACAATTCCCCCCGTTCCGTGTTCTTTGAAATTGTGTGTGAGCGAGTTTATGTGTGTGTGTGTGTGTGTGTGTGCCCTTACACGTCTACTTGCATGTGTGTGCGTGTGTGTAGCATGTGTGAGTTTAGGGTGTCAGGTTCATGCATAGTTAATGCCCCAACAGATCCTCGTTAGCTATAGTAGCAACGCACACACACACACATGCCACGCACACACACACACATACACGCACACACTCTCTCTCTCTCCATCATTATACATTGTGCCATTATAAAACTGCCTCTGTCATTATGCCGACTCTCTGCCATTACTGCTGCATAGGCTGCTTCTACTCCTCTGGGGGGGGGGAGAGAGCCGTGTGGAGCTAAGGAGCGACAGCGGGGGGGAGGTGAGAGACGAGGAAAAGTGTGAAATAAGGGGGAAAAGAGGTGGAAGAAGATCTGAATGTAAAACAGGGGAAATGGTTTCTTAGAAGAGAAAAACGGTTTCTTTCCCTTCAAACGTGTTGGAAAGAGAATCTCACAACTGATTAACTCCTCATCAGGGTGATAAGTAACCAGACTGAGAAGACTCCACGTGTTGGTTAATGAGGTCTGGAGGAGGTTAAACATGTCTGAAGTGGAGCGGACAACATCTAAATTATTCCTCTCAGAACTTTTACTGCAGCAAGTTCTCGAGGTGGTGAATAGAAACAAAGTCACTCGCTGGTGCTTTGGCAACAAAAAGAAAAATATATTTTTTAAGCTGAAAGTTAAAGTCCCAGGCTCCTCTCTCCGTGTCACAGACATCAGACATTTAAGTTTTAGAAAAGCAAGAGTTGGGATTTAGAGCCTCTGCGCTTTGAAGTTGGGTTTTAGAGCCAAAACTAACTATAATCTGTGTATCGCATTATTTCTTAGAATCACAAAACCTCAAAATAAAAATGTCAGTGAGGCCGTAACCTCCTCTTTCATGTACATGATCCCCTTTAGGTTTGAAACTGATACACTCAGTCCACAGGAAGGACGAGAGAGGGGTTTTAACACTGTGTTAACACAACAGCAGCAGAGAATTGTGTATGTGTTGTTATAAATAAAATTTGGATTATTCCTAGTCTAAAAAAAAAGGATAAATGTAATTTCAATACACTTAAACAAAGGCTGCTGCTGTTACTGGTTCTGCTCCCAATCAAAAAGACAGATCTCTATCTACGCCTGAGTGATGGTCGGGGGAAACGCCCGTCACGTGTTGCAGCGCTGTGCAACAAACACACACATGTCATGCACCCACACTGCGCACAATGGCAGCACAAACTTAATGTTAATAAGAGTAATTACATATAACGAGCTTGATCTCAAACATTAAACTGTTTTGTTCACAGCCACGAGGACGAGTTGATTAATTATTCTTTTATGTCCACAAATGTGAAAAAGGTTTTGTTTGAATCACCTTATAAAAGTGACTTTGATTCTTTTGTCTGTCTCACTCTATGGTTACAAACATTAGATTTCATTAAGCTATTAACTCAAAGCAACTTACAATGAGTGCATTCAACCACGAGCGTACAAACCCAGAACAACTAGAACCAAGAAACAACAATTTCTTTAAGAAAGCCAAACTACAAAGTGTTGTATAAGTAACTGACATTTAAGTGCTACTAACATCTACTGACTCTCTAATGGAGCGGGTTGTCCACTAACCAGAGGGTCAGTGGTTCGCTTGACAACACCTATATCCATTAACCATGATTACAAAGTCATGCAAAGGTGAAAACACAAGGATTCTATCGAAACCTTGAGCAAAATCCATCACATACAAGTGGGGAGATGCAAACTTCATGATTCTTTAGCTCCTAGTTTATATATTTGCAGCCTGGTGTTAAAACATGGATTAAACCAGCTGATTATTATTGGTGATCATCACTTTCTTAAATAAACATATACTTTTAGTTTAGTTTGACACTCGGTGGATTTTCATGATTTGGGGTCTGCATGCAAACGACTGCAAAGAAAATGTCTGTGACCGTGATTTGTTTAATGTGCTACTCAAGAATGTTGAGTACTGTATCAGTAATATATAAAAAATAAAAATCAGAATTGGGAGAAGGCTTGAAGTAGACAGATCCTCACCACACCCTAACCCCCTACGCCAGGATCAAATAGAAAGTTACAGACTCGACAGCAGATTGATCACACTGTGCAGGTAATTGGAATAAAGTTGTCAGGGAAATGAAGTGATGCCTTTTGGTCTGATGTTCCCGGGAACAAACACTTCTGTGACACTTAAAATTGATGTCCTTATTTTTCCGTGTGTTTTTCCCGACATGCCGACTCCCTGCTGTGGGAGACGGCAGAGGAAACAAACAAATCACAACTAACACCCCCCTCCACACACACACACACACACACACACACACAAACAGACACACACTGGCATACTTTGGAATGACAACTACTGAAAAAAAGGTAAATGTACACAACTACAGTGGAAATAAAACAACAATGTCAGCCACTCTCGCTTTCTTTATCACACACCTAAAGAAAAAAAGGTAACTATACACAATCACAGCTACATGGCAGGGTCGCGCTCTTTCTTTATCGCTCTCTCAAACACACACACACACACACAGACACACACACAAGCGATGACTTACATCTTGGTTGCTCATGTCCCAGTAAGGTCTCTCTCCGTATGCCATCACCTCCCAGGTGACGATCCCGTAACTCCACACATCTGAGGCGGACGTGAACTTCCTGTAGGCGATCGCCTCCGGAGCCGTCCAGCGCACGGGGATTTTACCGCCCTGACGGAAAGAGAGAGAGAGAGAAAGAAAGGAGGGGAGGAAAGAGAGGGAAGAGAAAGAGAAAATAATATATTTGATGTTTTTATGGTTTCACTCCTCACGTGCTTACACATATAATATATGTTTTTAAGGAGAGGCCACAGGCAGCTCATATATCTGCCATGCTCCGTCATAAACACCAAGGTGAGGTCTGGCTATTAATGTAACAGTCATCCCAATCTACAGCAGACACAGTGATGAGGAATGAGTCCACGCTTGATGTCATGCACATCATCCATGAGTCACCTGCTGCGCTGCCACATCACATACAGTTGTTAAGATTTAAAAGATAATGCTGGATATGATTGATTTTCCTACAGGATCTTTTTCCCACAAAGAGGAAGCAGCAGATGGCGATAGCTCAGTGAGATGGATAAACACACCTGCTCCACTTACAGCGCCTTTATATATCTTGTCTTTTATAATGAAGACAAAGCAGCGACGGAACAAAAGCCTTGTCCTCCCGACTGCTGATTTAAAAGTCTAGGAGAATGGGAAATACTGCTTCATTCAGAAACACCATGTTGTCATGGTGAAAGAATTACTCAAATTCATCCTCAAATCAATTTGTGCCTGTTGTAAAGATTTAAAGAGAAGAATATTCAAATGTAAAAAACAAGCAACCATACAGTAAAATAAAAATATAAGCAAAACAAATGTGAAATAAAGTTATTCTATAAAATGTAAGTAAACGTAAGTTAACACAGGAGCAAAGAGCATACAAGTTTAAGTATAATATGAATATTGCTCAGTCAATTCAGTTTAGTTACTGCAGTGTATTTTGAGGTTTTAAGATTATACAAATACATTTTCCTTTCTGCTTTGTCTTTTTAATTTAAATGTAATATTATGAGCGGCCTCCTAAAGTCTGTCTAACATGTACTGATTGATTCCCATTAAATTTGGCTCAGGCATTCATGGTCCTCAGATGATGATCCTTGTCTATGTGATGATGAGAAGTGGGTGTGTATGTTGGATTGTTAGTTTTTAGAAAATACTCTGACTCCTTCCAAGCGGACATCAGGAACATGTTTCAGCAGGAGGTCACAGAAGCTCTTCAACCATCCAACCAGCAGGTGTGATAAAGTGAACCAGTCCTTTAATGACCTCTGACTTTTTACACGATCCCAACACTTACAGTCATGGCAACATATCAATAAAACTAATGACTGAGCGAAGGACGGCGATTAACTGTCTATGGGGCACGATGGGGAATCATCCATCCATCTATTAACTGTGCTGTTTATCCTTCTGAGGTCATGAGGTAGAGGACAAGCCCGGGTGATATCGTACGACAGTCGGTGATCACAGCGGACGGATCACCAGTTCATCACTGGACTGAGATACAGTGACAACCAGTCACACTCCCAATCGCACCAAGAGTGGCAATTTAGATGTTGCCAATTAGCCTGAGCTAACCTGCATGTACGTGTGGGGACGCAGGTGATGTAGGATTATACAGTGGTGTGAAAAGAAAGAGAAACAAAAGCCTCAAAGACTAGAGATACCCACACAAGTATTCAGGGTATAACGTTTCCCAGCTGTTCACATGTTAATATGCTAACATTAGCATCCGTTAAATAGCACAGCTGAGGCTGAAGAAGTGAGTGCGACATCGGAGTCACCTTCTTCCCTCTCTGGCACCACCTTCAGGACAATGTGTTTATTGTCCCACTAGCTTGACAGTAAATAAAGATGGATGGCATGACAGCTCCCCAAAAGTGAAGCCTAATCATCTCAATCGCCCCCTAGTGGCTGTCTGCAGTATAGGTCGTAAACCCGACCTCCTCCACCACTAAACTGTCAAAGCACGTGTTCCCATCCAAGTGTTATTCAACCAAAGAATCTGGTTTTAATTTGTTATTTGATGATGTAAAAAGTAGGTGGAAAGTCTTGATTGACAGCTGCGACTGACTCATCGTCAGGATCTAACCTTTGCAAAATTATCACTTCTTTTAATTTATTCATCAATCTCATTATCACATGAGGTCCAGCCTCCTGGTCATGACAATCTCCATGGCAACAGGCAGGCAGTTTGCCATATTTTGGCCACAGTAAGATGGCAGCATCTGTATCCTCTTGGGGATGTGTTTATTTGTGTGCGCCTGTCCCATGTGTGTCTGTGTGTGTCTGTATGTGTGTGTTGTCCTTACCAGTGAGCTTGTGTAGGTGGGGTCAGAGGTGTCCTCCTCCAGATAGCGTGAGAGGCCAAAGTCGGACACCTTACACACCAGGTTACTGTTCACCAGGATGTTTCGAGCTGCCAGGTCCCGGTGAACATAGCTCATCTCCGCCAGGTACCTGTTCACATCAACAGGATTTATTGTGTGAATGTGTGTGTTATCTGCTCCCAGCTACCTGGGCTACTATAAAAAGAAAATGGGATTTATTCTTTGTGTGTGTGTGTGTGTGTGTGTGTGTGTGTGTGTGTGTGTGTGTGTGTGTGTGTGTGTGTGTGTGTGTGTGTACTGCCAGATGCCGTCAATAAAAGAGGAATCGGATTAAATGTTTGTGAATATGAACATGTTTGTGTGTTTTCACAGCCAGACACATGAATAAAACACAGATAGGATCTAATAAGTGTCTGTGTGTGTATGTGTGTGTGTGTGTGTGTGTGTTTGTGTGTGTGTGTGTGTGTGTGTCTGTACCTCATTCCAGACGCGATGCCCCTCAGCATACCAACCAGCTGGATCACTGAGAACTGGCCATCGTTCTGCTGCAAAGAAACCACAAACCAAAAGGAGGATTTTTATTTTGTCCGTTATCAAACCTTTTCACGCTTCTTATTTAAAGAGTCGAGCGTATAAAAAAGAAGATGTTCACAGAAATGTCACGACTGGATCTTTAACAGACAAGAAGTTCCTTTTCCATTTCAGCCGGTGGAGGAGTGAGTGTGGACCCATCCAGATCACTCCTATCTGTGGAAATGTCATTTTTAATGGTTTTTAACTTCCAACTTTTTTTACGATTCAATTCTCTATTTTTCAGGCCATTGATCTTGAGTTAGTGTTGTGGCCTTTAACGATGTGTGTTTTTGAGCTGCCGAAGACAAAGGTTCAACAATCATTTGAGAAATATGGAAAAATGGTCGCACTAGATCTCGGACACCTGCACGAATGGCCAATTTGAAGCCGTAGAAACCGAACACAGCTTGGAGCAGAAATGTAGGATCAAGTGTGAATGTTGTGATAACTCATGTCTACAAACCAATCAATCAGAATATGACATTCAACTATGCAGAATACACCCCAAAACATTTTAAATGTCATTTAAGAATTAAAAAAACAAGCCCAGTCCACATTTTCCACTTCTCTTGTAACTTCAGACATGTTTTAGCACTTTGGCCAATTATTGTGTTTCTGTACTTTCAAAATAAAAGCATGTTCTTGAAAAGGTGCCTCGATGTCATATCCTAGTTATTTCTATCTTCACAGTGAAGGTGTTAAATGTTCAATTAGCGGCCGAAACAGTATTTATTTCAGTCCGTTAAACATAATTCAACCTTTTGTGTCTGAGATCTGTTATTTTTCTTTGTGTTGGTAACACTTGTTACTAGTTAATGCAAATATGTGGTTTGAATATGCAGAAGACACAAAGGGAGAAAAATGCAGTTTTAGCTCAGAGGCCGTTGCATCGTGCACCGTTCATATAGTTTATGAGTAGAAGATATTATCTGATCAGTTCATAGTAAATATCATTACGCAGGAGGAGCAGTGCCAAACTAAAACTTAAAAACAGACCTGCAGAGTTAAGAAAGCTGGAGCTACTTTTGTTGCTTTTCCTTTAGCCAAAGATATTTTAAGGTCTAGTATATGAATCAAGTAAAGATTCCGTGTCGGAGCCTCGGAAGATGTTGGCCGATTGGTTTTCATGTCCTTAAGATATATGTCTCACTGATGCTACAATTGCAATACTGCCTTTCGGTATGTGTACCAGTTTAATATGAGAGTGTTTAGACTAATTCAAATCATTACTTTTATTAGGCCAAAGCTTAAATCTCATTTTAATAGCATTACTCAGTGTGTCCAAGCGAAGTTGAGCCAACAACCTTTGCCTTTTTTTGCGTTTTTCACCTTGGGGCCAGACTGCTTCTTATAAACATCACTAACATCCCCTGACATAGTTGCAGTCGAAGATGTGTGTGTGTGTTTGTGTGTCTATTAATTCACTTTGTGCATCAAACCGTGTCTTTGATGCTCCTCTGGCCTAATCCTCTGCAGGCAGAACCTTGAAGGTGCACACAAACACACAGCCCACATTGATCCTCAGGGTCTGGTGCCTGCAAGATGGTCACGCTAGGACAGCAACACCAGCGAGATCGATCACTGTGTGTGTGTGTGTGTGTGTGTGTGTGTGTGTGTGTGTGTGTACACGCGTGTATGAGTCAGCGGATGATTTCGGAGTCAAGAGGGGTCACGCTGTGAGAACAGAACATCAAAGAGCAACTCTTTCTGTTTTTAGAGGCGCCTCGAAAGGAGGGCAGGATCAAAGATGCGGACAGACAGGATGAGGAGGAAGGAAGGAGCAGGAAGGAGAGAAGAGAGAGAAGAAGAGCAGGAGGTTGTTTCTGTCTTTGTTTCTCTGGGAAACTTCATCTGGTCTCTTTGCATCATGTCTGTGTTCAGTGGACTTCCACTGTTGTTAAAGTTTCGGTCACTTTAGAGATTTAGTTTCTCATCATCTGATCGTTTCATTCTTCTTGACAACCACCTCAAACTTGTATGATATCAGCCTCTTCAATGTTAAAGCATGTTTCACCTTTAAACAGCAACTTTTGTGGTTCAATGACTTAGAATATATAGAACGTTCATTCCTACTCCTCACCATGAACGTGAGATGGTTCGATCTCTTGTGAGAAGTATGGAACTGACTGAGAGTCACAGATTCAACTCTGAATCAGCTCCAGGAAGATGAAGAGTAAAACTGAATTGTAGATCAGTTAGAAACCAGAGTTTATCTCTAATATTGAGCAGGACAACTTTTAATTATGGAAAAGTCTGGTGGATTGGTAACAGAGACAGCTTGTCTGGTTCTTTCAGTTCAGTGAGCGGGTCCACACAGCCCGAGCTCCACTCAATACGTCAATACACTTTGTTTCTTCTCTACATGAAAGCAACCTAATCACATTGAGCCCAGCAGAATGAATCCCCACGTGTGGCTACGGGGGGCGTTGGTGCTCAATAAAAATGACTGTTGCTTTAACTAGTGATCAAATGTGCTATAAACAACTGACTTAAATGGAATTGCAAAGTCCTGTTTCACAAATAATGAAAAAAAGAGGACAACAAAAATCTCAACTCAGTGAAAAATAAAATAGCATTAAAATTAAACCACCAATGGTTTAGAACTTATCAGTGTTTGTATGAGCAAATAAGCCTCAATCCTTGGTTTCCATTGCTGTGGTTATTTCATAAAGGAAAATATCCACGTTAACCTTAATTCATTTAAGTTCTCACAGTTTTCTATTTCAATCATGTTTGTTTTTCTCTCTTTGCTGGAATCTGTTATTGATCTCACAGATATTTGGAGTCTGACTCCTGTAAGATATCATCTCCTGTACATACATATTTCAGGACGTGCGTGTTATTCTTCATCCTGTGAGTTATTTTTGGAGGTGCAGACTTTTTTGAAGGAGCATTTCTGCCATCGAGGACCTTGTGATATGATTGAAAGCGAGAACGTGGACCTTAACTAATGAAGACACATTTCCTCAGTCGGCTTCTTACGATGACTGATGGGGCCTTCGTGATCACACTGACACTTTTTTTTTGTCGCTTCACTTCTGAGACTCTGTCTGTTCCTGCTGGTTTGAAGTCGTTTTTACATTCGATCGTTGCTTATCTGTTCATGAATATTTAAAGCTATAGGGGGATTATTTATAGCCACGTTTTCAAGGGGCTTTAAATTGAGACAGTTTTGTCAAATTCTATTTTTAGATTAATGAATGAATTCGTTTTTTAGTCCCTGAGGTTCTTCGGAATCATGAACATTTCCCTTCGCAACTGCGCAGTTTCTATCTGATGAGGACCAGTTGATTGGATAGAAATCTCCAGAATAAGGTCAACTTTTTGGGTGTTAGGGTAAGAGTGGATTTGTTATTTACCCGGAGAAACGAGTCCAGAGCTCCGTTCTCCATCATCTCCGTGATGATCATCGTGGGCCTGCTCTTGGTGACCACGCCCTCCAGTCTGATGATGTTCGGTTGGTCAAACTGGCCCATGATTGACGCCTCGGACAGGAAGTCCCGCCTCTGCCTCTCGGAGTAGCCCACCTTCAGGGTCTTAATGGCCACGGATATTTCCTTTTTCCCCACGGGCTTCAGGCGGCCTTTGTACACCTCGCCAAATTCACCTGAGACAAAAAATCACAAGGTACTTTTCAGAGAACAGTGAACCTGTAACATTCAAAATCAAACATTATGATTTAAAATGGGTCAGTTTTGAAATCAGATTTTAACAACTGGTGCGAGGTAGACAACAGCTCTGAGAATTGGACCCAAATATACTTGCTGAAGAAAAAGCAAAATGCAGTTTAGTGATTTATTTCAAAGTGAAGACAAGGCCTCGGGGAAGGTGAAGCAGTGAAGGAAGCTCCAAGACTAGGAAACAAATCCAGGAGGCAGAGGCAAGAATCCAAAAATCCACAAAAAGAAGGCGAGAAGGTAAAAATACAAAAAATACACACAGGAACCAAGGAAAGAAACAGAAAACGTGAACGCAACTGAGATGGTGAAAGATATAGTGAAGATAAAATTAACTAATAAACAAACCAGACAATTAAAGACAGGAAATAAAACTATAAGCAAACTAAAAAATAAAACAGGAAAAACTAAAGAGATGAACTGAAGTTATTATTATTTTGGGCACCTTTTACTTATATTAAAAATTAAACTATTCATTCAACTCTAAAAATGGTTCTACAAGTCATGTTAATCACATAAACCACTGATCACAACAGTCACAAAACCATGATTTAGTTTGGACATACTGCTTCATGCTTACAGTGGCATGCACATAACCACGTGATATGTGTTGTCAGGTGAGTAAGTATCATTGGTTGTATATAAAAAAGGGTCTAGAATCCAGGTCTTCTATCGAATGAACAGCAGAGGGCGACTACACAGGTTGAAAAAAAGAAGCAATTTTATATTGAAATATATGAGAAAATTACTATTCTTATCATTTGTTTTATAACGTCAGTAAATATTTATCCCATTTAGAGTCAAAAAGACGAATTACAGAATGCATTTGGGCATCGATACTGTGATTGACAGCTAGTACTGTCCAATGGGTGCAGGTCACAGGTGTAGGTGGGCATACAGTGTCCTCAAGCTCTCACTTAGGCTCCACCCACTGGTGCCCCGGGGTAAAAAAGGTGACTTCTGGTTTCAAAAAACAAAATGGCGCTGGACAAAATGGCATTATCCAAACAGCAGTTCACAAACCAATGGGCGGCGTCATGGGGGGTTGTCACTTGGTTAGTAAGGACGAGGAGTTTCTGATACAGAGCTAAGGAGTTTGCCCTGATGGAGATAGTTTTAGTTTTCAGACGAGACGAGAAGCTGCCTCCTCAGTCTCACACTGAGCAGCTCTGTTGGTGCAAACTGAAGTTTTCGCTCAGAGGCACATTAACTGGATGTTTTTTTTAGGACTGAAAGAACAACAAAAATGAAATCCCCTCAAGAACGACTTTCAGGGATAAGAGAAGTGCTGCGTGGCAAATGAAATGAAAGAGTCAGCGTCAACAGTGTCACTATTATGTCTCCACACAACCATCAGTCACGTCTTGTTGTAAACAAAGGCAGCCAGGTTCCCTCGTGGAGAAGCAGAAACAGACTGTACTGAAACACAAAGTTCACAAGTTCAATCCCTGCCTGCAGTTTGTCTTGGAGCCAAAACACTTTTATGACTTGTACCAATAATTTATTGGGCTGAGATCTCCGAGGCCACTGTATTTCCAAAATAGGTACAAATCTATGGCATTAGATTCCTGACCAGAAATAACTCCTGGGTCATAAACATACAAATGAATGCAGGAGAGGCCAAGACTGTGAGACTCCCCAGTGTTAGTTATTTACTTATAAAGACCTTGGTTAGCACTGTCACCTCACAGCAAGATCTCCTGCCTCCTCCCACAGTCCAGAGACAAGCACATTGATATCAGGTTAATCTGAGACTGCGTCAAATCTACACCTTAGACGTGAACCCTCCACAGAACCCTACGCTGTACTCTGATGTGACCTCCATGTAAAGGTAACTGCGCCTTGAGGTAACGTAGACCGCAAGAGCTGGTTCACTTGCTAGCATCGCATTTCCAACAGACTGTATTTCCGGGATCTCCTGTGTGGACTAACTTAGTTTAATGATCGTACAGCTCATCTCCTCTAACCCTCTTCTTTAAAAAAATGTTATTGCTCCAACTCAAATGATATCACTTGTTCAGAAGTAAACAGATCAACAGAGAATTTGTAAATAAGTGTCTTGTTGGAAGAAACTCTACGCCCACTAGTGTTTAAGTGATGTAATTGCAGGGTGACGCACACACACCAATCGGCTACATGCTAACCTCCGGTAAACTTTGACGCAAAACCATGAATCGGCTTTGAATTGACCATTGCTGTGTCCAAGGTGACCCCCCCACCTCTCGTCCAATATCAGAAGGGTTTGGTTCCAGATCTCCCCACAACCCTTAAAGCACGTGCTGTACAGATAACGGATGGTTTGATGGTTTCAGACACTTGCTCATGTGTCGTGTTTCTTTATGCGATGTGTTTAAACCTCAATGAACCTGCTCGATGTAAAGAAAACGTCCTTTCTGTGCAGACTCTTGATGTATTTTGTCCCAATAAACGCAGCCATATGCTGCTCAGGGATATGAAAGTTGAATATCACTTCAAAATAAAAGTCCTCATCGCCGAGATAAAAATCGCTGCGTGAATAATGGATGAGTGATGGGAATTGGATGACAGGCTGTGTCGTCCTGTCTCTGTGTGATCTCTGCTCCGCATCTCACTGCTCATTAAAATATATCTACTGTCAGTGCTGTAAACCAAGAGACGGAGGGAATGACAGAGGGGAAAATAAAAGAGAGGACGCAGGAGGGAAAGAGGGAGATGAGAGGGCGGTCAAGGAGAGGCTGGAGCACTGGAGAAAATACTGAGTGTATAAATCTCACCTTAAATCAACAGTATTTCTAAATGTACTGGGCTCTAAGTAAATTTGCGGAGCTGTCAGGTGAGATATAATTGCTTATTTCTACATTTCTTACAGTGGGAGCGATAGTAACAAGGAAGGAAGAAAGGAGCGGGGCGTTTTCACACAGAGGAAGAGAGAGAGTAAGGTGAGATATTTTTATTAACTCCTCAGGGCGCTGTCTCCTTTTTATCTCCCCTCCTCAATCTGTTGTTCTATGCCCTCCCCACAAAACCCTGCTTCTTTGTTTTAGCATTTCTCTCCCAGCAAACAAGCTCTGAAACTCCAGAGACGCTGAATCACAGAGAGGGATGAAGATAACAGGAAATAATCAAAGGAAGACGGAAAGAAACCGTCGTGATGGGGAAGAAGGGAAGAGGAAGAAAGGGCGGGGTTCACTTTCTATCACGGCCGAATGGGAGAGATTTCAGGCTTTTAAGGGCTCACAGTCCGACCACATCTCATATCACCCCGGCCTCATATTTTTTCCCTCTATCCGCCCCCCCCCCGTCGTTTTCATAGCTCCTCTGTCACCTCTAGCTGAGGTGAGAAACCTTCCCCTGAGAGAAATAAAGCGAGAAACGGAGGGATTACAGAAATCCTCTCACAGTGGCTCAACAGTCCAAAGCCCAGAGCACACACCCGAGGCGGTGAGGGTCTCAATCTGGGTCGTGACCTTTCTCACCCACAGCTCCATGGCCATCTGGGTTTGATTGGCTTCGGTTTATAGAAAATAAAGTTTGAGATATCAGGGGTATAACATGTGAAGTAAAAACATTCCTTCATCCAAGATGGGCTGAGGTAGAGGAGAGAAGGAACTCGCCTTGAATAGGAAAACGTGCGAAAGATCAGTTATAACTTCGATAAAGCAAAGGTACGCAGTTGTTTTTTCAGATTAACTATACAGACACAAACTATTGTGGAAAAAGTGAAGAATATACAAGAATAAATGGCAGATGCACTGTTTGCAATCATGTCTGCCTGCAGCCAGAGGGAATATACAGAAGGTTAAACCCTCCTGCAGCAGCACCGGTTTCGACTCAGCCACAGGTTCGATTCCGACCCAGGTCACCTGTTCTTTTGCTGCATGTGTTCACTCTCTCTCTCTCTCTCTGTCCCTCCCCATTTCATATCCCATCAATAACGGTATATAGTCTAGAAAACATCTTAAAAGAAAACAAATCAAGTGTAAACCTGGACAGTCATTTTTAACAGATGTTGTGAAACGAACATTTTCACTTTAAGTGTCAGTATTTAAGAACAGCATGCAGCAATTCAACTGTTAAGATTTCTTTATAAGCACAGATGTATTTTATTTGTTGTTCTCTTAAAAGTTAGAGTTAGGATTACTGGTTTGAGTAAGTGAGCGAGTTGTTAAAAGTTTCCAAACTAGAACTGTTCAAAATAAACTTCTTCATTATTTACAGCAATAAACACAGATTATATAAAGCTTTAAATATTTAATGTTCAGATTATTTGGGAGCACCTTTGTAATAAATGTTTCTACATGTAGTCTAAAAGATGATATCCGGCTGAATCAGGATTTATCCCTAATTTTAATTCACTGGACGTTTACACTGTGCCCACAGTGAACTCATCTCTGACCTTGTGATTTTAATAATGTATTACAAATGTGTATTTGACGTTTGTTTTGTATTTTACTATGTTTAAAGTTCATTATTCGGGGGTCAGAGGTAAAACGACCTGCACATTTCCCCCTACTTTTTCCTTTCATGCTTCCATCTCTCTCTTTTTCCTCCTTTTTCCATCCACAACAGATGAAATGCAAAACTGCAACTGCACCAAAAAACATTCCAGGGGAAGCTCTGGGACTTCACATCCAACATTTGCCGAAACATCACACAGCATTTTTACAGTGCGAGCGCAGATAGCCAAAGAGAATGCATGAAGACGGTTTTAATTTATTCCTGTGAAAGTTTTCTGCATGAATAAAACATCTCTCCAGACTTCAAAGAGGAAAAAAATAAAGCAAAAAGAAAATAAATAAATTGGGATTGTGCGTTTCCAGATCTTTCTAATCGACACAAAAGTTTGGCAGTCGAAAGAAATTGATTAATTTACTGAGTATCTGTGACAGTCGGTCTCATTAAGGAGGCCGAGGTTTACTCTTCTAACTCGACCCCTTTGAAGCAGCTTAAAGTCGCTGTGGCCTGTGACTCCCTTCTCACTCTTCAACTCTTCAAAGCTTGTGTACAAATAGAACGAACGCACAATGTTTCTGATGAAGATAATCAGGCGTTTGTTGAGTTTTTCCTCAGCAGACGATTGAGACACCGTGAGAGAGGAGTCAGAGGGTAAGCTGGAGGTTTAGGGATATTTTGTCTGGTATTTTGTCGATATCTCTACCTGATCCGACCACTTCCTCTATCTTCACACAGGACGGGTCGATTTCCTTGGCAAACTCCCGCACAGCCTCGTTGGGGTCCTCGTAGGTGAAGGGGTCGATGTAGATCTTGACCCCCGGGGAACTGTGACCCTCGGACAGGGTGGGAAAGGTCACGGTGGGGGTGGGCCCGCTGAACATGTCAGGCCTCAGAGTCGGATCTGAAGAAGATGATGAGAAAGTTCAAATATAAAAAAGTTGATGTGTGGGAGTAGATGTTATTTAATAAGTGAACACGTACCTCCTGTGTTGTACTGTGGCATCTTGTCACCGTACAAACTCTCCTTCAGCTGCCGTCTCCTGCAGACAACAACGTGCATAGAGAGAATTTATGGCCAAAAAAGGCAAATAAACTGAAATTTTGTCTTTTAGTTTTCATTAATATTTGGTGACTGTACTGTTCTGTGTGTGCTGCTTTTATTTTGGAAGGGAACCAAAGAAATGCATTGCAACATGCTATAAACAGAGGGGGCAGCGTGTTGCTCTTAACAAATTCAAGTGTTTCAGAGTGTGTCTCCACTTTGAAACTGTTATGAAATGAAATAAAAAAAATTTAGGTGCACCACAGCAATTTCATTATATTTCCTTGTCCCAACTTGTGCCTTTAATTCTGGTGATTATACATTTATACACATCTATGCAGCGTGTTTGGTTGCATCTGTAAAAGATGCATGTGGGAAAAAGTGTGTGTTTGTGTCTGTGTGTGTTTGTGTGTGTGTGTGTGTGTGTGTGAGTGTGTGTTTGTGTTTTACCTGGAACAGATGATGGCGATAGCAACCAATGAGACGATACACACTCCAGCCACTAAAGAGCCGGCAATCATGGAGAGCTGCTGTCCAAGCTCTGACTTATACTCATCTACACAAACACACATACACACACACACACACAAGAGAACACAAATTGGAAAGAGAGGTATTATTTATATATTTTTGGGACACTCACACCTACACACAACTGAGAATATCCGGAAGGCAAAATACACACCTGGCAGTTCCTCCCTATAATACACACATAAAATATCATTACAGGCCACAGCCAGATTTTCACTCTCGCTCAACCTCACACAAATCTCTCTCTCTCTCTTAGTCCTGTGCTCTCTTTCCTCCACACCATAAAAACGCTGCTCGCCCACACAGATGACCACACATATACCCACACACACACACACACAAACACACACACTTTAACCAAACACTAACCCACTTACCGTCGGTGAGTGTTTGGAAGAGCATCTCTCTGCTGTACGCTCCGTAGCCAGCCACAGTGCGGGCCCTCACCTGGACCACGTAGCCGGTTCCGGGCCTCAGTCCCTCCAGAACCATGTTGGGCGCCTCGCTCTGGACCACGGAGCTGTTCAGGTGCGATGACTGGGACTGCAGGACGGTGCAGAGACAGATGGTCATGTAAGACTAAAGGAGACTGAAGATTTTGGCTTTGAGCTGAGACGAGATTAATTCTTTCAGACTTCAGACTCTGCAGACGCCCTGGCAGGACGGAGGAGCTGCAACATCTTGAGTTTTATTTCAATCTGAGATCTTTATCACACCAAGCTGGTCTCCATCATGTTATTTATCTTTCCCAACAGTTGAAATAACTTCAACTACTTTTGGTTTCTAAAAGCTTGAAGGGTCTGTGTCCATCCCAATTTACATATTCATACCTTTAAAAACATTACAATAAAATAAAGCTTTGCATTTACCCCCTGTGGTGGATTGTAGATTCAAAGAATTAAAGCTTATCCCGAGAAACCTTGTTGAAGCAACTATTGTCAATGAAAAATAAAAGATGCAGCTAAGCCGACTCTTTATTGTGACACATTTAAAAACAGAACCGTTTGTGTCTCAACATGAACCAGTGAAGTTCCCTCTGATCCAAACAGAGACCACCTCCCTGGTCAGAAGCAAATTTCCATACCTGCTATTTCAGCTCAGACTAAACTGAAAGGTCAAAAGGTTCAGAACAAACAAGGCAGGACCTAAAACTGTTTGGGCGGAAAAACACAAGCTGATGCTCTAAAAATGAAGCTACACTGACCGTTTCACACTCTCTTCCCTTCTTCATCTATCATCTATCCTCCTGTCATCATTCGTTTTGCCCCTCCACCCCCTTCTTCATATTTCTCTTGCCTAAGCCTCTTAAATCCTTTCTTCTTTCTCCTCCTTCATGCTGCTTTCCATCTCCCTCCCATCCTCTTTTCATTCATCCCCGTTTTTCCTGCAAACACGTCATCCCTCCAGCGCTCTGTGGTTAATTAGCTGTTGCCCAGAGCGATGGGTCCACCTGAGCGTTTGTCGCGTGCCCCACATCGCCCTCCTCCTCCTGAAGGTGGATTAGCCATCACACGTATCAGGTCCATCTCGTAAAGCCTCGGCCACAACGTTTTACCTCCATCTCTTTCTGCCCTCCTCCTGTGCTTCCTGTCACCCATTTCTCACAGATAAAAAAGGTTTTTTACTGCGGCAGAATCGGAAGCGGTCCAGAGAGAGACAGATATGGTGTGATGATGGGCATGAAAGGAGCGGGAGCGAATCAGGCTGCGAGGAGGAAGGAGGCGGAGGGGTCGACGGCAGAGCTCAGAGGAGAGAGGATGAAGGTGATGAGGAGAGTTCATCGGGGGAGAAAAGTGGGAAGAGAGTGATGGGTTAGAGAGAAGGAGGCTTATCAAATGAAAACTGTGTTGCGATTTATTAGCGTTAACACTATTATTCCTATTAACAAACATCTTTGTGTCACTGTGGTTTTCATCATATGAGATGTCAATGTGATCTATAGATGACTGTGGCTTAGGAGGTAGAGCCACAGGCGCTGCAGGTTTTTATCTCACAGAAATAGGCAACCAGAGGGTCGGTGGTTTGATCCCTGGCTCCTCCCATGTCAAAGTGGGCAACACACTGAACCCTTAATGGTCCCTGAAGGCTGTTCCATTAGAGTAGGAGTACGGCTTGATAAAAATATTTATAGATTGGATAGATCACAGAAGACAAGAATTAGGTCCTTTTACCATATAGATCTATAGGGTTGGGAACAGAAACCTACTGGATCGAATCTCAATACAGAGTTCGGTTTAGCACCGGTATCGGGGGGAAAAAAGCCCAAACGAGAACAAACCCTATCTATACACAGAAAATTGTACGACAACCAGACTCGACTAATCCTCCTGTAGAGCTGCTGAGGGGGAATAAGATATACAGAGTTATATTTAGAAGTGACCACAGAAATGGGGAGTCATGATTGGGGTTTGGAGGTGTGTGTGTGTGTGTGTGTGTGTGTGTGTGTGTGTGTGTGTGTGTGTGTGTGTGTGTGTTCGTGTGTGTGAGTGATGGGGGTGTGTGTGTGAGTGATGGGGGGGTGGGCTCTCTGCTTGCCACAGTGAAAAGGTTAGGGGACAGCCCATCTGGGAATGTCTGGTAGCCAGAGATAAGTAGTGGGGGGAAAATCCTGCCTCCCTGCACCATATCAAATTTACTACATTAAAACCTCATTATCTACAGAGTGGCTAAGAGGGTAGGAGGAGGTGAGGGAGTGGGGGTGGGGGTGGTGGAGGAAGAGGAGGAGGAGGAAGATGGAGAATAGGAAGGTGGAGAAATGACAAAGTAGCAGGAGAAGGAGGTGCGCTGCAGATGTCTGGCTTATCAAACTGCTCCCTGAGGACTTCTTCACTTGGAGCTCGGAGCTAAAATTAGTCACTTTATGCTTTCGGCTTGTCTACAACGTAGAATACAGTATTTCTCTCTTCTTCAGATGAATATCAAGGAGAAAGAAAGACAAGAGGAGACAATGGAAGAACTAACTTTCAGCCTTTGAGTCTGAATCTTAATTGGCTTCCATGTTAAATAACCTGAAAGCAAAAGGCTGCAGCAAATATGGCCGACTTACAATAAAGTCGTTGCCCTGAATTTCTTTTTTTTTAGTAAGTGCTGGTTTTTTATCTGTGACTGTCAGACTGCAGCTGCAGTTCATCTACCAGAGTGCACTGCTCCGCTCAGTCCTCGACTCAGGCTAATTGCTCTTTCCGAGAGGCAGAGTCCCGAACTTTTCTCGCTTTCTTTGTCTGCCGCTCCTGGAACTTTCTCTGTTACCAGAACTTTGGAATATATGGGAGCTAAGCAGCACCCCACCCCCCCCTAAATTTAAACAGAGAATCCGGCACAAATAAAAAAAGCCTTGTTTAACTGCAGTTTTCAACTTATATGTAAAAAGTTTATTGTCATGTGTTAGGACTAAACTAGGCTACAAACTCAAATACATTTCTTTTTATCATTTTCAAACAATTGGCTGAAAGAACTCTGCACCAGAAGTCTTCACTGAGACGATTGGCACCAGGCAAACTTCTTCAGCCTTCTACTCTTGAGAGGAGACTAAGTATTTTCATGACAACAACAAATGACTCTTCAGAAAAATGTAAACAGCTCATTCTACGACTTGCTCAATAGTTTTTTTCTGACGAGGACAATCGGCAGTGAGTTTGAATTACAGTGAGCTCTGCACAAAAGGATCTGCAAACGTTTCCCTCTTGAAATGATGGTAGAAAATCTTTTCAGGTACCAAACTCTTATAAAAAGGCATAAATCCACTCCACTAATTGTAGATGAATCACAGTCAATGAGCTCTGGAAAATCTCTTTGTGTAACATTTCACAGTTACGTCCCAGCTTCCATTACATCGCACATTAGACACTGAATCTGCATGTGTTGATTATCTTTAGTAACATTTCTTAACATAAGAGTAAGAAGGAGAAAAGCCTGGTTGGAATATAATGTGGTTAAGACTTTAATCTCATTAAAATAGATACCTGTAGGAGGCCAAGGTTATGAATGATGATTTCGAACATAAATTATCGGTTAATTTGCTTAAATAGTTGAAAGCAATTATCTAAAGCATCAACATACATGTTGGGAGGCGTGCCTCAGAGTTGTTGTGTAATTACTAAGTGATGAATGGTTGTGTTACTGCTGTATTTTCATGAGAATACTGATCAACACCACAACCTCTCAAAGCAGCGATAATATCCCAACAATAAAAAAAAGACACAAAAACACATTTTGTGAAATCACAGCCGCATATTCCGTTGTGCAGGAAAAATTGAAATCTGTGAGCGAGCCCTGTGGAGTCGTGGACTTTACTCAGAAGTTTTTCATCAAAGAGAATAGATAAGAAAGAGAACTGACGAGAGTCTCCAGCATTTAAAGTTTGCACTTTCAGTGAGTTAAGGCATGTCTTGTAAGTATTAAAAAAAAGGAGAGAAATTAGTGAGGGAAATTATGTGTTTCCCCGAAGAATGCCAAAAACTATTTTCTGTTAAAAAGATAAAAAAAACTAAGATGGCAGGGATTCAGAATGTGGGCAGTGGACGGGGAGGCATCTTGTACCTTCCTGTACATCCTACACAATCCCTCCTAGGTGCTTGGCTCTTTGTCTTTTTATCCGACTGCGGTTAAAGTCTATCTGTCTCTGCAGCACTTGGCTCGGCTTCAGAAAAAAGATGAGGATATTCTGGTGCCTAGCTTCAGGTGATAGAGATACGCTTTTAATTCTTCTTCTTCAAACAGGCAATGCCTCCCATTGACTGAATAACAAAGAGAGACGAGATGTGCAGCCGCAAATGCCCGTTTCTTTGAGTTTTCTTCCTTCTCCGAGCAGCTCGTCTTTGATGGGAAAGCAATCAGGTCTTCTGCGACTCGCCCCCTGAATCAGAAGCCCCTCATTGGTGCCCCGGGTTTGAAGGTCTTTGATCACTGCACTCTGACATCGTTCTGCGCCTTCGTTCTCCTGGTTCCTACAGGTTTAAGACCTTGTCCACAACAGAACAGCTGGAGGCCTGATTGCTTCAGTCAGACAGCCTCACGGAGCACAGGAGTTCAGGAGCTGGGATTTCAGCAGCCGCCTCCACTACAGCAGAGAGTGTAAATCGTTGCTTTAGTCTTTTTGTCTGTAAGAGATTCAGATACAGAGAGAGAGTGCTCTCAAGATGTCTGAAAGCAATTTTCATCATCGCATTCATGTTTTATTCTCCTTTGCAAAACACTGAGGGTTGATCGTCGCTGCTGCTGCTACAGATCCTGTCTTCCATCTCCCTTCAAATCTGAACAGGAGCCTCAGCAGTTAGGAATCAACATGAGTTACGGCGAACCACATTTCATCAGTGTCTATTTGTGTAAGTGGTGGGCATTCGTTATGGCAGCCTCCAGATTCTGGCTGATGATTTCCCCTCCCTGGTCCGGCTCCAGGGGGCGGCACTGGACTCCCTGGTGTTTTTAATTCAGGTTCTGTGAATTCACAAAGGACGCACAAAGTCCTCGAAAAATGACAGATTCTCAGAAGGGGCCAATCACAACCTGACACGCCTTGAGCCAATCACCTGTAAGCTGTCAAAATGAAGCACCACGATAAATGACCCATCTGCAGTGTCTCAAGTCAGAAGACATGGTCATCTCCTTTCAAACCATCCAATCAGAAGCTCTCATCAGTTGTCCCATCTTCGTGCTCCGCTTCTAATCACCACCACCAGTGTCCTTCATAACCAAAGCACCTAATTCCTAGATAGGACTACTTCCACGGCATTCTACTTCCCACTTGTGTCTGATTTAGCCATTTCATTCCAATGCTCTCTTTTTCACTTGTGTCTCTAAAGGTCTCTCTTGATTGAAATGTGGCTGTTACGATGATGGTGTAGCTCCTAATTTGACCAGGGCCTCCATGAGCTATGATCACTTCCTTCAAGCAGTGACTGACGGACTGAGATCATGGATAAACGTGTAAAATAGAGTCTTGTCCATAAGGTGGCTGCTGTGCTCGTCCTTAAGAAGAGAGTAGGGCGGTCAAACATCTGGAGGGAGCTCCGAGTAGAAGACACAACAGCAGTCGAGGTGCAGGAACCTTGTTGTTGTTGATGTTCTAGACATATTCAACTCGCCGCATCACAATTAGTCCCACCACATTTCACAATGATCCAAAATTGCTTTACACTTCTAATAAAACATACAAAAGTTCTCTAACTTTGTTGTTTTGTGTCGTTGATCCACAGAACTGTGTGCACTGTCAAAACATCCGTACAGTTTTTACCATCCACTGCAGGCAGAGCTCGGCATTACACATGTTCTTGGTAGAACCAGTGGTTTGTGCTGGTTTCATCCGATACTGACGTCCAGACAGAGACTTTAACATTTCTCCCCATGGACTTGTGCAGCATATATGCAGCCATCACCCCGCAGCCAGAAACCATAATGAAAAACTTCATAAGAGCAGGAAGAACATGTCATGGCATCACAGGGAAAATGACTGGGACGGCTGACGTATTACATTCCCATAAAACAGCTATTAAATATGTAGTTTCACCTTCTGCCGCTTGTTAAAAAAAAATTATAAAATATTTAATGATTCAACTAGGACGGCAACAGCAATAAAACATCTGACTGAGAGAATAAACCCAGCAAAGGCGAAAAATATAAAACTTTCTTTGTAGGTTTGTGGGGGTTAAAAGAAAATGACTGTCCATAATTGTGTTTTTAAACTTTTATGAGCTAATGTTTCTTCTGGCGATTGAAGTGAAGGGGAGCCGGCAGAAGACCCCTGAGATGTGCACGAGTCCTCATTCTTTCTTTTGTTAATTTTTTTTAAAGATAATTTAATTGCACATCCTTTGGCCCACAGCTGCACTTTTCTTTAAAAGTTCAGTTTGACAAGAGCTCACTGGAAACCAGATGCTAATGAACCAAAGCTTATTTTTTTGCTGCGCGACTATTATCAGGAGTTTATCTGTGCTGGAATAATAAAAATAAATAAAAAGGGAAATGGCTTCCCGTCATTGTACAACCTTGTCAGCGTGACTCCAGGCAACATGAAATATGCATAATAGCTCCAAGACTAATCCTGACTTATGAGGAAATAATACGGTAAAAAAAAAGAAAGATGATGATACATGAACTCAACTCTTAAATTAGACGTCTGGCACAAACGAGAGAGGAAATAAATCAATTACAGGAGTTATTAATCTAAAACAGAAGCAATATGTTGACAGGGTTCTGCCTTCAGCCGTCATTTATTAATCATGGTGTCACGTCTCGAGAGGCACCGAACACTTTCCAGCTGCTGAGCTCATAATAATGATGATTTCTTTAATCAACCGGTGGTTTACTTGTTGTGACGAGAAAGAAACGACTTTGACCCCCAGTGTTTCCCACTGATATTCATTCTTTCTAATACCATTAGCAACATGGTTACTGCTAGCAGGTGCATTGAGAAGTACAGTGGACATTGATATATTTAGTTTTCGGTTAAATAACTGGAAAGATTTATCACAACATCCTGCCATCAAATATGTATTTAAAAAACTTCTTTAAAACTACAAATGCAATCTGTAAGGTTGTTTCTTCTCGTTGACTTGCATTAACTGCTTTTGAATGGTTATTGTTTCATAGATGTTGTTGTTTTCATCGTTGTTTTATGTTTTATAAAATTGGAAGAACATGAGCATTGGATGAGTTACAAACACCAGAACAGCTTAGCTTAGCTCAATCAATAGAATGACTCTGCCCAGAGGTAAACAAATCTGACTACCACCTCCTCTAAATATAGTTATTAAAACGTTATAACATATAAAAACTGACGGCGACAACTTGCGGTATTACGGGGCAGTATTTTTTTTAACGCTCAGAAATCTCAGCTTGTTGCCTAGCGCCTGCTGGCTGTTGCTTCCGGCTTAATAGACACATTGAGTTTGGTGGCTAGTAAATCTTTTCATCCGACTTCTTCTCGAAGTAAAAAAAAACACAGCATCTCAAATCGAATCGCCCGATGGTTTTGTGTGTTTTTCGTTCATCGCTGAATTAAATCCTTGTGTTTCTGTGACTGGTTCGTTTCTCCTGCATCTGTGTAAAACTAATGAACTGTTGTGTTTTCTTGTAAAAAGTCGAGTACGAGTCTGGATAATAAACGACTTTGCTGCAGTCGATACGGATTCGCCAGTTTTATCGACTCTAATGGATTTACTGGCTGTGACCATGACAACAACACAAAACACACACAAACAAAGACACACAGGCGTAAGTCATCCCACTCTACCTTGTCAAAGTATCGTATCTCGTAGTCGAGGATAATTCCGTTGGGCTGTTCAGGCGGTGGCCATGACAACGAGAAACTGCGGCTGGTGGAGCTGACTTGGTGCATTATGGGAACTACTGAGGGAGCTGTAAAAAAACACACAGACACACACACACACACAAGTACACAATCAGTTAGACGGTTAAAAGATTTGCCGACAAGCTTAAACGCCACAGATCTAGAAGTACAGATATGGAGTGTAATGTAATGATGTATTGTCGAGGATTATTTACACCCAGAGGAGAGAAACCACTTCCTTATCCCGGCTCATGAAATCAAATCACAGCACTTGTCACTGAGGGAGAAGCAAGAGTTATGTCTGCAATGTGTTCTCACTCATAGTTTTAGGGAACTGGAAGCTGTTAGCTGTTCGTTTTTATGTGATGGTTTTCATCGGAGACAGAGAGACCGACACTACACAAGTGTGAGAAACATCAAATTGATCCAAACTCCATCAAAAGGTCACTTAGGGCACTTTCCCAGCTTGTTTGGGGCGAAACTTCAGACTTTTCAGTTTAGTCCGAACTCAAACAATCGATCCATGATCCAGATGAACTGCCTGAAGATCTGCCCCGCCCCATTGTTCAGATTGTTTGCTGTCTGAAAACATGTATTTTGATGGTTTGGACTGTTGGACCAATTGTGACTGCATCAAACTATGGGAAAATAACCAGATTGCTTCTAGTTTCCTTGTTTCGTGTTGATTCCTAAAGTTATTGAATACAACAGCCCAATTGAGAACAGAACCAAAGTTAAACACACTATTTAGTCCTCTACTTAAATTACAATTACATGAAACCAAAACCGCAAACAACATAACAAAGACATTAACCATTGTTGGGTCCCGACTTCCAGGGGTTAGATTTGATTGAAAAAGCATCATAGTGCTGGGAGGTAGTTTGAATGTGACTCCCATGATCCTCAGTAAACGCTGTCACACATGAAGAGCCACTTCCAGTGCAGCCATAATACAACAGGCTGAGCTGAGCTGTCACCTGAAACTTCATCTTTTTTGAAAACCTTACCACAATAACCCGCCTCTTAATGGTCGGTTTCACTTCCTGAGGGTTCAATGAAACAAGCTCAAAAACGATTCACAAAAAAATAAATCCCCACAAATTGAAATCAGCAGCAGCAAGGTAAGAAGGGATCAGGTTTTGATAAGGAACAAGCCCGGGCTGCCGTAGATGAGCTAAATGATGTGTCGAGGGAAAGCAGCTTTCAAATGTAAATCTGAGCAGCGGCGGAAATATCACTCGAGTCCGTCTCTATAAAGAACTGATGTAGCAGTAACTCAGCTCACTTTACGGTCTCGAGGAATCGTGATGTCAAGAGATTGAGTGAGAGAGAGGGGGGAGGGGGGGGTAAAGAAGAGAAGTGAGAGAGAGAGAGAGATGAGAGATGGATAGAGAGAGAGAGAGATGGAAGGAGAGAGGGAAAGAAGATAAAAGCTGTTGATGTGCAGGAGAGAGGAAAGGAGACAGAGGATGACAGATGACATGTCTTATGAATTAAAGGACTGTAGCTCAATTTCATTTATCCCCGAGGCATCCCTCCCTCGCTTAATCCACCATGCCCCAGGGTATGCTTACACACACACACACACACACACACCCACACACACACACATGATTAAAGTTACACACACCATCACACAGCCTTCCCCACTCACCAGCCTGATTGGTTGTTATGTTGATTGACAGATGCTGGGCGGGATAAGGGCTCTTGTTGGAGACTCCATTGATTGCCTGCAGAATATAAAGTGTAGTCAGAGGCATTAACATTAATACTTATTGTAACAGAACACTTGAAGTCCTTTACCCCGTTACACATCTGACGTAAACTTGCTTTAAACCACACGTAGACAATCAACTGCATCATGAATGTATTGAAGTGTTGATCTGTTATTTGTAATTTACTTCTCTGTGTTCTAGCAGGTTTATGCAATGTTTATGAATGTGTGAAATTCTGGAATCAAGAGAAAAATACAGTTAGGAACGTAAAGTGCACGGGCAGAATCAAAGACTTTACTAAATGTGTGGAATATGTCACTAAAAAGTACAGAGCTGTCGGGTTAAAGTGCAAATCATTAAACAAGAGGCAGGAGATGAGTGAAGCTTTGGTTTCACAGCTTCTATCAACTCCATTATTTTTACTTCAGTCCACGAGGCTCTGTTTTCACTGATTAATCAAAAAAACACTGAACTAATCACTATGATAATTTGTGTAAGGCTTGAGACATGACTGAAGAAACAACCAAGAACATTTGGGAGTGAATCCAGATAAAGTTATTCTTGGAGGAGATATTCAGGATCTACCAAAGGCTAATTCTGCAAGTTAAGTTCTTAAGATGACTTTGACTTGTTGGAGTAGGTGTCAAACAAAGTAATAATTAATTTATTTCTTCAGTAAAACAAATACTCTCAAAACTTTCATAATCAATAATGTTATTCCACTGATGCATTCATACATCTGTATTGATCGGTGCATCCCACAAACAGATTAAAGGAAGATGAACTTGTGACAGGTCCAGGCCTCATTATTCATCAGCGTCTCTCAGTGTTAAAGATTTCATACTTTATGTTTGAGAGGATTCTAAAAATAATATATAATTCCCCTGTAAACGACCCACTGACCTCTGACCTCCACCTCCTGTGGCTACACGGAGAAGTTTAAGTTACAAACGACGCAGCAGATTATCTCCACTGAGACTCTCGGCTTTGATGCAGTGAGAGTTCGCCTCTTCACAAGCTTTATAGACTCCTGTGTGTTTTCGAGACGACATGACAAAACTGCAGATTGTGCACGAAAGCCGGCGTGAAGGAAAAATATCGATGCAGCCTCAGTGAGCTTGAGCATCATGGTAAATATATCCGAGGCTATTTGCATTTGAAGAAAAGAGTTGAAAGCATCAAGGAGCCGATAACTTGTTGTGTATGTAGCCACAGTTGTAGAGAAGTTATGAACATACAAATCAACAGTGGAGAGGTATGTATCGCATGGGATTCTGGGTAATTTGAGGCCACTGTGAATCCAGGATAAATCCCCTTGTGATGCTCCACAAAGCAGCAGCTAATAAACATGTGGACCTAAACATATGGTTAGTGTTTGATGCTCATAGGACTGAACAAAGCCCCTCCCCCCCGCCCCCTTCTCCTCAGGGACCGACCTGCACGTCGAAGGTGTAGGACGTGTGCGCCCGCAGCTTGCTGATCTCCGCCATCGTGTCCTTCAGCCGCCGCTTCCCGGGGACGAACACCACGCCGTCGTCACACGGCTGGCACGCCCGGCGCTCGTTGCTGTGGCACCGGCGGCACACCACGTTGTAGGACAGGTCGCCGCGGTGACCCGTGTCCCGCGGCGTGTGCCACTCCAGCAGCACCGACGTCTGGTTGACGACCGAGACCAGATTGCGAGGAGCTGAGGGGACACCTGGAGAGGGATGATGGGAGGATGAGAACAGAGTGTGAGAGAGAGAGAGTGTGTGTGTGTGTGTGTGTGTGTGTCTGTGTGTGATGCACATATCAATCCGGTGAATCGGCTCAATGCAACACACACCTGGATGCCATCAAACTTCATTATGGTGCAACTCAGTAAATCATTTGTTCTTTTATTTAAGTGCTTGGTAGTAACTGCTTCCATATGGATATTTGTTATTATCACAAGATGTCAGTGGAGTAAACTGTTGCACCAGCAGGTGGCCATTTTGTTTAGATGTTGTGTTTGGAAACGTTCCAGTTAATATAACCTTTCACTGACAATTGTTCACAACAAGTGTAAATGTGATGAGAGTATATGACATATTTGAAAATCTAAGCAGCATGATCTCATGAACGTTCCTGCTGGGGGGAGAGACAGGACCCGTCAAAAGATGTGCATTCATAATCACATGCACAGGGGCGCATGCGGCGTGCTGACACAGATACTCACTCAATCTAGTTTTCATCTGAACAGAACAAAAACAAATTCCTCAACGCAGCCAGACTCTTAATATCTCACAGCACACACACACACACACACACACACACACACACACACACACACACACACACACACACGCGCGCATTCTAATTCAGGAAAAGTGGGAAAAAGAGATTACACACACATTTTTACTGCTGCGACAATAAAACACCATTTCACGCACTTCAGGGAGTTTGACCCACAAACTGCACTTGTTTTTCAGAATTGCTTCCATCGTATCAATCGGCCCCAAACACAAAAATACACTTTAACTCGAACGAAAGCCCTGCAGTCTTATGCATCAGTCAACCAGGGTCGTGTCAGTCGCTCCAGGTGTTTCCTGACACAATGCATTCACACTGATGATGTCACCGTGACCTTTGACCACTGAAATCTCACCTGTTGATCTAAGACTTTAAGTAAATTTGAGGATTATCTCGATGTGATCTTATGATTATGAGTCCACGATGAAAAGCCAAATTCTAACCCAAAATAACAGTGTATCTGCAGGTTTTTTAATTCCGTTTAAACCCCCTAAAAAGGCGATTGACTCATTTCCCATTGCCTGTGTAGGAGCTGGTCTTGTATTTATCTTTACCCTTGTCTCATGCAGAGGTGTTAACATTTTAAATATCATCTTAATAAGATAAAACACATCCTGGCAACAGCATGTTCACATATACATGTCAAACACACATCTGCAGCCCACAAGGTTCAGTGTGAGGCAAGTTTTCAACTACATCCACACTCTGATCTTCACTGATCTTATTTTATCTGATTGAGTTTGTACCAAATATAAAGTGAAGCTCCTTCATACATTATAACAATAAAAATATATATATAGAGCACCCATACTTGTCTGTCTTTTTTTACTTTGCAGCTATGAAAAAACTTTAACCTCAATTTGTTTGTGCCTTTGAATTAAAGGTCCCTCAGTGTTTCCCTCCTCTTCCCTGAGAACGATGTTGTTTTCTTCTGTCAGCATCAATTCAAAGCTGCTGCTGTTGTTTGAGGTGAAGCTTTTCATGTGTTTGCTTTGTTGTCGGAATAAGTTAACCTTATAAATTGTTTCATTACCCCCCAAAAAAATTGCCACTTTGAGGTTTAGTATATTTTAAGTCTCATCCGTGCCCGTTCTCCATCCGTCTTCAGAGCCTGTTCACCTTCTGCCAAAAACTCCCCTGCCTGCATAACACCAGCCACACGGATTCAAATCAATAACCTGCTATATTCTCTTGATTCTCAGCCTCACCACAGAAACCCCTGGACTCCCACAGCCCCCCCCAGCTATCTCTGTGTTTCGTTAAAAATAAACCACTTCCTAATTTTTTACTCAGAACCCAGAGTTTGTCTTTGTCTGCATTTGATTTGTTAAATTTAAGACTCTCGACCATTTGCTTTTGGTTTCAAACAGGCTGGTAAGGACGATATGAATGTAAGTGTGAAAAGTTGTCTCCTTACTTCCCAGTGTGCTATGGTTGGTTTACTGGTGAGAAAGCAAAGCGAAGCTGCAGAAGAGCGTTGCAACAGTCGAAGTTGTGAAAATGTACCTTTAGCTTTACCCTCGTTTCCCAGATAAGACTTATTATCTATACCACTAGTTCCTTTGAAGGGGTCACAGAGGTCTGGAGCTGACATCTAGCGATAGACAAACGTGTTCTTCTCTGTGGGAGGAACCAGGCGTGGAGAGATAATACACAACTCCACACAGACAGGAGCAATACCACCTGAAATCAGGAGGGGCAGTGTAGCAATACAACAATTCAATTTGTTATTCGGGAGAAAGTTAATGAACGTTAACATAAATTCATGTGTGAGTTAAAAAAACTGTAAAATAAAGTCCATCTTGTGAATGAGAGTTTTTTGACACTGCCCAAAAAAAGAATCGTCTATCCAGGTCACCAGGACGAAACACACACACACACACACCCGTGCACACACACACACACACACACACACGCAAATGCACCTGTGCACACACACACTCACACACAAGCACCTGTGCACACACACACGGCCCACGGTTTGAGACGAGCTGCACAGTCGCTCCACAGTCCAAAGTGACTCATGTTTTAACCTACTTACAGCGTCTCTCTGAGGAACAGGGAGCCTGCGTTTGTCTGACTCTGTGCTTCCTCGTCTTGAATAGCAATGTCTCCTCCTCAACACACTCAACACATATTCACCTCAATGGAAAACGCCGGAGGAACGTGGCAGTGTTATTACTTACTGCTCCCAAACTCCCCGAACGAGGGCGGGGGGGGGAACGCTGCGGCACACTGACTCCCAACGAGGGCGCACGAAGTTAGAGATAGAATTAGAAATGAGAAGCAGGCATTGATTTTTATTTTTCAGTTGTTTAATATTGAGCCGTGGCAGGGGCCAGTAATGTGGAGCATTGATAAGCTCTAACACGACAGCTGTCAGGAGCTCGAGACCGAAGATCATGTGTTCACAAAGCTGTATCGGTCGACCTGAGGCTGAATCCCACCTGACTGCACTATTGACAGGTTTATTGTGTTTGTGTTTGTGTGTGTGTGTGTTGCCTTTGTGTGACAGAGAGACACAGACGGACTCACTGGTGCACACGTCCTCAGGTTTGTCCATGTCTCCGCGGTAGAAGCCGTTCCAGCAGCTGCAGAGGGTGGCCGCCTCGATGGTGGAGCGGCTGTTGAGCGGACACTGCTGACACAATCCTCCCCCCTGGAAGGACTTGAAGGTGCCCTGAGGACAGGCTGTAAAGAGAGAGTGCATTAATAAAAGCAATACACAACTCTGCATCAAGAACATAAATACAATGTAATGAATAAGGAAACGTTTTTGTTGTCTGAACTTTGATTTCTGAGGACATGCTCAGAAGTTGACAAAGCACAGGGTTCTGGACAAGCGTCTCATGATCTTGTTCTAGACACACAAATATTCTGCGTGGGTCCACAAAATGTGTGTCCCAGTGATTACCTGCGCTGTGGAACAGGGGGTTTCATTTCTCCAGCTCCCTTATCTGGGTCAGACTCGTTTCTGTCTGTACATTTGTACTGAATTATCTTTCATGACACCCCTTCTCTCTCGCTCCCAACTTGTATTCATGCAGGGGCGGCTCCTGCTGAGCTGAAGGCACGTTCTTGTTATTCAGCTTGCCTCCACGCAGTTTCATTATTTGCTCGGCAGTAGAAATGGAAATCAGACTCCGTGTGGACTGGAAGCTTCTGTAGCAGTTACACAGGATGAAGTAAAAGGAAGATGATGCATACAGCCGACAGTTTGAGTGTGAAGGTCGTCCCTTCCATTTCACTGAAGGCCAACTTGGTCATCTGGAGATGGCAGGACGAGGACATGAAGCCTCGGAGCCCAACACTCACTTGATCCACACGCTCACAAATGTCAGTCCCCTTGAACGCCTGATTTCTTTTTAAAATCAAGATCCTTGAATTATTCTCTGAAAAATCAACAAAAATGTTTTAGAAAGTGAAAAGAAATCCTGAATCCTCACCAGAATTTAATGTGTTCTTTACCGATCCAGAGTGTAACCCCAAGTTTCATGGTAATCCATCCCATCGTCTTATTTAAACAAGCTTGAGCTTTTGTGATTAGAACGTGTAAAACAATGACATATTAAGAAAATGGTGGATCTTAAGTGTAACTTCACAAAAAACGATTAAGTAAATAAACTTGTAATTTATCATATTACTGTACTTCCTTAGACTCCAAACATATTCATAATTATGTGTTATTAATTGTGTGCAATATTTCCTTCCATGGGATTTATACAGCTTTAACATAAATCAAACTAATAAACTGAATTTGTCGGTCAAACTTAAATAAAACACATAAGAATGAGTCAGTGTGAACGAACCCACCCACAGAAAGCATTTAAAACACTTTAAGCAATTTCACAGTGTCTCATATTTGACCTGTTTTATAATTTGACTGACAGATACAGAATAAATTAAAATAATAACAGGTGAACCCTCATTCTAAACCACAAACAGCAGGTTTCTGACGCCACAGATGGATGAATCGCTCCCTTTACTCCAGATGGTGAAGCACAGGTACTGTTGCATTTTTTATTTTGACATGAATTTTTTAAATACCACAACGCCCGACCTTTGCCTGGAGATGATGTCAGAGGCCAGAATCACCTTACAGCTGACAGCACGTTGGAAAACACGAGGTCAGAATCAGGTCAAATTTGGAAAAGGAGAAGTTGGAATTATTTTCTCTGTTGAAAATCTGAAGCTAATCCAAACTGGGGGCAGGTCAGAGTTTACGTGTCGGGCAAAAGTACTACTAAATTATTTGTTAGTTGTATTAATACTGAATAAGGGAGCTGAGGTGAGCCATTAAACTTTCCCCCCCGCCGGTCAGCAGCCGAGTCCTTCTAAGCCCCAATATTTGCAGGAAGAGTAACTGTCAGGACTTCAGCCCGACGCCGACCGGCTGTGAGACTGACAGCGAGCGTGGGAGCATGTGACAGGTGAACTATAAAAAGCTCTGACATCAAGTTTGAAGCCAAAGTGAAAAAAGGTCACAGCGGATTGACTTCAAACTGAAAACGTAACACAAAGACAAACATGCAAAGTAAAGTCAGAGGATGTAACATACGAGGTTTTAGATTTAAATCTTTCATTAGTGCCTGTTGTGAGGGCTCAAGGAGGTTTTTGTATTTCTTGTGTGAAATTTGTCTTTATTACTGTCATTAAATATAAAGTTATTTGAGGTGATGATCAAGTCTGGACCAGGTCTCTTTTGTTTCCTGTTTTGCATTTTGTCCTAGCCCTATTTTTACCTCTTCACGGCCGTGTGAAGCACTTTGTGACTCCATATAAATAAACTTTACTTCCTCACTTTCCTCGTGGTGTCAAACGGGCTATTTCTGAACGTACTGGCCTCTTAATAGCTGGTTCAGCGCTAATTAAATCCTCCAGACCTAAAAAACAATAATGCTCACCACCAGTACGACTGGACCAGGGGCTGGGAGGAGGACACATGTCAGACACACCAGGTTAATCATCGGGCGGGAGCGACCGGTCACTTCCACGGTGCAAACCTGTAAAACTCGTGGACTAATGATGTCGACCGTGTACCGACGGCGTCCCCGGCTTGACTCCAGCCAGAGGCGCCTTCGCTGCAGCTCTATCTCCCTCGTTTTATTTCTAACATAACAAAAAATAATACCCCCCAAAACACAGAGAGCTGTGAAATGCACGTATTAAAAAGCTCTGGTGGGTCTTTGCATGCAACCGGATCAAAGTGGTTTACAGAGAAGTATATAAGCTTGGAGTCGGTGGTTCTGAAGTGTAGATAATACTTGAGAGAAATACATCCATTATGTTTTCTCATGTATTTACCTTCAGCTGCAGCTTCTCCTCACTTTTTCCTGCGAGACACTTTTTTCTTTTTTCTGTCCGTCGCTGTTAGTTTCTTTGTATTCAGACCTTTTGAAGTCGCATGTCAATGCCTTGTGCCTCTTTTGTGTGTGTGTGTGTTGTGTGTGTGCAGAAGTGTGTGTTTGTGTCTTGAATACGCAGATAGACATCTGGCTTGTCAAGGTCAGTTATTCAACAACCGTCCTCACACACGGGGCGTGTCACCATGGCAACAGGTCTTGCTCCCACTCTCTCCTGATTCCTCTGTGTAGAGTTATCTCTCTCTCTCTCTTTCTGTCTTTTTGTGTCCGGCTGTCAAAGGATCTGCTAACATTGCAAATGCATGAGGATGGTGTGTGTGTGTGTGTGTGTGTGTGTGTGTGTGTGTGTGTGTGTGTGTGTGTGTGTGTGTCTGTGCGTGTGTGTTTGTGTGTGTTTGTGCCCACACTTGGAAACATCGGTAATAATTTGAATCCGGAACGGAAAGAAATATTTATAATTGTCAAATTCTATTTAAAAGCCAGGATTAAAACTCTTCTCATTGTATGAGGTCACTTTTATCAAACAAAGCATCCACATGAATTAATGAATTAGTAAATTTGAATAACAGTTAAATGAAGCTGCTTCATCTCTGCAACAGATACAGAGAGGAACTGAGCATTTTCTCTAGTATAATTCTGAGAAGGTCCAGAGATAGTATATGAAACTTTAACAACAATGATATCTCACATAATCTGGTGTGATCGGGTCAACACAAATTAAAGAGTTTATAGCGAAATATGAAAAAATCCATAATGTGATTGGAACAAATCTAAGAAACTGCAGGAGACGGAGACATGTGACTCAGAGGTTTACACAGAGAAAGATAGAGATTTAAAAGAAAAAGGGACAAAGAGAGAGAAATGGATCAGTTTCCCTCGGTGCCTGCAGCCGGCTGTGGAGTCGTGTGGATAACAACTGTCTGAAGTCGGGCTCGCTGGTCAATTATTTAAAACGTGCATGAAAGTGTGTGTGTGTGTGTGTCTTTCTGTGGTTGTGAGGACAGAACTGTTGAAATGATGAGTGTGGGGGGATTTAGGTCGGTCCGCACAACACCTGTTTTAGAGGGTTAAGTTCAGGTTCAGGTTAGGGTAAAACACAAAGTGATGATGGTTGAGGTTAGAGTGTGGGGATAGGGAATAGAATATGTCAATGAGAGTCCTCACAATTGCAGAAAGACAAACGGGAGCGTGTGTGTGTGTGTTAAACGCCTGCAGGTTTTAAAAATCTCTTTGCATTGTCGGGGTTCACAGCAGGGATGGATTGTGTGTTTGTGTGTATTTGATGATAGTGCTCACATTTGTAGAGAGGAGCATTTGAAGTCAGTCTTTTGAATATTTGTTGACTTTGCACACACGCCCAGACACACACACATATACACACACACACACATAAAGACACAAAGACTGTACTTTGAGGTTGAGCCAGTTTTTGCCGAACAGTTTGCACAATACTCTGGTTTGGTACAGAATTAAAACCATCTCTGAGGCCTGACTCTCAAACACACACACACACACACACACAAACACACAGAAAGATAACCGTATGTTCTACTGGTGAGTCCAGTCTCCTGCCAAGTGGTTATCAGCTGATTGGCAGATGAGCTCACCAGAAAGATGGCGGCAGGGCGCCGACAGGCCGGGACACGCTCCCTCCCACGACACACACACACTGAATCACACACTGAATCACACACTGAATCACACACTGAATCACACACTGAATCACACACTGAATCACACACTGAATCACACACTGAATCACACACTGAATCACAGTCTGAGCTCAGGAGCTTTGGATACAGCACGTCTCAGGTGTGTGTGGACTCGGCACCACAGACTCCGTCACGTCATGTCGACTCAGCGTGTTTTCAGTCTGCTCACTCCACCCGACACGTTCCCTTCTGAGGTTCCCCCCCCCCGGCGTGTTCTGCCTCTGAATGAGGCTTTGACTCAAATCCTCATTTTAAATTCTAAAGAATCCGCTCTGACTTTGGAAGGGATTCTTCTTTATTTAGACAATAACATTGGGTCGCTGACGTTGAAATAATACGGTCGAGAATATCCTGGGCTTATACGTCTGTCTGAGGTTACTTTGTTGGTAGCAGCGAAGGAAGGAGGGTCTGAAAAGCGGGGGGAACGGCAATAGGGCTAACGTGAAGTGGGGGGGAGTGTGAGGGAAAGGGTGGGTGGGAAGGTGTAAAGCACATAGTAAAGTGCCATGGGTAATGAGCCAAGTGTTAGGCGACGGCGCGACAGATGTGGCAAGACGCGATGGGGGGGAAGGGGTGGGTGAGTTTTGCCTGTTGTTTCCATTATCGACACGACCGCTTCCGGGGGTGTGGGCAAGTACACCCAATGACAGGGCTGCAGAGATAGAACAGCATTTGTTTCATCTACACCACTCAGAAATCTTGGTTTCACGCGAGGAGCCGTTGCCCCCGTCTTAAGGACCAGGTTGGGTGATTGTCTCCTTTGATCGTCTCTCCTAGGGTACTAGCTCCAGGGGGGAGGTGATGGCACACATGGTCAGGTGATTGGGATGAAGTATGGGGCCCGTCATTGCTGAAGCTTTGGTTAGTCTTCGGGTGTGAGACCATCTGTCTCTGTATCGTAGGCATCTTTGTACTCATCTTTTATCATCATATCCTTTCACCATTTTTGTTTATTTAAACCTTCTCTCTCCTACTGACACACCACCTCTGTAACACACTCACTTCGAATCCTCATATGTAAACTCTCCACACAACACTACTTAATAAGGACTTTTCGGCATCGCGGAAACTCTTACATGGTTGTTTGGGCTTGGACTTCCTTTTTTAGGACGGTGGTTTGTGTTGTTCGATCTGGACATGTTTGGTGTTGGATTTGAGATAGGACGTCGTGTGTACTTGAGAAGTGTGAAAATTGTTGCTTAGGCGGTTTGATTTCTATAAACTACAAGAATTCAGCTAGTGAAATTTAATAGGTGTTGAACAACATTCCTACTCGTAATTTGGTGTGTAGTGTTGACAGTGCAGTCCCGATGTTAAATTGCGAGGCAAATTACAGTCGTTCGTCTATGGAAATTGGTAAAGCGTTATATGATACCCGTAGGCAGGGGGAAGGCATCTGTATGATGTTAAATGTACGTTTGGGTGGGTATAAGGATGGGCTTGACAGACGGTTGCTGTGTGATGTGAATGTTCATGCAAAGCAGGCCAGACCGTTGACATACCGCGGCATTTCTCATGTAACGAGTCGCAACAGGACTGCTGGGTACTCTTGGTCTTATGGCGGTCGTCAATTTTCAACATAATTTGACTCAGAGCGTCTCGCAGAGACAAGTCGGAATTCAACCGTGTCAGATTCCTTACAGCAAATAACAAACCAGGTATTAAAAAGATAATCTCAGTGTGTGTTTGAACCATTTACATCTGAACTAAAAAACATATTTCGTTATAGCTTAGTGATGCGGTTTTGTCTTTCCGTTGTTCCTGTGGTGTATTTGTGATGTTGGCTGTTGTGTGTTTGTTGTTTGCTCATTGAGATGTCGCCTGCTGAGAAGCACGTTTGGCCGGACATCGATCTTCTGTCCTTCAGGTTCCGTGGGTTCCTGCTTGAAGATAATGACGCGTGTTTGTGCGCAAGGTCATTAAATTCAGATTAATTCAGTCTCCACACGACGGTTTTCACTTTTCATTGATTTTTCTTGTTTTTCATTGAGTGCAGTTTGAACTAGAGCAGCCTCAGCTCCTCTGGAGGTTATGTTTTCACCCCCGTCTTTTTGTTTGTTGGTTTGTTTATTAAAGGAAGCAACACGGCTCAGTGAAATGTTGGTATGGATCCAGGTGTTTTACCCCAAAAATGTAAAACCTTGAGATTGGACATTTTCTGTGATTGTCCAGGAAATAATTCATGGATCTTGATGAAAAATATGAATATCTATTAAACTGATTGTTGGGTTTTGTGCTCCTCTTTGCTCTTACCTAGTTTGTTTCTCAGCAAAATTATGCAAAACGTACTGAAGAGATTTTCTACAAAATGGAACATGAACCAAGGATCTTTCTTTCACACTGTGAGAAAGAGTTTTGACATTTTCATATATTTCCCATTGAATAATTCAAGGACATTAATGAAAACAACCAGACACATACAAGGGACTTTCACTATGAGTGTGTATTTGCACTGTGATGCAGCTTGACTGAATTTAAAGAGTGCACTAGGCCTTGGCAGATGCATGTACTCTACTGACTGCCGTTCTAGTGAACATAAAGATTTACCTCTACACACGTTGCCATTGTCCGGCTCGTAACCCGCCTTGCAGCTGCAGCTGCCGATGGGAACCATCCACTCTCCATCCCCGTTACAGTAAAGCTTTATTGGCACAGTCCACCTCCTCCGCGTTGGGAATGCAGCTTCCTCTGGCAATGATAATGAGGTGGACTCGGACTCCAGTCAGCCGTTTATCTCAAGACCGTCATCTGGTGTTTTACCTTTATGTTCTAGATATTACCTGTGATGGTTTGTATCTGTTGATACTGTGCTCCCTACCCTGTACACTAGCCCGGTGGCGATAGAGTCAGCTAAGTTCTCGATTATCAGGGTATCTTCACAGACGTTCCTCTTCATGTTATGCCATCTGGGAATAATGGCGCAATCGTTCTGCACCTTCGTATGGGACAATTCTTGTAGAACCTACTCTGAAACGTTCCTGCCTATTTTTGTTTAGGGACTATGCAGGGTCCCCAGGTCCTGGAATTAATCCACCTTGAGTCACCTACGATCACTAAGGTGGGACTCATGTGGAGTATTATGTAACGAACTCTGCTTCTTTGAGACAAGCGGCTGCTCAAAAGCTCCGCACCTCTGTGATCAACCGCTTCTTGGCACTCCCATACTGAATTAATTTCCCACAACCGTTGATTCCACATGAGAGATAACTCTTGGTGCTGTGTTCTATTTGCTTTAATCTGCGTGTTTCAACGCGATGGGTGTCCAATGGCAGCCACGCAGAATAATGGACGAGCGAGATAGAGAAATTGGTGGTGAATGGGTCGTCGCTGTGTAGTTGGAGATGAGCGGATACGGATTAAATCGGGGTTAGGCGAAGGTTTGGAAAACTATGTGAGACCTGAGGGGGGTCAGGAGAGACAAAGCATTGACACGGAACTACCTAGTTTGTGGTTTTACGGGGGTGGTTGTTCACACTTTACTAGCGCACAAGGCCCTGATTCTTTAGGGTTTCGCTACATTCTGTTGTGGTATCCATTTGGTGTTATTTTATAAGATCTACAGTCGACAATTCTGGGTTATTTTCTGTGGTAGACCGGTATTATGTGTGAATTATAGGTCTGCTCCTTTGTTGATTTTCTGTGGACTGCTGCTCCATTCTGATTTAACCCTCAGACTTGTGTTACATGCCGTGTGGTTTACTATTTCGTTTCGAGGCTGGGCTTTGAAGGGGAAGTGAGAGAGGCGGGTGATGTGTAAGTGTTCTGAGCGTGTTTTCTTGTCATATTCTTCTTCATGGACATCAGCCTCAGTTTGTGGCCCGCTTTTGGTGGCAATAATTATTGTGAACACAAACAGGATTTTTTACTTTAAGCTTGTCATTTTTTATTATAACTATTACGCACCTTGTAATGCACATCTGGATGATCGTGAAGTTAGTATATCGCAGGACTTGAATGTGAAATGGTTTGCGAATTGGTGTATCTTGATGCACTCTCTGCTGCACTGACAAAAAGTTTGGGATGTGTTGCCTCTCGATTGCGCATTTTGACTTCCGTAGTAATAATTAATATTAGGTTGCCTCTCGCTACCTCCGCATCACACGAAGCTTAAATGTGACTTGCTTAATTTTTGTGGCCTTTTGTTACGCGCCGAACTTCTTTGAATTTTAACCACCCTTGGTGATGTGACATCTTCTCGCTTCTTGATCACATATTTATTAAATAACTTTAGGATCGTATTTCCCTCTAAATCTTTGTATATTCCAGGTAATCCTACTGATACACGAAGATCTGGCGTAACCGTAGCGTGCCTATCAATGATCGGTGTTTTTTATGTCTCGTGTGTGTATCTCTGGAAAGACATGAATCCCACACAGACGTGATCGTGTCACTTGTTTGAGTTGTCGGTGATGGACAGTTCTCCACTTTTTGTTTGTTAAGTGTACTACGCTTCATGGGCCATGTATGTGTCCACTGCAGCTTCTTAACGATCATGAGGCAACTCGGCTCAGTGGTGCGTGGCTGATACACTCCTGTCAGTTGTATTGATCTGCCTATACAGCCGACGTAGTCGCATGGGTGTGTGACACTTGATCTCACCTTGCATCAGCAACCGCCGGATACCTAATATCGACTCTGTGTGTTTTAGTGTTCCTATTAGACGTTCAACTAAGTCCTGAGGTTAAGATGGATATTATACAAAGTGCCTGTCTGAACCGGTAGGTTATGACTTTTTCCCACACTCCGGCTACTAAACTCGGAATCAGGCGAGTCTCCCGTTTATCGTGCAGTGCAAAAACTCGTCATATAGATTCTTTCTGATAAGTTTTGCTTTCAATTGTGTATAAAAGATTTACTGTGTGTAAATGTTATATTCACCATGTCTAGATTCCGCACCTGCTCGGACACGCCATGCTCGGTAGACGCAATAGTCTTTCTCCGACGTACCTCGGGCTCCATATTTTTTATTTTTGCATATCCCTTTCGTGGTAGCGCGACAGCGGGCGGTTTTTTGATGAAGTGAGACGGCGTTTTGAGAGGTCTCTCATTATGCTGTTAATAAGGCCGACGACGGGAGTGTCTGGGTACAACCCCGCTCGATTGTTCTTTGTAATTCGTCACCCCTGTAGCAGGCATGTTACACATCGAGACCACCTCGGTGGCCACCCAACGCGTTTCGCAGCTGTTTTTAAGTGCTCTCTCCAGGTTGTCACGAGTAGGTTGCAAACTTGGTGTGTGCCTTCTCTATTGCTCTCATGCCCGAGGCCCCCTCTAGCGACCGTATGGTGTGGGATATCTGACTGCGAGGCGACACACCAGCTTTCCGCGCTGCCAACGTCTTACCCGGTGTATTTGCGGATAGTTCCTCCGTTTGGCCTATGTCGCTAGGCACAGGCTACCCAGACTGGGAGGTTGATGTTAATATTATATATATACGATAGAAACACGGCTCGTTGATTCTGATAAGTCCGCTAGCTGGTTATTGCTTCAGTTCCTTGTGGCTGTTACGTTCACGGATGGTGCTTAGAGGGTGCCTCTTGATGGTAGGTTCTTCATCAGTCTAGTTCTCGCTCCACCTCTCTGTTTTCCACACCGCTGCGGGGCGGCGGAGGGTGTGTGATTAGAGGTTGTAGTTTAGGGCAAGAGGTTGCTCGTGGTTATGTGGGTGGACGGTGGGGGCCTGGATTATTCTGTGTTTCGCGGAGTTTTATATTAATGTCCATAACTCTCATCATACCAACCAACTATACTCATCTATCATCATCTCCTTTCCCTCTTCTACCCCCACAACCCATCCCCACCCATTCTCCATTCACCAAACACACCCCCTCCCCCACCCCCCCCTCACCACACGTCATCCATCCCCCAAACACATACACAACTTCTCATCCCATTTTACCAATCTCTCCCATCCTTCCATTCAAACCACATCCCCACCTACCCATTTACTAAACCATCCCTCTATAAATCCTACCACCACATCCATCCCACCTCCATCTAATTCTCTTCCCTTTTCAACTACCCATTAACATCACTCCATTCATCCCCAATAACAAACCTAAAATCCAACCATACCCCCCCCCAAAAACTCCTATCCAACATTCCCCACCTATAAACATACCCACTCCACCCAAATCTAAACACACTCACACTAATATCAACCACATTACTCGCCTTATACCCCCCCCCCCAACAATAAATAAACCCCAT